>CM075822.1:24673770-25337520 GCA_037975025.1 Excoecaria agallocha
CTAGGGCTAAATATGCTTGCATGCTATCCAAATATTCACTTGAAATTATATTGAATTGTTATTTTCGGTTCTAGAATAAATTCTATAAAATATGATATATCTCTTTGTATAGTGAACGAAATTATATAAGATTTAATTATATGAAAAATGTACTTCTAAACCTATAATGTTCATGAAAAAAGTAAAGCCTAATTCTATCTTTAAGATTGTCTAATTTTAGCTTGAAGTTAAACCTATACACAACACTGTCAATAGGAATACTAGTTGGTAAATTGTAAATATCTTGAGTTCCAAAAATGATATTGAAATTATTTTTTATGTTACAAGAATGGGAAACATAGGAGAACATGTTTGTAGAAGGACATTTTTGGTAAAATTGATGTTTTCTAGGTTAAAAATAACATATAAGTTGCATTTGAAATTCTACCTCTATGCAAAATTTTAAAAGCAGAAGTTTTAATGTATAATTTTAAATGTTATTATGTTTACTATGTTTCCAAGGAGCATATTTATCGAGTTTATGAATATTAATTGAATATATATTGAGCTTATGAATATGAACATTTAATGTTTAAATGTTGATATGTTTACAAGGGATATATGTTGAGATTATGATTATGAATTTTTAATGCTTTAAGGTTGTTAAGTTAAATGTATGTATACATGGAAATACATTGATTTACAAATAGCATGTAAATTAATTGATTGATGTGTTATGTAGTATACACATGTATGTTAAAAAACGTGTACATGGCTTATTTTATGTATATATTTAAACAAATGATAATGTATATTTTTATACAAATATTCACCTATGAAATGTTAAAGCATGATAAATGAAAGTTATATGAACAAAGTATATGCCTGCTATTAGAGTTCATCTATGGATAGATAGATGCCTACAGGGATATTGCAGTTGCCACTGTTGACCCGTTTGGGTCTTTATTACTTGATCCCATTTGGGTTATGGTCTACCCCGTTTGGGTATGGTTGACCGGTCTAAATTATAATTTGATCCCTTTTGGGTCCCTATTTTTATGATTGCATTGTATAGCAATATCAATAATTTTTGATCGAGATCCAAGGTTTACGTCGAGATTTTGGCAGAGTTTACATTAGGCCTTGGGAACTCAGCTCTAGTATAGTATCACTTTTCATCCCCAAACGGATGGACAATCTGAAAGGGTTATTCAAGTTCTCAAGGATATGATAAGGAGATATGCTTTGGAGTTTATGGGAAGTTGGGACAAAAATGTGGTCTTAATGAAATTTGCCTTTAATAACAGTTATCAGAAGAGTATTAAAATCGCACCATATGAGGCTTTGTATGGTAGGAAATGTAGAACTCCTATCTATTGGACCAAGTTGACTGATTACAAAATGATCGGTCCTAACCTTCTTAAAGATAAAGAGAAAAAGGTGCAAATTATCAAACAGAGGTGGAAAGAAGCTAGTGACAGTCTAAAATCCTATGCTAACTTAAAAAGAAAGGATATTAAGTATCAAGTGGGCTAAAAAGTGTTTCTAAAAGTATCTTCCATAAGAAAGGTACTTAGATTTTTGGAAAAAGGGAAACTCAGTCCGAGATTCACTGGCCCATATGAAATTCTTAAAGAGTCAGACTAATGGCTTATAGATTGGCTCTTCCTATTGAATTAGCCAAGCTTTATGATGTATTTCATATGTCTATGCTCAGAAGATATCGCTCCGATAAAATACATGTGTTACAAGTACCAGATATTCAAGTGCAACTGGATTTCACATATGATGAGGAATAGAAAGAAATTCTGGCTAGGGAAATCAAACAATTGAGGAACAAGCAAATTCCTCTGGTCAAAGTACTTCGACAGCATCATGGTATGGAAGAAGTAACTTGGGAACTAGAGCCATCCATGAGAGAGCAATATCCTCAATTATTTTAAATAGGTATAAATTTTGAGGACAAAATTTCATAAGGGAAAAGAATTGTAAGGCCCCTAACATGACCCTAGTTAAAAATGCATGATTTATAGGGTTGTATATGATTAAGAATAAATTAGAGATGTGTATTTCATATTGGAGGCATGGGACTAGTGATAATTTTATTTTATTTATTAAATGGATGAAAAAAATTAGATTAATTTGGTCTATTAATATTCAAGGGTGTAATAACATGAAATATTAATTGAGGGGTTAATTGGTTAATATGTTAATTAAAGGGTCAATTATGAAATAAAGTAAAGAAAGGAGGGTTTGATTTAAGAGAATTATAAAAGGTGAGAGGTTAATGTGTAACATGTAAAACATAGGGAGAATTAAGTGAGACGTGCAAATTTATGAGGGACCAACAAGGAAATTTTCCTTAATATTATAAAAGTAGAAATTAGTTGAAAAAGAGAGAGTGGGGCAACATTAAAAGATGAAATTCAGAAATTCTCTCCTTTTTATCTCTTATTTCTTATGTTTTTAAGAATTATTCATCTCAATCTTTATAATCTTTAAGAACAAGTTGGTGTAAATCATTAAGGTAAGGGTTTGATATTTGATTTTCATCATTATCTTCTTCTTCCTCTTATTCTTTTATTAAATGCATGGTTCGAGGAAATGCTGGAAATAGATGTTTAAGAAAAAAAATTAATTTATGTGTAGAAAAAGAAGGAAAAGGTGGAAAGAATAAGGGGAAAGGAATTGCAAAGGATTGAAGGTTAACGGGGATTTCGGCCGAGGTATGGGATTAATAGGATTCTTATAAATACATGTGGTTAATTAGAGAAGAAACTTGAATTTTGTATGATAGGTTGAACTAATGAAATGAGAATAAAATTTAGAAAGCTTTAATAAAGAGAAACATGTAAGCATCATGAACTAGTTGTTGTAATTTTAGCATATTCTGGACTAGGAAACCTCAATTGATTTAATTTTAATTTCATATTCTAAATAAGAAAATTACCTATAACTTTTTAAAAGACATCTATGGCTAAATATGCTTGTATTCTATCCAAATATTCATTTGAAATTGTAGTGAACTGTTATTTTTTGTTCTGGAATAGATTGTAGAAAATATGATATATTTCCTTGTATATTGAACTAAATGCTATGAGATTATATTCTATGAAATATAGACTTCTAAACCTATAATTTTTATGAGAAAGTAAAGCCTAATTCTTTCCTTAAGCTTGTCTCATTTTAGCTTGATTCTGGACCTATACAGAACACTATCAATAGGAATAAAATTTAGTAAAATATAAATATCTTGAGTTTCAAAAATAATATTAAAATATATTTTGATGTTCTAGAAACTGGAAACATAGGAAAACATGTTTGTAAAAGGACATTTTTGCTAAAATTGATGTTTTCTAGGTCAAAAATAGCATATAAGTTGGATTTGGAATTTAGCCTTTGTGCAGAATTTTTAATGTATAATTTTAAATGTTGTCATGTTTACTATGTTTTCAAGGAATATATATATTGAGTTTATGAATATGAATTGAATATGTATTGAGCTTATGAATATGTACATTTAATGTTTAAATGTTGATATGTTTACACAAGATGTATGTTGAGATTATGATTATGAATTTTTAATGTTTAAAGGTTGTTAAGTTAAATGTATGCATACATAGAAATACATTGATTCAAAAATAGCATGTAAATTAACTGATTGAAGAGTTATGTATATACATGTATGTTCAAAAACTTGTACATAGCTTGTTATATGAAATTATGTATGTGTGTATATATATATATATATAATCAAATGATACTGTATATTTTTATACAAATATTCACGTATGAAATTGATTATAAAATGTCGTTAAAGCATGATAAATGAAAGTTATATGAACAAAGTATATGCCTGCTATTAGGGTTCATCTATAGATAGATAGGTGCCTATAGGGATATTGAAGCCGCCACAGTTGACCCGTTTGGGTCTTTATTACTTGACCCTGTTTGGGTAATGGTCTACCCCTTTGGGTATGGTTGACCGGTCTAAAGTATAATTCAACCCCATTTTGGTCCCTGTTTGTCCTATGAGACCAAGTTTGTCCTTCGGGACTAAGTTTGATACCTTCGGGTATCCACCATTTCTGTTATCTACCTTTAAATCTTAAGCAGGCTAAACTAGAGTATAATACATTACAGTTAATTGCAACATAGCTATTGCATATGATATATGGAATAACATGATTAACATTGATTTTAATGCCTGAATTACATGTATAAAAGTACATATTATTTTAATTAAAGTTGATATTCAAGGAAGCTAAATTAAATGTGGGATTACATTGTTGTTAAAAATTTAATGTCTTATCATATGTTTATTTTTAATACTTCATTCTAATATTTCAATTGATGTATGTTATATAATTTTTTTACAATCACTGTGAGTGGTTGTCTTCCATGTTTAGTATCCCCACTAAGCTTTTTAGCTTAGCACAAGTTATTTTATCTGTGTAGGTTCTTCTATAGCTAAAGGTTTTGCTTAGGAATATACTCTGCATCAGGACAGGCCAACACCAATTTATAGAAGTTGATGTACGGATTTTTTGGTTAATTTTGTATAAGTGTCTTTAATTTGTTTAATATGTAAAAAAGATTATAAAATATATGTATATCATATGGAACGATAATGTTGTATTATGCTCATTAGGAAGATGTTAGCATGTGCATGCATTTAGGTGCTAGAATGGTTATATATATTATAAAATCCAGATGATACACATGAGATTAAATATGGAAACTAAGCTAGTAATGTCTAGCATGAATATGATATATGGTATATATGATGAACTGATTTGAATATGTAATTAGAGTAATAGAAGTGGTAAGAGATACTTATGATGCTCATAGGAATATAAACAATTAAAGTGACACTTAATTGTTATGCATGTTTATTAATTAAATGAATCATTAGAAGGTATAATGTTAGTTTAATGGTTTAAATTACTAATATTATGCGAGAGTAAATGTATGACATAGTTATATGTTAAAGGCACTAGACATATGGCGTTTCAATAGCACTATTATGGATGTATATTAATCTTTACATAATTATCATATTACTATTTCTCATCTCGTGTTATATGTCATTTTCATATAGGTGTTACATTAACTATTTGCATACTTTATCTCATGTATAGTATCATGCACATCATGATATGTATGAGTTACTTTATGTTCTACATGCATGCATGTACTTCTTAGTTACTCCATGGGTCTATTACAAGATAAAATACATATATTACACAAATCATCATATGCCTATTAGCCATAATACAAAATATTGATACAAAAACTCCCTACATCAACTCTAATCAATATTGTGTTGGCCTTTCTTGATGCAGAGAACATCCCTATGCAAAATTCTTATCTACAGAACTTACACGAACAGCATAACCCATGGTAAGCTATAAAGTTTTTTGGGGATAAAAAATGATGGAAGACCATTCAAAAAGATCATCAAAATAACATATAATATGTATTCACATACATATACATATATACATGTCCATGACAATCATACTGTGTCCAAAAATAAAGTTAACGCAATGTATACAATTTGCAATATAGCCGATTCAACTAGCATCTCAATATATAAAAAACTTGGAAATAAATAATATAATTTATACTTTATATTATTGATACGTTTATAATATTTAATGTCTCATCTTTATCTATATAAAACATAAATGGCATTCAATCATATATGTTCAAATGTCGAATACTAGAATTTCAGCCATAACTATAATTAGAACAATTCACATACTAATTCAATGACATAGGAGCCTATACACTTTTAGTTTAATTATTGTAACCACATTAGATAGTCTCCTTAAGTTATAAGAGTGGATAACGGGAATGGTAGATACCTTAGGTATCAAAATGGTAGATATCCAAAGATATCGAATAAGTAGACTCAAACAGGCCCGAACCATATTCTAGACTGAACTAGCATACACCAATGAGGTGGGTTATCAATCCAAATGAGGTTGTTCATGATCCAAATGGTTTTGGATCAACTATACTCTAGACCCAATCGGGGCAAGTAGTGGCAACTGCAATTATCCATATACGTGCCTATCTATCCATAATTGAGCTCTATTTGTAGGCAATACTATATTCAAATTCACGTAGTATACCAGGCTTGCACTTATATTATTCTACTTGCATATATTTAAAATCATGTAAAAGATATACCATCACTGGTACATAAACATGTATGCACATATCATACCACAATTTTTACAATTTGCTAATGTAAGTAATCAATAAAAAAGTTAAAAAATTTCTAATGTATATACATGTATACACAGTCTCATATGACAATGCGACCATGTACTTTAGCTTGATTTCTATAATTAAGCATATATCATTATAGTCATGTACTTTGCCAGATTATTTGTAATTAAACATATTTCAATGTACTCAAGTACTTTAGCTTGATTTCTATAATTAAGCATATATCACAATAGTCAAGTACTTTGCCAGATTATCAGTAATTAAACATAATTCCATATAATCATGTACTTTAGCAAGCTAACATTTGTCATCACATATGTATAGTCATGCAATTTCAATCAAGTAATAATACATGCATGTTCACGAACTTGCCATATAACATGCCTCACACTCAGTGCTTTACAATGTGATCTCATCACTTACTCACCAAGTTATATCATATTTTATCAATTATTTCTTCATATAACAATACTATACATTATATTATCCTTGTGACTATACATTTGACATAATAACATATAAGCATGACATATAACCATCACATAATATCATGTTCATGTTATCTCAAATATGTAAATATTAATTTACCTTATCTTGAAATTACCATATACATGCTTCATCAAATAATCATACCTATTACTTTGTAATATGATATCATATATATATATATATATATATATATATATATATATATAGATATATTCAATGAATTTATTTCTTTTTATGTGCTATTTTTATATTGTGAAATAATCTAAAGATGCTTAAGAAGGTTTTTGGTAAACTTAAGTAACAATTCTACATAGAGATACAATTTGAAGTTCATTTTGAAAGCTATTTTGACCTATCAAAAGACATTTATAGCCAAAATGGTGTTCTAAAAATTTGATACAATATGTTTCCAGTTTTAGGAACATTAAAAATCACCACAATATCATTTCTTAATTTTGAGATACATGCAAAACAGTGAAAACTGTTTCTAAAAATAAGATTGCATACAGGTCCTGTTTCAAGCAAGAATTTATCAATTTTAGAATTAAAATCAAACCATCTTTTCACCATTGAAATTATAAATATGTAAATCTAGTTTTTCAAGGATTTTGTCCCATAGAATTTTGACTTCTATAAGATGCATTATACCCAATTTACTATAACCTATTCATTTTCTCTAGGCAGCAGTTCATTGTACCAAATCAAGTTTTTATCACCACTTAGAAAACTTGAAGATTATAGGTACAGAATATGAACAACAATCCTTCACATAAATTATGCTCCAAAAAGTCTATTTTATCCAAAATTTTTCCTTAAAGGATTTAGACTTCCTAGGAACAATTATAGCAAAAATACAACAAAATATTCCCTACAACTGTACAGCAGCTTACTATAAAATTCAAGTTAATTTTAAGAACATTTAAATGCAGAATCAAAAGTCGGTTCCTTCTAAAAAATTATAAGTCTATGTCTTAGGAGGAAGTAAAAACTATATTTATCCAAATCAGAGTTATAAAACACGAGATACTCACTACAAAATTCAAATGAAGAAATTTATTTTTTTCTCTTACATTGCTGTCCCTTTCAACTCTAAGAACCAATAGATAATATTCTCTCTCCCTCAATCAAACAATAGTGGGAAAAATGTTCAAAACATCCACCAAGTTTTTTCATGTCAAATAATGTCCCCATTTTTTTATTCCTCTTTAAAAATCAACCCCACTTTATCATCTTTTACAAATAACCCACAAATCTATTTTCTTTATTTTAATTGAACCTTCAATTTATTTATTATACTTAATAACTCATATATAAATATAAATTAAATTATCACTTTGCCCTCTTTAACCATATTATGAATTTCAAATGATTAATTAAATCTTAATCAAATATAATACCATTTTAATCAAGCATTACCTACTAAGGTAGAAGTAGGGGCATTAAAGTGTTGTCCCCTTTTAAGAATTTCATCCTCAAAGTTCATTCCTATTACCATTACTTAAATACTTCACTTATTATTTCTATACTTCTGTCTACCTTCTGTATCTATCACCATCAACATTCATTCAATACTATCTCTACTAGTTTATCTTCTTTATGTGCCTCGGTAACATACTTCTTCCTGAATTCAACTTTAAAAAATATTCCCATGTGAGGGTATCTGGTAACTGAGGTTGCTTTAGTATTAATTTCCACAAGTCATTTGCTAGCCCTTGAAATTTATGATTGTCAGGATAATGAATTTCATCTATTTCTCTAACCTTTCTAACTAGAATTTAGCTTTTTCTAATTGTTCTAGAGTTGTTTCTAAAAATTACTCTGCACTATCTTTCCTAATTTTAGATATTGGAGCCTCAAGTGGTGACATCCTTTAAAGAATTTAGGCTATGTCTTGATAAATTTTCAATGGTGCTTCTCTAAGAATGGCAGCAGGAATCTTATTTTGATTAGATGATGAAGATCCAAGATTGGAAGGATTTAGTTTAACCAAAAATTTTCTTTCAACCGATTATTCGATAATATCTCTAGAACCCTCTATCTATAATCTATAAGAAAAATAGGAACTTTTGCATTAGTTCAACAAGACTTTATACAATATTATAGAATCCTAGATTTTTATTACCTAGAAAAGGCTAAACCTAGGCTCTAATACCAAATTATAACACCCACTTACTATTAACCTGTTGTCTATATAAAATTAAGTTACTCTAATCGTGAATTACAACAGTAACATGGTTGTATATTAATCTTCATATAATTATCATGTTACTATTTCTCATCTCACGCTATACGCCATTTTCATATATGTGTTACTTTAACTATTTGCATACTTCATCTTATGTATAATATCATGCACCTCATGATATGTAGAAGTTACTTTATGTTCTACATGCATGCATATACTTGCTTAATTACTTTATGGGTCTGTTATAAGAAAAAATACACATATTACATACATCATGGTATGCCTATCAGCAATAATACAAAATATTTATATAATAACTCCCTACATCAACTTTTATCAGTCTTATGTTGGCCTTTCCTAATGTAGAGAGTGTCCCTAAGCAAAATTCTTATCTACGGAACCTAGAAACATAGAATAACCCATTCTAAGCTATAAATCTTAGTGGGGATAAAACATAATGGATGACAACTCACAGTGGCCGTCAAAGCAACATATAATATGTAATCTCATACATATACATATATACATGTCTAGGGCAATCATACTGTGTCCAAAAATAAAATTCAAGCAACGTATACAATTTGCAATGTAACCGATTCAACTAGCATCTCAATATACATATATCTTGGAAATAAACAATACAATATGTACTTTATATTATTGATACATTTATAACATTTAATGTCTTATCTTTATCTATATATAACATAGATGGTATCCAATTATATATGTTCATAATTCAAATATTATAATTTTAGCCATAACTGTAATTAGAACAATTCATACACTAAATTAATGACATATGAGCTATATTCTTTTAGTTTAATTATTGTAACCATATCAGATAGCATGCTTAAGTTCTAAGAGTGGATAATAGGAATGGTAAATACCCTTAGGTAACAAAACGGTGGATATTTGAAGATATCAAATAGGTAATGGGGCCGAACTGTATTCTAGACCGATCAATCGAACCCAAATAGGGTTGGATAACAACCCAAATATGGATGTTCATGATCCAAATAGGATTAACTATACTCTAGAACCAATTAGGCCAAATGGTGGCAGTTGTAATTATCCCTATAGGCACTATTTATCCACAATTGAACTCTATTTGTAGGCAATACTATGTTAACAGTCACTTTGCATATGAAGCTTACGCTTATATTATTCCACTTGCACATGTTCTTAATCATGTAATAGATATACCATCTCTTGTGTATAAACAAGTATGCACATTTCATATCACAATTTATACACTTTGCTTATGTAAGTACTCAATGAAAAGTTATAAAATCTCTAGTGTATATACATGTATACACAACTTTATATAACAATAAGATTATGTTCTTTAGCTTGATTTTTATAATTAAGCATATAACACTATAGTCATTTACTTTGCCAAATTATTTGTAACTAAACATACTTCCATGTAATCATGTACTTTAGCTTGATTTCTATAATTAAACTTATGTCACTATAGTCATGTACTTTGCCAAATTATCTGTAATTAAACATACTTCAATGTAATCATGTACTTTAGCATGCTAACATTTGGTATCACATATGCATATTCATGATATTTTAATCAAGTAATAATACATATCGGTTCACGAATTTGCTATATAACATGCCTCATACTCAGTGCTTTACAATGTGATCTCATCACTTACTCATCAAGTTATAACCTATTTTATCAATTATTCAACATTTAGCAATACTTTAAATCATATAATCCTTGTGACTATACATTTGACATAATAACATATAGGCATGACATATAACCATCACATAATATCATGTTCATGTTAACTCAAATAGGTAAGTAATAACTTAACTTATCTTGCAATAACCCTATTTCTTTACAATATGATATCATGATATATATTTAATGAATTTATTTCCCTTTATTTGCTATTTTTATATTGTGAAATACTCTAAAGATGCTTAAGAAGGTTTTTGGTAAACTCAAGTAACAATTCTTCATAGAGATAGATTTTCAAGTTCATTTTGAAAAGTATTATTGACCTATAAAATTACAATTATAGCCAAAATGGTGTTCTATAAACTTGATCCAATATGTTTCTCGTTTCAGGAACATTAAAAATAACCACAATATCATTTCTAAATTTCACAATACAAGTAAAATAATGAAAATTGTTTCTAAAAACACGATTGCATATAGGTCCAATTTCAAGCAAAAATTTGTCATTTTTAGAATCAAAATCAAGCCATACATTTTGCATGGAAATTATAAACATGGAATTCTAGTTTATCAAGGATTTATCCAATAGCATTTTGACCTCAATAGCATGCATTTTATCGAATTTACAATAACCTGTTCATTTTCTTTAGACAGTAGTTTAGTTTAACAAATCCAATTTTTATCACCATTTAGAAAATTCATAAAAGAAAATAGGCACAGAATTTAAACAACATTCATTCACAAAAAATAGCCAAAATTCCCCATAAGCTACTTCACTCTTTCAATATCTTTTTGCCTTTGCTCTTCTTTTATTTTCTTCCACTATAAGAACATCCACTCTTAGAAACCAAAAGTACTCATCACAAATGACATCAAAACCTTAAAAGAAGAAGATGAAGATGAAAATCCTACCTTGCAATCTCAACTTAAGGATCCTTGCATGCACAATTAAGAAGATAAAATTTATAGAGATTTGACAAAGAGGATTTACAAGCTTTGAGAGAGGAAATTCAAAAAAAGAAATCTAATTTCTTCTCTTACATTGTTGCCCCTTTCTGCTATAAGAACCAATAGATAATATTCTCTCTCCATTATTCAAACATTAGTGGGCAAAATGTTCTAAAGATACACCAAGCTTGTGCATGTCATATAATGACCCAACTGTTTTTTATTCCTCTTTTGAAATCAACCACACTTTCTCATTTTTTACAAATAATGCATAAATCTATTTTTTTTATTTTAATTGCACCTTAAATTTATTTATTATGCTTAATAACTCATATACAAACATAAATTAAATTACCACTTTACCCTCTTTTACCCTAATAGACCTTAATCAAATATAATAACATTTTAATCAAGCATTACCTACTAAGGTTAAAGTTGAGGCCTTACATTATACATGCATATACATTACTGTTTCTATATTTTATCATATGGTTATAAACATATGTGTTAGAGAGGACGATAATAGCACAAGCATGGTAATGAATTGTATATAAAGAAGTAATACCTGCTACTAGAGTTCAATTATGGATAGATAGGTGCCTGTAAGGATAATTGCAGCTACAACCATTTGGCCATGTTTAGGTCTAGAGTACAGTTGATCCCATTCGAATCATGAACAACCCCGTTTAGGTTGTTAGCCGACCTCATTTGGGTCTGTTTGATCGGTTTAAAGTACAATATGCCCTATTTGGCTCTAAAGTTTTGATATCTTTGGATATCATCAATTTGATACCTTTGGATATCCACCATTCCCATTATCCACTAATAGAACATAGGCAAGCTAAATGTTACTTTAGTATTGGAATTAAAGCATAATAATTCAATTTTATTAGTGGAAGAACATTATTGATTCTAATTATAGTGATTGTATTACAAGTGTAAATGAACATAGTCTTTTAAATGATCATAGTACTTATGTTGATTTAAGTATGGTGTTTTGTTATATTATTGATTATATACTTCGTCAGGTTGCTATTATTACTTTTATATTATCATGTTAAACTTATGTTATAGTTAAAGCATGCTGAGTGTTTATTGATGATCGATGTGAGCGATCGTCCATCATGTATTATTTTTTTCCACTAAGCTTTATAGCTTAACATAAGTTATTTAATCCATGTAGGTTTAGTAGATAAGACTTTTTCTCAGGGATGATTCTCCACATTAGAAGGGCCAACACAAATCTGAAGAAATTTGATGTAAGATGTTTTTTTTATTATTATCCATATTTTGCATAAGATTGTAATATGTTTAATATGTATATAAAGTTATATACTTTATAGAAGGGTAATGTTGTAATAGACTCACTATGAAAGATAATTAGTAAGTGCATACCCATGGGATCTAGAACACGTATACATAATATGATATGTATAAAGATGAATTTGAAAATCAGGGTAGTAATAACTAGTATGTATATGATATATGGTATATGATGAGCATTTGAAAATGAATATGTATATAAGCTATAGTAGATGAAAAGTGTTAGAAACAAGTATAGTACTAGCAAGAATGTGAACAACTATAGTAACACCTAATTGATATGCACGTTGACCGGTATAATGATTCAAAAGTATGATTAATGTTTACTTAATGGCATAAATACATAGTATAATGTGACTAAAACTGTATGACACAATAATATGCTTAGGATAATAAAAAATTTGTTATTACAAATTGGTATTAGAGCTTAGGTCTAGCCTTTTATGGGTAATTTGAGTATAGGATTCTATAACATGATATAGTGTTATGTAAGCCTAATACAGAAGTCTTTATTTTTCTTACAGCTAATAGATGGAGAATTCTCGGGATTTTATAGAATAATCAGCTGAAAGCAATTTGTTGATTAGATCAAATCCTTCCAATCTAGGATTTACATCATTTAATTGGAATGAGATTCTTATAGCCATTCCTCGTGAAGCACTACTAAACATTTCTTAGGATATGGCCCAAATTATGCAAAGGATGACAATGCCCAAAGCTCCAATATATGATATTAAGAAACATGGAGCCCAAGAATTTTTGGACACTAATTTGGAACAATCTAAAGAAGCTAAATTATTGTTGGAAAAGTTAGAGAGAATATTTGATGACATTAATTGCCCAACTAATCATATAATATCTTGTGTTGTGTCTTTGCTTTAAGGAACAACATATGATTGGTGGACATTAGTGCTAAGACAGCCTCGGTTACTAGACCCACTCATATGGGAATTCTTCATGGTAGAATTCAGGAAGAAATATGTTTTTGAGGCATACAAGAAAGAGAAATTAAATCAGTTTTTAAATCTAAAATAGAGAGCTTTGACCTATAGGTTAATTTGAGAAAGAGTTTAGTCATTTATGCAAATATATTCCTAAAGAGATGCTAATGGAAATTTTGAAATGTAAACGGTTCAAAGATGGGTTGAATGATTGGATAAAAAAGAATTTAATAGGACCTATATGTAACACCATAATTTACATGATGTACGAAACTACCTGTATAGATATTAAACCTGCGATAATCATATAAACAATAATGCTTAAGGCCATAATTTCATATACACCTTTCTATACATCTATGAAACCATAAAGGTAACTGAACAATTCCAAACCTCTTCTTTTGCTGGTAGACAAAGTCGCTGCAAGTATCCATCCTAAAATGGGGGCTATCCCGCAACCTATATGGATAAGAAAACCCATGCTAAGCTATAGAGCTTAGCAGGGAACAAAACTCTATGGACAATCTCATACGAAAACCATCACATCGGGCAGGCAAAAAAAATTAAATAATAAATATGTTCATTAACCATGTTAATAATAGATTCCATGCTTATAAAACTTTAGGTTTTAAATAAACTTATCCGACTCCTAAAAGCATTATTTAATCTCTTAGTTAAAACCCATTATATATATATATATATCTATATATATATATATATATATATATATATGGTCTGGTTTACTTTTCAATAAATTATAGCAAGCATTAGAGGTTAGCCAAAACATATAGGCTTATCACCATAACGATAGATATAAGGCTCACAATATTTTAAAACATGAGGTATACCATTTATCCTAAAAAAAAGCCTTACAAATCACTTATTCAATGCATATAATTTAGCTTTATTGAACCATAGTAACTCCCATGTTTTGTAAACAATATGCATAGATATCAAAAGTACTAGTTGTGTAAGATAACCATGAAAACTATGTAGTTATCCATTGAAGCAATGTTATGCATAAATCTTGCATAAATGTTTTACATTTGCATGCCTGGGAAGCATTCAAAAAGCATAATCATATCTATGTATATAGGAAACGAAATACCAAATTTTTATGAAGGATTATATCTCACATAATATCATGTTAATCTATATATGAAATAGTTATTAACAATGAGGTGGTATGAAAATCACTTAAGTGATTAACATATGATTATAGAAAGTATGCATCTGGCAACATAATTACTGAATAAGACTACCCAAAATGCACAATATCATAGGCATACTTTTTATCGATTTCAAAAGCACGTGAGATCTCATGTCTATATTGATAACTGATGCACTTGAAACATTATACAATACTAAAATTAGCCAGCCTAAGTTCTCGTTCTAAGGGTAGATAACAAGAACAATGGATACCAATTGGTATCAATAATAGATACCTGAAGGTATCAATAATAGATATCCAAAGATATCGAATGATAGACCCAAATGGGGCTATGCAATAGTTCTATTAATGAACAAACAATAGACCAAAATAGAGTCAACAAAAATAGCTACAACAATATCCCTCTAGGTATGCCTATCTAATCCATGACTGAACTAACCCACTGGCTAAACAATATCTATGAACATTTTAGGTTATCATCATTATTCTTTCATGGAGTGATATTGGCTTAGAGCCACAATAGACAAGGATGCATATCACATAGACATATAGTTGTGCATCAATGTTCCTCAACCCATATCACATGTATTTGCATAATTCTACAAAATGATAATAAACCATAGTATTTAAGCCAATTGATTTATTTCATCAACACTAACAATTTGTATGATTATTATAAGATAATATGATAGTATAACATTCAAATAAAGTAACCCGTATGTCCATTACCGGTTAATTAGGATATATGTGACCATAGATCGATAAATATGTTCTTATAATGCTTACACATATATTAATATTCTGTAAACTCGATAACTTACATATATTAAAGTGCATGCACTCAATACTTGAAATCCTCATAGAGTTGTATACATGTCTATACATATGTATAAATGTAACCCTGAACATGGCAATATAGACTTACACTACTCATGCTTGCTTATACACTGAGTCAGGATACTTACCAGAGGGTAGTCTCATCAGCTATAGGGTATTGAACTTTACTCAACTCCTTGTTATATGATGTACCTTCGCAGTTTACCATGAGTAGTTTTCATACATCAATATAGTTACTTATATCAATACTTAATCATGTGAAATTATATCCAAGCATAAAAAATCAATTTAATATAGTTGACAAGGTTATTCCCATTCTTTTGATAACCACTTATTTATGTCTTAACACCTTAGTTTAATTTTATAGTCTATTAGATCATAGATAACCAGCTACATGTTCAAACATGATCATATATGTATCAATCATCTTACTTGTGTCTTTATTATGTATTTATACCATGAGAGTATATAAAAGAAAATTATGACACCCTAAAGGATGTACACAAGGCCTATCAATCACTTATAGGGTGCATACATAACATGCATGATGATCCAAGGCTTCTTATGTAAGGAAACAATACTCATGGCAAACACAAACAATTCATTATAACCAGCAAGTTGTTAAAAATTTTATTAACCCTAATCTCCTGGATTTAGCTACTGTATCTTTTTTTCAATAGGGACAACCACATGTAATTTATAATCAAACCAACATTCCCATACTCTTATAAATAATTCATTCTATCATTGTGACAAAACCAAGTCAATAGCTCAAGTAGACAAATCTATAATCTCAGTAATTATGAAGTCTGTTCTTCCTTCATTACTAAAATCCTTTAATTTTACATATCCTTTAGCCTTAATTCACCCTTTTTAAAACCACTAGGACATAACCCAAACACATATAATGGATTTACTAATTTCTCATCTACAAAACCAACTTTAGATCTTTAACCTCATCAACAAAAGAAACACACACACATATAAAAAGAGAACAAAGTTCCCATAACAAACTTACATGAATAATGTAGTAAGCCTATTTCCCATACCTGGTATTAAGGCTTTAAATCTTCCTTCACAACTATTGATCCATCTCTTAAATGTCAATTTCCTTCCCTTACACAAGATAGATAACAAGCATAATCTCTTTGGATCCCTAATTCCATAAATTGAATCAAAGAAATATGAGAAGAAAGATTGCAAGAGATGAGGAACATTACCCTTAAGAACACCAACTCATCAACCTTAAGCTATGCACCTTCTTCCATCCGAAACCAGAAGGGAGAGAGACAAGATGAAGTTACATCTCCTTTATTTTCTCCTTAAGCCAAACTTTACCTCTTAAATAAAATAATTTCTTTCTCCAATAAGCTTTAAGGGAGAAGATAATGGGGTAAATATCTCAAATTTACCTTTCCAAAATTACCTATATACACTTTAACCTCAATTATTTCAATTTCTTACAATTTAACCCCAAGACTTTTAATTTATTTCAATCGTGTCCTTTCTTATAATTTAACTATACCAAAGTTACACACATGCATAATTATCAAAATACCCCTCAGGGGACTTAACTTCAATAAAGCAAAATAATCTAATTTCACCTTATTCAACCAAAATCCTCATTAATTTCCCATAATCTGATTAAGGTTAAGGTTGGGGCCTCACACTACATCTCTACATATGGTGGACTTTAATCAGATTGTTATAATAACTATATGAGTTGAGAAAAATGAACTTGCTAAAAGGGAAAGGAAACATAGATGCAGTGGCGCTAGAAACAGATCATCCACTAGAAAGAGATTTAGAGGATCATAAGGAAATTAGCCTATAGAGTCTATTTTTAGTCTTGCAAACAAAGGCGGAAAGCAAGAATCATCTACAATATCTAAGTTTGGTAGAGAAACTTTAGGGAGATATAGTGGGGGTTAGCAACCAGAATGTCCTTATTATTCTAAGCAGCATTGGGGTAATTATAGGAAATTGGCTAGGGCATGTTTCAAATGTGGTAGTGCAGACCATTATATGGCTAATTATCCCTCAAAATAAGAGCAAGGTTCTGGATAACAAGGTAGCAGGAGAGCTTCTAGTGCATCCTCATTTGATAGAGGTAGAAGGCATGGCTGATCATGTCATCTAGATTTTAATCAAGTAATGTGTCCAAATCAGTCGATCAACCTACAGCTCCAATTGTTCTTGGTTAAGTGTATACAATGAAAGCTCAAAAGGATCAGAATGCTTTAAAAGTTATAGCTGCTGCTTGTGTACCTTATCATATGATTTTATATATATTTATATGAGCTAGAATGTATAGCAAAAGTACAAGCATGATAATAAAATGAATATGAAACAATTATGCATGTGTTATCATACTAAAGTTTATGATTCTCACAATATATGTTCACATACCTTTACTTGTCTTGACATATCTAAGATTGATTATACATGTATATATATTATAGTTTTTGTATTTTATCATATGGTTATAAACATATGAGTTAGAAAGGAAAACAATAACACAAGCATGATAACGAATTGTATATGAACAAGTAATGCAGTTAGAGTTCAATTGTGGATAGATAGGCACTTATAGGAATAATTGCAGTTACCACCATTTAGCCTCATTTAGGTCTCAAGTATAGTTGATCCTATTTGGGTCATAAACAACTCCGTTTGGATTTTTTAGCCAACTCTGTTTGGGTCTACTTAACTATTTTAGGGTATAGTTGGCCTCGTTTTGGTCTAGAGTTTCGATATCTTAGGATATCATCAATTTGATACCTTTAGGTATCCACCATTCCTGTAGTCCACTAATAGAACTTAGGTAGGCTAAATGTAACTACAATATTGGAATTAAAGCATGATGATTCAATGTTAATTTTGGAAGAACATTGTTGATTCTAATTATTGTGATTATATTACAAGTGTAGATGCACAAAGTATTTTAAGTAATCATATTACTTGTATGCTGAGTTAATTATGGAGTTTTGTTTTATTATTGGTTATATACTTTGTAAAGATGCTATTATTATTGTTATATTATCATATTTAACTTATGTTATAATTAAAGCATGTTGAGTGTTTGTTGATGACCATTGTGATTGGTCATTCATTGTGTATTATTTTTTCCCCATTAAGCTTTATAGTTTCGCATGGGTTATTTTATCTGTGTAGGTTTAGTGGATAAGACTTTTTCTCAAGGATGATTCTCTACATTAGGAGGGCCAACATAAATCTAAAGAAAATTAATGTTGGAAGTCTTTTATTGTTATCCACATTTTGTATAAGGTTGTATTATGTTTAATATATATGAAAAGTTATATACTTTATGGAAGCTAATGTTGAAATAAACTCACTATGAAAAATAATTAGTAAGTGCATACATATAGGATCTGGAACACGTATACATAATATGATATGCATGATGCTATGGAGAGAGATGAATATGAAAATCATGGTAGTAATCATTAGTATGGATATGATATATGGTATGTGATGAGAATTTGAACATGAATATGTATATGGGCTATTGTAGATGAAAAGTGTTAGAAACAAGTATAGTACTAGCAAAAATGTGAATAACTATAGTAACACCTAATTGATATGCAAGTTGACCGGTATAATGATTTAAATGTAAGAGTAATTTTTAATTAATGGCATAAATACATAGCATAATGTTACTAGAACTATATGACACAATAATGTTGTTAGGATAATAAAAATTAGGGTGTTATACGGTGATAGCCTTGAATTATAACTATATTTATTAATGTATTTTTAGTGTGTTTTGGAGTTTTTAGTGTAAATTTAGTTCGTTTTATGTTTAATTATATAATTCTTGGTTTAGTACATGTTTAATTGTATTTTGGTGTTTTATAGGTGATGATTGAAGAAAAAAAAGTGAATCACCTCGGTAAGGTTAGAAATAAACCCAATCGAGGTCTCTAAATGAAAAATTTATGTCATTTTAGTCCAAAGGCAAACACCATAGTTAGTTTGAATTCCACTCCTCCTGAGGTTTTGATAGAGAGAAGGCAGAGTAGATTACCCCAATTTGCTTGAAATTCAACCCATCGAGGCATAAGGCAAGTTTAAAGGGAATTTATCACCTTAGTTTGGTTGAATTCCTACCCTATGAAGGTGCTTGATAAAAATTATGACTTTCATTAGAATTTTGCTAGTTTAGAAAGTTTAGTGGTGGCTGGATTCTTCCATTTTAGGATATTTAAGCTTGCTAAACACCAAAATTAAAAAGGAGTTAATTTTCTTTAATTTTTGGGACCTAGTTTCAAGTTTGTAATTCTCTAGGGTTTGAAGTTTCAACTTGGTTATTCTGTGAAGACATCAAGAGAAGCTTAAGAATTTATGAGTATTATATATTTTATGTTATTTTTTCAATTGTTTCAATGAAAAACAATGAGTAGTTTCTCTTACTTTTGCCGAGGGAAACTTGAACCCTAATTCTTTTATTGTAATGACTCTAATTTGGGCTTAATTTTAATGAAAGTGTGTTATTTCTTAATTCTTTGGATGAAACTTATCTTTGGTTATGTTGAATTGATGCTTGATTTATTAAATAGATGATTAATTGTTAATTTAATCTTGACCAAATGTTTACATGTTTTTAGTTAATTTCACACATGTTGATGCATGGTTGTGTTATGGAAATTGTGGCAATAATGTGTTATTCAATAGTTAAATTAACCTAAGAATTGGAATTAAGAATAGGTTGGAGTTAGGTCTCTTAAAAGAGGATCTAACAAAGGTTTAAAAATTTACAAATTGGATTGTTACGCTAAGTATTAGATTTTTTTGTAATCCGAGGGTTCAATACTTAAAATTATATTCTGAACAAGATATATGAGTTTACATTTGTTTCCCATAACCACTTGTGTTCCTTTTCATTGAGGCATTATAATAAAAGTTGAGGTTGATAATAGGAGTGCTTTATATGTTGATTGTTATCATCTTTTGTATTTTTTTCTATTTTTAGTTTTACAATTAGCTAATTTAGTTTCATTACTTGATTGTTTATCTATTACTTTAAACTTAGTTAATTAATAATCATTTCAAAACTTGAGAATTATTTCACACATTGTTCAATATAAAATCGGGAATACACAATCTCTAGGGTATAATATTAAAGGGTCTTAACCTTATTTTCCTATATTACTTAAATAATCTAGTATACTTGCTAGACACCATTCAAGTTTTTAGCGTTGTTGCCGGAGATTGGCATTTATTTTAGATTTAAAAGTGAGTTTTGTATGTTACTCTTTCTCTCTATCTTTATTCTTTATTCTTTTATTCATTTTATTATTTCATTCTTTGCAAATGTCAATAGTGCAAGGTAAGGGATTGTCAAATTTTACCTGTTCACCATAAGATTCAGAGGACATTGTGTAGAATAATGTGACAAAAAAAAAGAACAATATGAATCCATAGGATGAGCCATATGATGACCCTCTCCTCAATGTGTAGACACTAGGCCTGAGTTAACCTCTATCAGGGTTACCTAATGAGGATAATGTTGTTTTAAAAATAGCCATAAAGCATCAATGCTCTCTCTTTGCTTACACCGATCTTTGTTTGAAGAAAATATTTTATCTGGTTTTATGGTAAAAAAGGTAATTTAAAAAGAATATTTGAATTGCTTTCATGATTCAGTGAAGTGCTCATATTTGTAGGATACTGGTTGACTAAAGAATGAGTTAAGGCCTTGTCTTATAGGTCAAGACAATGATCGTTTTTTAAGTCACAATATTAGGAGATGACTCATATCTTTCATTTAGACCATAACTAGGTTTTTGGGGCCTGATTAAAGTCCATAACTCACTAGCGAGTCATGGACAAAAATAGTGACTTGCTAGTGAGTCACAACCTTTAGTCCGTGACTCACCCTTATTTTATTTAAAATGTGTATTTTAGTTTTCTGAGTGGGCCCACTAAGTCCAGTTCATGATTCACAGACCGTGACTCACTAGTCAAGATAGTGATTGAGTATTTTCATCCTAAATTTTGGTCTTTTCCCTTGCAAAATAAGGGATTATTTTAGTATTAAAAATTTAATGTTTTATTGATCTTAATCCAAAAAACATTAAGATGGATGGGATATTTTTTTTAGAATGAAAAGGAAGTAACAAACTAGAGAGGGAGAAAACAAAGAAGAAAAACAACTGGTTTTTTCTCTAGTTTTGGAAAATAATATGAACGAAGCTGGAGAGGAGACATAGAGCACTATCATTAGTCCTAAAATTAAAGGTAATATAAGAGAAAAATTTTTAGCTTTTGGTTAGATCTAACACTTTAATTTTTGCAAAAATCCAGTTTGAAATATTCTCATTTTTGTTTGCTCTGTTTCTTGCTCTTTATTGTGTAAACTTGCATTTTTTGTGTAAATAAGGTTTTATTGACATGTTTTTGTGTGATTTGTGTTTTGTACATGAATCTATAGCTTTCTTACGAATTGTGTGAGTTTTTTTTCATTTTAATTACCATTTTCTCTCTTTAGAATTCATTTGTTTGATTTGATGATTTTTTGCAAATTGTGTTATTAAACCTTAATTTGAGTTTGTATGTTGATTTTAGGAAGTTTATAGGTGTTTTATTTTTATTTTTAGCCTTAGAAAGTGTTTTGAAGCTTTGAGCTTCAGTCATGACGTCGTTTTAGTAGCTACTGGGCAATCTAGAAGTGACTCACAGCCTTGAGTCATAAGACCAACTCTTGACTCACCATGACTCACTTTGGAAGTGCCAATGACTTGTTTGAGGGTATGTGACTCGTTCTACTTAAGGTCGTAACTCATATGAATGATGTTCATGACTCACTCCTTTGCTAATTTTTTCTCTCTTTATTTTCTCATTTTTTTTCTTTTAATTGAACATTTTTATTAATATATTATTTTAGGTAGTTATTTTTATGCTAAAGCCTATTAATGTTTAATATACTATATTAATGATTGTTAATTAATCCATTATTTTCTTACATTTTTTAGTGCATGAATGCTCGGGCATTATTTTGTAGATTTTGGAGAGTCAAAAGATGTAATTGCCTAGAATTAATTTTGAATTCTAATTAGTTTATTTGAATTAAATTAAATTATTTGCATTTGGCTTTATTATTATGAAAATTGTAATAATTAGTATAAAAGGTATTTTTGGCATAAAAATTAACAAAATTCACATCAAACATTTTACTTAATCAACTGAGTTATATTAATGAAATGGACCAATGTCGTGTTTAACCTAAAACTCAGACAAGCAATTTTTAAATTCTACATGTGGGAATCAATATTCTCGAATTCAATGAATATCTCGATTTATGTATGTTTATATCTTCATTTTTATTTCTTAATGTATTAAAAATGTTTTTTACTTGAATGCTAAATTAAAAGTGAACTAAGTAATCTTTTATTCATGCGCATTGGGACCAATGTCTTAAAATTATTATGATTTATATATGATTTTATCTTTTTTTAAGTGCTTGTATGTGTATATTTTATTTTATACCTATGATGAATGAGAAAAGGATTGGCATAATTAATCACAAGCAATCATTTATATCATTATTAATCAAGTATATAAGTAGGGATGAAATCCAAACTCTTTCTGGTTTTAGTGTCACAAGATACAAAATCACTTTTCTAATATTTTATTGGGTGGCAACTCCTTAATGCATGCCTTGTGATGCTCAGTAGATGTCTCATAAGTTAATTGTAAGCAAATGGATAAAGATACCTTGAGATATTGTCTCGTGCCTTTTAATGGCCCAAGGCATTATGGACTAAGTTGAATACTTACTCATTGCGAAGCGATTGATTTTCACGAGTTAAATGAACCTTTATCTAGTCTTGAGTCCTAAAAGTGGGCTTTCGATAGAAAATTGAATGCCTATAGGGTTCAGCGATTGTCATAGTGGCTACTCTACTAGCACTACAAGAAATGTAATTTTCCATATGAAAATTCCAGATCGAATTGAGTGAATTTTTGTAGGGAAACCAAAATGCCAATGGAATTTGGCGAAGGAGAATTGATTGTGGGGACCTTTTTGCCAATGGAAATATTTTCATTGGTAAATTTATCAAAGGAAAACATCTTTCATTATTAATTATGTCGGAAGTCCAAATTGAAAAATTGTCATCATTTGCCATTTTTATCGATGGATTTAAATTCCATCGTTAAACTTACCAATGGAATTATATTCTCCATCAAAAATTTTACCGAATAGAAAAGAATATTTCGTTGTTAAATTAATAACAATGAAATATTAATTTCCATCGATAAAATTTTCAACAAAAATAAGGATTTTGTAGGTAAATTTGCCTACGGTATGATATATTTCTAAGGCAAATTTAGCGATAAAATTTTTGCCGTCACTACATTTCCTCTATATTTTTAGTGATAATTTGCTATATTTTTGTCGGGAAATCTTAGTTTTTAATTTTTTTATTATTTTCTTTTTTTCTAAATAGTGGAATCCTAATTAACAATGTAATATAACTATATAATTTACAATAATAAATTAATAGAGATCTAATTTGTAACATAATATAAAATTTATAATATTCAATAACATATCAAATCATTTCTTACAAGTCCAAAAAGCATAAATATTATCCCCAACATTGCAGTCAAACTTTTACAAGTTCCAAAAATCATAAAATTTAATGCCATATGTTATTGGCATAGGTGAATCATCTTGATGTTGTGATGTGCTACCTCCCCCCTTATTTGTTTCATCTGAGTATGAAGCTCGGCTATATATTCCACAGACTCATACAATTGAGTTGCCAATAACTAACTATATTTCGAAGTGCAGCTACTTCCTTATTGGATATAACTCGTCTATTGAAGGTAACTTAGTTGTATGTGAAGGCATGCATATATTGTGTATTTGCAAAAGATCCAATGCCAAAAATCCTACCTCGATGGTCCCTACCACCAACTACCTATGGATACATTTGATTCTCATCAATATTGGGGTTATCTTACGACTGTCGTTATACCTCCTCCTGTATTTAATCCTACAATTATAATTTTTATACTACTTAGTGATAATTTTAAACTAATATTATATAAAAAATAAATATTGAAATATGTACTTTACATACATTTAATTGCCAACATCGATCGTTAATGAATGTTACACCATCATGCTTTTTGGTGTGAGTATGCACAAAGATCTGTCGTGAGTAGGCTTTTGGCCAGTAGACTTTTCCTATATAGAAAAGTGGTAAATTACCTACGGTTTGAAAGAAATTTAGCAGAGTTTCTTCTATTTTTATGATATTTACCCCTTATAAAACAAAAAATAAATCTCACTAAGGTAGCCATTAATAAGGCACCAAAAATCTCATTTCCAAAATGACCCATCATAATAGAAAGATCACAATGAACAAATCAAAAAAAGACAACAAATGCTTGTAAAAGAATGGCAGTGACAAGATATGCAATCAAAAGTTTATTTTCCTAATGTTTCTAAAAGAATAGCAAGTTCTATCAAAAGGACAAATTTCAAAACATAAATGTCAAGTTTTAATACATACAATTTTATCTGCATGCTTCTGGTGGGTTATAGATCCACCAGTGTGCATATGTAGTCTTTCCCCCTATAGTCATTCCCGTCTGTTACTCGAATTTCGCTCAGAAATGGATTTGGCCTCAGGTATTGAATAGTAATTCTACCAATTGTCCTAAGTTTGTTTATAAATAAAAAAAGGTCTTTCACCACTCAGTTTGTGGAAACTAACAAAATATCTGTAACGTGCACGAGCTTGACTCTCCCATACATTGTAAATGATAACATTAAATTTTGAATCCTAAAAAATTTCTTTCTGAAAAATAAAAACAAAAGTATATAAGTGTTTATAAACAACATTACTAATCTAATTAAAGTATACAATTAGATAAAAAAGTAAAATGATATTATTAAAATGTTCTTCAAGCTCTAGGTAATAAAGATCATTTTTTCCATTAAAAGATTATTCCATAAATAACTATCAATTTTATTTTCTCCTTGAATTTGGAGGCGATCCTGTAAGAGAATATTCCAGATGGGACCAACCTATAATAGATATCAAATTCAAGATAATTTTTCAATTAAATTACTATAACAATTGTATAAATTATTAGTGTAATCATGTATAGCATAATTTTATGTTTTTCACTCACATATTATTGAAAATGGTAATGTATGTCCGTCCATCAACTCCTTTTTCTCCAGGCTATATGCCTCCACCTCCATCCTCAACGGGTGTTCCTATTTCCTCAATTTGTTTATATTCATTGTTAGGTGTGGGAATAGATGTTTCACCAATAAATGGTGGTGGTGTAGATGTAGTAGGGGTTCATAATGTTCTATTACTCTATGGGATAGGTAAATCTATAAGGATTATTGGTGGATAAGTTGATGACTTACATAGTCATGCACAGGATGCCCCATTCGATGGTAACCTAAGCCTTAGTGGCAACATACCCTTCTTTCTCTTCGATGGCATTTTTTGAACCTAAAGTATATGAAATTGATTATTTAATATTAGAACAATATTAATTAAATATATGTAATAGTATATTATTGATGTAATAAAGAATATAATCATATAATATTAAATTACTTACACCAATTAATTGCTATCATCAGTTAATTCTAAATCAAAATCACCATCATCTTTTTTTTAGATGAATTAGAATCAAATTCAGGCTCCTTTTCAAATCTCTCACCCTCTATATATTCCTCATCCTCTCTAGATGAAATGTCAACATATTCGTTGTTTGTATCATTTAATGGTTCATTCTCATTATATGTTACATCTTTATATATTTTGTGGACCTTCAGTTATTCTTTATGAAATGATTCACTTTTAATCCTTTTATTTTCTCCTTTTGCAAGTATTGGAAAAACACCTCTCGATATTATTTTGTAAACAGGCAACCAATCTAACTTGTCTCATCTTAAGCTTAGAAATGAAATATAATAAACTTGATTAACTTTCATTACCAACATAAAAGGTTCAAATTGACTTAATCTTTTTTACTAGTTGATTTCAACTAAATTGTATCGACTATGCAGTTTTATTCGAACATTAGGAGTAGGATCAAACCATTCACAAATAAATACTACACTTCATTTTATAGGCAATATAGGGTACTCGATATCAAGGATCTTAATAATTTTACCATCATAATCCATTGATTGGCCTTATATACAAACCCTACTATTTAATGTTGCCATACTGTGAGCATGAGATTCAATATGAAATTTGTATCCATTAAAAAAATACATCGGATACGATTTAACACTTCGCAATGGTCATTTTGCAATATCACGTATAAACTTGTTTTCTATTTATTTTTCTGAAGCTTACATATCAAAAAAAAATTATATAAAAGAATCTAATGTCTTTTAAAGACTTAGTACCATCTAATCATCTAATTTTTTCATTTCATATCTAAGAAGTCAGAACTTACATATTTTTTGAACCATCGAGGAAGTGTCTATCGACCTCTTTATTGATATCATCCCATGTTTTTTTTTAGGCATTAGCTCATGTAACCATTCTTCATATATACTAAAGACAACATTATTTGGTAAGAAGATATATCCACCCCATCTTGAATACCAAAATATAATAATTTAAAAATTAAATCATACTTACTGCACGAAAGGTTGAACCTCTTGGCAATTCAATAAAATGTAACATTGGAAACCTCTATTTATTCATTTGTTAATATTCTTCTACTTGATCGTCCATATATTCAGCCATGATATGTGAAAATCGATAAGTTACCATCAATTTCACTCGTTTCACCCCTATCATCTTTAAGAGGAATTTTTCTTTCTTCTGTATGCACATGCAGCTCAAAATATTGTGAACAAAATATACTTACTTCCTCTACTAGGTATGCATTACATATCGAACCTTTTAACTCTAGCTTTGTTTTAACATTTTGCTTCAAGTGATGCAAATTCCTACATTAATTAGTAGTTTAGTTAAATTTTATAATGGAAACATACTATAAGTATTATCTAAAATTTATATGCAATTGCCTCTTAAATGAATACACCAATCAATATTGAACTGGACCAGCAGGTTTAGATTCATAAGCAAAACCCCAAAGAGAAAGAATACGAAAAGCACCTAAAAGGCTATATTCTAATTAGAACAATAAACAAAAGTAGAAATGCATGAAGTAGTTAAATAAGAGCACAATTCATGAAAATTATCCCCACAGTGAATGAGAGAATGAAGAAAGAATACTTAAGCTTGAAATAAAATATGGCTTAGAAGTACCTACTTTTGATCAACATGTCGAATGCAAAGAGCTTAAAGCATTTAGATTAAAAAAATTAATAAAAAAATTGAGAAATAATTCATTATATACTTTCACGCAAATAAAATAACTTTAAAATCAAACAACAATTTTCCATTAATTTTTTATATGTAAAACTTAATCATAAATGACACAAAAAAACCTAGAAAAACTTTTTTATGCAGTAATTAAAAGAAGATCTTTTTTTTGCTATTTTGGCATATCAACGGGAGACTACATAGAATAGAGAAGATAGCTGGGCATAAGGAATTTAAAAACTGACCTATGCTAAAAAGTGATGGAAGTTGCTCTTCTTTCAAACAATCCAGCTGATAATTTTTTTTATTTTACAATAAGCACCATTCACATAAACTCGCCCTTTTGTGATGGAAAAAAAAGTAGAAGGAAGAGAAAAGGAAGAAGAAACACAGGAGTGATGATGATAGCATTTTTTAGGGTAAATTGGTAGAAGAAAGAGAAGAAAAAGAAGCATATGAGGGTAAATAGGAGGTAGTTTTTTTAGAGTTTAGGTGAAGTAAAGGAAATTAAATGTTTATGAGAAAGAAAGAAAATAAAATCGAGCAGGTTGGAATGATGTGGGTTTTTATTTTTTTTTTAATTTTCCTATAGAATAAATTTACTTAGGGAATTTATAGATGGAAATTAATTTCCATAGGTATATTACCTATGGTCATATGATTCCGTAAGTAAATTGCCAACAAAATCTTATAATCGTAGGTAATTTCCCTACGGTATCTTGTTTCCATCATAAAATTATTGATAAAAATACTATTCCATCGGTAATTTTCCTATGAAAATAAGATATCATAGGGAAATTACCTACAGATATAAGATTCCATCGATAATTTACATACAGAATAAATTTTCATACAATAATTACCGATTAAATAAGTATTTGATTAGTAATTCCCTATAAAAACATAATTTCGTAGGCAAATTCCCTACGGTCCTATTATTTCATCGATAATTATCGATAGAAAGTACAATCCGTCGGTGAATTTTGTGTGAGATTATAAATGCAAAAATTTGGTGCGTTTTGACAACCAAGTTACCTATAGAAATAACAATCCATAGGTAAATTGCCTATGGTAAATATATTTCATCAATAATTTACTGATGGAAAGAAAATTCCATTGGTAAAGTTTATGTGCAAATTTAGCCATGAAATATTGGCACCTTTTTTACAACAATTTTTTTTATCTTTCGTAGCTAAATTTTATCAGAAAAGTTTGGCAGAAATATTTACCTTCATTTTTTACGATGGATTTGTATTTTCATCGCAAAAATCATTTTTTGCCAACCATTTTACCTACAGTATGAATTTTCCATCGATAATTTTCCATTAGAAATAAGCATTTTTCTTGTAGTGTAGGAATTTTTTTGAGATTTTATTTGAAAAGTGACTTGGTTAATATAATATAAATGGTTGCTTATGGTTTGATTATGTTAGTCCTTTTCCAAGCTAGGATATATTAGAAACATGCTAGTGCATTAGACTTAAGTTAGGCATCCCCATTTGGCCAACGGTGTAATCTCGAAGTGTGACCCTATGTTCAGTAAATATAGGGGAATGTTAACGATGACCACCTATCTAAGCCTCATACCTTTTTGGTATATTAATTGGTGACCTAATTGGTCATTATACTTGCAAAATGCTAGACATATAGGTAGGGATTATGCTTGGGTGGCCCTAGGGTTCTACTACTAGACCAAAGCCTTATACAGTGATATAGATACTTCCCTTAGGTAACATATACCGTAATAGTTTGCTTTCTATTTAGATATTTATATGCTCAATCAAGTTCTAATAAATAAATATAGGTGTTAATCAAAGGATGCCATGCCCCGGTAGGCTTATCTTGGCAGTAGAATCTTTTGGCTGAACTGAAAGAGTAGAGTCTTGCATAAAAGTTACAGGTAGCTACAGTTACTATAGAATCAACATGGTGGTTAAAGGGTCTAAACGGGCGTTTGGTTAGTAGATCTTTATTACTGTTGTTTAAGTTAGCATTGGAAACCAATTTGGATTTGGCTGAAGGTTTGAGCTAGCTTTTGAGAGAACGAGCATGGCAAATCTAATGCAAATCATGACTATTGATAGTTAGGAGCTATAGAGAAGGTTAAATGAGTTTGAGAGAAGAATAATGTCTATGATGATTGATATGATTGGCACCTTGACATAGTTTGCTAGCCAACATATCTCAATAGCTACTGCTGCCTATAAGAAACTTATGGTTGCTGAAGGTACTCTAGTTGCTACCCTAAAAGGACCTTTTTGTATAGTTGAGCCTAGAGGAATGGGATTAACGGCTTCATTTATGAAATAGCAAAAGGATAAAGTCATTGCTCCTAAAGAGGATTTTATCCCTAAAGTGGAGGAAAAAATAACAATAACATAAGCCACGAAGGGGAAGTTGCCTATAATGAAGGACCCAATTCTTCAAAAATGGAAGAAAAGATAGAACCCATGGCTTGGGTATTGTCGACTGGAAAAATTGTTAGCCAAGAAGATAAGGATTTGAAAAGTGAAGACATAATCCCTTAGTAGTTTAAGATGCTTGATTTGCCTAAATTTGATAGTAATTCCAACCCATCCACTCGTATCAAGCAGCATACCTTGGTCATGATGGGCCCTACTCTTACTAAAAGGTAGAAGGTTAAGTATTTCAGCCTTAGTCTTCTCAGCCCTACCATTGACTAGTATTATGGTTTGGACAAACATAAGGTAATATGATTGTAGCATATGGATGGAAGTTACTTAGAAGGATCTTGAATTGTTAAAGTAAAAGTAGGAAGAGTTGTTTCATGAGTATTTGACAAGATGGATAAAAAAAAGTAATGTAGATAAAGATAAAGCCTGATACTACTGATTAGATTAGGCTTTTTAATAGGAATGCTAGCTTTTATCTAAGGGAAGGTTTGAAGATAAAATAGTTAAAATATTGACAGTCCCTAAAGGAAATTGCCATTGAAGTAGAGGACAAGTACTTGGCTAAGAAAGTAAGCTCCATAGGTAGTGCTAGTTTTTATACCGAATGTAGAGGGTATGAAACTATGATTAGGAAAAAATGGCACGGGTGCTACTAGAAAGATAGCCAAGGTATCTGCCACTGAGAACACTCAAAGGCATTACTCGAAGCTATATAGGTTTTTATCCTGGGTATTTGATCGATTAATAAAGGAAGGGAAATTGCAACCTTTGCTAGCTAAGCCTACTAAAAGTCAAGGCTAGCATAATTATTAGGTTGATCAATGCTGTGCATATCATCAACACACAGATCATCTTATAGATCATTATAGAACTTTGAGGTATAAGATTCAAGATCTTATCAATAGCAAACAGATAACTGATCGAGAAAAAAGGGAAAAAATGAAAAGGGGTTATAATATAGTTCTTCCTATTATATCAATGATTGGTTTAGGTCTATCAGAATGGCATGTGCTATATGACTTATAAGGTAATGAGTATCTAGCCATTACTTTTGCTAAGCAATCAAATGTAAAAGAGTAGCAGAAGCTAGGGATATATATGATTGATTGTTGGGAGTCACCAGATTAAGATAAAGGTTGAATTGGTCCTCTAGATCTATTACATTTCAAGAATGAGGAAGAAATACAAAAAGTGAAGTTGATCATTTGAAGTGGTAGAGTAGCACTAGAGGTGGAGAGACAATCAGATTCTTAATCATTGCCGATAAAAAATGAGCAGAAGAAGGATCGGATATTCAACCAGCTAAAGAGACTCATACTCGAATCTCTTTATTGGATTTTCTTTAGCAGTCACCTTCCCATATGTAGAAGGTAGTGGAGGTTTTATGCGAGTCTAATGTTGCCATGACTATTTTGCTTCTAGAGGTAATAGATTTGGTTAAAGGAAGTGCTAAAGTGAATATTATGTATACCAGTGAGGACCTACTCATTGAAGGTCGGGAACATAATCATCCCTTATATATAAATGCCTAAGTTAATGGAAAATATACGGCATGTATAATGTTGGATGATGGCTCTTCAATCAATGTATGTCCATTAGTGGTGTTTCCAGCTTTTGGGTTGAATGAGTTCATGTTAAATAAATCTAATTTGGTGGTCACAACCTATGGTAATTCTTGTAGGTAAGCAACAGGTACTTTTATTGCCAATGTCAAGGTTGGAGACATCTATGCTAAAATAGAATTTTAGTACTGTGAATACCTGCTAACTTTTTGTGTTATTAGGGTAACTGACCGGTGTCTAGCAAGTGTACTAGATCGGCTAGTAATATAGGGAAATAAAGATTAAGACCCAAAATATCGAACCCAAGGGAAACTTGTGCTTGTGTGCTAATTCAATTCTAAAACAAATTTTTGTGGGTAAAGAGAGAAGAGAAATCCCAGATTTTATAATGTTTGAAGAATACAAACTAAAACTAAAATAAAACAAATAACGTAAATTAAAATCAAGAAAAGATCTATTGAAAACAAGTAAATTAAATGAGGTAAAAATCAATGATAAAAACAACTTTCACTAAAGGACTATCCACCTTAACCAATATTGTTACGACTTAATTAAAATAAAACATACAAGTGATTATGGAGAATTCAGTTTAACAAACCCAGATAACTTTCTCAAGATTATCATTCTAAGTATTAAACTCCCTTATTCAAAATAATTCAATACTTAGCATAAAAGTCTGAATTAATCCCCTAGATGTCTATTAAAACCTTTCTCAAGAGTTTTAACTTCCAACTATTCTTGATTACACCTTTCTTAATCTCAACTTACTCAAATTAACACATAGTCATAACTTATTCAGATTATAACATGCATTAATCCAACTAAATTAACCTAAGAACATACAAGTCATTAATCAACTTAACTCAATTAGTTAACCGATGTTTAGTCACGTTAATAATTAACTTAAAGCTGAATAAAAACAAGACTATGCTTAAGAACCAAGAAATAATCAAACTTGTATTTAAATTGAAACACAAACTTAAGTCATAGCAATACAAGTTAATGATTCAAATATCCTTTAGCAAAATTTAAAAAAAAACTACTCACAAGACATAATTAAAACTAAAATCAAAAAGCTTGAAGAAAAACTGTAAACACAGAAACGTAAAAATAAACTAAGAAAAACAAAGCTAAAAACTCAAGATTGATCCCCCTCTTCTGTGTTTTAGCTGGCTATTTATAGGCCAAAGTAGATGTGAATTACTTCCCAAACTCTCATAATTGAATTGGAAGTAATCTGGCTGCTCAAAACAGGAGAATTTGTCTAAACAAGAAACTGAGAAAAACTGCGCAAATAGGAATTCTTGAATCACGTGACCACGGCTCCAATCTGGTTCTCCTACACGTGGACACGGCTTCATTTTCATCTCCTTCACACGTGGCCACGTGTGGAATTTGCCTTGGATCACACGTGGTCACGTCCCTTGCTTCCTTCTCTTCCTTGCTCCTTCACATGGTCACGCCCTTTCACTCAAATTCCTTCATTCTCTTTTCACATGGCCACGTTCTCTCTTAATTACTCTTTCACGTGGTCACGTGTATGTACTTCACTAATTTCACATGGCCACGGCTCAATGCTCTGGACTGGAAGCTCGTTTTCTTGATCAATTTCCTCAAATTTACGCTTTTGGCCCAAAACTTCGCACTTTTTACACTTAAACCCTTTTTCATCAATTTTACCCTGAAAATCATACAAAACACAGAATTAACCTTAAAAATATAAATATTAACAAAATAACTCTAATTTAACCTAAATAAAACCAAAATAACTAAATAACACAATTAAAAACACATTAAAAACCATATATAATTCACACTTATCAGTAACCCTGGTTTCACAGGTTAGGGGGAGTTCCATCTATTCTTCACCAAATGATCAAAATTCCCCATAATGGTAAAGTGGTCACTATAAGAGTTGCTAGGGAGAATCGAAATTCTGAGCTAGGAATGGCAAACCCTTTAATGGATTTCGTATAGCTAATATTAATGCCGATGATGGAAGTGAACAGGACTCTACCCCTCAAGTGGTGAATATGATAAAGAAGATGAACTTTTTACATGAAGCCAATTTGGGTAAAGATTCCCGGGGCCCCTTTGAAGCTATCACAATAATAGGACAAACCGATCAAATGGGATTGGCTTATAACAAATATGGTGTCAAGATGAAGGGTTTGTTAAAACCACGGGGTATACCACACATCCTTGAATGTTTTATGCCAGCATCTCCTGTACTTTAATATTGTGGTGAGATTGAGCCTATGATGGTTAAAGGAAAGGTTTTTCTAGGGTTTGAAATTTTTAATGAAGTTTTTGATTGAGTAAGTGGAACCATCAAGCCTGCTAAAGGGTTCTGGGGTGAGAAGATGATGTCCTTGAGGAGGTTATAACTCCAGAGCTATTACCTTTCAAACTCAAGGCTAAGAGGAAAGTTGAATTTAAAATTCCTATATTTGAGTTGGAAGAAGATATTGAAGAAGCTACCATAAAAGCTAACTAAAAAACCTTAGAGGACATAGGAGATAGGGTAGGCTCGTTTGAGGCATTAAACTCACCTAATGTAGATAAGGATGCTTTGTAGATACACTTTTTGCACTTGAACTTTTTAACAATGATGTATGTGGATCCTCTTATATTAATAATAAGAATAACTTTGCTTACTTGTGTGATATTTTGCATAATTTCATTTTACATGATCATTATCATAAAGCATCAATATTTTACATTAATTCATTAAGTACTACTTCATTCAATCTTTGTACTCTTGAGAATCTAATAGAAATTTTGATAGATCAAATGTTACCCCTGAAAAGAGAAAAAAATTTAAGAGAATATTAAAAAAATATGTTAAAGTATTTACTTAAACCTATTAAGACATGTCGAGAATTGATATTGCGATTTTCAAGCATGCTATACTTACTTATCATGGATATAAGCCTATCAAGTAAAAATTCAGGAGTCTTAGGTAGGAGTGGGCAGAGAAAGTTAGGAAAGAAGTAAAAAAGTATGTAGAGGCCAAATTTCTAGGGGAATTCTAATATCTTACCTAGTTGGCAAATGTAGCTCTAGTGGCTAAGAAAGATGAAAGAGTTCGAGTTTGTGTGGACTATTGGGATTTGAACAAAGCTAATTTGAAGGATGACTTTCTGCTTCCTCATATAGATTTCCTGGTAGACACTGTAATTGCTTATGCAATGTATAGTTTTGGAGATGGATATGCTAAATACAATCTAATCCTGAATAAAAGTATGCATAGGATCAAGATGGCATTCATTACTAAATGGGACACATATGCTTACTAGGTCATAGCATTCAAGTTAAAGAATGTAGGGTCTACTTATCAAAGGATGGGTACGAAAATTCTAGATGAACTAATTTATAAAGAAGAAGAAGTGTATATGGATGATATGATGATCAAATTAGCAGCTCAAGAAGGTCATTTTACGGGTTTAGAAAAGTTCTTCCAAAGGATTGATAGTTACAACCTTTGTTTGAACTTAAAGAAATGTGTGTTTGGGGTCACTTCCAGAAAGCTCTTAGGATATGTTATGAGTCAGAGAGGGATAAAAGAAAATCCTATTAAAATGAATGTGATCATAGAAATGCCTATACCATAAAAAGAAAAGGAACTTTAAGGATTTTTAAGTAGACTACAATATACCAGTTGATTCATCGCTAAGCTAACTTCCATTTGCGAGCCTATCTTCAAGTTAATTTAAAAAGATCATCTGATGATGTGGAATGAATATTTTCATGTATCTTTCGACACTATCAAAGAATACCTCTTACATCCACTAGTACTAAGATTTCCAAGAGCTTGAAATTCTTTGATTTTCTATCTAGCTATAGAAGATAGTTCGGTAGGAGCTATGATGGCTTCAAAGGATGATTTTGGGATTGATTATACCATGTATTATCTTAGTAAGAAGTTTTTTCCATATGAAACCAAGTATGTGGAGGTCGAAAATATTTTCTTATCGATCATTTAGGCCTCAATAAAACTAAAGCATTACTTCTATTGATATAAAGTGTAAGTAGTAGCTAAGCAAAATCCTCTTAAGTATTTGCAAGAAGTGCCCTCACTATTAGGAAAAATGAGAAGATGGATAATTCTCTTGTAGGAGTTTTATATTGAATACGTCACCCAAAAAATGAAAAAAGGAAGGACTGTAGTAGAATTTTTGGCATATCACCCATTAAAGAGATGAAATATCCTATGAGTTCTTAAATGAGAACATTGCAGCCATAGCAACAAAAGGGTGGTATATATTCATTGATGGAGCCATGAAAAATAAAGGCATAAGGGTAGAGTGATTATTATAACCCTTGATGGAGAAAAGTTACCTTTAGCATAAAAGCTCAAATATAAAATCACTAATAACGAAGCTGATTATGAGGCATGTGTCTTCGTGTTATAAGCTTTATTGGCTTTAAGGGCAAAAAGTGTTGAGGTTTATAGTGACCCATCTCTAGTTGTTTACTAGGGGAGAGGTGACTAGGTAGGGAAACAAGAATGGTTGGTACCTTATATAAGCTGTTTGAAAGCATTGAGTGATCAATTTAAGGTTTATGCTTTCAAGTAGTTCCTCAAGAAGAAAATCAATTAGCTATTGCTTTAGTGACATTGGTATTAATATTGGATAATGTTAGAGAGTATGTCCTAGAGCCCATATAATAGCGATTTATTTCATATGTATGAACTCATATTCTTAATAAAAGGCATCATTCATTTATTATTGTTATGTTTAAATACATGAGTTTGTAAATCTCAAATTAATAAATGAAGTCCTAGATATTATAAACACAGTGCAAAGGCAATCATGAAAGTGTTCATGATATGAGATGTCTATTACATGCAAATGTGTTCATCATAGAATTAACAAGATAGGACATTCTTAATTCGGACAGACTAGCACATGTTATGCTTCTAGAATGGTTCAAGCAGTGGTTCTCATAACCGTGATTATGGAAGATAATCAAAGCTAACATATGGATGCTTGTTAAAAGAACAAGTTCATAGGAGACCTGCAAAGAAAATCCTCACATGGATATTAAATCTATGTCATTGAGGAATCTTTTCATAGCAGTTGTGCAAGTATCCTTAGACTTGAGATCACCAAAGTTTTCTTAAGTAGCAAGTGGTATACTTTGACTCCATAACTGATTACTTCCAACTGGGGGTGAACATAGTTAGGAGGTTGGGTATATCATGACCTACTTGAAGAGTGTTGAGTGATTAACAAAGGATTCACCATCCCAGATTTATTAAGGGAAGTTATCTCGCATGATTTTATAATTGCCTTGTTCAGAGAATCTCTGGCCAGAGTAATATGCCAAGATGGATAGAGATCCATGATGGGCATTTTGGAAACAATGGTTAAATTAATAGAACATACATAATTATATTTATCTGAGTTGAGAGAACTCCATACTCAAAATCTAATTGAGATAAGAGTGGTGAAAGGAGTAATTACACGGTAACTGTTTCTATGGAAGGGTATAGTCAAACCACTTGACTTTCCTGATATTTGGGTAGTCATGATGCCTAGCTAGAGGCCAATAATGACTTGTATAATAATGTATCATAAATATCAATAGGAATTGATAAAATGATTTAAAGGAGTTTAAATCATGTGAGTTTTGAATATAACTCACAATTACATATTATACTACCAATATGGACAGGAACCCAATAGATCACACACATATATAGAAAAGGATAAAATTGTAAAATGATAAGGATAATAATATTTGATATTATTATGGAATAGAGAATTGAATAAGAGAATAAATAATTAAAGAGTTTAATTAATTATGATCAAGTAAAATTGTTCGTAGAACATTTTAGAAATGTTCTATAAATTTGACCTAATTGAAATAATATATTTCATAATTAATTATTATTGGACTATAAGTGTTATAGGGCTGATATAATAATTAATAGATCTATTGGAGAAATTAAAAGAGGCCTAGAAGAATGGCTTTGGCACAGAAACCCTCCAAAGGAAGGGTTACACGCCAACTACAGATAGGAGGCCTTAAAGGCCTAATTCTTGGACCAATTTTGAAGCTTACATATTCAATTTTAAAGCTTACATATTTAATTTGGATTGATCTAAGATATGTACCTATGTCATAATTTTCCAATCTTACTTCACCCTTGCCCTTTGCTGCTTGGAGTATAGACATTATACGGATGATTTAGCCATTGGCATCGAAGAGATATAGAATCATTATGGTCACCATTGATTATTTCCCAAAATGGATAAAGATAGAATCTTTCAATAATCTGAGAGCAAGGGAAATGGCTAGGTTTTTCAAAAAAAATCTAATATGCAGGTACTGGCTTTTGCATTATATCATGTCTGATAATGGATCCCATTTTCAGCATCATAAATTTTTGTCATATTGACCTCAAGCAAATGAATCAGTGAAAATAGCCAATAAAACATTGAGAGGATTTTTTCCAAGATGGTTAGAACTTATAAGGATTGGGCTGAGAAGTTGCCTTTTACACTATAAAGATATAGAACTATGGCTAGGACATCAACTGGAGCTACTCCTTTCTCGCTTGTTTATATGATAGAAGTCATATTACTAGTAGAGATCAAGCATCAGTAGCTACGAGTGGTTTTAGAAGCTGAATTACCAAAAATGGAATGGGCCAGATAGAGGTTACTTTAGCTTCACTTCTTAGATAGACAAAGGATGCAGGCCTATTATCATAATCAGATTTAATTGAAAAGGCTAGCAAGATCTTTCTGCAGAAAGGTCAAGAAGCATCCCTTAAAGGAAGGAGATCTAATTTTTAAGCAGATATTGCCAAGACTACTTAACATCAGAGGAAAATTTGGACCGACATAGGAGGGACCATTTATATTGAAGAAGCTATTATCCAAAAGAGTTGCAATACTGAGTGACAATGATGGAAATAAGTTCAAAGATCTAGTTAACATCAATAGGTTGAAAAGATTCCATAGCTAGGCTAATAAAAAATAAAGAGAGAAAAAAGAGAATAAATGCCCCGTCGATCAAAAATTGATAAACAGAGGCCTTCCCAAAATTGGGTGCCTTACTAAGGTGAAAATAAAAAAATGCATCTTGGCCAAAAATTAATGGCAGAGTGAAAATGTTTGATCAAAAAAACCTGAAAGGGCTAATTTTTGACAGGGATAAGATGCTTTCAAGGCTTAATCTTATAAATGAATAAAGTTTTGTACTTTGAACTTAATGGCAAAATGGTGATCATGTATGATGAAAACATGTGGAAATTTTAACATATGTAATGCAAGCTTGTGCATAAATATAAACAAGAGTAGTTTATTATACACACTCTAGGTTGTCTTGTTCGAAATGAAAAGTGACACATATTATATTTTTAATTCTAAAGCTTACCTGCTCCCATTTGAGTTTTTCTTATCCTGTATGCTTCATTATCAATTGCTAGGTTGTATACCCACCTTTTATATGCAGAAAAAGGGGTAAAGCTATAGTTTGTTAGGTCATGAATTTTAGCATTGGCATAGAGTTAAGCCTAGAGATGATGATAGCCAGAGATAAATGTGACAGATAAAGTACCTCCTTGAAACAACAATAGGTGTCTTATGATATCTTATCGCTCCCCAAATTGATAGGCACAGTGAGAGACTATATAAAAAGTAGCACCATATAGTCAATATAGGGGAATGAATCTAGAATAGCCATCTTAAGTTATATAATCAGGTACTGGATGTTGCTATCAGCTACTATCATCAGCCATATAGAGCATTTCTGTGGTGAGTCAAAGTTATAAAGTCATCTTCTAGGAAGGTAATGCCGTAAGGAATACATATTGTTTACACTAAGGGGAGGTTCTTTGGGTAGCCTCAGCTTTTCTTACAGCCACACCTGAAAAATGAAATTAAAAAATGAAAAGGAAAATAAAAAAAATGACAAGAAAAGTTGCTGAGGTTGAATTGGGTTTATCCTAGGCAAAAGTAAGGTGCAGGGTTACGTGAAAATATAAAAGCACATGTTTCCTATTGTGAAAACTCTCAAGGGGCACACTACCTTGCAAAATAATGATTGTACCTGGAGTAACAAGGGATTTCTAGAGAAAGCATACTTAGGATCAGTATAAATAATGTCTAAACCGATAATGGTTTCTACCAAGATAATAGGAAATGGGCTTAGATCCCTCTTTATGCCTTCAATAATGTTAAGCAGTTGGTAACCGCCAGATGGTTCCCCTAAGTTCACTGTTAAATATAGAGTAAAGCAATTTAGTAAAATAATACCGATAGGGAAGGTAGGTATGTCAGACAATTCATCTAGTGTTTCAAGCATTGGTTCCTAAGGAATAGATCCATATCAAGGCACTAGTCTAAGAATAACAGAGGGTAGAATTCCTAAAACTCAACTTCCATCTCTTAGGTGACCTGGTATCTAATTTAGAACGTAAGATAAGGTTCAAGGATTGAAGTATACACCGATGATCTTGGCAAATTCTTCAGCCAAGGCACATAACTCCTAAAGGGAAAACTTAAAAATATGAAATCAAAGGCCCTAATATCAATTAGCTGCTAACAAAAGGTTAGGGTTAAGCCAAATTCTTCGTAAAAGTTTTCGACCAAAATAAGGAGCCAGAATTAGGTTTTTGCAAGTCCTGAGGGCATCAAACAGCATGTGCACTTTGGTGAAGAAGGTTCTAACCTTTTAAAATAGTAGATTTGTAAAATAATAAGTAAACTTAGAAAGGGTAATTAATAAAAAATTGATATCTTAGTGGTATATGAATTTGTAATAGTAAATAATAGTGTATAAATAGTAAATAAAAAATAAAAAAATAATATAATATAATAATAAATAATGATATATTAATAATGATATAATAATGTAAAAATATGAATAATAAAAGTTAGTGAAAATAATGCTTACCTCGAATAGGAGGTTATGTGAAAAGCTCAAATGGCCAAGTGAAAGGATTCAAGGGTATTTATAGGCCAAGATTAAGTCACTCCCTCAACTCATTTGACTCACTCCCTTAGACCTTGAGTCATTCTTAAACATATGGATGATGCATCCCTATATAAAGTATGCATTTTTATAGTTAATTTTGTAGAGTTGTGAATTTTGCAGGTAAAAGCTTGAGACTATTGCAAGGATCTATGATTTTATTTCGGAGTATATAATACTATTAAGCATAAATATAAAATTAAGTAAATTATGTTAGTAATGTAATTAAAAATAATTTTAAAATAAGGTAAAGAAAAAAATTATAAAAAAGAGAAAAGAAGAAAAAATTAATTAATTTATTGAAAATAAATTTATTAAAATTTAATGGGATAATGTAGCATTAAATAGTGGTGTTATAATAATTAATAGGGTTTTTTTACGGTGGTCAGTGGAAAGTGGACCATCTTTCGATGCGTCAAGGACTAAGTTCTTGGGTTGTTAATCGAGTCACGTCCCAGGTCCGTGACTCATTCCCTTTTAGTGGTGCTATGTCATTTTGTGTGTGAGTCACGATCCAAGTCTATGAATCATTCCCTTTTAGCGGTGCTATGTCATTTTGTATGTGAGTCATGACCTAAGTCTGTCACTTACCAAAAATCATTTTTAAAGAAGTCCTTTATTCTTCTTCTTCTACCTTCTTTCTTTTCCTCCCTTACTATGAACGTAACTCGTGTTCTCCGAGAAGCTTTTTGGCCCATATTTCTCAATTTTAAGCATCATTTTACGCGTCATTTATGCCATTGGAATCGTAATCAAGCTACACACATATGGGTACCTATTTTATCGAGCTTTGCCACCTAAGTTGCATTTCATCATTAAGCTCAAAGGTTGGTATTTTTAATTTTCTTCAAATTTCCTTTAGCGATTTGGTGTTATGTACATTATTAATACATTGCTTTAGTTGTTTATGTTATTAAAGTTTAATTTGTAGCTCATTGGATTATTTTTTTTCCTTTTTTTCTTCTTTTTACCTATACTATGAAAACCATATCCGTACACATGTGTGTTGTTATTTAGGCTAAATTAGATTTCTAGGTAGTATATGAAGGAAATGGAAGAATAATAAGCCTAAAGCATGATAAAGGGAAAGAAAGAAAAATGAAACCCTATGAGAAGAGTAGGAAGGAAACAAAGGCATAAAAGAAACAAAAAAAAAGACAAAAAACAAAAAAGAAAGAAATAAATAAATAAATAATAATAAAAATTCCTAATTTTGTATAATTAGTTTATTTTTGTGTTTAACTACTTAGTTTAATGTTTAATTGTCTTAAAATTGCATTAATATTGCTTTGGTTAATAAATCATGTGATTTATGTAATTAGCATTAAATATAACATATTGCTTATGTTTATTTAATTTTAAATGCTTATGCTTATTTAATTTTATATGTTTAATGTGTTTATTTAATTTTAGATGTTTAATTTTAATTTGATTTCTTTAGATGTTTAATACTAATTATTTTAATTTTTTGATCTTGGGCATTTAATTTTAATTTGTTTCTTATTTGAACAATTAAATTTATGGGATAATATTGATATAATATTTTTAAATATATGTGTAAGATATAGCATTGTCGTATGTTTGATCTATTGCATAAATATGCATATAAGTGTCTATATCGTGATTAAAATGTGTTTGGGAGTGTGTAAGAACCCGTGCTTGATTGTGGGCATTGTTTCTGCCATTTTTCGTGCAGGGAGGCTTCCAATATTAGCTGTTATGCTATCCAATTTTTATTTATATTTTGCCATTTTTTATATTAATGTGCAATATGTATATCTAATTATGTATATTTAATTACATCTTAATTTAATTATATATATTTATCATAAATTGTGTATGCTAAATTAAATCTCAATATAATGCAATTGTTTTGCAACACAAATTAAGCATTAGCAATAAAATGCATATGAATTATTATGTATAGAGAACATGTTATATAATTTCAATAAATTTAGATTAGAATAATTATGCAATTGTTGCTTTCAATGTTATTAATTCAAAATTTATATTCATGACTCCTCTTTGCTTGCTTGTAATATTGCTATTGTAAGAATTAGCAACTATGTTGCTTTTGAATTTCTTATGCTAAACAAATCATTATTTCATAATGCTTTGATTATAATAACCTTGAGTGCATAATCATAATTTAATACTTGTTTGGTAAGTATATTTTTATCCTAATATGCTTATTTATTTCATAATCATATAGATGCCTCGATGTAAATAGGCTCAACCATAGCCATACATTCAGGTGCCTGAGTGGATGAGACTAGAGCAAGCTAATAGGTACAAAGCCCTACATAGGGTGCATATTCAAACAAATCAGTTTATGAGTCAGCACTTCCTATAGACAATGGGTATCTAGTAAGACACACAACATTTCCTTGCACTAGTAGGCTGGCTAGACTTTTATGGTCCTATCTTTGCTATATATATAGAGGCAGTTCATTAGTTTTTGGCTATCTTTCAGTATAGGGGATATCAACGACCTGACATCAAGGTTGGGGTTGTTACATTTTGTGTTTTTGAACATTCCTTTAGTATGTCTTAAGCACGTGTATCTTCAACTCTTGGTTTTCCCATGGATGACAATGTAACGATCACAAGAAGGATAGCTAGAGATGAGTAGTGGGCTATAATTGTTAGGCTAGGTATTCCTTTATGATCCGATGATAGTAAAGGCGACTATGTTGATTTTGTAGGTATTGCAATATTTATAGAGAGATTTGTCATGTTCCTATATAGGTCAATCATGAAGCCTAGGGTCCTTGAATGTCATAGATATTTGGAGTTTATGGGGTATGGCTGAGGGCCTGTGTCTTAACATCAGCCATAACTTCCTACAAAATTTTGTTAGAATTGTTCGATCTTTGGGTACTGCAGTGGTTATTGGGGGTATATTCACTTGACTACTATTGTCGTTTGGGTTTCTAGAGTTAGAGATAGGACCACGAGCTTAGGGGGTGTGGTTGTAAGCTTTGAGGTGGCATTAGGCATGCAAATGGTTAGATGCATACATCCTGGTATTTACAAATTGCTATCGGTAGAGGAGATAGATTAGGGATTTGGAATTTTTATGCATCTACATGTTGTATATGATGAGGATGATCGGTCTGGAGATTTTGCATACGGTGTCTATTTTCCTCCTTATTAGGCACATCTTGAGGTTTTTGTACAAGATGGCTATGCACCTATTGGTCGGGCCTATTCAAATACCCAGTCTACTGGTGTGAGGTCTAATCCCAGTCCTTCTATAGGACTGCAGATTATATTGCCCCAGGGTTCTAGTAGATTGCATATGCCAGCACCAAATAAGGCTCGTATATTTCATACACATGAAGATCCTAGAGCTTTCACTTCTCATGCTCTAGTGCCACTTGTTGCATCTTCTCCTAGTATTCCCATAGATGTAAAGAGCACATTAGCTCACCTAGAGACTGCAGTTAAGAGTCTAAAGTAGGATGTATAGAGGGTTGGTGAGATGGTCATTACATCTAGTCAGCTTTATAGTAGGCATGCCTATTACCTAGATGCATCAGTAGCTGCAGTGGGATAAACTATGAGGAGGTTCGAGAAAGAGGTTTCTAGTCCTAAAGAGATTTGTGAGGAGGAATAGATAGCATGTTTAGACTATATAGAGATGGAAGTATGCCAACAAGAAATGGCTATGAGATAGGTTCGAGATAACTTGCATTATCTAACTAGGCTCATGGGTTAGGTCATAGTTCCCCTATCTCAAAGGATGGCATTTGAGTTTGATGTGCCCCAGCCATCACTGCCACCTGTATATCCATCTCAGGTAGAACCTTTCCAAGTTACATAGTTATCACTTGGTCCTTCTATTAGATCACTAGGTTGGATCAAGTCAACATACATAACCTACAAAGATGCATTTATCATTTTGTATTATGTTAATTAATGTTGGAACCTTTATTTATTTTCAGTTTTATTTACATTTCTAATACTAAACATTTTCTCTAGATATTTTTCTTGAATGATGCATGAAGGATACTTCCCCTTCTTTATAATATTTACTTAAATATGTGTATGTTAATATTTTCACAAATACTAATATGATACTCGATAGACAATTCAAAAAAAAAAGAAAAAAAACAATGGTTCTCAATAATGTAATAAAAACTTGAAATTAAAAATCAAAAAAGGTTAATCAAACGACATATATCATAATCTAACTTATCATATCTCGCTTGAACATGAGGCATCTCACTATATGGTTACACTTCAACAATTTTGCAATAACATTTTAGCATTATAAATGCTAACCAATTAGATCAAAATGAAATTCTCCTATATTTAGACTGTGCTTTCCTTTCAAAAGAATATTTCTCCTACTTCAAAGATAAATATACATGAAAACAATCATACAAACCTATAAAAGGCAAATACTTTCCCTTTACTACACCAAGGTTCTGACGACAAACATTTCTATAACTACAAATACTCACTCAAGAGGTGATGTGACTGTGAAAAGGAAAAAGCTTCCCTGTGGGATATATAATTCTCCATTCTCCCTGATCTCTCATGCAAATAAATTGGCACCGATCACATATTCTAACTAAGGTTAAAATGTCAACAAGTTAATGATAATCACCTAATCAACACTAGGTTAAAACATCAACACATAGATAGTAATCATCCTAATTCCATCAAAAGTTGAAACATCAATAAGCTGATGATAATTACTCATTTAATCCATGGTTAAAACAATGACGAGCTAATGATAAGCACCAAATGAGGAGTTAAAATGTCAATAAGCTAGTGTTAATTACTCAAGCAAGAGTTAAAATGCTAATAAGCTAGCAAAAATCACTCAACTAGAAATTCATTGCCTCAAAGTGTGCACATCTGTATTTTGAGATTTGTTGCCTCAGGTATGCATCTTTTATCGATTTGATCTAAACTTTGACACACCTAGACATCGTTGTGCTAGCTATCCTATAATTTGGGGCAACTATAGACATTAGGCCTGAGCTAGCCTCTGTCAGGGTTACCTTATGAGGATAATGTTATTTTAGAAATAGCCTAAAAGCAGTAGTGCTATCTCTTCTCCTGCATTGGTACTTATTTTGAGAAAATATTTTATCAAGTTTTGAGGGTAAAAAAGGGTCTTTTAAAAAGAATATTTAAATTTCTCTCGGGATTGGGTGAAGTGCCCATATTTGGAGGACACTGGTTGACTCAAGAATGAGTCATGGCCTTCACTCATGGGTCAAGACCATGACTCAAGAATGAGTCATGGCCTCGACTCATGGGTGCAAACCATGACTCACTCGCGAGTCATGATCTTATGTGATGACTCATATCCTTGATTTTTACCGCAATTGGGGCTTTAGGGCTTAACTGAAGTCTATAAGTCTCTAGCAGGTCACAAACTAAGTCTATGACTCACCAGCATGTCACAACCTTTAATCAATAACTCACCCCTAATTTATTTAAAATGTGTTTTTATTTTTCCTAGTTAGCCCACTAAGCCCAATCCATGAGTGATGTACCATGACTTGCCAGTCAAGACTGTGACTGGTTGTTTCCATCAAAAATTCTATTTTTTACCCTTGCAAAATAGAGGATTATTTTACCCCTGCAAAATAGAGGATTATTTAAGGATTAAAAATCTTTTATTTTATTAATCTTAATAAAAAAACATTAAGATGGATGGGATGTCTTTTGGGAATGAGAAGGGAGTAACAAACTAGAGAGAGAAAAAATAGAAAAAAATAACTAGTTTTTGGCTCTAATTTTTTAAAAAAATACGAAGTAGGAAAGGAGCAAGGAGCACTCTCTCTAGTCCTAAAAATAGCTCTACTGAAGGTAATATAAGAGGCAAATATTTGGGTTTTGTATAGATCTAACACTTAACACTTTAATTCTTGCAAAAATCCCGTTTGAAATATTCTCATTTTGGCTTACTTTGTTTCTTACTTTTTATTATGTAAACTTATGATTCTTTGTTTTTTTTGTGTAAATAAGGTTTTATTGGCATGTTGGTGTGTGATTTTTTATTTTATGCATCAATATATGGCTTTCTAGTTAATTGTGTGGAGTTTTATGCCTTTCAATTGCCATTTCTCTCTTTAGAATTCATATTTCTCACTTGATGATTTTGTACAAATTGTGTTATTTTAAGTTTTTAAACCTTTATTTGAGTTTGTATGTTGATTTTAAAAATTTTAAAGGTGTTTTTAGTGTGTTTTAAGCCTTAAAATGTGTTTTGAAGCTTTTTGATTCAATCATGGAATCGTTCTAGTGGCTACTAGTCAACCAAAAGTTACTCACGACCTTGAGTCACGAGTGAGTCATTGACTTGCTCCATGACTCACTCTTGACTCGTCGTGAATCACTTTGGAAAAGCTAGTGACTTGCTTAAGGGAATGTGACTCATTCTACTCAAAGCTTTGACTTGATTTTGGTCCATAACTTGCTCGAGTGACATCAGTAACTCACTCCTTTGCTCATTTTCTATCTTCTTTTTCTCATTAGTTTTCCTTTAATTTAACTTATTTTATTAATGTGTTATTTTAGGTAGTTATTTTTATGCTTAAGCCTATTAATGTTTAATATACTTTATTAATTATTGTTAATTATCTATTATTTTATTGCATTTTTTTGTATAAATGCTCAAGTTTTATTTAGTGGAGTCTAGGGAGTCAGAAGACCCAATTGTCTGGAATTAATTTTGGATTTTAATTAGTTTATTTGAATTTATTTAAATTATTTTTATCTAGCCTTTATTATTATGCGAATTGTAATTATTTGTAAAAAATGGCAATTTTGGCAGGAAAACCAAGGAAATTCACATCAAACATCTTACTTAATCAACTGAGTTTTGTTAAAAAATGGGCCAATGTCATATATATCCTAAAACTCACACAAGCAATTTTTTTAATTATGCATATGGGAATTAATGTTCTCGAATTCAATGAATATCTCAATTTATGTATGTTTGTATCTTCATTTTTATTTCTTAGTGTATTAAAAATGTTTTTTACTTGAACAGTAAGTTAAAAGTAAACTAAATAATGCTTTATTCACACATGTTAGGATCAATGCCATTTTTTATGTTTGATTTTATCATTTTTTATGCTTGTGTGTGTATATTTTATTTTATACCCTCTAATGCATAAGAAAATGATTGACATATTTAATCACAAGCAATCATTTGTATCATTATTAGCCAAGTATGCAAGTAGGGGTGAAATATGAATTCTCTCTAGTTTCAACTTTAAACTAGTGGTACAACCCTAACGATAACTAAAGCCAGCAATACAAAAGGTTATGAAATATAAAGTATTAAAATTGCTTGATGCAAGTATTATTTATCCTATTGTCGATAGTAATTGGATTAGTATCATTCAATGTATGCTAAAAATAGGGGGTATAATTGTAGTGACCAATTAAAAAAATGAACTCATTCCCCACATGTACAATGACAGGATGGAAAGTGTGCATCGATTATAGGAGATTAAATAATGCCACTGGGAATGATCATTTTCCTTTACCTTTTATTAACCAAATGTTAGAAAGGTTGGTAGGAAATAGATTTTACTATTTTTTTTTGGATGGTTATACAAGGTACATACAAATACTTATAGCCCAAAAAATAAAGAAAATACAACATTTGCATGCCATTATGTCACCTTTGGATATAGATAATTCCTTTTGGTCTATGCAATGCGTCTACCACCTTTTAAAGGTGTATGATGGCCATTTTTCATGATTGTATTAAAAAATTCATGGAGGCTTTTATGGATGATTTTACATTGTAAGGGTATAATTTTGAGAGTTGTTTATCTAACCTTGCTTTGGTTTTAAAAAGGTATGAAGAGACTAACCTTATCTTGAATTGGGAAAAATATCATTTCATGGTAAGGGAAGGTATAGTTCTAGAATATAAAATCTCTGAGAAAAGGAATCAAAATTGATAAGGCAAAAATGGATGTTATTGACAAATTGCCTCCTCTTACAAGTGTTAAAGGCATTTGAAGTTTTCTTAGTCATGCCAAATTTTATTGCCGCTTCATTAAGGATTTTTCTAAAACTGTGTGTATATATTTATGATTGTATAGCCATCCCTCAATGGAAATCTGAACTTGTGGTGCTACCGCGGTATATAGGTCCTTATGGATAGCCATTATATCATATGATCCTTGATTATCCACTATACACTAAGGGCAATTATTTTAGTTCACGTTATGATATATTTTCACATATATTCTCATGTAATTCACATTATGCCACATGATGTACTTTCTTATTTCTCCTTCATTCATCAATATCTTACATACAATCATGATAAACATGGTTGATGCCTTTCAAACTTGATGAAACATGTTATATTTCTTATATACATCATTCAGCCATAATATGTACATAAACATATCATGTGATATTGCATTCATTCGCTTAACTTATGTTTTTTCTAAAATTATTTTAAATCTATATGTGTCAATATGTTTTAAATTTATATTAGTATATTTTAGTTTCATATATGAACACCATTATGTCCCTTTACATAACAATATGCCTAAATGAAATACTTAGTTCTAATTAATCAATTTATGTTTATTGATCGTTGCAATGTCCATTTAATGTTGATTATTCAATTACCTTTTAATATATCACAAAGTATCTTTGTATAACCCGTTCGACTGCACTTTGTTCATCAAGATATATAATAGATTTTTATATAATATCATGTCTCATATTTTCCTTTAATCATATTAAGTCTTCATTTTAAAGTATACCTTCATATTATGTTTATAACATTTTAATATCTAAACGGTCACCATTATTTTCAACTTAGATACATTATGTCACATGTAGCTTAAGGTTCTAGTCATGCATACTACATTCATTTATCATTATAATGTCTAAATTATATCACATCTTTAATTAATAATTTAATTACCACTTAGTGCCTCTGAAACCACCATTCAGCCACCTTAAGTTTCCTTACCTTTTAATTATTTTCTTCATTCATTCTTAGCCACTACAAGTACTCACATCATTTTATTAACATATGTTAAATTATTTCATGATTATATTTAATTTACCATACTTACATAATGTGGAATGTAGCAAAATTCAAGGGAAATAAATAAAATTAAGAGTGGAAATGCATCCACTAACCTAAAAGTATATTAACTTCATTTATTTCTCCTTTTCATTATCTCTGTCCTCCTTGCTTCTCTTTTCACTTTGGAAATCCCTTTTAGGCCAAATTTAGGAAGGAGAAATTTATGAGTTTATGTTATTAATTTCAACATGAAATTATTCAATAATAATTCTACTAATGATTCTCTACAATTCTATACCAAAAATCCCCAATTAAATCAAAAAAATACTTAAAAACTTACCTAATTAGGTTAACTTTCTCTCACTAAAAATCATTATTTTCCACGATTCCTTTTGCTTTAATTTAGTTTTTATAATGAATAGAAGGTTCTCTAGTGTATGTAGATAAAATTTGGGCTTAATATTTAGCAGGAACTGAGAATAAAATTGTGGGAAGCTAAAAATGGATGGAATTTCAATTTTTGAGAGAAAGAATGAAGAATATGACATATTTTTGGGCAAAAATGTAGAGAATTCTAGACCTCTCTAGGTTGCTCTTAACTCTACCAAACCAATGGGCAAGATTCCTCAGTTTACTATTTAATCTAATGGCTTACTTTTAAGCCACTTGTTAAGCTTTCATTAGTTTCTACACTTCTTTATGCAATACGAATTCATGTAGGTGATCATAGCCCATTTTCTAATGATAATTATACCTTTGGACAAATTAAATATACTATTTAAACCCACTAATCAAATTAACTTCCATTTTCACCATTTTTTCAAAACTAATATTCCTCTAGTTATAATACTCTAAAATTTTTCCCTACATGCAAAAACATATTCAGGAACATTTATCTTAAATTTCAAGTTATTCTGATATCATTTCTATATACTTTCAGCTCTATGTCATTTACCAGTTAAACTAGAATATAAAGTATATTGGGCCATAAAGTTGCTTAATTTTGATCTAAGATGTGTAGGAGAAAATAGATGTTTGTAGCTCAATGAACTTGTCAAGTTTCGACAATGGTCATATGGTAATGTTATTTTATATAAGGAAAAAATGAAGTGTTGTATGACAAGAGGTTAACTCCAAAAGAATTTATCCTAAAGATGTTGGTTTTGCTTTACAATAATAGGTTGCAATTCTTTCCAAGTAAGCTAAATTCATGATGGCTTGGGCCTTATCAAGTGGATTCTAGCAATGAATTCAGAGTGTTTACTATTAAAAGTCCAAAGGATAGTCGAGAATATAAAGTTAGTCGACACATATTGAAGCCTTAGAATGTTACTCATGCGGAGGTTACTAAGGCAACCATGTTTTTCTTTGATAAGTAAGGCGATTGTAAAAGTCTAGCTTGAGTAATAAATTCTCTAACTTTGCTTTGTTTTGATTGTGTGATTCTTTAGTGTGTTTTTTCTTTGTAGTTGTGTGATTTTCCATTATTTTGGTGCATTTTGTGATTCATGAACTTAAGGTGGAGTTATATGTATTCAATGTGTGGAGAGGATATGGAGTGCCAACTAACAAGTATGTATGTTTTACCATTTATTCTATCAATGTTCTTGACTAAGAAATGGTTAAGTGTTCATGGTCGGTGAAAAATTAGAATTTTGAATGTAATTAATTTTGGACCGTGTTTTGATTTAAATAGCAATTTGGAATTGAGTTAAGGGTGTGCATAATGAAACACACTAATCCACAAGACATACGGAACCACTTGTACAGATATTAAACCAACGATAATCATATAAACAATAATGCTTAAGACCATAATTACATATACACCTTTCTATACATATATGAAACTACAAAGGTAATTGCACAATTTAAAACCTCCTCTTATGCTGGTAGGCAGAGTCAATGCAACTATCCATTCTGAAATAAGGCCTATCCTGCATCTTACACGGATAAGAAAACCCGTACTAAGCTGAAAAGCTTAGTCGGTAACAAAACTCTATAGATAGCCTCATACAAAATCCATCACATCATAGGCAAGTACCAAAAAATTAAATAATAGACATGTATATTAACCACATTGATAACATATATTATGCTTGTAGAACTTCAAGTTTTAAGTAACCTTATCTGATTCTTGAAAACATTATTTAATCCCTTAGTTAAAAGCCATTGCTTGATCTAATAATTACCAATATAGAATATATATAAGTCAGGTTTATTTTACAACAATTTATAGCAAGCATTATAGGTCATCCAAAACATGTATGTTTTTCACTATAATGATAGGTACACGGCTTAGAACAATTTAAGACTTGAGGTACACTTATCTAGCCTCAGAAGACCTTTAAAATCATTTTTCCAGATGCATATAATTTAGATTTAGTTAACTATAGTAACTCTCATGTTTTATAAACAATGTGCATAGATATTGAAAGTACTAGTTGTGTAAGATAACCATGAAAACTATAGATAAGTGGTAGTTATCCATAGAAACATTGCTATGCACAAATCTTACATGAACATTTTGCAATTGCATGCCTAGAAAGCATTCTAAAAGCGTAATCATATCTATGTACATAGGATAATAAAATACCAAATTTGTATGAAGGATTATGTCTCACACAATATCATATTAATCCATATATCAAACAGTGATTAACAATAAGGTGATATGAAGATCACTTAAGTAATTAGCATATGATTACAAAAAGTATGAATTTTGCAACATAATTACTGGATAAGACTACCCAAAATGCATAATATAATAGGCATACTTTTTATTGATTTCAAAAGCACATGAGATCATTATGTCTATATTGATAATTGACGCACTTGAACCATTACACAATACTGAAATTAGCCTACCTAAGTTCTAGTTCCAAAGGTGGAGAACGGGAGCAATAGATACCAATTGGTATCAACAATAAATACCCAAAGCATAACATGTGCTAGTCTGTCCGAATTAACAATGTCCTGTCTTGTTAATTCTATGACTAGGGATATTTAGATATTAACACACTTGCATGCAATAGACATCTCATATCACGAACACTTTCATGATTGTCTTTGCACTATGTTTATAATATCTAGGACTTCATTTATTAATTTAAGTTTTACAAGCTCATGTATTTAAACATAGCATTAATAAAGAATAATGCCTTTTATTAAGAATATAAAGTCATACATATGAAAACCATCCCTATTACATGGGCTCTAGGGCATACTCTCTAACAATCTCCCACTTGCACTAGAGCCAATCACACATACGTCTCAAACCCATGCTATTTATATGGTGATCGAGCTTAAACTGGGAAAGTGCCTTAATGAGGGGATCCGCCACATTGTCATCTGTGGGAATCCTTTCTATTTTCACATCATTTCTTGCTATAATCTCCCTTATGAGATGGTAGCATCTGAGAACATGCTTGGATGGCTGATGAGACCGTGGTTCCTTTGCTTGTGCAATGGCTCCATTGTTGTCACAATATAAAGGTATTGGATCAACAATGTTAGGCACCACTCCTAGTTCAGTTATGAACTTTTTGATCCAAACCGCTTCTTTGGCTGCTTTCGAAGCAGCAATGTACTCAGCTTTCATTGCGGAATCAACAGTTGTTTCCTGTTTGGAACTTTTCCAACTAACTGCTACTCCTCCCATTATGAACATAAAACCAGACTGTGATTTACAGTCATCTTTGTCAGATTGGAAGCTGGAATCAGTATACCCATTTACTTCCAAACTGCCCTCTCCATATACCAAGAACATATCCTTAGTCCTTCTCAAGTACTTAAGGATATTCTTGATAGCTGCCCAGTGTTCCTCTAAAAAACTGGATTGGAATCTGCTTGTGACACTCAAAGCAAATGATACATCTGGACGTGTACATAACATAGCATACATAATAGAACCAATTGCAGATGCATATGGTATTCTATTCATGCTCTCTCTATCTTCTAGTGTCTGCGGACACATAGACTTAGAAAGGTATTTTCCATGCACCATGGGTATAAACCCTTTCTTAGAGAGATCCATATTGAACTTCTTCAATACTTTATCTATGTATGTACTCTGAGAAAGACCTAGCAGCCTATTGGATCTATCTCTATAGATCCTTATTCCCAGAATATAGGATGCTTCTCCAAGGTCTTTCATGGAGAAATGCTTGGATAACCAAATGTTAACTGATTGGAGAAGAGAAATGTCATTTCCCATGATCAATATGTCATCCACATATAGAACTAGAAAGACAATTGTACTCCCACTGACCCTTTTATATACACAAGGTTCATCTTCATTCTGTGAGAAACCAAACTCTTTGATTGTCTCATTGAATCGTATGTTCCAACTCCTAGAAGCTTGCTTCAATCCATAAATAAATCTTTGAAGCTTGCATACCTTTTCACCATTTCCAGATATGAACCCTTCTAGTTGTGTCATATACACATCCTCATTCAGATTTCCATTCAGGAAAGCTGTTTTCACATCCATTTGCCAAATCTCATAATCATAATGAGCTGCAATCGCTAAAAGTATTCTTATAGACTTAAGCATCGCAACAGGAGAAAAAGTTTCGTCATAGTCGATACCTTCTTTTTTATGGTAACCTTTTGCTACTAAGCGAGCTTTGTAGGTAACAACATTACCTTCCATATCGGTCTTCTTTTTGAAGACCCATTTGCACCCTATGGGTTTTATCCCTTCAGGTGGTTAAGTTAAAGTTCATACTTTATTCTTATACATGGAGTCTATTTCAGACTGTATAGCCTTAAGCCATAAATCACGTTTCGAACTGTTCAAAACTTCTTGATAGCTTGTAGGCTCATTGTCCTCTACTATAGTTATGCCTCTATCCGAATCTATGTGAAATCCATATCTCACAGGGATAGAACGCATCCTAGTAGACCTTCTAGGATTTTGTGTATAATCAGGTTCAACTGCAATCTCATCTTTATGAAATTCAGTTTTAGGTTCAATCGGTTGATCTATTTCTATTTGTGGGTCCTGAACTTTACCAAGTTCAATTTTACTCCCACTGTCCTCTCGTAGGAGAAACTCTTTTTCCAGGAAGACAGCATGCCTTGAAACAAACACCTTTTGTTCTAAGGAATTATAGAAGTAATATCCAAACGTTTCTTTTGGATATCCCACAAATAAATATTTGTCAGATTTAACATCCAGTTTGTCTGACATTGTCCTCTTCACATAAGCAGGACAACCCCATACTTTCATATGAGAAAGCATGGGTTTCTTTTTATTCCACATCTCATATGGAGTAACATCAACCAATTTACTAGGAACTCTATTTAACACATAAATAGTAGTTTCTAGTGCATATCCCCAAAAGAACTTAGGCAAGTATGCTCGGCTCATCATAGATCGAACCATATCTAATAGTGTTCGATTTCTCCTTTCAGATACACCATTGTGTTGTGGTGTATGTGGAGGAGTCCATTGAGATAAAATCCCATTATCTCTAAGATAATCCTGAAACTCTTGGCTTAAGTATTCTCTACCTCGATCTGATCTAAGTGTTTTAATACTTTTACCAAGTTGTTTCTCTACTTCATTTCTGAACTCTTTGAACTTTTCAAATGCTTCAGATTTATATTTCATTAGATAGATGTATCCAAACCTGGAATAATCATCAATGAAAGTAATGAAGTAGGAATAACCTCCTCTGGCATGTATAGTTATTGGGCCACATACATCTGAATGTATTAAGTCCAAAACCATTTTAGCTCGTTCTCCTTTACCAATAAAGGGAGCTTTTGTCATTTTTCCCAATAAACAAGATTTGCATGTATCCAATGATTCACAATCAAATGATCCCAAATCACCAGACTTGTGTAATTTGGTCATGCGTTTTTCATTTATATAGCCTAAACGACAATGCCATAAATATGAGATATTTAGATCATCTTGTTTTATTCTCTTGGTATTCACATTATGCACTTCTTTAATTAAATCAAGAACAAATATACCATTCTCAATGATAGCTTTTGCATAAAATATATTGTTCTTGAAAATGAAACAACACTTGTCCTTTAAAGAAATATCATAATTGTTCAACAAATAACTGAAAGAAATAATACTTTTGGATAAAGCTGGAACATAATAATAATTATTTAATTCCAGTACTAATCCATTAGGAAGAGGCAAATGATAAGTCCCCACAACTGTTGTAGAGATGTTTTGTCCAGTAGCTGACTGCAAACATATCTCTGCCTTTTCAACTCTTCTAATACTTCTAAGCCCCTAGAGATCATTACATAAGTGAGATCCACATCCGGTATCTAATACCCAAGATTGTTTAGAAGCAATAGAATAAGTATTAATTTCAATCATATGAATACCTGAAGTAGATGCAATAGTTTGCTTCTTCTCCTTAAGAGAATCTAGATAGGCCTTGTAGTTACGCTTCCAATGACCATCTTTTCCACAATGGAAGCAAGTTCCTTTGGGATTCTCTTTCTTGGAAACCTTCTTCTTGGAAATCCCACCTCTCTTTGCCTTGGTCATCTTCTTCTTCTGCTTCTTGCCTTTAGTAGAAGTGACAATCATGACACTTTTTGGATCATTCTTAAATGATCCATCAGCTGACTTGAGCATATTGATTAACTCAAGAATACTCACTTGGATCTTGTTCATGTTGAAGTTAAGCACAAAAGGTGCATAACTTGGAGCCAACGAGTACAAGATTAAATCTATGTATAGATCATTATCCATAACATAGCCAAGTCTACTCAAATGCTCAATATACCCATACATCTTCAATGCATGAGTAGCAGCTAAAGTGCCTTCCACCATTTTACAGCTAAAAAGAGCCCGAGCAATCTCATATTGCTCAGTTCTAGCCTGAGAAGAATAAAGTTCCTCTAGATGCAAAACGATGGTTCTAGCATCCATCATCTCATGTTGCTTCTGAAGCTTTGAGGACATAGCACCCAACATCAGACATGCTGCTGCTTCACTATCCTCCATGTATTTATGATAAATGCCTTTGATCTCATCAGTGGCATCATCTGATGGAAGTGGTGGTGGATCTTTATCCAAGACATAATGGATCTTTTCTGCCCTGAGAACAATTCTCACTTGCCTGATCCAGTCAGAATAGTTGTTGCCAACCAGCTTGTTATCCAAGATTGAACGTATATTAATGTTTGATGTGCTCATGAAGATGACCTAGATGTGAAAAAGAAAAGATATGAGAGTATGTTCATATATATGTATGCATTAATAAGGTCTTTAATTAATACATTTACTCCCACTATTTTATTGCGAATTAATAGCCCTCACTATATAATCCGAGAAAACCCGATGGTTTTCTTAGTGGGCCAATATCCAATCCTTGATATGTAATTTGACCTTGACTGTGGTCAACAAGCCAAATTCCATACCCTTGAAAGGTAGGTATCCATATACCAATTGTGTCTCTACACAACTATTGGATCATTAGGTTATCAACTCTTGATGCATGCATATCGTATATGCATTCCCTAATCTTGCCTCTAGAACCATTAGCCTTGACTGTGGTCAACAAACTAATGGGCTAGCTAAGATGACCCATTTGATAAGATTTGAACATATTCGATATAATGTGAGCTTGATTGTGGTCAACAACCCACACTATAAAGAACTCTGGTTCTCCTCAAATTAATGGAAGGCTTATATACCTTAGTATTTGTTTGAGGATTTTAGTTAATTAAGTCTCATCATACATGGTTGGCATACATTGGTATGCATCCTATATCTATCACATAAATATAAGCATACAAATATGGTATAGTTATGGACTTCACTACATTGATTTCCCTGAGCCATAAGGGAAATCAAAAGGTCACACCTAGGTAGTATGCATGATTCAAACAAGGAAAATAATTACATTATCTTCAAGCTTGTTGGATCTCCATCCAACCCATCTTGCTCCTTGATAGTGGTCTCCATCTCTATTTCTAATTCTAATCTAATTAATCTAATTACATATTACAAATTTAAATGAAATACAAACCAAAAACAGGTGGCCGGGACATGATAGTCCTCATTGGGCCAAAACATGCATTATGCTCAATCACATTGGGCTTTGTCCATAACTAACCATCATGCCAATCATATACCCTTATATGCATCTCTAAGGCAAAAAGAAATGGATTACTAACTTTGTTTCAACCTTTGAAACTATATTTTGAGTTATTTTAATGATGTGATCAAATTAGAAAACTTTTTCCATTTTGGAAACTTTCATTTTAGGAAACCTTTTTGCATGAATGTGTTCTTGCCTTAATAATCAATCAAATTTATTATTAATTAATTATAAATTGATTATTTAATTAATTAATCATATTAAATAATTAAAAGAATCAATTTTGGGCTTAAAACAAGTGTAGGCCGAAACCCACAGAAGAAAAACCCTAAGTGTGTTCACACACAAACTAGTTTTGTGTCATTTGGACCATTTGGGCCTTTTGGAATGAGCCAAGCCCACTCCAGCCCTTAAAACCCATTAATAAACTTAATTAATGTTTATAATATTTAATTTAAATCAGCTCCTTGGGCCCACCAAGTCATTCACTAATTTAAACCAAGTCCGTAAACATAATTAAGCTCATTAAGTGGTTTTAATGAATTTAAATTAATCAAATTAATTTAAGGCCCAATTTAATTAATCCAATTAATTAAAAACACTTTAATATATCATATATACCAAATTTAGAAGATCAAAAGTCGTTCTAATCAAGAACACATGAAGAACACCAATTTATCGAACTTTTCGACTAAACTAGTTTTCATGCAAAACTTGTTCGATTTTAATTTCGCTCGATCCTACGGCTTAATATCACATATTAAACACATAAAATATCATCTAAATGATGTTTTAATGGATCCATAAGAAATCAAAATAGAACAGCCCCTTAATTTACTTGGACTTCACGCAAAAAACCTTAATTTTGTGAGGGTTTCACGCCAAACCCTAAACCACTTTTCTTCAAAAATTTCGGTTTTATTTCCACCAAATTTATTTGATCACACATACAACTAAAAATCAATATTTCTCATTCATGAACAATTAAATCTCATATTTTAAAGTTCATGAAATAAATAACTCAAAATAAAACAAAACTTATTCCGCAGAATAATATAGCTTCCGCCAACTTCTTCATTCCTTTAGCCCTTTATAATTTCTCCAATGGACCTATTAATTATTATATCAGTCCTATAACATTTATAGTAGTCTTATAACACTTATAAGACAATAATAATTAACCATAAAATACATTATTTCAATTAGGTCCAATTTACAGAACATTTCTCAAAAGTTTCGCGAATAATTTTTCTTGATCATAATTAATTAAACTCTTTAATTAATTATTATCTTATTCACTTCTCTACCTTCATAATAATATCAAATATTATTATCCTTGTTATTTTACCATTTTACCCTTTTCTCTATATGTGTGTGACCTATTTGGTTCCTGTCCATGTTGGCAGTATAAAATGTAATTGTGAATTCTATTCAAAACTCACATGATTTAAACTCCTTTAAATCATTTTATCAATCTCCATTGATATTTTTATACATCATTATACAAGTCATGATTAGCCTCTAGCTAGGAATCATGACTACCCAAATGTCAGGAAAGTCATGTGGTTTGATTGTACCCTTCCATAGAACAGTTACCGTGCAATTACTCCTTTCACCACACTTATCTCAATTAGATTCTGAGTATGGATTTCTATCAACTCATATAAATCTAATTATGTATGTTCTAATAATTTAACCATTGTTCCCAAAATACCCCCATGGATCTCTATCCATCTTGGCAATTTACTCTGGCCAGAGATTCACTGAACAAGGTAATTATAGAAACATACGAGATAACTTCCCTTATTAAATCTGGGATGGTGAATCCTTTGTTAATCACTCAACTACCTTCAAGTAGGTCATGATATACCCAACCTCCTAACTATTTTCACTCCCAGTTGGAAGTAAGCAGTTATGGAGTCAAAGCATACCACTTGCTACCTAAGATAACTTTGGTGATCTCAAGTCTAAGGATACTTGCACCACTGCTATGAAGAGATTCCTCACTGACATAGATTTAATATCTATGTGAGGATTCTCTATGTAGGTCTCCAATGAACTTGTTCTTCTAACAAGCATCTACATGTTAGCTTTGATTATCACCCATAATCACAGTTATGAGAACCACTGCTTGAACCATTCAAGAAGCATAACATGTGCTAGTCTATCCGAATTAACAATGTCCTGTCTTGTTAATCTATAACTAGGGATATTTAGATTTTAACACATTTGCATGCAATAGACATCTCATATCATGAACACTTTCATGATTGTCTTTGCACTGTGTTTATAATATCTAGGACTTCATTTATTAATTTAAGTTTTACAAACTCATGTATTTAAACATAGTATTAATAAATGAATAATGCCTTTTATTAAGAATATAAAGTCATACATATGAAAAACATCCCTATTACATGGGCTCTAGGTCATACTCTCTAACACCAAAGGTATCAACAATAGATATCTAAAGATATCGAACGATAGACCCAAATGAAGTTGAGTAATAATTTCATCAAGGAATGAACAATAGACACAAACGGGGTCAACAATATCGGCTACAACAATCTCTCTAGGTATGCCTATCTAATCCATGACTGAACTAAGACCCGCAGGCTAAACAATATCTATGAACATTTTAGGTTATCATCATTGTTCTTTCATGGAGCGATATTGGCTTAGAGCCACAATAGACAAGAAAGCATATCGCACAAGCATATAGTTGCATCAATGTTCCTCAATCCATATCACATGTATTTGCATAATTATGCAAAATGATAATAAAGCATAGCATTTAAGCCAATTGATTAATTTCATCAACACTAACAATTTGTATGATTCTTATAAGACAATATGAGAGTGTAGCATTTAAGCAAAGTAACCCCTATTTCCTATTGGGGATTATCAGTTACATGCATCTCATACATAAGCGAAATTTAAAATTTTTAACCAATATATCTGATCTTGCCATGAATTTACAATATACATATTAATGAGAATAAGAAAAATCACCTTTGATTTTTGTTGTAAAGTTGATTTTCCTTCTCACCGGGTTATCGCAAACCATAGTGTCCAAAATCGAACACCTCCAACGAGTAATCCATACTAGAGATTGATTGAATAAACCAACAAATGAAGAGAACAAGGGCTGGCCAAAATTCCCTAGATTCTAGCAAGGGGAGTGGTGGCTAGGGTTGAGAGAAAAAGAGAGAAAAATATTTTCTCTTAGTTGTTCACACTTAACCCTAAAACCCTATCACCTGGATTTTTATAGTTAGGTTAAAAATCCAACTTCATAATAGGATTGGGCTCTTTAAAATTGCTGGAGAAATATTAATTGGGCTTTTGGAATTATTAATAATTTATTTGGGCTCAATTAAATCCAATTTAAGCCCTCTCACAAAAGATTATGCACAAAACCCACAAACTAGGCCCTTTGTGCATATACTTGGATTTAATTACTCAAATGAATTCCAAATCCAACCAAATTAAATATGTAGGCTCCATAACACTTATAAAACATATTTAATTTATTTTTATCCAAGAATTAGGCCTCTAAGGCCTTCTGTTTGTAGGCTTTATTACTAGTTTTTTCCATAATCACTGGTGTTTCTATTGAAATTAAGTTATTACAATAGAAGTTATTAAGGTGGATAGTTCCTTTAGCAAGAGTATTTCAGTTATTGTTTTATTCTTAATTTATGTTAGTTTAATTTTAGTTTTTTTTATTTAATTGTTTATTTATTTTAATTTTTGCCTTTAAAATGAAAAAATTTAGGAAACAATCTCAGATTAATTTAATTCACACAAAGATATTATCCTTAGCAATCAATGTTCCCTTAGGTATGATATTTAGGGTCTTAATCTATATTTTCCTAGATTACTAACCGATCTAGTACACTTGCTAGACACTAACCAAAATCCATATTTTAGGCCTTTTAAATATGCATGTGTATGACTAAGGACCTAATCGGTGTCTGGCAAGTGTATTAGATTAGTTAAGTAATGGAAATAAGATTAAGACCTTTAAATATCCTACCCTAGAGATTGTGTATTCCAGATTTTAGTGTGAGCGATGTGTGAAAGAATTTCCAAGTTTAACATGATTATGGATTAACTAAGCTAAAAACAATAACTAAACAAATCAAGTAATTAAACTAAATATATTCACTTGCAAAACTAAAATAGAACAAGATGTAAAAGATGATAAAATTCAATAATAAAAATACTTATACTAAAGGAATATCCTCCTCAACTCATATTATAGTACTTTAATTAAAAATAACACAAGTGATTATGGAAAACCAGTTCAAGATCAAATATCTTATTCCAAATATCATTCTAAGTATTAAACCCTCAAATTTTAAACAATCTAATATTTAGCATATAAATTAGGTAATGAAATCCTAAACTTTCATTAAATCTTCCATCAAGAGACCTAATTCTAGCCTATTCTTAATTTAAAATACTTAATCCTAATTCCACTCCTAAAAAACACATCACTATCTCGAGTCACATAACACAATCATATATCAACATAATTAAATTAGACTAAGAACATGCAAATCATAGGTCATAAACAAAATTGATAATCAATAATTTATTCAATAGATTAAGCATCAATTCAACATAACCTCATATAAGTATTAGCTTAAGAATTAAGAAAATAACATACTTACATTGAAAATTAAGATTAAATTAAAGTCATTCCAATAAAAGAATAATGGTTCAAGTTTTCCTCAGCAAAAGTAGGAAAAACTACTCACTATTCATCTTAAATACAATTGAAAATTGAAATAAAAAGTTACAATACACATAAAGTCTTTAGCTCTTCTTGAAGTCTTCACAGAACATTCAATTTGCAACTTCAAACCCTAAGCTGATTGTAATCTTAAACTAGGTCTAAAAACTTTAGAAAATTTGTTCCTCTCTTAATTCTGGTGTTAAGCTTGCTTAAATACCTAGAGTGAAGAAACTAGCTACCATAAAACTTCCTAAACTAGAGAAAGTTGGAATTTAATCTTAACATGGACACTTGCCTCGGTAGAGGGGAAATCCTCCTTCACCAAGGTGATTTTTACCTTAAAAAAATATGCCTTACCTCGGTAGAGAAAGAATCCTCTTCCTCTGAGGTACCTTTTCTGGATTCCCTCCTCAATAGAGGTGAAATCTCACTCCACCAAGGAGCTTGCTTCTGGATTATAAGCAGAAACTTCCTTTTTTAAGACCTCAGTTATGGCAATAATCACCTCTACTAAGGTGATTCATTCTTCTTCAAAATAAATACATATTAAAAACACCGAATTGTAATTATACCCATAGAAATGAAAGTGTTATAAAATTAAATACAAAATTAACTAAATTAACACTAAAATAACTCTTAAACATACTAAAAATGCACTAATAAGTATATTTATAATTCAAAGCTATCAAATACCCCACACTTAGTCTTTGCTCACCCTCGAGCAAAATTGAACAAACCAACTCCTCAAAATAATCAAACATCAAACAATAATCATAAAATTCAAAATGATGTTTAACAATTAACAATAGTACTTAACAAAATTGTAACTAAATTATATTTAAACAAGAAAATATAAGCAATTTTTTATGTGTGCTTGCAAGAATAACATATTTAAAGCTTTTTCAAAATGAAAACACCAATGCACTCTTATAGTCAAGCTTTATAATTATTGTATACCTAAATGTATAAATGGTTTCGTGCTCAAAATTGTAGAAACACCATAAGCCTCTCCTTTAGCACCATAGCCCAAAGGTCATCTTCGCTAAACACTCAAAAGCAAACATAGAAGCACTAGGACTTTATTAAGTTGTAATATGCTTAAGGCAATAGTTAAAAAAGATTAGACAAAGATAAATGAGAAGAATAGCACTCTTTGATTTAATAGACCAATATTTTTTTAAACTTCCAATCCACATAATCAAAAACATAGTCCTTAACCATACTTGCTTATTTAACCCCCTATACACAAAGCAATTCTGAAATCAAATCAATTAAACTCCTCTCAATTTCCCAATCCAGCCAATTTTAGAACTCATAATTATTTTCCCTTGTAAATACCCTACGCTTAAAACTTTGCCACAAATTGCTATCTTTATATCAAATTTTCTTTTTTTTTAAGGAAAATACTATCTTTATTAATGGCAACCAATGATAAATAGGTATTCACAAGTTCATTGATCATTATTTTCCTGACTTCTTATCAACTGCTAATAATAATACCAATAACCTTTTCTAACTACACTCTTCACAATACCTAACAAATATTAATCCATCCTAATCCTAGAGTGGCCAATTCTTAAAAGGAAAGGTAAAGGCTTTTTAGGTTATATGGTAAATAAATAAGAGTAAAAAGAAAAATACATATGGCACACATTATGCATGCCTCTTTAGGCTCAAAATGGCTAACAAGTGAATAACATACAATAGGGTAGGTAAACAAACTCAATTAAGTTAAATAAAAAAATGTACCTAGATCTCTTTCTAGCTTGTTTGAGTTATTTCTATGCTTCAAATGGTGATGAGGAAAATTTTAGTGTCCTAACATTCCTTAATCAACTACCATAATGAAGTGGTTTTTCTTCTAATTTCAAAACTAGTCTTAGTGTTAAAAGTGTGGAAACTAACAAATATTTTTCAAGTTGAATGTTAAATCAGATAAGATTCCACTAAGCAACATGCCTACATTAATGCTAAAGATAAATTTTAACCATTCCACATTCTAAGTTGAAGTTTAACAAGTTCGAATTTGAGAATAAATTAGGGCAAACTAAACTTAGTGTAAACTAAATTATACTTGAACTAAACTATATCCTTAGCACAAACAAAACTGAATATACTAAGACAACTATAAAAATACAACATATAACATTCAAATTTCTACTAAAAACCTATTACAAAGTTACAAATATTAAAAGTTACAAATTAATGAACATAACTAAACATAAGAAAAGATAAAAGAATCCCCCTTATCAAATACTTCATCGCTTTTTCCATAGTCATGGTAATCCATCCCAAATAAATTATGTTAATAAAATTTAGTTTTCATTGCAAATCCTCTATCTTTCGCTATAATAGATATGCATTGTTCAATTAAGTTCTCTTAACAATACATCACAAAATAAGTAACTCGCCTGCATTAACTGCACTCGAGCCACTTATACTACTATAGAAAGTGATTGCTAAAAACAAATAAAGTACCCACAACACATGACTTCTTAAAGAGTAAGCTTTAGTTTTGCTAGAATTGTATGAAACTAGGTCCATGGGATCTCGAATAATTTCCAAATTCTCACTTGGGGTGGAATTAAGTAAATCACTTATCCCATCCACTGATAATCCCAAATGTTGAGTAAACTTTATAAAAGACATAGTGTAGCATTTTTACTACATTTAAAATATATCATGCCACAATTATCATCATCCTCGAAATGGCAACTAAAAGTCATGAGAAAATTTTGGCAAAGGAAGGATGCACTTCTGGCATCTTTTTAATAAAAGCACCCCAACTAATGCTTTATACCAATTGAATAATTTCAGCCCAAAGATTGCCCGTAGCAATATTAACAAAGATTTTATTCAAATACACTGGCTTCATATAGGTGGCTATCCTAAAATACTCATGCAATTAGACATGCTCCGTATTAATGTATGGTGAAATGTGTAATCCAGAGGAACTACAACCATAATCATTCTTTGTCCTCTTGGGGGCTACTACATAATTTAAAATAACAAAAGTAAGTGTCTCACATTAAAAATTCAAAAATAAACACATGAAAAATAAGTCAATTATAGCTCAAAATCATTAATTTCCAATGCATAATATCAATTGGTTAAAAATAAGAAATCAAGTATAGAAAGAAGAAAATGATATTTGAGATTGGTTAGAGAAGATTTGGAATGAAAAATTAAAGCCACAGATTTAAACTTACTCATTGAGGCATTTTATTAAATACACGATGTGCACAAAATAAATAAGTCAAAACTAAAGCAATCTCAACTATTATTAAGCCAACAATTGAAATCGGACTTAAAGCCATGTTTAAGAACAACAAACCCATTTCAATTCAATCCAAGTAGTGTAAACATGTATTATGAAAGATTAAACATATGATAAGAAACTTACTTGATGAAATGGAGTGTAAAATTGATGAAAATCTAATTCTATGATTGACTGCCTCGATTAGGGTGGTGATGGGCTCGATTAGGCTAGTGCAAAATGTAAAGACTACCCTAAATTTTCCTATTACCTATCATCATACATATTATTTTGCATATAATTAAATATATTATAAATCATTGACACAATTATTTGATTAATATATATCATTTATGTGTAGATATATATCAACACCTTGTAAGAGATTATACAAAGAAAACACTTGTTTGCATTACACTGACTACTATTATGTTCTTTACATTACCTTTTCTTAGTACAATATTATAATTAAAAAGAAAAAAATACAACTTCATACTTTATCTTTTTCTACATCTAGTGTTGGCCTTGTTGTAGTAGATCTTGTCCCCCTTTCAAAAAGAATTCTAGTTTCATGTACCTACATGGATAAACACCCATACTAATCTTACTAGCTTAGTGGAGAACATAAATCATGAGGATGACCTCTCACATAAGTCATCAATAACATACACATATATGAGCATACAATTTGTTATATAATAATATAATACCTATAATAGATAATATAATCATAACATTGCAAAACGTTATGCCACTTACTTTATCAGGCACAGTTATTATATCTTTATTAAAATCTTAACTCATGGTTTAATCACATGCTTATTCGATTAAACTATTTAATAAAATAATTATTTAAGTATACAAAATCATACATATATATATATATATATATATATATATATATATATATATATATATATATATATATATATATATATATATATATATATTGGTGTGCAATCACAAACTTCAGCAACATTGTCATAAGTAATACTTATGTTCAGCTTTATCATTTACCAGTAACATGCTTAGTCATTTTACCTCTTATTGAATTTGTATTCATTCCCGTAACTTTTAATTATTTGTATATTTATTCAATTTACTTGGTTCATATTTATTGTTCCTAGTTAGTTTTAGTGACACACGTGACTTGTATATGTATGCATATATATACAAGCTAAATTTATAGTTGAATCCTAATTAGTTATTTTTAAGGGATTAAGCTTAGTTGGTTAATTATCTAAGCATCTATTCTAACTAAAATAATTACATAACATACAAATATTTATGTTACTTGATTGTTGTTATCTTGTGTATCCTATGCACTTATTGATGGTTTCAATTTGTTTTTCATTATTAGGTCAATCTTTTATTTCTTATATACTCGTCTTGTTTATTAATATGTTAGTATAATAACTCGTATTTAACTCTTGAGTCACCCTAACACACATATATATATAAATTATAAGTTCATATTTTGAAAAGCCCTATCTTTACCATGAATGTTTTAAATTTTAAATTAAGCATGACTCACCTATTAGTTATTTAATTTTAAATCTGTGACGTGTAATTACAAAGAATATATGCATTCGTAATATGACTGCAGACAAACCATCAAGTAGTCATACATATTCATATATAATTTATGGCCTTAAGTGCAGAAAGCATTAGATAATTTTAACACCAATCACGTACATATGATATTATAGTATTATAAAATTTCATGCTTAAATATAGTTTCATCTAATCTTGTGTTTTTCATTTACTATGCGTAGATTCATGTAAAGTAATATCTAAGTCAAGCCATGAAATATCATATCATCTCTATTATATTATTGTTCATAATATTTTACTTATGTCCTATATTAAGCCTACACCTTTTCTAAGGGTGTGGATACGGGCAATATTATGGTACTCAAAGGTATAATGAAGATACCCGAAGTTATCAAATTATGGACCCAAATGGGGTCATAGGCAGACCCAAATGGGGTTGATAAGTGACCCAAATAGAGTCAATATTATGGACACAAATAGAGTCAATACTATGGATCTAAATGAGGTCAAGGTTATGGACCCAAATGGGGCCAAACATATAGCAACTGTTGTTAGTGTAAGCCCTAGCCCCAATGCATTATAATAAAACACTTTAATTAATAAAATGAGGCATTTGTTTTGTCCATTGTATTCCTGTGCATATCAATTGATAGAACTATCCAAGAATGTTGTTTTGGTTTAAGTTATCATGTGTGAGGCACATGGTTGTAAGACCTTGAAACAAATGAAACTTCATTCTAAATATCCCTAGTCAGTCATTGTTATGGGAATAACAATGAATTAAGACTAGTATGCTCTCTCTGATATCATGAGTTCTGTCTTACGGATCATTAGGACAAGAGTGTCAATCAGAGATCATAGATACATGTTAAAGAACATGGTATCTGGATACGATCTACTCATGAGAACACTACATGGTATAAGTCATAAGTGTTTCTCATATACAAGTTTTGTATCGGAGTTCTTAGACCTGAAATCTCTATGAAACTCTTTATGAATTACTATGTACTTTGACATACACCTAACGTGCTCGTAAAAGAGTGACAAGTACGGGTATGATTTGGTATGCATTGATTCATGTTAGAGAGCATGAGAGAAGTGAAGGGATTACCCCTCTGGATCAGAGAGAAAATATCATCGGCCACTTGATCAATGAATTGAGAAGTGTATGGCCATACCGAGATGAGATAATGAGTAATCATTATTTATCTGAGAGTTTAGTGTCACTGGAATATCAATAAAGGAATTAATATATATAAGGATGACTAGTTCCATGCCTTATATTAATTCTGATATTTATGGATAAGGAACTATGCAAAATTGCATTAGGTCACTAAATGCCATATGCATTTTCATTTAATTTGGAATGCTATAATATCTTGCTAGAGAATATATATAGCCTTTGAATTAACTTATTAATTCATTGCCAACATTAAATGGACCTATAGGATCGCACATAAAGCATTGGACTATAAATATTTAAATTAAGTATTGGGCATTAATTTGGGCTTTTAATTAAAGTCAAATTAATATGTGTAATGGGTTATTAGATTGCTATTGGACCTTGGCCCATGAGAGAGAGAAATTCATCCCACAAGGTTTAATTTCAATTAATTAAATGTCTTGTATAAATTTAATAATTGAGTATTAAAGCCTAAAGATATTTTTATCTAGATAAATCATTTAAATAGAAGTTGATGTGGCCGAAATTCCTAGGGAAATACCAAGGAATTTCGGTACATGTATTATTTTTATTTAAGTGGTTTATTAGATTTAAGTGTCTTCTCTTTTATCCTAAATTAAGTGATATTATTTGATTAAATGTCTTTTGTTTTTTATCTTGGATAAATTAAAAGAGTTTTTATCAATAAATATTTCTTATTTTAATTAAGTGATAAAGGCTAAAATTAATTATCTTTAGCTAATGTTAATTATCTTAAGGTAGTGGATTTTAGTTTTATCACTTAATAAAATGAAATAATATATATATTGGATGAGAGAGAAAAGGACTAACCCTAATTTTCTCTACATTTGGCGTGAAAATTCTCTCTCTCACTAAAGATTTTCTTTTGGTCAAATTCCTCTAAGAGAAAGATACTCCTTCATTCTCTTGTGTTCTTGAAGGTCAATAGCATCTAAAATAAGTACAAGATTAAATCTTGTAGCTTAAATCAATTGCCATTACACGATACTTAAACTAAGAGCTAGCAATCTCGATATTAAGCCGTCTTTATAATTGTGTGTGTGAACATAGAGAAGAGTGTCGTAAAGGCTGTTCTTTTGGCATTGGTGGAGAAGATCAAAGGTTGATATATCACTCTAGGTTGCTGGTCTTCATCAAACTAAATATTTAAGTGCATCAACAGTTGTAAGTTTTACAACCCTAAAATTGCATGTTTCATTTCTTGCTTTGTATTTGTATGGTATGTATGATGAAAAATTTTTATTTTTTCGCTATGTTATCATCACATTCATACCATGTCATATTCCATCAGTGGTATCAGAGCCTAAACATGCTTATTTTAGTGCTTTAGATGCATGAAAAAAAATTAATTAAAAATCGTCATTATGAAAACATGCAAATCTGAAATTTTCTGTTTTGAGTTTTTTGCATTGTTTTTGTGTAAAAACGATTTTAATTGATTAGATAGGTATTATAATTAATATGACATGTTAATATACTGTCCTAAGATGTTCTAGGAGCTGTTAATGGTCGGATTTAATTAATAATACCTGATGGTACATGTTAATATTAAAACTAGGTGCTAGTTGGCATGTTAATTGTTAGTTTAAAAACTAGTTTTCAATATTGAATGTAAAAACGATTTTGGAATGTTTGTAAGTGATATTTAAAGATTAATTATCAGGTCTGGACATATTTTATATTTGGTTTTAATTCTGGTCCATGACAATTTAATTGATTAATTTTAAAATCACTTAAAACTATGACTAGTTTGTGTTTGTTACATGTTTAATCAACATTGTTTTTTTTTGTTTTGATTAAAATGGTAAAAACACATTTAGATCAGATTGGTACAGAATATTGAATCAATATTTATGGACTTATTTAAATTATTAAATGACTCATAAAATTGATTTAAATGTTTGTGCATTTTATGGCATTACATAAGCATTAAACAACTAGTTTTTGTTGTTTGTTTTTGCATGAATGCCGTGTACTATATATGTGTTCTTCATGATTTTATTTTTTTAATTCATGTTAGCACATATTATATGTATTTTTAATGTTTATGGGCTGTATGACATAAAATTAAAAATGGCAAAATTGGAAATTATACTAGAGTTGATTTATGGCACAAATCTAACTAGTTTGTGTTTTGGGCTTTTAAGAGAACTTATTCAATATGAGGATTTAGTCCACTGGGCTTCGGCCCAGGCCCATCACGGGGTCATCTCTTAAAGGTTCAAGTACACAATGTCCATTTATGGGCTTGGCTAAATTAATTAAAATTAGACTTTGTTTGATCCATGAATGCTATGTATATTTATTTGCTTGTTTGGTGTGATGAATGGATATGCATGGTGCATTCATGGGCCCTGGGTTTTTGTAATTAAATATGGCCTGTGTGCCATTATATTTTATTGTAAAAGTTTCATTTATTTCTTAGAATAGAATTTATTTGAAGACTTTGTAAATCAAGACGAAGCCCACCGGAGTGGAGAAGCCCAACTCGAAGATTCTTATGTAATAGTATAGAATCTTAGTTGTAGGTTTTTAGGCCCATGTTTGTCACGCTTTACTTTATGAAATTATATATATGCATGCTATGTATGGATGACAAAGCATATGCCATGTAAGCCGTAATAAAATGAATCCCTAAAAAATAGTAAGTCACAAAGTTGCCTTCCTAATTCGAAACATGTCAAGGCATCGATCATCGGTCACATAGACTAGGAGTCCTAGATGCACCCGATTATCTTTGTGAGGCATGGGTTGTGAATGTAGGTTGGACTTAACATGGAAAAGGATGCCCGGACCTAGGCAACTAATAAATGGGTTGTGTTATAACATCTTAAAATGTTAGCCCATTTGATCCAAGAGTCATGTACGAGAAATGATTGGTGTTTTCCTACCTATGTAACTTAACTTATTAGGTGTACAAGCTCACATTAAATCGCTAACGCGAATTATTTAAAGGGATATTAATTCTATTTGTGGGATCATAAATAAGACCTCATTTAATCTTGCTAAATTTTATTGTAGAATGAAAATGGCATTTTCAAACAACAATTTCTCATTGTGATCGGTCCTTAAAAAGGACAAATTGAATGGCTCCAATTTCATAGACTGGTCTCGAAACTTAAGAATAGTTCTTAAGCAAGAGAAAAAGTCGTATGTTTTGGATGCACCCTTACCTGAAGAACCTAGCAGGAACGCCTCTGCAGTTCAAAAGGAAACTTTTGAGACCAAGAAGAGTGACTCCAATGATGTGACCTGTCTGATGCTTGCCACTATGGTGCCTGACTTGCAAAAGCAATTTATGGACCAAGAGGCTTATACAATCATGGTGCACCTCAAGGAGATGTTCCAAGAGCAAGCTCGTCACGAGAGGTTCATGACAGCAAAGGCCTTTATTTCTTGTAAGATGGCTGCGGGTACTCCTGTTAGTACCCATGTACTCAAGATGAAAGGGTATCTTGATACTCTTGAGAAGCTTGAGGTACTAGTGCCAAAGGAATTGGCTACTGACTTGATCTTAGGTTCATTGACTGATGATTATGATCCATTCATGATGAATTATAACATGCATGCAATGAACAAGTCAGTCACTGAGTTTCATGGGATGCTTAAGAATACTAAAGAGAAATTCGAAAGACTAATCCCGTATTGATGGTTCAAGGGGGCATTAAGAAGGGACCCACTAAGGGAAAGGGAGAGGGAAAGGCAAAACCCAAGAATGACCTGGCTCGATTCAAGTCAAGTGGGAGTGCACCTCAGGCCCAATCCAAGCCCAAGGCACAGAAACTCAAAGAGAGTGAGAGCATTTGCTTCCATTGCAACAAGATAGGGCATTGGAGGAAGAATTGTGCTCTCTTCAAGGAAGAACAAAAGAAGAATGGAGCCAAGGCGTCCAGTTCTGGTATTTTTATTGTTGAAATTAACCTTTCTATTTCTACCACTTGGGTATTGGATACCGGTTGTGGTTTTCACATTTGTTCAAATATGCAGGGGCTAAGAAATAGGCAGTTACTTAGGAAGAATGAAGTGGACCTCCGTGTGGGGAATGGAGCACGAGTAGCTGCCATGGAGATAGGCAACTATCACTTCACTTTTCCTTCCAGACTTTGTATTGTTTTGAATAATTGTTATTATGTGCCTGCTATGAGCAGAAACATTATTTCAGTTTCATGTTTGGATAATGATGAATTTCATTTTGTTATTAAAAATGGCAATGCTCATATTCGTCGCCAAGGCATTTCTTATGGCAATGCCATGTTGTAAAATGGCCTTTATATCCTTGATCTACAAAACAAAGAGTCCATATACAACATTAATACGAAGAGGGTTAAGTCAAATGAATTGAACCCTACTTACTTCTGGCATTGTCGTTTAGGACATGCAAATGAAAAATGCCTTTCAAGACTCCACAAAACTGGAGTGCTTGGGTCATTCGACTTAGAGTCTTATGACACATGCGAGCCATGTTTGTATGGAAAAATGACAAAGAGTCCTTTTAATAAGAATGGTAAGAGGACTAATGGCTTATTGGAACTAATTGTTAGTGTAAGCCCTAGCCCCAATGCATTGTAATAAAGCACTTTGAATTAATAAAATGAGGCATTTGTTTTATCCTTTGTATTCCTGTGCATCTCAATTGATAAAACTATTCAAGAGTGTTGTTTCGGTTTAAGTTATCATGTGTGAGGCACATGGTTGTAAGACCTTGAAACAAATGAGACATCATTCTAAATATCCCTAGTCAGTCATTGTTATGGGAATAACAATGAATTAAGACTAGTATGCTCTCTCTGATATTATGAGTTCTATCTTACGGATCATTAGGACAAGAGTGTCAATCAAAGATCATAGATACATGTTAAAGAACATGGTATCTGGATACGATCCGCTCATGAGAACACTACATGGTACAAGTCATAAGTGTTTCTCATATGCAAGTTTTGTATCGAAGTTCTTAGACCTGAAATCTCTATGAAACTCTTTATGAATTACTGTGTACTTTGACATACACCTAACGTGCTCGTAAAAGAGTGACAAGTACGGGTATGATTGGGTATGCATTGATTCATGTTAGAGAGCATGAGAGAAGTGAAGGGATTACCCTTCTCAATAAGAGAGAAAATATCATCGGCCACTTGATCAGTGAACTGATAAGTGTATGGCCATACCGAGATGAAATAATGAGTAATCATTATTTATCTGAGAGTTCAGTGTCACTGGAATATCAAGAAAGGAATTAATATATATAAGGATGACTAGTTCCATGCCTTATATTAATTCTGATATTTATGGGTAAGAGACTATGCAAAATTGCATTAGGTCACTAAATGCCATATGCATTTTCATTTAATTTGGAATGCTATAATATCTTGCTAGAGAATATATATAGCCTTTGATTAATTTATTAATTCATTGCCAATATTAAATGGACCTATAGGATCGCACACAAAGCATTGGGCTTAAAATGTTTAAATTAAGTATTGGGCATTAATTTGGGCTTTTAATTAAAGTCAAATTAATGTATGTAATGGGTTATAAAATTGCTATTGGGCCTTGGTCCATGAGAGAGAGAAATTCAGCCCACTAGGTTTAATTTCAATTAATTAATTATCTTGTGTTAATTAAGTTAATTGAGTATTAAAGCCTAAAAGAATTTAAATTAAATTAAATCATTTAATATTAGATGTAGTGGCCAAAATTCCAAGATGGAAATCAAGGAATTTCGGCACATGCCATTTAATTATGTTAAGTGATTTCATTTATTTAAATATCTTATGTTTTATTTCAAATTTGAATTTTAAATTCAAAGAAGTTTAATTCAAAATATATTACTTATCTTTAGGAAGTGATAGAGTTTGAATTAATTATCTTAAGATAGTTGAATTTAGATCAAAGACTTGCCAAAGGATAAGCATATATATTAAAAGAAATAAAACCCTAAAGAAAAAAAAAGGAGAAGTTGGCGTGAAAACAAAAAACCCTAATCTTCTATGTATTTTGCGTGAACTCTCTCTCTCTCTCATTAATTTCTTTTAGCCAATTTTCACAAGGAGAAAGGATAGTTCCTCATTCTCTTGTGATCTTGGGTAGTAATAGCAACCTAAGAGAAGTACAAAATCAAATTTTGTAGCTTCAAACCATTGCCTTTACACAATACCGAAAAAGAGAGCTAGCAATCTCGATTTTAAGCCGTCGGTACAAGTGTGTGTGTGAGAATAGAGGGAGTGGCGTAAAAGGCTGTTCCTTGGCATTGGTGATCGAGAGCTAAGGCGGATAAAGTCACCTTAGCTGCTGGGCATCATCAAATTCAATTTTCAAAAGGCATCATAAGTTGTAAGTAATACAACCCTAAAATTGCATGTTTCGTTTCTTGCTTCAGAATTGTATGGTATGTATGATAAAAATTTTTGTTTTTTCGCTGTGCCATCATCACATTCATACCATGTCATATTCCTTCAGTGGTATCAGAGCCTAAACATGCTTATTTTAGTGCTTTAGATGCATGAAAAAATTAATTAAAAATCGTCATTATGAAAACATGCCAATCTGAAATTTTCTGTTTTGAGTTTTTTGCATTGTTTTGGTAAAAAAACGATTTTAATTGATTAGATAGGTATTATAATTAATATGACATGTTAATATACTGTCCTAAGATGTTATTAGGGCTGGTAATGGTCGGATTTAATTATTTATACCTGATGGTACATGTTAATTTTGAAAACTAGTTGTTAAAATAGCAATTTACATGCCAACTAGCACCTAGTTTCATAATTAACATGTACCATCAGGTATAAATAATTAAATCCGACCATTACTAGCCCTAATAACATCTTAGGACAGTATATTAACATGTCATATTAATTATAATACCTATCTAATCAATTAAAATCGTTTTTTTACCAAAACAATGTTGTTAAAATAGCAATTTACATGCCAACTAGCACCTAGTTTCATAATTAACATGTAAAAACGATTTTGGAATGTTTGTAAGTGATATTTAAAGATTAATTATCAGGTCTGGACATATTTTAAATTTGGTTTTAATTCTGGTCCATGACAATTTAATTGATTAATTTTAAAATCACTTAAAACTAAGACTAGTTTGTGTTTGTTACATGTTTAATCAACATTCTTTGTTTTGTTTTGATTAAAATGGTAAAAACACATTTAGATCAGATTTGTACAGAATATTAAATCAATATTTATGGACTTATTTAGATTATTAAATGACTCATAAAATTGATTTAAATGTTTGTGCATTTTATGGCATTACATAAGCATTAAACAACTAGTTTTTGTTGTTTGTTTGTTTTTGCATGAATGTCGTGTACCATATATGTGTTTTTCATGATTTTATATTTTAATTCATGTTAGCACATATTATATGCATTTTTAATGTTTATGGGCTCTATGACATAAAATTAAAAATGGCAAAATTGGAAATTATACTAGAGTTGATTTATAGCACAAATCTAACTAGTTAGTGTTTTTGGCTTTTAAGAGAAATTATTCAATAAGAGGATTTAGTCCATTGGGCTTTGGCCCAGGCCGATCACGGGGTCATCTCTTAAAGGTTCAAGTACACAATTTCCATTAATGGGATTGGCTAAATTAAATAAAATTGGACTTTGTTTTATCCATGAATGTTATGTATATTTATTTGCTAGTTTGGTGTGATGAATGGATATGCATGGTGCATTCATGGGCCCTGGGTTTAGTAATTAAATATGGCCTGCGAGCCATTATGTTTTATTGTAAAAGTTTTTCATTTATTTCTTAGAATAGAATATATTTGAAGACTTTGTAAATCAAGACGAAGCCCACCGGAGTGGAGAAGCCCAACTCGAAGATTCTTATGTAATAGTATAGAATCTTAGTTGTAGGTTTTTGGGCCCATGTTTGTCACGCTTTACTTTATGAAATTATATATATATGCATGCTATGTATGGATGACAAAGTGTATGCCATGTAAGCTGTAATAAAATGAATCCCTAAAATAGTAAGTCACAAAGTTGCCTTCCTAATTCAAAACATGTCAAGGCATCGATCATCGGTCAAGTAGACTAGGAGTCCTAGATACGCCCGATTATCTTTGTGAGGCATGGGTTGTGAATGTAGGTTGGACTTAACATGGAAAGGGATGCCCGAACCTAGGCAACTAATAAATGGGTTGTGCTATAACATCTTAAGATGTTAACCCATTTGATCCAAGAGTCATGTACGAGACATGATTGGAGTTTTCCTACCTAAGTAACTTAACTTATTAGGTGTACAGGCTCAGCTTGACTAATAAGTTGTTGTGAAAAGTGGATCTTGGCCCACATTAAATCACTAACCCGAATTATTTAAAGGGATATTAATTCGGTTTGTGGGATCATAAATAAGACCTCATTTAATCTTGCTAAATTTTATTGTAGATTGGAAATGGCATCTTCAAACAACAATTTCTCATTGCGATCAGTCCTTGAAAAGGACAAATTGAATGGCACCAATTTCATAGACTGGTCTCAAAACTTAAGAATAGTTCTTATGCAAGACAAGAAGTCGTATGTTTTGGATGCACCCTTGCCTGAAGAACCAGGAAGGAACGCCTCTGCGGTTCAAAAGGAAACTTTTGAAACCAAGAAGAGCGACTCCAATGATGTGACCTGTCTGATGCTGGCCACTATGGTGCCTGACTTGCAAAAGCAATTTATGGACCAAGAGGCTTATACGATCATGGTGCACCTCAAAGAGATGTTCCAAGAGCAAGCTCGTCACGAAAGGTTCGTGACAACAAAGGCTTTGATTTCTTGTAAGATGGCTGAGGGTACTCCTGTTAGTACCCATGTACTCAAGATGAAAGGGTATCTTGATACTCTTGAGAAGCTTGAGGTACTAGTGCCAAAGGAATTGGCCACTAACTTGATCTTAGGATCATTGCCTGCTGCTTATGATCCATTTGTGATGAATTATAACATACATGCAATGAACAAATCAGTCACTGAACTTCATGGGATGCTTAAGAATGCTGAAGAGAACATTCGAAAGACCAATCCTGTACTAATGGTTCAAAAGGGAATTAAGAAGGGACCCGCTAAGGGAAAGGGAAAGGGAAAGGGAAAACCTAAGTCATTTTGGAGTGCAACTCAGGCCCAATCCAAGCCCAAGGCGCCAAAACTCAAAGAGAGTGAGAGCACTTGCTTCCATTGCAACAAGATAGGGCATTGGAGGAAGAATTGCGATCTCTTCAAGGAAGAACAAAAGAAGAATGAAGCCAAGGCATCCAGTTCTGGTATTTTTATTGTTGAAATTAACCTTTCTATTTCTACCACTTGGGTATTGGATACCGGTTGTGGTTCTCACATTTGTTCAAATGTGCAGGGGCTAAGAAATAGGCGGTTACTTGGGAAGAATGAAGTGGACCTCCGTGTGGGGAATGGAGCACGAGTTGCTGCCATGGAGATAGGCGACTATCACCTCACTTTACCTTCCGGACTTTGTATTGTTTTGAATAATTGTTATTATGTGCCTGCTATGAGCAGAAACATTATTTCAGTTTCATGTTTGGATAATGATGAATTTGATTTTGTTATTAAAAATGGCAATGCTCATATTCGTTGCCAAGGCATTTCTTATGGCAATGCCATGTTGCAAAATGGCCTTTATATCCTTGATTTACAAAACAAAGAGTCAATATACAACATTAATACAAAGAGGGTTAAATCAAACGAATTAAACCCTACTTACTTTTGGCATTGTCGTTTAGGACATGCAAACGAAAAACGCATTTCAAGACTCCACAAAACTGGAGTGCTTGGGTCATTCGACTTAGAGTCTTATGACACATGCGAGCCATGTTTGCATGGAAAAATGACAAAGAGTCCTTTTAATAAAAAAGGTGAGAGGACTAATGGCTTATTGGAACTAATACATACCGATGTATGTGGACCTTTAAGTACACATGCTCGAGGTGGTTTTAGCTACTTCGTGACATTCACAGATGACTTCAGTAGATATGGCTATGTCTATCTAATGAAGTACAAGTCTGAAACTTTTGAAAAATTCAAAGAGTTTAAGAACGAAGTAGAAAACCAACTTGGCAAAAGTATAAAAGCCATTCGATCAGATCGAGGTAGCGAATACTTAAGCCAAGAGTTTGACACTCATCTAAAGGAGTGTGGTATTATTTCACAGCTCACTCCTCCTGGAACACCTCAATGGAATGGTGTGTCCGAAAGGAGAAATCGAACTCTGTTGGACATGGTTCGATCTATGATGAGTCAAGCTAATCTTCCTATCTCTTTTTGGGGTTATGCATTAGAAACTGTTGCGTTTCTATTGAACTGTACTCCAACTAAAGCAGTTGAGAAGACACCATACGAGGTATGGACTGGGAAAGAACCCAATATGTCTTTTCTCAGGATTTGGGGCTGTGAAGCACATGTTAAGAAATTAACATCTGACAAACTAGAGTCCAAATCCAGTGTCTGCTTGTTTGTGGGTTATCCTAAAGAAACAAAGGGATACTACTTTTACTCACAAGCTGAGAACAAAGTATTTGTTGCTCGCAAGGCTATTTTCTTGGAAAAGGAGTTCCTTCTCAAGAAAGACAGTGGGAGTAAAGTAGAACTTGGAGATATTCAACCACCATAAACTCCTATAGAGGATGGTTTGGAAATGGGATCAAGTTCACAACCAGTTGTGGAACAAGAACCCATTACACAAGAACCTAAAAGGTCCGGTAGGGTACGTCAGGAGATTGAGAGATATGGATTTCTAATCACTGACAGTGACACTATTGAGTTAGTAGATCGTGAGGATCCTACTACCTACCGAGAAGCTATTGAGAGCCCAGACTCGGAAAATTGGCTTGAAGCCATGAAATTCGAGATGCAATCAATGTACGATAACCAGGTTTGGACCTTGGTTGATCCACCGAAAGGTGCTAAGGTAATTGAATGCAAGTGGCTATTCAAACTCAAAGCTGATAAGACCTACAAAGGTAGACTAGTAGCAAAAGGTTTTCGACAAACTCATGGTGTACACTATGACAAGACCTTTTCGCCTATAGTCATGCTCAAATCCATTAGGATCTTGCTTGCCATAGCTGCATATCATGATTATGAGATATGGCAAATGGATGTCAAAACTGCTTTCCTCAACGGAAATTTACTTGAGGATGTGTATATGACACAGCCTGAAGGTTTTGTCAATCCCAAGCATCCTAAGAAGGTTTACAAGCTTCAAAAATCCTTTTATGGATTAAAGCAAGCATTCCGAAGTTGGAATCTTCGTTTTGATGAGGCAGTCAAAGAATTTGACTTCATCAAGAACGAAGATGAGCCTTGTGTGTACAAGAAGGTTAGTGGGAGCATAGTAGTATTTCTGGTCCTATATGTGGACGACATCCTTCTCATTGGAAATTACATTCCAACATTGCTAAAGGTTAAGCAATGGTTGGGAAAATGTTTCTCAATGAAAGACTTAGGTGAAGCCGAGACAATACCTGGTATTCGAATCTATAGAGATAGATCGAATCGGCTTTTGGGACTAAGTCAAGAAAAGTACATAGACAAAGTACTAAAGCATTTTAGTATGGGAGACTCAAAGAAAGGGTACATACCTTTGGCTTTGGGAGTTCCTTTGACTAAAGAACAATGCCCTAAAACCAAAGAGGAAAGGGACAACATGAGTAGAATCCCATATGCATCTGCTATTGGATCTATCATGTACGCTATATTATGTACTAGATTGGATGTTGCTCATGCACTGAGTATAACCAGTAGGTTTTAGCAAGACCCTGGTGAGAAGCACTGGTCTGCTGTAAAAGGAATTCTGAAGTACCTGCGAAGGACTATGGATCACTTCTTAGTGTATGGTGGTCAAGAAGAGCTCGTCATACAAGGTTATGCCGATGCTACTTTTCAGACCAGCACTCAGGATTCTAGATCGCAATCTGGGTTTGTTTTTGTTTTGAATGGTGGTGCTGTCAGCTGGAGAAGCTCAAAGCAAGAAACCGTTGCCGACTCAACTACAAAATCTGAGTATATTGCAGCAAGTGAGGCTGCAAAAGAGGCTGTTTGGATTAAAAATTTCATTTCTGGATTAGGAGTGGTCCCAAGCATCCTAGATCCATTAGAAATTTTTTGTGACAACAACGGGGCCATCGCACAGGCAAAGGAGCCCCGGTCACACCAGAAATCCAAACACATAGTCAGGAGGTACCACCTGATCAGAGAAATTATTGATCGTGGGGACGTCAAGGTTAGCAAGATAGCAAGTGAAGACAATGTAGCAGATCCTTTGATGAAACAATTGCATCCAAATTTGCACGAAGCTCATTTGAGAGCGTTCGGTCTTAGGGATATGCCCAATTAGGACTAGTGCTAGTGGGAGATTGTTAGTGTAAGCCCTAGCCCCAATGCATTGTAATAAAGCACTTTGAATTAATAAAATGAGCCATTTGTTTTATCCTTTGTATTCCTATGCATCTCAATTGATAAAACTATCCAAGAGTGTTGTTTCGTTTTAAGTTATCATGTGTGAGGCACATGCTTGTAAGACCTTGAAACAAATGAGACATCATTCTAAATATCCTTGGTCAGTCATTGTTATGGGAATAACAATGACTTAAGACTAGTATGCTCTCTCTGATATTATGAGTTCTGTCTCACGGATCATTAGGACAAGAGTGTCAATCAGAGACCATAGATACATGTTAAAGAACATGGTATCTGGATACGATCCGCTCATAAGAACACTATATGGTACAAGTCATAAGTGTTTCTCATATGCAAGTTTTGTATCGGAGTTCTTAGACCTGAAATCTCTATGAAACTCTTTATGAATTACTGTGTACTTTGACATACACCTAACGTGCTCGTAACAGAGTGACAAGTACGGGTATGAATGGGTATGCATTGATTCATGTTAGAGAGCATGAGAGAAGTGAAGGGATTACCCCTCTCAATAAGAGAGAAAATATCATCGGCCACTTGATCAGTGAACTGAGAAGTGTATGGCCATACCGAGATGAAATAATGAGTAATCATTATTTATCTGAGAGTTCAGTGTCACTGGAATATCAAGAAAGGAATTAATATATATAAGGATGACTAGTTCCATGCCTTATATTAATTCTGATATTTATGGGTAAGGGACTATGCAAAATTGCATTAGGTCACTAAATGCCATATGCATTTTCATTTAATTTGGAATGCTATAATATCTTGCTAGAGATTATATATAGCCTTTGAATTAATTTTTAATTCATTGCCAACATTAAATGGACCTATAAGATCGCACACAAAGCATTGGGCTTAAAATGTTTAAATTAAGTATTGGGCATTAATTTGGGCTTTTAATTAAAGTCAAATTAATGTATGTAATGGGTTATAAAATTGCTATTGGGCCTTGGTCCATGAGAGAGAGAAATTCAGCCCACAAGGTTTAATTTCAATTAATTAATTATCTTGTGTTAATTAAGTTAATTGAGTATTAAAGCCTAAAAGAATTTAAATTAAATTAAATCATTTAAATATTGGATGTAGTGGCCGAAATTCCAAGATGGAAATCAAGGAATTTTGGCACATGCCATTTAATTATGTTAAGTGATTTCATTTATTTAAATATCTTATGTTTTATTTCAAATTTGAATTTTAAATTCAAAGAAGTTTAATTCAAAATATATTACTTATCTTTAGGAAGTGATAGAGTTTGAATTAATTATCTTAGGATAGTTGAATTCAGATCAAAGACTTGCCAAAGGATAAGCATATATATTAAAAGAAATAAAACCCTAAAGAAAAAAAAAAAGGAGAAGTTGGCGTGAAAACAAAAAACCCTAATCTTCTATGTATTTTGCGTGAACTCTCTCTCTCTCTCATTAATTTCTTTTAGCCAATTTTCACAAGGAGAAAGGATAGTTCCTCATTCTCTTGTGATCTTGGGTAGTAATAGCAACCTAAGAGAAGTACAAAATCAAATTTTGTAGCTTCAAACAATTGCCTTTACACAATACCAAAAAAGAGAGCTACCAATCTCGATTTTAAGCCGTCGGTGCAAGTGTGTGTGTGAGAATAGAGGGAGTGGCATAAAAGGCTGTTCCTTGGAATTGGTGATCGAGAGCTAAGGCGGATAAAGTCACCTTAGCTGCTGGGCATAATCAAATTCAATTTTCAAAAGGCATCATAAGTTGTAAGTAATACAACCCTAAAATTGCATGTTTCGTTTCTTGCTTCGGAATTGTATGGTATGTATGATAAAAATTTTTGTTTTTCTGCTGTGCCATCATCACATTCATACCATGTCATATTCCATCACTAATACATACCGATGTATGTGGACCTTTAAGTACACATGCTAGAGGTGGTTTTAGCTACTTCGTGACATTCACAGATGACTTCAGTAGATATGGCTATGTCTATCTAATGAAGTACAAGTCTGAAACTTTTGAGAAATTCAAAGAGTTTAAGAATGAAGTAGAAAACCAACTTGGCAAAATGATAAAAGCCATTCGATCAGATCGAGGTGGTGAATACTTAAGCCAAGAGTTTGACAGTCATCTAAAGGATTGTGGTATTATTTTACAGCTCACTCCTCCTGGAACACCTCAATGGAATGGTGTGTCCGAAAGGAGAAATCGAACTCTATTTGACATGGTTCGATCTATGATGAGTCAAGCTAATCTTCCTATCTCTTTTTGGGGTTATGCATTAGAAACTGCTGCATTTCTATTGAACCGTACTCCAAATAAAGCAGTTGAGAAGACACCATACGAGGTATGGACTGGGAAAGAACCCAATATTTCTTTTCTCAGGATTTGGGGCTGTGAAGCACATGTTAAGAAATTAACATCTGACAAACTAGAATCCAAATCCTGTGCATATCAATTGATAGAACTATCCAAGAATGTTGTTTTGGTTTAAGTTATCATGTGTGACGCACATGGTTGTAAGACCTTGAAACAAATGAAACTTCATTCTAAATATCCCTAATCTGTCATTGTTATGGGAATAACAATGAATTAAGACTAGTATGCTCTCTCTGATATCATGAGTTCTGTCTTACGGATCATTAGGACAAGACTGTCAATCAGAGATCATAGATACATGTTAAAGAACATGGTATCTGGATACGATCCGCTCATGAGAACACTACATGGTACAAGTCATAAGTGTTTCTCATATGCAAGTTTTGTATCGGAGTTCTTAGACCTGAAATTTCTATGAAACTCTTTATGAATTACTGTGTACTTTGACATACACCTAACGTGCTCGTAACAGAGTGACAAGTACGGATATGATTGGGTATGCATTGATTCATGTTAGAGAGCATGAGAGAAGTGAAGGGATTATCCCTCTTGATAAGAGAGAAAATATCATCAGCCACTTGATCAGTGAACTGAGAAGTGTATGGCCATACCGACATGAGATAATAAGTAATCATTATTTATCTGAGAGTTCAGTGTCACTGGAATATCAAGAAAGGAATTAATATATATAAGGATGACTAGTTCCATGCCTTATATTAATTCTGATATTTATGGGTAAGGGACTATGCAAAATTGCATTAGGTCACTAAATGCCATATGCATTTTCATTTAATTTGGAATGCTATAATATCTTGCTAGAGAATATATATAGCCTTTGAATTAATTTATTAATTCATTGCCAACATTAAATGGACCTATAGGATCGCACATAAAGCATTGGGCTTAAAATATTTAAATTAAGTATTGGGCATTAATTTGGGCTTTTAATTAAAGTCAAACTAATGTGTGTAATGGGTTATTAGATTGCTATTGGACCTTGGCCCATGAGAGAGAGAAATTCAGCCCACAAGGTTTAATTTCAATTAATTAAATGTCTTGTATAAATTTAATTAATTGAGTATTAAAGCCTAAAGATATTTTTATCTAGATAAATCATTTAAATAGAAGTTGATGTGGCCGAAATTCCTAGGGAAATACCAAGGAATTTCGGCACATGTATTATTTTTATTTAAGTGGTTTATTAGATTTAAGTGTCTTATCTTATATCCTAAATTAAGTGATATTATTTGATTAAATGTCTTTTGTTTTTTATCTTGGATAAATTAAAAGAGTTTTTATCAATAAATATTTCTTATTTTAATTAAGTGATAAAGGCTAAAATTAATTATCTTTAGCTAATGTTAATTATCTTAAGGTAGTGGATTTTAGTTTTATCACTTAATAAAATGAAATAGTATATATATTGGATGAGAGAGAAAAGGACTAACCCTAATTTTCTCTACATTTGGAGTGAAAATTCTCTCTCTCACTAAAGATTTTCTTTTGGTCGAATTCCTCTAAGAGAAAGATACTCCTTCATTCTCTTGTGTTCTTGAAGGTCAATAGCATCTAAAATAAGTACAAGATTAAATCTTGTAGCTTAAATCAATTGCCATTACACGATAATACTTAAACTAAGAGCTAGCAATCTCGATTTTAAGCCGTCTTTGCAATTGTGTGTGTGAACATAGAGAAGAGTGTCGTAAAGGCTGTTCTTTTTGCATTGGTGGAGAAGATCAAAGGTTGATATATCACTCTTGGTTGCTAGTCTTCATCAAACCAAATATTTAAGTGCATCAACAGTTGTAAGTTTTACAACCCTAAAATTGCATGTTTCGTTTCTTGCTTTGGATTTGTATGGTATGTATGATGAAAAATTTTTGTTTTTCCGCTGTGTTATCATCACATTCATACCATGTCATATTCCATCAACTGCAATATACCTTTATAGGCATGCCTATCTATCTACAACCTAGACATAGATGCAATCAACTATAATTCTTTACTTTTCTCTTTCCTATCTTATATGTTTATAAATCATTTGTATGAGCATGTCTAAAAGTAAGGAATCATATGCATGTTCATACATTTCTTTATGCTTTTATAATCTAGTATATCTTTTATACATATATAGACTGATAATTAGTATTTACAATTTTATAAATCAATTATGTAACTATAATCATATTAATGTACCCTTTTATAAGAACATTTATATATCAATACATGCTTAAGTTCATATGTTATCATTCATATTTTGGTATTATAGTACCATAATACATATTCATAAGGTTAGAAAGAAAACCTAGTAAGAATATAACTAATTCCTTTACATGCTTACATATGTCCAATTCATATAATCTAGCTGTTTAGTATACACATGTACATATACAAGCATCCCTTATAATCATAATATCATAATTTGAACATTAATGCATTATTATAAGCATTCATGTAAGTTTATATTACCTAACTATAACATCTTTAAGCATCCATGTATATGTTTAAATCACCCTTGCATTCTTATATTCCCCATACCTTTTATACCATCTATTTTCCCGAAATCTAGGCTTTATATGCCCTAATTATCTTCAAGAGTGTTTAAATGGGTTTAGGTAGTGTTTTGAAGGCCTAAAGTTCATATTTTCCCCATGAAGAGAGTGCCTCGGTGAAGGCAACTTTTGCCTCTATCGAGGAGATGAATTATACACCCATAAGAGCACATTTCTTGGTGGAAGGGAGGGTTTGCTCAACTAAAAATGTGGTTTCCTTAGTTAAGGTGATATTCAATGGAGGAGGTTGTTTAAGCCATATGCAAAGGTGAGTGCCTTAATAGAGGAAAAAAGTCCCTCTACCAAGGTGATTCTTGGCAACAATTTTTTCTGACTTTCAACTGAGTTTTACATGTAGCAAATGAATTTTTTTTGCAAAGTCATCATTTACAAAGTTGTTCCTATATGTTTCTAGTTTCTAAACAATTAAAAATTATCTCATTTTAAATCTTGAGATATTCAAGAAATAATACAAATTATGCCCAATAATAAGGCAGTAAGTATATCCGATTTTCAAGCCAAATTATGACCAATTTAGAGGCAGAGTTAGAATTCAATGTCTGCACATGAAATTTAGGCATGAAAGTCTAGTTTCCAACCTAACTATAATCATGCAATTTTCAGCTCCATAACTTCATTTATAGACAAAATAGTGCAATTAGGTCCAATGAACCTCAGAACACACCCTCACTCTCTTATGGAATCTCTCACCAATCTGACTCTTATGTAGCAAGAAACACTATATCCATGTTTTATTCTCATAAATACATTCCAAAATCTTCACAATGTAGTATTTAAGGGTAAGCACACATTAATTAAATAAAGTTCTGATACCTTATTGATACACCAAAATGACTTCCTCCAATCCCTCTCAAGCTTATTTTCCCTTGATCTTGCCTACACTTCTTCTACGTAAGATAAGTCATGCATATTAGCATTTATTTGGCTCTTTCAAATTCAATTCTTATCATATGAAACATATAGAAAAAGAAAAGAAGAATTCGTTGCCTTAAAATTGATTAACCATAAATTCTCTCTCCTTAATTTTGTAACTTAAATTTTGGGGTTGAAATGGAAAGGATATGGTTAAATTTTGAGAGAGTTTTTTGTATTTTTACCCCTTAGCCAATCACTTCCTCCTTTTTGTACCTTAATCTCAATATTTCTAATCTCTATAATTTTCCAAAGTTCACTATGTGTTCTCTTTTCATTAGTCTTTTGTTTGACTAACCTTAATTTGCACCCTAGCCCCTCTTCTTCCTTTAATTCTTACATTTGACACATAATTCATAGTTTAGATTCCAATCAAGCCATTATTTCCTTTCTTTTTAATACATATTTATGCCTAACATAATTTTAATTTACCATTTTGCCCTTAACTTTTAAATTAATTCCACTCTAGTCTTTTCCTACACTTCCAATATCTATATCCTTATCTTATCTCCCTTATCCATACCCAAACATACTCAATTACCACTAAGGTTTATGTTGGGGCCTTATACTAAAGGTATTAAAATGTTATGTGTCTTGATGAAGGAAGGGGTAAGGGTATTTAATGGGAAAGGGCCTCCGATGGAGTTGAATAATTCGGTATAAAAACAAAAGCCACCTCAATAGAGGTTAAAATAACCCTTACCGAGGAAGAAGCTATTGAATTAAAAAGGCATTATGCCTCGGTGGAGGAGGAATACCCGTCTACCAAGGTAATAGCTATAGGATAGAGAAACAAAGGCTCCTTGACTGAGGTGGAAATCACCTTTGCCGAGGAAATGGCTTCTTGACTCAATGGCAATTGTTTAATATCAACACATGCATATCTCCTTCACTAAACTCCCCTACTTTAAACTTAACTCTTGTTAGCCTTTCCTCATGCCCACTTTCACTTCACTTCATAATGATAAATAAAATCAATTCCAAAGACCCAAAATAAAGTACATCAAATTTCAATTTCTCATCCATCTTCATCATTAAACCAATTATTAGTCAAGATCATTAATAGATGAAAAAAAACACATACATACCTGATAAATTACCCTCTAAATCCACTTCACACACTAAATACCTATAATTTTCCTTTTAATTCATGTATCACAAAACACGCTAAAATAATAAAAAAAACACACATTAATAATGAAAAATTGACTCAGAACACACATAAGAAAAACTAAGCAAAGTTAAAGAATTTAGCTCTGAATTTATAAAGTCTTCAGCTAGACTTTGTGGAACCACCTTACTTGTCATGGAAAACCATGGTTGCCTCAGCAACCTCCTTTTGAGCAATATGATAAGGCTTCAATCTATGGCCATTAACTTTATATTCATCACCATCCTTTGGATTCTTAATGGTGATCACTCTAAATTTGTTGCTTGACACAACTTGATATGGCCCGAGCCATCTAAACTTCAGCTTACTTGGAAATAGCCACAATCTTCTATTGTAGAGAAAAACTTACCAGTGTCTAGCAAGTGTACTAGATCAGCTAGTACTATAGGAAAATAAGATTAAGATCATGAATATTGTACCCAAGTGATCATGGATTTCTAAGTAAAATATCTATGTTTGAATTAAATCAATCTGAGATTGTTTCCCAAGTTTTTGATCAAAGGCAAGAATTAAACTAAATAAATAGTCAAGAAAAATCAAAAAAAAAAAACTAGACTAACATAAACTAAACACAAAATAATAACTAAAACACTTTTGCTAAAGGAACTATCCACCATAACTAATATTGCAATGACTCAAAATCAAAAGTAACAAAAGTGATTATGGAAAAACTAGTTAAATAAAGCTAGATAGCTTATTCAGCCTATCATTCTAAGTATTAAACCTTCTTGTTAGGAATAATTTAATACATAGCATAAAGATCCAATCTTAAACACCTAGACATCCATTAAACTCTTTTTCAAGCAAAGTTAACTTCAATCTATTTTTAGTATTAATCCACTCTTACCAACACATAATTGCATCTAACTCAAAAAATAATCATGCATTAACACCAAAGAACTAATCCAAGAACATGCATATCATAGATAATATTCCAAATCAATCATTAACCCTTAATCAAATAAGTTAATAATCAATCCATCAATAATCAAAGATAAGAATTTGTTCAAAACTAAGAAATAATCAAACTTGTATTAAATTAAAGCACAAACTAAGTCATTACACTAAAAGAATGAGGGTTCAAGGATCTTTTAGCAAAAGTAAAGAAAACTACTTACCAAATATGATTAAAATAAAAGAAAAACTAAAATAAAGAGATGCAATAATCATAAAGCTTCAAACTTGCTCTTGATGCTTTCCCATAACACCAGTAGAAAGCTTGAGTTTTTAGGGAAATGAAAACTAAGGTAAAAAGAAAAATGAACCTAAAAAACTATTGTATAAAAACTAAAGAAAGCTAGAGCTAAAATTTATAATTAAGTGGTGTTTTATCTTGCTTTTATAGCTAGATTATACTGCCAAAATAATAAGTCTTATGCCTTATGACTTCTAAACCAAAGAGGAATTGAGTTTTATCCAACATTACAAAAAAACTGCTAATTAGTGACGAAAAATTCCGTCGCTAATTACCAGATTTTAGTTGCTAAATTAAATTAGAGACGTCGGGACGAACAATCGCTAAAAGGCCAGTCGTAAATATATTAGCGACGAAATTCAAAATAAGTCGCTAATTTAGCGATGAAAAATTTCGTCACTATTTTTTTTTCCGTCGCTAATTTATATTCCTAATTAGTCGCCAAATTATAATAATAATATTTAGCGACTACATTTTCCGTCGCTAATTAAAAATTTACTTTAAAATTTAGCGAGGAAATATTTTTCACTAATTATTTCTTTAATTCTATCTATTACACATTAGCTACAGATTCTTGTCACAAATCCGTCGCTAAATTATTGCATGATTGAATTTTTTCATTTGCTGTATTTTAAAATTTTCATCCTAAACACAATATAAATAATAATCTTATATTATAAAATTCATATATAATAGATACAAATTTAAATAACAATTTTATATTTTCATATATATATATAATTTGTAATGAATTCATTACAAATAAAGAGTTAACATAAAAAAAAACAATATATAAAACAAAGTATTGTTTAAACAATTCATTTCCCTAAAATTAATAGCAAATTAAATCATTACAATTTCCTACCTAATATAGAATTAACTCCTAGCTAATATTATTGTAGTAATATGCCCTAAGCCTAAATACAGCCCCTCTTTACTAATAGTCTGTGACTAGAAATATGTGAACCTTGTTGGCTGTAGGGATTAACTCCTACAAAGCCTTCATTCTCTTAGCAATTCGCTCCCTGCGCAGCCGTATCTAGCAGAGGAAAGAATAAAAAGCTGATCCAAACAGCAATCATATAGAAACAACTACCAAAAAATGTTGAAAAGTTGCACTTATTCTATCATTGAAACAAATTGCCTTTTGTTAAAGCTTCACAAATATTAAAACCATGAAAATAACTTTCTTCAACTTGCAAACTAAACGAAACTCTAATAATCAATTGCATCCTATTGGTGAAAATATGATGACAAAGTGCCAGCAAATAACTATTAATTATTATCTTACTCTAGTAACAACTTTAAAATCATCCTCCAATCCAAGAGTGAATTGAGTAATTTGCACTTGTTCATTAATTATGAAATAAAGGGAGGAAAAAAAGTCAAACACAAATATAGTGTTCCTAAAGAATAGGAAATAAGTTATCGCTATCTGATCCTAACAAAGATCATTATGCCATCCGTTACTATGCCGTGGAAACTATCAATAAGAGGTCAATCAGACATTCTTCATCTCATCATTATAAATTCTTTCAATCAAACTTTTATTTGCATTTTAATATTGAAATGAACCAACTTCAATTCCCCACTCCCATTGTAACATTATGGAGATGCTGATATAGCATAGAAAATGCAGCACAAGCAAAAACATGCAAGGAGGAGATTTTAAATTCTTTTTATATTACATGGTGAGCAATGATACAAAGATAGCATAAGGCACACTCCAAACCAACTTCATATCACAACCTCTAAAAGTTCTCAATATCTTTTTCATGAATGTTTTCATTAAGCCACTCTAGCCTCAATACCCAACCCCCCCCCCCTTCAAACCACTGAAAATAAAAACATTAAAAGATTGGTCCCTCAATCACCATCCTTGCTTAAAAACTTCCAAGCCCATGATTAACTCATTTGCTAGTTTAAGAATTTGAACAGCAACCCTGTAGCCATTAAGGCTCCGAACAGTAGGATCATCAACATCATAAAGAACAAACACATCTGAAATGTCCAAGTTCCATCCACAAGATAGAAATAAAAATATAAGAGATATAGACAAAGAGAGTCTTTATATATAGACACAATTTAAAAGAAAAGAAAAAAAAACTCATCAGCATAATCCACTGTATCCTAGGTAAAGAACTCATTGCCTAATTACTATCCTCAAACTAAAGATACGACAGCATCCCAATAGATGAAAGGACATGAACGTTTAAATCCATCGGTAAATAAACTAAGTATGCAATTCTCCAATGTCATAAATAGTGAACAGAGACATACTTGCATAGATAAGGTCAATTGTGATGGAATATGACATGGTATGATAATCATGATAGCACAGCGGAAAAACAAAAATTTTATCATGCATACCATACATATCCAAAACTAGGAACGAAAACATGCAATTTTAGGGTTTTAAAACATACAATAGATGATGCCTTTTTATTCTTTGATTTTGTGATGTCCAGCAACCAAGATGCCTTTATCCACCTTAGTTCTCGATCACCAATGCCAAGGAACAGCCTTTTGCGCCACTCCTTCTATTCTCACACACACACTTGCACCGACGGCTTAAAATCGAGATTGCTAGCTCTCTTTTTCGGTATTGTGTAATGGTTATAGTTTGAAGCTACAAAACTTGATTTTGTACTTCTTTAGATTGCTATTACTGCTCAATAACACAAGAGAATGAGGAACAATCCTTTCTCCTTGTGAAAAATTGAACAAAAGAAATAAGAGAGAGAGAGTCACTATTCACGAGTTACTATTCACGAGTTACTATTCATGCCACAAAAAAATTAGCTTTAGGGTTTTATTTCTTTTAATATATACGCTTATCCTTTGGCAAGTCATTAATCTGAATTCAACTATCCTAAGATAATTAATTCAAACTCTATCACTTTCTAAAGATAAGTAATATATTTTGAATTAAACTCCTTTGAATTTAAATTCAAATTTGAAATAAAACATAAGATATTTAAATAAATAAAATCACTTAATTAAATATATAAGTGATTTAATTTAATTTAAATTCCTTTAGGCTTTAATATTCAATTAACTTAATTAACACAAGATAATTAATTAATTGAAATTAAACCTTATGGGTTGAATTTCTCTCTCTCATGGACCAAAGCCCAATAGCAATATTATAACCCATTAAATACATTAATTTGACTTTAATTAAAAGCCCAAATTAATGTCCAATACTTAATTTAAATATTTTAAGCCCAATGCTTTGTGTGCGATCCTATAGGTCCTTTTAATGTTGGCAATGAATTAATAAATTAATTCAAAGGCTATATATATTCTCTAGCAAGATATTATAGCATTCCAAATTAAATGAAAATGCATATGGCATTTGGTGACCTAATGCAATTTCGCATAGTCCCTTACCCATAAATATCAGAATTAATATAAGGCATGGAACTAGTCATCCTTATATACATTAATTCATTTCTTGATATTTCAGTGACACTGAACTCTCAGATAAATAATGATTACTCATTATTTTATCTCGATATGGCCATACACTTCTCAGTTCACTGATCAAGTGGCCGGTGATATTTTTCTCTCTTATCGAGAGGGGTAATCCCTTCACTTCTCTCATGCTCTCTAACATGAATCAGTGCATACCCAATCATACCCGTACTTGTCACTCTGTTACGAGCACGTTAGGTGCATGTCAAAGTACACAGTAATTCATAAAGAGTTTCATAGAGATTTCAGGTCTAAGAACTCCGATACAAAACTTGCATATGAGAAACACTTATGACTTGTACCATGTAGTGTTCTCATGAGCGGATCGAATCCAGATACCATGTTCTTTAACATGTATCTATGATCTCTGATTGACACTCTTGTCCTAATGATCCGTAAGACAGAACTCATAAGATCAAAAAGAGCATACTAGTTTTAATTCATTTGTTATTCCCATAACAATGATTGACTAGGGATATTTAGAATGATGTCTCATTTGTTTCAAGGTCTTACAATCCATGTGCCTCACACATGATAACTTAAACCGAAACGACATTCTTGGATAGTTTTATCAATTGATATGCACAGGAATACAAAAGATAAAACTAATGCCTCATTTTATTAATTTCAAGTGTTTCGTTACAATGCATTGGGGCTAGGGCTTACACTAACAATCTCCCACTAGCACTAGTCCCAATTGGGCATAGCCCTAAGACCGAACGCTCTCAAATGAGCTTCGTGCAGATTTGGACGTAACTGTTTCGTCAAAGGATCTGCTACATTGTCTTCACTTGATATCTTGCTAACCTTGACGTCCCCACGATTAATGATTTCTCTGATCAAGTGGTACCTTCTGAGTATGTGTTTGGATTTCTGGTGTGACCGGGGCTCCTTGGCCTGTGCAATGGCCCCGTTATTGTCACAGAAAATTTCTAATGGATCTAGGACGCTTGGGACCACTCCTAATCCATTAATGAAATTTTTAATCCAAACAGCCTCTTTTGCAGCCTCACTTGCTGCAATATACTCAGATTCTGTAGTTGAGTCGGCAACGGTTTCTTGCTTCGAGCTTCTCCAGCTGACAGCACCACCGTTCAAAACAAAAACAAACCTAGATTACGATCTAGAATCCTGAGTACTGGTCTGAAAAGCAGCATCGGCATAACCTTGTATGACGAGCTCTTCTTGACCACCATACACCAAGAAGTGATCCTTAGTCCTTCGCAGGTACTTTAGGATCCCTTTTACAGCAGACCGGTGCTTCTCACCAGGGTCTTGCTGAAACCTACAGGTTATACTCAGTGCATGAGCAACATCCAACCTAGTACATAACATAGCGTACATGATAGATCCAATAGCAGATGCATATGGGATTCTACTCATGTTGTCCCTTTCCTCTTTGGTTTTAAGGCACTGTTCTTTAGTCAAAGGAACTCCCAAAGCCAAAGGTATGTATCCTTTCTTTGAGTCTCCCATACTAAAATGCTTTAGTACTTTGTCTATGTACTTTTCTTGACTTAGTCCCAAAAGCCGATTCGATCTATCTCTATAGATTCGAATACCAAGTATTGTCTCGGCTTCACCTAAGTCTTTCATTGAGAAACATTTTCCCAACCATTGCTTAACCTTTTGCAATGTTGGAATATCATTCCCAATGAGAAGGATGTCGTCCACATATAGGACCAGAAACACTACTATGCTCCTACTAACCTTCTTGTACACACAAGGCTCATCTTCGTTCTTGATGAAGTCAAATTCTTTGACTGCCTCATCAAAGCGAAGATTCCAACTTCGGGATGCTTGCTTTAATCCATAAATGGATTTTTGAAGCTTGCATACCTTCTTAGGATGCTTGGGATTGACAAAACCTTCAGGCTGTGTCATATACACATCCTCAAGTAAATTTCCGTTGAGGAAAGCAGTTTTGACATCCATTTGCCATATCTCATAATCATGATATGCAGCTATGGCAAGCAAGATCCTAAAGGATTTGAGCATGACTATAGGCGAAAAGGTTTCGTCATAGTTTACACCATGAGTTTGCCGAAAACCTTTTGCTATTAGTCTACCTTTGTAGGTCTTATCAGCTTTGAGTTTGAATAGCCACTTGCATTCAATTACCTTAGCACCTTTCGGTGGATCAACCAAGGTCCAAACCTAGTTATCGTACATTGATTGCATCTCGGATTTCATGGCTTCAAGCCAATTTTCCGAGTCTGGGCTCTCAATAGCTTCTCGGTAGGTAGTAGGATCCTCACGATCTACTAACTCAATAGTGTCACTGTCAGTGATTAGAAATCCATATCTCTCAATCTCCTGACGTACCCTACCGGACCTTCTAGGTTCTTGTGTAATGGGTTCTTGTTCCACAACTGGTTGTGAACTTGATCCCATTTCCAAACCATCCTCTATAGGAGTTTGTGGTGCTTGAATTTCTCCAAGTTCTACTTTACTCCCACTGTCTTTCTTGAGAAGGAACTCCTTTTCCAAGAAAACAGCCTTGCGAGCAAAAAATACTTTGTTCTCGGCTTGTGAGTAAAAGTAGTATCCCTTTGTTTCTTTAGGATAACCCACAAACAAGCAGACAGTGGATTTGGACTCTAGTTTTTCAGATGTTAATTTCTTAACATGTGCTTCACAACCCCAAATCCTGAGAAAAGACATGTTGGGTTCTTTCCCAGTCCATACCTCGTATGGTGTCTTCTCAACTGCTTTAGTTGGAGTACGGTTCAATAGAAACGCAGCAGTTTCTAATGCATAACCCCAAAAAGAGATAGGAAGATTAGCTTGACTCATCATAGATCGAACCATGTCCAACAGAGTTCGATTTCTCCTTTCGGACACACCATTCCATTGAGGTGTTCTAGGAGGAGTGAGCTGTGAAATAATACCACACTCCTTTAGATGACTGTCAAACTCTTGGCTTAAGTATTCGCCACCTCGATCTGATCGAATGGCTTTTATACTTTTGCCAAGTTGGTTTTCTACTTCATTCTTAAACTCTTTGAATTTCTCAAAAGTTTCAGACTTATACTTCATCAGATAGACATAGCCATATCTACTGAAGTCATCTGTGAATGTCACGAAGTAGCTAAAACCACCTCTAGCGTGTGTACTTAAAGGTCCACATACATCGGAATGTATTAGTTCCAATAAGCCATTAGTCCTCTCGCCATTTTTATTAAAAGGACTCTTTGTCATTTTTCCATGCAAACATGTCTCGCATGTATCATACGACTCTAAGTCGAATGACCCAAGCACTCCAGTTTTGTGGAGTCTTGAAATGCATTTTTCGTTTGCATGTCCTAAGCGACAATGCCAGAAGTAAGTAGGGTTCAATTCGTTTGATTTAACCCTCTTTGTATTAATGTTGTATATGGACTCTTTGTTTTGTAAATCAAGGATATAAAGGCCATTTTTGCAACATGGCATTGCCATAAGAAATGCCTTGGCGACGAATATGAGCATTGCCATTTTTAATAACAAAATCAAATTCATCATTATCCAAACATGAAACTGAAATAATGTTTCTGCTCATAGCAGGCACATAATAACAATTATTCAAAACAATACAAAGTCCGGAAGGTAAAGTGAGGTGATAGTCGCCTATCTCCATGGCAGCAACTCGTGCTCCATTCCCCACATGGAGGTCCACTTCATTCTTCCCAAGTAACCGCCTATTTCTTAACCCCTGCACATTTGAACAAATGTGAGAACCACAACCGGTATCCAATACCCAAGTGGTAGAAATAGAAAGGTTAACTTCAACAACAAAAATACCAGAACTGGATGCCTTGGCTCCATTCTTCTTTTGTTCTTCCTTAAAGAGAGCGCAATTCTTCCTCCAATGCCCTATCTTGTTGCAATGAAAGCAAGTGTTCTCACTCTCTTTGAGTTTTGGCGCCTTGGGCTTGGATTGGGCCTGAGGTGCACTCCCACTTGACTTGGGTTTTGCCTTTCCCTTTCCCTTTCCCTTAGCTTGTCCCTTCTTAATTCCCTTTTGAACCATTAGTACGGGATTGGTCTTTCGAATGTTTTCTTTAGCATTCTTAAGCATCCCATGAAGCTCAGTGACTGACTTGTTCATTGCATGCATGTTATAATTCATCACAAATGGATCATAAGCAGCAGGTAATGATCCTAAGATCAAGTCAGTGGCCAATTCCTTTGGCACTAGTACCTCAAGAGTATCAAGATACCCTTTCATCTTGAGTACATGGGTACTAACAGAAGTACCCTCAGCCATCTTGCAAGAAATTAAAGCCTTTGTTGTCACGAACCTCTCGTGACGAGCTTGTTCTTGGAACATCTCCTTGAGGTGCACCATGATCGCATAGGCCTCTTGGTCCATAAATTGCTTTTGCAATTCAGGCACCATAGTGGCCAGCATCAGACAGGTCACATCATTGGAGTCGCTCTTCTTGGTCTCAAAAGTTTCCTTTTGAACTACAGAGGCATTCCTTCCTGGTTCATCAGGCAAGGGTGCATCCAAAACATACGACTTCTTCTCTTGCTTAAGAACTATTCTTAAGTTTCGAGACCAGTCTATGAAATTGGTGCCATTCAATTTGTCCTTTTCAAGGACCGATCGCAATGAGAAATTGTTGTTTGAAGATGCCATTTTCAATCTACAATAAAATTTAGCAAGATTAAATGAGGTCTTATTAATGATCCCACAAACCGAATTAATATCCCTTTAAATAATTCGCGTTAGTGATTTAATGTGGGCCAAGATCCACTTTTCTCAACAACTTATTAGTCAAGCTGAGCTTGTACACCTAACAAGTTAAGTTACTTAGGTAGGAAAACTCCAATCATGTCTCGTATATGACTCTTGGATCAAATGGGCTAATATATTAGGATGTTATAGCACAACCCATTTATTAGTTGCCTAGGTCCGGGCATCCCTTTCCATGATAAGTCCAACCTACATTCACAACCCATGCCTCACAAAGATAATCGGACGCATCTAGGACTCCTAGTCTACGTGACCGATGATCGATGCCTTGACATGTTTCGAATTAGGAAGACAACTTTATGACTTACTATTTTAGGGATTTATTTTATTACGGCTTACATGGCATACGCTTTGTCATCCATACATAGCATGCATATATATATAATTGCATAAAGTAAAGCGTGACAAACATGGGCCCAAAAACCTACAACTAAGATTCTATACTATTACATAAGAATCTTCGAGTTGGGCTTCTCCACTCCGGTGGGCTTCGTCTTGATTTACAAAGTCTTCAAGTATATTCTATTCTAAGAAATAAATGAAACTTTTACAATAAAATATAATGGCTCGCAGGCCATATTTAATTACAAAAACCCAGGGCCCATGAATGCACCATGCATATCCATTCATCACACCAAACAAGCAAATAAATATACATAGCATTCATGGATCAAACAAAGTCCAATTTTAATTAGATTTAGCTAAGCCCATTAATGGAAATTGTGTACTTGAAGCTTTAAGAGATGACCCTGTGATGGGCCTGGGCCGAAGCCCAATGGACTAAATCCTCTTATTGAATAAGTTCTCTTAAAAGCCCAAAACACAAACTAGTTAGATTTGTGCTATAAATCAACTCTAGCATAATTTCCAATTTAGCCATTTTTAATTTTATGTCATACAGCCCATAAACATTAAAAATGCATATAATATGTGCTAACATGAATTAAAAATAAAATCATGAAGAACACATATATAGTACACGGCATTCATGCAAAAACAAACAAACAACAAAAACTAGTTGTTTAATGCTTATGTAATGCCATAAAATGCACAAACATTTAAATCAATTTTATGAGTCATTTAATAATCTAAATAATTCCATAAACATTGATTTAATATTATGTACCATTTTAATCTAAATGTGTTTTTACCATTTTAATCAAAACATAACAAACAATGTTGATTAAACATGTAACAAACACAAACTAGACATAGTTTTAAGTGATTTTAAAATTAATCAATTAAATTGTGATGGACCAGAATTAAAACCAAATTTAAAACATGTCCAGACCTGATATTTAATCTTTAAAAATCACTTACAAACATCCCAAAATCGTTTTTACATTTAATTTTGAAAACTAGTTGTTAAAATAGCAATTTACATGCCAACTAGCACCTAGTTTCATAATTAACATGTACCATCAGGTATAAATAATTAAATCCGACCATTACCAGCCCTAATAACATCTTAGGACAGTATATTAACATGTCATATTAATTATAATACCTATCTAATCAATTAAAATCGTTTTTACACCAAAACAATGCAAAAAACTCAAAACAGAAAATTTCAGATTTGCATGTTTTCAAAATAACGATTTTTAATTAATTTTTTCATACATCTAAAGCACTAAAATAAGCATGTCTAGGCTCTGATACCACTGATGGAATATGACATGGTATGATAATCATGATAGCACAGCAGAAAAACAAAAATTTTATCATGCATACCATACATATCAAAAACTAGGAATGAAAACATGCAATATTAGGGTTTTGAAACTTACAATAGATGATGCCTTTTTATTCTTTGATTTTGTGATGTCCAGCAACCAAGATGCCTTTATCCACCTTAGTTCTCGATCACCAATGCCAAGGAACAACCTTTTGCGCCACTCCCTCTATTCTCACACACACACTTGCACCGACGGCTTAAAATCGAGATTGCTAGCTCTCTTTTTCGGTATTGTGTAATGGTTATAGTTTGAAGCTACAAAACTTGATTTTGTACTTCTTTAGATTACTATTACTGCTCAATAACACAAGAGAATGAGGAACAATCCTTTCTCCTTGTGAAAAATTGAACAAAAGAATTAAGAGAGAGAGAGTCACTATTCACGAGTTACTATTCATGCCACACAAAAATTAGCTTTAGGGTTTTATTTCTTTTAATATATATGCTTATCCTTTGGCAAGTCATTAATCTGAATTCAACTATCCTAAGATAATTAATTCAAACTCTATCACTTCCTAAAGATAAGTAATATATTTTGAATTAAACTCCTTTGAATTTAAATTCAAATTTGAAATAAAACATAAGACATTTAAATAAATGAAATCACTTAATTAAATATATAAGTGATTTAATTTAATTTAAATTCCTTTAGGCTTTAATATTCAATTAACTTAATTAACACAAGATAATTAATTAATTGAAATTAAACCTTATGGGCTGAATTTCTCTCTCTCATGGACCAAAGCCCAATAGCAATATTATAACCCATTACATACATTAATTTGACTTTAATTAAAAGCCCAAATTAATGTCCAATACTTAATTTAAATATTTTAAGCCCAATGCTTTGTGTGCGATCCTATAGGTCCATTTAATGTTGGCAATGAATTAATAAATTAATTCAAAGGCTATATATATTCTCTAGCAAGATATTATAGCATTCCAAATTAAATGAAAATGCATATGGCATTTGGTGACCTAATGCAATTTCGCATAGTCACTTACCCATAAATATCAGAATTAATATAAGGCATGGAACTAGTCATCCTTATATACATTAATTCATTTCTTGATATTTCAGTGACACTGAACTCTCAGATAAATAATGATTACTCATTATTTTATCTCGGTATGGCCATACACTTCTCAGTTCACTGATCAAGTGGCCGGTGATATTTTTCTCTCTTATCGAGAGGGGTAATCCCTTCACTTCTCTCATGCTCTCTAACATGAATCAGTGCATACCAAATCATACCCGTACTTGTCACTCTGTTACGAGCACGTTAGGTGTATGTCAAAGTACACAGTAATTCATAAAGAGTTTCATAGAGATTTCAGGTCTAAGAACTCCGATACAAAACTTGCATATGAGAAACACTTATGACTTGTACCATGTAGTGTTCTCATGAGCGGATCGAATCCAGATACCATGTTCTTTAACATGTATCTATGATCTCTGATTGACACTCTTGTCCTAATGATCCGTAAGACATAACTCATAAGATCAGAGAGAGCATACTAGTCTTAATTCATTTGTTATTCCCATAACAATGACTGACTAGGGATATTTAGAATGATGTCTCATTTGTTTCAAGGTCTTACAATCCATGTGCCTCACACATGATAACTTAAACCGAAACGACATTCTTGGATAGTTTTATCAATTGATATGCATAGGAATACAAAAGATAAAACTAATGCCTCATTTTATTAATTTCAAGTGTTTCGTTACAATGCATTGGGGCTAGGGCTTACACTAACAAATTGATATTCCGTCAAACTTGAATTTCATCACAGGGATGTGAGCATCTGGAATAGGTTGTAGCTTTGTGACTACCTCCATTTCTGCTAAAATATTATGCAATACGAAGAAGAAGTCCTCCTGCCAAAGACAACCTAAGATTAGATCCACAACGAACATTAACAATATCACTAAATCATTTCTGATCATATAAAGGATGCATAAATTAAAACTCAATAGAACTTGGCATCCAACATAGCAGCTGAAATAACTAGAAACTAAAGCAGAAACAACATTTCAAAATACTTACTGCTTAATGCCTCCAACAATACGCAAATCCTCTTCTCCAATTAGAGATGATTTTTCTTATTGACTCATTTTCAGTCGAAACAATAGAGAGCTATAACTAGGTCAGCAGGCTTTATAATATGAAATATTCAAGATGTCATCAATAGATATGTAAATTCCAAGTAACAGAAATGTAAGATTATTGCACCATTTTCATCAATGTCATTATTGAGAAGTAGATTTGCCCCTTATGGATGTAAAACGATCATTCAAAATAGATGTAAACATTTTAAATAAATCAGGGATATTTCTCAAATATTTAATTAAATACGATTTCACAAACACATAATAAGTTCATATCTAAGTAGAAGTATTCTTAATTTGTTCTCACAATATGGTGAAAGGTAGGTTTTATATACATTGCAAGAAGAAAATATTCGCAAATCAAAATGCTTTTAACCTAGGCATAGACTTGGAAATATCATTGCCACCGACCAAGATTTCAGTGATTTCAACAACAAATGAATGTCTGCATCAGCAAATTTACTAGTATGATAATGTGAAGTGTCCTTCAAAATTTGAAGGATGGCACCAATTCTGGATATGTCAAGCTCCAATAAAGCAAAGTTCTTATTATCCTTTGAAAGAACCAAGAAAAGAAAAAACCTTTAATAAATTAACTATAAGATAATAAGTCACAATATTGAAATATATATAACCTAGAATGACAAGTTCATCTAAACCTATAATTCAAGCATAAAAAATTCCATCAAATCTATCAAGGGATCCTGTTTGAAGAAGGATTAGTTAAACCTTAAAATCTACTAACCTACTAAAATCAAGCCTTTTACATATACTCTAACAAATTAGAACATTGCTCAAGATGGTAACATGATGATAGTATTCTTTGCAGTAAATTTTGAGTCTTACAATATGGGCTCATTTTAAAAATCGACAATAATTTATCTCAGTGGCATTCATTACTACATACCAAACTTGAATCATCAAGAAAAGTATAAAAATAAATTTAAAGATGAATCCTAAACTAACAAGGTTTAACCAACTATATATTATACTAACCAATCACACAACAAACCCATTTGATATATATATATATATATATATATATAATCATTTTAAAATTTATTCAAATAATTAGTAGGGGCAAATTTGGTAATCACATACCAATTAGAGTGAAATTCTCCAAATTTTCCTCAATTTCGTCCATCACCATGCTCGCCGGAGCCTCATCAAATCCTCACTGGAGCTTCGCTAGAGGTGCACCGGTGCTATCCACTTGTATCTATAGTAACTGGTAGCACTTTGGTGGTGTTCACGTGCCCCAATGCCTCTCAATTTGGTCGGGATCTACCTTAAGACCCATCTGTATCTTCCTCTCCGATTTACTCATTGTCAGTGATTGAGGATGATCGGTGGGTATATGGAGGAGCTTCGGACCACCAAAAGTCTTTCGTTGGTGTTCGTTCTGCCATCCAATGTCGGAGGTGGCCGAAATCTCAAGGAGGAGCTACCAGTTGGAGAGAGAGATGCCAAACCGAAATAAAAATGAGAAAACAAAGACTAGACTAGTGGAACAACCACTGAGGAGGCAGGCGGTGATGTGCGTTGGTCGGATTCTAGGACCCTTTCTCTTTCCATTCTCCGATCTCTCTTTCCCTCTCTCCCTTCATTCTTCCTCCTCCTTTCTTCTTCATGTTTCTTTACTACCCCTATTTTTTTTTTGTAAAACTCTAAGAATTGCTGCCTTCTTCTTTTGTTTAACCCCATTATTATTATATCATATTATATTAGTTTCTCATTGTTATTTATTAATATATATATATTTATTAAAATTATTATTATCTTAACAACACTTATTTATTTTAAAAGTTCTTGTTATTAATTTATATCTATATTATTATTATTTTTTCTCATAACCATATTACTTTATCCGGTTATTCCTAACATCGCGTTGACCCAACCATATTATTCGGATTCTTTAACCCGAGGTGTTACATTTATACCCAACATAAGGGTCAATCATAAGATAATCATAAAAAAGAGAAGGGGTAGCAATAACCTGTCTAGAGCAAAAGGAAGAGCAAACTTAGCCTCCATCTGTTGAGATACATGTTGCAAACCTTCATCAGTAACTGTTAATGTGCAATTACTAACTCTCTTCATTAGTAACAATGCTGGCTTGGAGCTCTTGAAGGGTCTATATTAGATCTCAGCCGTCATTATAATTGATGGCCTAGATACCACTTATGTATCCAAAAATAAGCACTCTTAGGTGGATTTTTTTCCTAATTATAAAATTTAATACATTACATTCGTACACTAATTATAATTTAGTTGATTATACGATTTAAATGGACACATATTGTACCCAGATGATAATTATACTTATTTTTTAAAAATTCAAAAATACCCCTACTTTCATATGTACAATATTTTATTAAATGTAGGATAATTTTATAGATAAATTTATATAGAATTATAATTTGCATCAATAGATATAATATGCATGCATTATATTTTAACAAAATAAAAATAAATTATAAATTTTTCATAATCATTTTAAATGAAATAATAAACTTTATATTATTATTATATAAATATTTATATTTATTATTTTTCATAATATGACTATATAATAATTATAATAATTACTTTATTATTATTATTAAAATGTAATTTTTTTTAAAAAATAATTTTATATTTGGGGATAATTGATAAAAAAATCAATAGAATTCCTAATAATTTAATATTTAATTTAAATTTTATAAAATAAAAATTAATTACAAAATTTTTTATTATTATTTTAAATTAAATAATAAATTTTATATTACTATTTTATATATATTTATTTTTATCAATCTTGAACACACAAATATATAATAATAGTAACAATTAGTTTATTATTATCATTAAAAATGTAAATTTTCTAAATAAATAACTTTAGATTTTGGTATAATTGCTAAAAAAAATATTAACTTATAAAATAATTTATAATTTTCTGTTACAAAATAAAATATTCATTTCATATGGTTTATATTAAAATTACTTGAAACTATACATAAATCATGTGAGTGAAATTTAAAAAATTATTTTTTGATTTATTTGCGATGGATTAACGATTAAATTATTCCATCGCTAATGGTATTACTCTGACAAATTACTATTAGCGACAGAAAATAACCATCGCAAAAAAGGTGCTATATTTTCCCTCCAAAATTAGCGACTAAAATGTTCGTTGCTAAATTTTTTGGAACTAATTTCATGAATAAAAAATTATAAAATTTAGCGACTGAAAAATTCATCACTAATTCCGTCGCAAGACATGGCGTGTATACTTCCTGTCAATAATTAGCGACTATTTATTCATTTTGTCGCAAAAAAAATAGAAAATATCCTCCCCACAACGGAATAATAAAACAGCCGCGAATCCGTCGTAAAATAAGCGACGAAAATAAGGCCGTCGCTAATTGGTAGTTTTTTTGTAGTGCAAAGAGAAAGTCTTTTATCGTTAAAAGTAAAGAAACACTCAGGAGGGTGGTGGGTGAGTGCTGGGTGAGTGATTAAAACACTCAAAAGAGTGATGGAATACTCAGGAGAGTACTAGGTCACTCGGCTAAGTAGTTTTTGGCACTCTTTTGAGTGATTCTCTATTGTTCCTCATGTTACTCTCTTCCCTTTAAATTATCAAATTACAAAATTGCCCCATAACTCTTTCTTTCTTCAATTTACTCATTTTCTTCAATTAAACCATGAAAACACCAAAACTTGCAATTAAACCTAAAAACACATAAATTAACTAATAAAACATAAAATAAACTAAATTAATACTCAATTAATTACTTTAAACATATAAAAATACACTAAAAACATACAATAATTTGCATTTATCAAAAACCAATATCTCGGGAGCAAATTCTTTCTGAGTTAGCTTCTTGTCATGTCACCACTTCATTCTTTCCTTGTATAAAGCATTGTTATCATATGACCATTATCGAAACTCCTCAAGTTCATTGAGCTGCAAGCATCTATTTTCTCTTGCAAATCTTAAATCAAAATTAAGCAAGTTTGTTGCCTAATATGCTTTATGATCTATTTCGACTAGCAAATGACATGCCTCCCTAAAAACTAACCTAAAAGGAGACATACCTATAGAGGTTTTAAATGTTGTTTTATAGGCACAAAAAGCCTCATCTAACCTTTGAGACAAATCTTTTCTAGCATTACTGATAATTTTCTCTAAGATGAATTTCAACTCCCTATTTGACACTTCTACTTGCCCATTTGCTTGGGGGTGATACGGGTTTGTAATTTTATGTATAACACCAAACCTCATAAGCAAGGATTTAAATTGATAATTGACAAAATGCTTACTCCCATCACTAATAAAAGCCCTTGGTGCCTTGAACCTAGTAAAATGTTCTTTCTAAGGAATTCAAGCACTACTCAAGCATCACAAGTCCTAGTGGCCACTGCCTCTACCACTTTCTAACATAATCAACAACAACTAGGATGTACTCGAACCCAAATGAGTTCAAAGATGGGCCTATAAAATCAATCCCCAAACATCAAAAGTTTCTACTTCTATGACATTATTCATGGGCATCTCATCTCATTTTGATATATTTCTTACATGTTGATATCTATTACATGAAGCCACAAAAGACTTAACATTAGTAAAAAGAAATGGCCAAAAGAAATCTAACTGTAGAATCTTCACCATTATACGATTTGGTCTATGTTGAACTCCAACCTCTCCTTCATGACATAATCTCATTATATCCACTTGTACCTCCTTTGGAATGTATCTCCAAAGCACCTGATCAGGACATAGCTTGAACAAGTATGGTTTATCTTTGTTGGAGAGCATTCCCTAGAGCCTATGTAATAGGGATGTATTTCGTATGTATGAACTCATATTCTTAATAAAAGGCATTATTCATTTATTAATGCTATGTTTAAATACATGAGTTTGTAAATTTTAAATTAATAAATGAAGTCCTAAATATTATAAACATAGTGCAAAGGCAATTATAAAAGTATTCATGATGGGAGATGTCTATTGTATGCAAATGTGATAATATCTAAACATCCCTAGTCATAGAATTAACAAGATAGGACATTGTTAATTCAGACAGACTAGCACATGTTTTGCTTCTTGAATAGTTCAAGCAGTGGTTCTCATAACTGTGATTATAGAAGATGATAAAAGCTAACATGTGGATGCTTGTTAGAAGAAAAGTTCATTGAAGATCTTCAAAGAGAATCCTCACATGGATATTAAATCTATGTCAGTGAGGAATCTCTTCATAGCGATTGTGCAAGTATCCTTAGACTTGAGATCACCAAGGTTATCTTAAGTAGCAAGTGATATACTTTAACTCCATAATTGATTACTTCCAACTAGGAGTGAACATAGTTAGAAGGTTGGGTATATCATGACCTACCTGAAGATAGTTGAGTGATTGACAAAGGATTCACCATCCCAAATTTATTAAGGAAAGTTATCTCGCATGATTCTATAATTGCCTTGTTCAGAGAATCTCTAGCCAGAGTAATATGCCAAGATGGATAGGGATCCATGAAGGGAATTTTGGGAACAATATTTAAATTAATAGAACATACATAATTAGATTTATATGAGTTGACAGTAATCCATACTCGGAATCTAATTGAGATAAGAGTGGTGAAAGGAGTAATTGCACAGTAACTATTTCTATGGAAGGATGTAGTCAAACCACTTAACTTTTCTGACATTTGAGTAATCATGATGCCTAGCTAGAGGTCGCTTATGATTTTTATAATAGGGTATTATAAATATTAATATGGATTGATAAAATGATTTAAAGAAGTTTAAATCATATGAGTTTTGAATAAAACTCATAATTACATATTAAACTGCCAATATGGACAGAAACCCAATAGGTCACATACATGTAGAGTAAAGGATAAAATGGTAAAATGACAAGGATAATAATATATGATATTATTATGGGAGAAGTAAAATGAATAAGAGAATAATTAATTAAAGAGTTTAATTAATTATGATCAAGTAGAATTGTTTGCATAACTTTTTAGAAATATTTTGTAAAATGGACCTAATTAAAATATTGTATTTCATAATTAATTATTATTGGACTATAAGAGTTATAGGGCTGATATAATAATTAATAGATCCATTGAAGGAATTAAAAGAGGCCTAGAGAATTTGTTTTGGCACATAAACCCTCCAGAGGAAGGGTTACATGCCAAACCTATAATAGAAGGCCTTAGAGGCCTAATTCTTGGACCAAAATAAATTAAATATATTTCATAAGTTCTATAGAGCCTACATATTTAATTTGGATGGATTTGGAATTCATTTAGGTGATTAAATCCAAGTGTATGCATAAAGGGCCTAGTTTATAAGTTTTGTGCATAGTCCTTAATGGATGGACTTAAATTGGATTTAATTAAGCCCAAATAAATTATTAATAATTTCAAAAGCCCATTTAATATTTCTCCAGCAATTTTAAAAGCCCAATCCCATTATGAAGTTGGATTTTTAACCTAACTATAAAAATTCAAGTGATAGGAATTTTAGGGGTAAGTGAACATTAAGAGAAAAGAAATTCTCTCTTTGAAAAACTTTAGCCGCCACTCCCTTGTTAGTATCAAGGGGAATTCGGCCAGCCCTTATGTTCCATCATTCTTGGTTCATTCAATCCTTCTTTAGCGTGGATTACTAATTGGAGGTGTTCAATTTTAGACACTGTGGTTTGCGATAACCTGGTGAGAAGGAAAATCAACTGTTTAACAAAATTCAAAGGTGATTTTTCTTATTCTCATTAATATTTATATTGTAAATTCATGGCAAGATTAGATCTATTGGTTAAAAATTTTAAATTTCGCTTATGCATGTGATGCATGTAACCGATAATTTCCAACAATCCCATAGGTAATGCCTTGCATCCACCTTTAACTTTTTCTTTTGTTACCAAGTAAGGTCTTTTGAAAGGTATCCCTCTGCAAGAAATCTAGCAATATCAGCAAACCAAGGGGTCTAAATTTCACAAGAATAGATAACACAAATATGTTCATCAGAAAATAAATCAAAAATTTTCCTTTTTTCCATATGAGCATGATTGAATTTGGATAGATGATTAGTTATAAAAATTTGTACTTCATCATCAAACTTAAATGCAACATCTTTAATAAATAACTTTTAAATTGGCTTAGCAATTTTAGAAAAATCCTTAATGAATCGACAATAAAAATCGGTAAGATCAAGAAAACTCCTAATGCCTTTAACACTTGTAGGAGGAGATAATTTATCTATAACATCCACTTTTGCCTTATTAACCTGAATTCCTTTCTTCAAAATTTTATGCCTTATAACTATACCTTCCCTCACTATGAAATTAAAATTTTCCTAGTTGACGACAAGGTTAGTCTCCTCATTTCTTTTTAAAACCAAAGCAAGGTTTGATAAATAACTCTCAAAATCATGTCCATACAATGTAAAGTCATCAATGAAAATCTCCATAAATTTTTCAATGAAATCATAAAAAATAGCCATCATACACCTTTGGAAGGTGGTAGGTGCATTGTAAAGACCAAAAGGTATGTGCCTATATGCAAAAGTTCCATAAAATCATGTAAATGTGGTTTGTTTTTTTTTCTTCCGAAGCTTTAGGCATTTTCATGTACCCCAAATAACCATCCAAAAAATAGTAAAATCTATTTTGTGCCAACCTTTCCTAGCATTTGGTCAATAAAGGGTAAGGGGAAATGATCCTTCCTTATGGTATTATTTGATCTCCTATAATCTTTACACACTGTCTATCATGTCACTATACATGTAGGTATGAGTTCATTTTTCTCATTAGTCACTAATGTAATACCCCCATCCCCACCCTTTTTTGGCACACATTGAACTACACTAACCCAACTATTATCAGAAATAAGATAGATAATATCTGTATTAAGAAATTTAAGTACTTTCTTTTTCAAAACTTCTTGCATTGCTAGGTTGAGACATATTTGAGGTTGTACTGCCATTTTAAAGTCACTTTCCATAGGAATTCATTATGTATAAGAGCTGGGATGAATTCCTTTGAGGTCATATGTCTCCCATCTAATGTCTTTTTGTATTTCCTTTATAGTTCAATGAGTATCTCTTCCTCCAAACCTGTCAAAAGAGAAGAAATTATTAGTGGTATTGCATTTTCTTCTAGAAAAAATATATTTTAATTGCAAAGTAAGGTTTTTAAGTTTAGAAACATTTTCTCCCTTACGAAGAGCTAAATCATCCTCTTTTGTATCTTTCTTATCATACTCTTTCTCTAACTCCCTTAATAACTTCTCTTTCTCTCCTACTTGCTTCTTACTCTTTGATTTATTAAATAACTTTGAAGCTCATCTTCCAATAGCATTTCTTTTTATTTTTTATCTACACACTTTTTAACACCATCAATGAAATAAATGGAGTCTTCAAAGTAAAGAATGGTGCTACAACACTTTGTTCACATTGAACACCATCTCATCATCATTAAATCTCAAGGTGACTACTTGACCATACATATCTATCAAAGTCTTAGTTGTAACATCCATATACCATAAATATCATAACGTAATATAACTGTAATTTAAGTATAATACACATACCAAGCATAGTCCTACTCATACATGCCATATACAAACACTAGAATTTACAACCATTGTTGTGTAACTCTACCGAATACAATGTATATCCCTTGGAGTACAAACTTATATTTTTAAAACCCGCACATATCAAAAAGCTATATGATGATCACATGATGTTCGGTGGAGGATGTCCAACTAATAAATTTCATGGTACAAGTAAAAATGTTTCTTTATTTCTTTCATTTAAATATCATCAGCTATTCTAATTTACTTGAGTTGACCTTCTTTTTCGAAATGTGACATCTTGTTCTTATCTTTCTCATTTCTATTTCTTGTCATGTGCTATCCATTTTTTCTTACACATGTGTGCCCTCTTTAACAATTCTTTTTTCTAACTATTTCAATATTTACTGCATTTTTTGTCAATTAGTTGTATAGTCTATATTTAATCTATAATTAAACTTATATCTTTTCTCATATTTTACTTTTCATTTCACTACCTACTATTCTCACTTTGTGTACAATTTGGTGTTCTTTATTTTGTTTTACTCTTGTCTATGGCCAATTACATTTTTCATAATTTTGGCATTTGTTTCCAAGATATTGTTCATAACACAATTATATTTTTCATCAATTTCATTGGACTTGTTCATCATTGTCATTTTATCTAGATTCCTTTATATTATTTTATTTTCTTATCCTTACTTTTGATCTTTTTCCTCTATGTTTCATGGTCAAATATTAAAATTGCCTTTATGCTACTTTTGATGCTCTATTTATCTTCACCATTACTCATGTTTCATTTTTGCTAGATAAGCTTATTGTTTTTATTGCATCAAGTATTTTGAGTTGCTTTTCGTTACATCTAAGTGATCTAGTGTTTTAGTCATTTTATGGCTATTTTAATGTCTTATAAGTTTTCAATCATTTGATTCATGTGCTACACTTAGTTCATAATTGACTTCATGTCTATCCTTATATTTCAGTGTTCTATTTACTATTCTATTGTTCTTGCTCATTGTACCATTTGGTTTTTCTTATTCGGTCTCACTATTGTCATATTGCTTTGCCATTCTCATAATTCAAATATTTGTCTTCAAGGTACTTCAAAATACATCTTATGACACACTTAGTTTTATCATTCTCATTTGACTCACTATAATCATTATCATTTGTCCTACGTTTATTATATTACTTCACGTTAATTCTTACTTTTACTTTTTCTTATGTTGGTTGATCACCACATTTTCATTCTGAATATCATTAATTAAATTCAGCATCTTATATGAGTTTTTTAGTGACATTTCTATTTGGACTCTATCTATGTTTTAAGATTCATTTAAATTCTTTTCCATCTCAAATCTTTGTTTGTCATAGTTTTACTGCTAAAATCCACTCAAGTTTCTAATTTACTTTTCCCCTATTGCTTATTATTTTATTTTTAAATTATTGTTCGTTTATTCTTGAATATTATTTGCTCTCAATTATACCTACAAATTCTAACTATTATTAATCATTATTTCCATAATTACCTTTATTTACCCTTTATTGTATCCTTTTCTTTCGATTGATATTTTTGCACCTCATAATATCTAATTGTGATGACAATTATAATTTAAATCCTATTAATTTTATTCTTTTTTTCTTCTTAATAATTTTAATTATATTTTTTATTCTCTAATTGCCCTTTAATTCTTTTGTCGCTAAAGTTACTTTTAAATGACTATTACGTTTAATCCTTAAATTTTATTTCATTATATAATTCTCTAATTTTAATGTCAAATTAGATCCTTTTTGTGTCTTAATTTTTTGACTCTTTTATGTGAGGATAATTTACTTTTTGGTCCCTATTAATATTATTTTCTTACATTTCCTTTCCTTTCTATTCCAAATCACCTAATATTGTATTTTGTCTTACAATTTCTTCTTTAACCTTTCCAATTATAATCTAATCTTCATTTTTACATGTTACTATATTTTTCTCCTTTATTCCCTTTCGAGGGTGAAAATTACAATTTGATCCCTAAACTTCCTTGGTTATTTTTCATAAGTTTTACTCTTTTTGCTTCCCCTAGGTCTTTATTCCACTTTAGCCCTAAATTTACATATTAGTTTTCATGTTCTTTCTACGTGGTGGCAAATTATAGTTTGGTCCCTAAATGCATCTTTCTATTTCCTTTAACTTTTATTCCATTTAAAGCCTAAAATTTACATTTTAGTCCGTATCCTTAACATGTAACGATAAATTACAATTCGATCCTTGAAAGTTTTCATTAATTATGATTTTATCCCTCTTTGCATATTTGTCTATTTTAACTTTTTTAAGAACATTTTTAATGAAAATTTATAATTTTATCCCTAATTTCTTATGTAATTTCACTTTTACCCTTTTCTAATCTATTAATCATTTTTCACTTTATTGATTATTTAATCATATATATGATATTTGTATGCACAATTTACCATGACCTACTTGAAGATAGTTAAGTGATTGACAAAGGATTCACCATCCCAGATTTATTAAGGGAAGTTATCTTGCATGATTCTATAATTGCCTTGTTCAGAGAATCTCTGGCCAAAGTAATATGCCAAGATGGATAGAGATCCATGGAGGGCATTTTGGGAACAATGGTTAAATTAATAGAACATACATAATTAGATTTATATGAGTTGATAGAAATCCATACTCATAATCTAATTGAGATAAGAGTGGTAGAAGGAGTAATTATACTGTAACTATTTCTATGGAAGGGTATAGCCAAACCACTTGACTTTCCTGACATTTGGGTAGTCATGATGCCTAGCTAGAGGCCAATCATGATTTGTATAATAGTGTATCAAGAATATCATTAGGGATTGATAAAATGATTTAAAGAAGTTTAAATCATGTGAGTTTTGAATAGAACTCACAATTACATATTATACTGCCAATATGGACTGGAACCCAATAGGTCACACATATATAGAGAAAAAGGATAAAATGGTAAAATGACAAGGATAATAATATTTGATGTTATTATGGGGATAGAGAAGTGAATAAGATAATAATTAATTAAAGAGTTTAATTAATGATGATCAAGTAAAATTGTTCGCAGAACTTTTTTGAAATGTTCTGTAAAATTGGACCTAATTAAAATAATGTATTTCATAATTGATTATTATTGAACTATAAGTGTTATAGGGCTGATATAATAATTAATAGATCCATTGGAGGAATTATAAAGGCCAAAAAAAGTGAAGTTGGCACAGAAGCCCTCCAGAAGTTTTCAACTCAAAATGATTGTTTTGAGGTAGTATAATGGTCCTGTGCTCCTCATTCCACCTAGAAATGGTATAGTTCCTTATGATTTTTGGTCTCATCCCATTCCCTTAGTCTTGATTTTGAATAACGTATCCCTCAAGTAAAGGTAGTGGATCATTAAGGAGAGGGTTATTACATGGTTTTCCTCTCTATTCATATTGTTCCTTTGTTGTTGCCTTAGCCTACATAATATCCCCTCAATCTTAGGGTCAACAGGTAAAATTAGGTCATCTTTTACCATGTAGTATTGACACCTGTAAAGAATAAAAGAATAAAATGAATAAAAGAATAAGGAATAGAAAGAGAAGAAGAATGACAAAGAAAATTCACTTTAAAAATCTAAAATAAATGCCAATTCTCAGTAACGGCACCAAAAAATTGACCGATATCTAGCAAGTGTACTAGATCAATTAAGTAATACAGGAAAATAAGATTATAACCATCAAAATATCATACCCTAGAGATTAGGTATTCAAAATTTTAGAGTGACCAATATGTGAAAGAATTACTAAGTTTAACGTGATTATAGATTAACTTAGCTAAAAATAGTAACTAAACAAATCAAGTAACGAAACTAAATCTATTAACTTGCAAAACCAAACTAGAAAAAGATGTAAAAGATGATAAAATTTAATAATAAAAACACTTCTCCTAAGGAACTATCCACCTTAACTCCTATTATAATGACTTAATCAAAAGTAACACAAGTGATTATGGAAAACCAGTTTAAGATCATATTTCTTATTTATAATATCATTTTAAGTATTAATTCTTCAGATCATGAACAATTTAATACTTAGCATATAAATCTAGTTATGAAATCCTAAACTTTCATTAAAGGCTCCTTCAAAAAACCTAATTTCAGCCTATTCTTAATAACACATTACCATTTCAATTCACAGAACACAATCATGCATCAAAATAAATAAATTAGACTAAAAACATGCAAATCATAGGTCATAGACTAAATTGACAATCAATCATTTTTTCAATAGATTAAGCAATAATTCAACATAACCTCAAATAAGTATTAGCTCAAGAATGAAGAAAATAACACACTTACATGGAAAATTAAGATCAATTAAAGTCATTACATCAGCAAAAGTAGAAAAAACTACTCACTGTTCATCTTGAAAATAATTTAAAAATGGAAATAAAAAGTTAAAATGCATATAACGTCCTTAGCTCCTCTTGAAGTCTTCACAGAATAGTGAATTTGCAGCTTCAAACCCTTGAGTCAAGAATCTAGCTACCACAAAACTTCCTAAACTAGAGAAATTTGGAATTTAATCGTAACATGAACACTGGCCTCAAAAGAATGAAAATCCTCCTCTACCAAGGTGATTTTAACCTTTAGAAAATATGCCTTGCCTCAGTAGATAGAGAATCCTCCTCAATCGAGGTATGTTCTCTGGATGCCCTCCTTAGTAAAGGTGAAATCTCCCTCCACCAAGTAGCTTGCTTCTGGATCACACACTGAACCTTTATCTTTTAAGACCTCGGTTGAGGCAAGGTGATTCCTTCTTCAAAATAAACACCTATAAAAAAAACCAAATTCCAATTTGACATACATAAATTAAAGAGTTATGAAATTAAATATAGAATTAACTAAATTAAGACTAAAACAACTCCTAAACATGCTAAAAACATACTAATAAGTACAATCATAATTCAAATCTATCGGACCAAATTACCAATTTACCCTTTTTTAAATTAATACCATATACATCCCATTCTCTATTTTATTACGGAACTTATTCATGTTAAATGCTCATTCTCCTAAAGCCTATGTTGAGGCCTCACACTCAGTACCTATTAAGGACAGAACAACCAAGGATAATGAAGTCCTTAAGTAATTAAAGAAGACACCTATGCATATCTAAATTTAGGACTTGTTAAGACATTCGCCCTTATACAAGCATAAGTTAGTTAAAGCTTTTATGCAAGTCGACTGTTGCCATAGCTATATCTCCTTCTGCACTTTTAGAGATAGTGAAGGGTGACTTGGAAGAAAGGATCATTTTCACCAATGCAAACTTGTCAAAAAATGTATGGGAGCATAATCAGCCCTTGTACATCAAAGTAGAGGTTAATGGCAAACATATGGCTTATGTGATGGTAGATGATGGTTCTTCTATAAATGTGTACCTTTTCATTGAAATTATAGCCTATGGTATTGATAAATCTATGCTCACTAAGTCAAGGCTCACTATAACGGCTTATGATAACTCCAAAAGATAAGCTGCCGAAAAATTCAAAGCTATTGTGAAAATAAGGCCAATTAAGACAAAAGCTAAGTTCATAGTAGTTTAGATTCTTACCAACTTTTCTCTATTATTAGGATTATCCTAGTTCTAGAAGGTAAGTAGGGTCCCTTCCACATTGCATCAAATGGTTTGAATTTTACATGAGGGAGGAGTAATTACCATCAGGGCAACCAGGGAGAATTTAGTATCCATGCTAGGCATAGCCAACCAGCCTTTCAATGGGTTTCATGTAGCTGTGATAGATTTTGAAATAGAAAGAATAAAGTTTAGGAACACTCAAGTCAGCAATATGATGAAAAGGATAAGCTATCTACTAGGTGTTAGACTTGGGAAAAACTCTAATGGGATCTATAAGCTTATTACCCCTGTTGGTTAAAAGGATAGAAAAGGGTTAGGATGTTACACAAGCAATGATGAAAAGAAGGATAAGCCAAAGATTAAAAGTGTCCCCCATGTTCTAGATAGTTTTGTATTAGCATTCGACTAATGCAAATACCATGGGAAAGTCAAGCCAATGATAGTAGGTAGAAGGGTTCTCCTTAGGTATGAGATCTTTGAAGATGATTTTTACTGGTTTGTTGAAGCCATCAAATCTGTACAGGTATTCTATGATTAAGAGATCATCCTAAAGTTTTTTATTTTGGCCTGGATATTCTAAAGGAAGTGTTAATGCCCAAGTTTCTAATCAATAAAACGAAGGGAACTGGAAAAGCCAAGCATGGATAAATGAGCTTTGAAGACAAAACCTTATTAATAACGAAGGAAGGTGGAGCATCCAAAAGATAAGCTGCCAAAAAATTCAAAGCTATTGTGGAAATAGGGCCAATTAAGACAAAAGCTAAGTTCATAGTCCTTTAGATCCTTACCAATTTTTCTATATTATTAGGATGACCCTAGTTCCAGAAGGTTGGTAGGGTCCCTTCCACTTTGCATCAAATGGTTTGAATTTTACAAAAGGAGGAGTAGTTACCATCAGGGCAACCAGAGAGAATTTAGTATCCATGCTAGGCATAGCCAACCAGCCTTTCAATGGGTTCCATATAGCTGTGATAGATTTTGAAATAGAAAGAATGAAGTTTAGGAACACTCAAGTCATCAATATGATGAAGAGGATAAGCTATCTACCAGGTGTTAGACTTGGGAAAAACTCTAATGGGATCTATAAGCTTATTATCCCTATTGGTTAGAAGGATAGAAAAGGGTTAGGATGCTACACAAGTAGTGATGAAAAGAAGGATAAGCCAAAGATTAGATGTGTCCCCTATGTTCTAGATAGTTTTGTATCGGCATTTGACTAATGCAAATACTATGGGAATGTCGAGCCAATGATAGTAGGTAGAAGGGTTGTCCTTGGGTATGAGATCTTTGAAGATGTTTTTACTGGTTTGTTGAAGCCATCAAATCTGTACAGGTATTCTATGATTAAGAGATCATCCTAAAGTTTCTAATTTTGGCCTGGATATTCTAAAGGAAGTGTTAATTCCCAAGTTTCTAATCAATAGAGCGAAGGGAAATGGAAAAGCCAAGCATGGATAAATGAGCTTTGAAGATAAAACCTTACTAATAATGAAGGAAGATGGAGCATCAACTTTTACATCAGCCAACCCTATGTTAGATGATAAACCATTTGATGAAATAATTTATATTCTTGAACTTTTTGGGTATGATGTATCCATTTCTGCTCAAGTTAATATGATGAATAATTTTGCTTATTTATGTGATGTCTTATTTGATTACATCATCCATAATCATAATCATGACTCTTTCATGTTCGATAATAATTCAACAAGCACGACCTCATTTAATCTCAAAACTCAGGAAGAGCCTAAAAAGATCCTGATTACATCAAATGTAACTCCCGAGAATAAGACAAAATTCAGGAGATTATTAAGAAAATATGAAAATATCTTTGGCTAGACATATAAAGACATACTGGGAATTGATAGAGCGGTTGTTGAGCATATAATTCCAAAATACCTAGATAGTAAGCCGATCAAGCAGAAGCTTCTAAAGCTTAAGCTTGAATAGGTGAAGAAGTGAAAAGGCAAATTAAAGCTAAGTTCTTAGTCAAGGTTCAGTACCCTTTCCTAAGAAAGATGGAAAGGTACGAATGTGTGTAGATTACCGAGATTTAAATAAGGCTTATCTGAAAGATAACTTTCCTTTACCCCACATAGATTGTTGGTTGATAGTGCAATGATGGGTATAATGTATAGTTTTGTGGATGGGTATGCAAGATATAATCAAATTCTGAATAAGATAGTTGATCGGGTGAAAACAGCCTTTATTATAAAATGGGGGACGTATGCATGTAAAGTCATAGTTTATTTACGCAGACATCATGATAACATTGAATCATTCATAAGTATAATAGCATATTCATTATTACTTTCAATATGTATTATTGTACAATGTAAAGTTTATAAACATTATGTTATCCTTGCATCTTAACTCATTTAGTACAAAATATTATTTACAATAACTCATTTTGTACTAAATGGACTATTTAGCTAGCTCATTATGATACTATACTAGAGCAGTAACCCTCCAGCATACTAGATTTACTGATCCACTTATCCAGTTTGTGGTGTTCCACGGTTGATAACTAGGGGCAAAGTGGTAATTATACATGTGAACAAGATTAAAAGACTATTTATAATATTAAATAAATTATAGATGTTTATAAACAATAGATAAAGTGAAAAATGACGTTTATAAGTTAAGCAGGGGGAAAATGGTAATTATATAAGAAAATGGTAATTGGAAGTGCAAAATAAGTAAAAACAATCTTCTATAGTTAATTAGGTTAGAAATGAATGCAAAATACAACAAAGGTGTTAACAAGGGTAAAACCATAATTATGTAAAGAAATAAGGACCAAAATGTAGTTTATGCAAAAAGAAAATATTACACAAAATTTAAAAGAGTGTTAAAGTGGAAAAATATAGTTAAGAGAGTTAAAAAGGATAACAAGATGAGCAAGTGATAGAGCAGGGGTAAAATTGTAATTTTTCCATTGTTATATTGGATAAAGAAATTAAATTAAGTAAATAGGTGATAAAGGGTAAAATCATAAATAAATATAAGTTTAGGGACCAAATTGTAATTAATCATCCTGAGAAAAACTTTAAGGGACCAAAATGTAATTTATGCACTTAAATTAAATTAAAAATCAAAGGAAGTCAAATTGGTCAAAAGTGAGGTCAATATAGTCAACATAAAGTAAAAGTCAAACTTCAAGGACTTGATTGAAATTTTTCCTCTAATTTTGGAAATAAGTGAAATCTAGCAAGAAAAATAATTATTAAAGTAATTAGAAGAAATTTTGATATGTAAAATAGTGATTTGGGAAATGAATTTGATTTAATATGTCGAAAGGGTAAAATTGTAAATAATGAGAGTCATGAGGACCAAAAGGAAAACTGCTCTCTTAGGAACATGTATGAGGACAAAAATACAAATTGGTCAACTTAAGAAAATGAAAAGTCAAAAGAAAATTAGAATGATCAAAATCGAAGTTAAATAAGTTAAATGAAAATAAAAAGAAGTTGTAAGGATCAAGTTGTAATTTTTCTACCGAAGTACAGGAATAAGCGTAATTTAATAAGAAAATGTGCATTAAGGAAAGTAAAAGCAAGAAAAGTCAAACGAGTTATAAGAGAAAATAAATAAAGTTAAATGTGACGAATAAAAGTATAGGGGTTTAATTGTAATTTTTCATTCAAGTAGAAATTATGTAAGAATTTAGTAAGAAAAGATTGAATATAAAATTCAATAAAGAAAAGGGGTCAGAATTTAAATGACAGTGATTCGGAATAATGACAAGTTCAGGGGTCAAATAGTAAAATTGAAAAAATAAAATAGAAACGAGAAAATAAATTCATAATTTATTTTGTATATATGAATAACAGAAAGAGCTTAATTGTAAAATAAAGTATAAAATATAATAAAGAAATTAAAGATAAATTAGTTGATAGAAATTAAAATTTGAATTGGACAAAAAAGGGCAAAAGAAGAATTTGCGTAAATTTAGTATAAATAAGATAAATTGTAATTAATTCAAAAGTCGAGGAAATTTAAGAATTGAAATGAAAGGAAAAGGCATTTCATTGTAAGAAATATTAAAAAAAAAAAGAAAAGCTTGAACGAATTGTAAAAATAAGACAGGAGATAACAAAAAGACTAGTGTGACCAGAATAAGAATTTAGCTAATAACTTAGCAACATACAAAGTCTAAGTGACATATGAGGAAAAAATTGAATTTAAAGGCTACGTAAAAAGTAAAAGGAAGATAATATAATAAAGTATTATGTAATTAGTGAATAAAGGTACTTTATATGGATACTGAAATTAAATTACATAATTAAAAATATGCATTAAGATGAATTTATCTTAATAAATAAATTGTGATAAGAAGAGATCAATAAAATAGTTGGGTTAAAGATATGAGAATTAGTCAAAATTTTAGAAATATGTGTGCAAAAATATATGGAATGAGAAATAGTATCAATAATGAAGATCAAGTAATGACAGAAACGAAAAGAAGAAAACTAAATATGTATATGGGCATATAAGTACTATGAATAAAGAGGTAATTCCAATAAAATAGCATTATATATAATGAGTTAAAAAAAGGTAATAAATATAACCAAATAATAAAATAAAAATTTATTTGAATGAAATATTGTGTCGTTGTATCCACCACTAGATGGCAATGTTGTTTAGTGTGCAGTTTGTTGACTGCGCACAGGAATAGAAAATTGGAGACGTGGAGAAGAAAGATCGAATGGCATGTATATAAAGACGGTTGGGATTGCATAAACTGGAGCAGTTTGATTGGTAGTTAGTGACTGGCATTTAAGAATTATAGTTAATATTGTATAAATAAATAATATTATGAATACTAGTATATGTGTGTATGCGAATGATATATGAATGATTGAATATTAATTTTGTAAAATATGTGAAAATTATGGATGAGTGTAGGGTATTATATATTCAGTCATGAGTTATTTCTAAATTAGTCAGTCCTTACATGCAATGAATAATATTATTTCTAAATCAGTCATGAGTTACAACATAAATTGCTATTATTCAATATGTAGCACATACTATTAAAGACTGTATGTCCATAATGTGATTAATGATAACAATTAAATATTGATGCATATTCTTATATTTAATTCGCAATCCTAAGTGCAAAAATCATTAGGTAATTTCAATTATATTCACATATATGTAATGTTGCAATATTATATAACCACTTGCTTAGATATAACTTGGTCAAATTTCTCTATTTTTCTATTTAATTTGCACGGGTTCATATAAAAGTAATATTCAAAACCAAGTTGTAAGGTTCCATTTTACCACAATTAGTGTCATATTGTCTACTATAATACTTTAACTATTTCTTGTATTTATCCTACATTTCTCTAAGGATGTGGATAACGAGTTACTATGGTACCAGAACATATAACACTACAAGAAAAATTACAATTCCCGACCAAAAAATTTTCGTCGCTAATTACCGACGAAAATATATTTTTCGTAGGAAAAATCGTTGAAACAAATATGTATTACGACGGAATAACAAATTCGTCGTAAATAATGGAGGGAAATTTTCCCACCAAACTTTACCGATGGAAATTAGCGACGAAAACGAAAATCCATCGGTAAATTGGTGCCAATATTACATAACTAAAATTGTACACAAAATTTACCGACAGAATAAACATTTCGTAGGAAATTTTCCTACGAAATCTCCATTCCATAGGTAATTTACCTATGGAAATTGAATTCCATAGGGAAATTACCAATGGAATATTATTTTGTAGGTAAATTAGCGCTAATATTATGCGGCTAAAATTATACACAAAATTTACCAACGAAATGGAAATTCCATAGGTAAATTACCTATGGAAATTGAATTCCGTAGGGAAATTACCAACAAAAAGTTTTTCCATCAGTAATTTTCCTACAAAATTGCCATTCCATCAGTAATTTTCCCTACGGAATTCAATTCAGTAGGAAATTTTCCTACATAAATAATAAAGCAAAAATTAAGAATACTTAATTTTTTATCACTCTATTAATTATATTTAATTATTTTAATTAAAAAATCCCAATATTTTAATAAATTAGTAATATAATAATAGATAAATGATAAAATAATATTTTAATAAATTATAATAAATATTTTACAAACTTAATATTAATTAATAATTTATTCAATATATGCATGTAAAATTTTAAAAATTACCATGTTGAATATAACGAGTAACTTAACAAATATTTAAGATATTAGTGTTAGTGTAAGCCCTAGCCCCAATGCATTGTAATAAAATACTTTGAATTAATAAAGTGAGGCATTTGTTTTATCTATTGTATTCCTGTGCATATCAATTGATAGAACTATCCAAGAATGTTGTTTCAGTTTAAGTTATCATGTGTGAGGCACATGGTTGTAAGACCTTGAAACAAATGAGACTTCATTCTAAATATCCCTAGTCAGTTATTGTTATAGGAATAACAAATGAATTAAGACTAGTATGCTCTCTCTGATAAGTTGAGTTCTATCTTACGGATCATAAGGACAAGAGTGTCAATCAGAGATCATAGATACATGTTTAGAACATGGTATCTGGATTCGATCCACTCATGAGAACACTACATGGTACAAGTCATAAGTATTTCTCATATGCAAGTTTTGTATCGGAGTTCTTAGACCTAAAATCTCTATGAAACTCTTTATGAATTACTGTGTGCTTTGACATACACCTAACGTGCTCATAACAGAGTACGGGTATGCTTGGGTGTACATTGATTCATGTTAGAGACCATGAGAGAAGTGAAGGGATTACCCCTCTCTATAAGAGAGAAAATATCATCGGCCACTTGATCAGTGAACTGAGAAGTGTATGGCCATACCGAGATCAAATAATGAGTAATCATTATTTATCTGAGAGTTCAGTGTCACTGGAATATCAAGAAAGGAATTAATATATATAAGGATGACTAGTTCCATGCCTTATATTAATTCTGATATTTATGGGTAAGGGACTATGCAAAATTACATTAGGTCACTAAATGCCATTTGCATTTTCGTTTAATTTGGAATGCTATAATATCTTGCTAGAGAATATATATAGCCTTTGAATTAATTTATTAATTCATTGCCAATATTAAATGGACCTATAGGATCGCACACAAAGCATTGGACTTAAAATATTTAAATAGTGTATTGGAAATTAATTTGGGCTTTTATTTGAAGTCAAATTAATGCATAAAATGGGAAAACATATTTTTGTTGTTTTAGGCAAAACTGTCAAGCTTTCATTTTGCTGTTTTAGGCAAATCTGTTCAGCCACTATTTTGCCTAAAACAGTTTTCACAGATTTGCCTAAAACAGCTAGCTGTTTTAGCTGTTTTAGGCAAATCTGTGAAACAAGTTTTTTGCCTAAAATAGCTAGTTGTTTTAGGCAAATATGTTGAACTGTCATTTTGCCTAAAATAGCTTGCTGTTTTAGGCAAATCTGTTAACAGTTGGTCACGAGAGAAATTTGTTGGCATGTGCTAGGTTTAATTTCAATTGATTAATTATCTATGTATAATTAAGTTAATTGAGTATTAAATCCTAATTTGTATTTAATCAAAATATAATACTTGAAAGGGAATTAAAGTAGCCAAAATTCAAACTAAAAATACTAGTTGAATTCGGCAACTTATCACCTTAAATAAGTAAGTTTGTTTTGATTAAATGACTAATGCCATTTGAATTTAAATTCTAATAGAATTTAAATTAAGATATATCTCTTAATTAGGAAGTGATAGAGGCTGAAATTAATACTTAATTTTCAGCACTCACACTTGACCTAAATTAAGTGATATACATTAATGAATTAAATGAATAAAAGGGGATGCCGTTTTGCTTTTTTTCTCTCTTGGCCGAAATACTCAAGGGGAAAGAACTCTTTCTTATTCTCTTGCATTCTTGGGCTGAAATAGTAACCTAAAGGAAGAACAAGATTAGATCTTGTGGCTTCAAATCATTTCCATTGCCGAATACACAGTCATAGAGCTAGCACTTTTGATTTTAAGCTATCTTTACAAGTGTATGTGTGTGAATAGAGAGGAGTAGCGTAAAGGTTGTTCCTTGGCATTGGTGGTGAAGATCTAAGGTGGACATATCCTTCTTGGTTGCTGGTCATCATCAAAATCAAGTTTTAAAGGCATCTAAAGTTGTAAGTTTTAAAACCCTAAAATTGCATGTTTCGATTCTTGTCATGGAATTGTATGGCATGTATGATCAAATTTTTATTATTTTTCGCTGCGTAATCTTTATGTGCATACCATGTCATATTCCATCAATGGTATCAGAGCCTAAACATGCTTATTTTAGTTTAAATTGGATTTTATACAATTCAATAAACCATAAATATTAGAACTTTGTAATTGTATACCCCTGAAAGAATAAATATTAGAACTTTGTAATTGTATCCTTGATGTACAGTGTGGCCTTTCCAGGTTTTATTTTTATTTGAAGTTACTAATTTTCATCAAGGAAGTAACAAGAGATTTAACTAATTGCAAGGTTTGTGATTGGCTGATCTTAATTACTTATCATTTATATAACAATTGGTTTGTATTGATGTTTTAATAGCATGCCGTTCACCACTTCTTTAGAAGGTAATTTCAAATTAAGTATGAGAAGCTTCCATATCATCTTAAATACTGATTAGATTACTGTATGTACATGAATGGTAAATACTGATCTTAGCTAATTATTAAAAATATATAATATTTTTAGTGACTGTTAATTCCGTCGTAAATTTTTTTAGCAGTAGGCAAATCTACCGATGAAAATATACTTACCGTCGTTAAATTTTCCTACAAAATTTTAAATTCCATCGAAAATTTACCTATAGAGTAATTATTTCCATCGGTACAATTGTCAATGGATAATATAATTTTGTCGGTAATTTTAGCGATAGTCATTATTTTTTGTCAGTAAATTTACCGACGTATAAGTTTTTCATCGGCAAAAGTGCCTACAATCAGTTCTCCTTTGCCATTTTTCGTCGTTAAATTCCGTTTGTAATTTTATATCCCTACGGAAATTGACTCAATTTCGTCAGGAATTTTCATCGAGAAAATGAATTTTTCTTGTAGTGTAATAAGGATACCCAAAGGTATCAAACCTATGGATCCAAACAGGATAAATACTGGGACCACAAATGGGGTCAATACTATGGTAGCTGCAATATATCCTTATAGGCATGCCTATCTGTCCACAAGCTAGACATGGACATAGGCAATTGTAATTGTAACCTCTTTTTTTAATCTTCTTTGCTTTTCTCCTTTAAATATTATGTGCCCTTAGCTCATTTGTATATACACATTTGTGAGCATAAAATCGTATACATGTTCATATAAACACATCATTTACTCGTAGTAAATATGAAATCATAAAAATTTTCATGTGTATATAAATGGGATACGAATTCTCATACTATCATTTGCTTGCTGATTTAAAAAATGTGTACATACATATTTGCATTTTCATTTTCCTTAAGGCATAATGTAGGATTAAAATGTATATTAAGTATCCATATATTATAATGCTTGCACATTTCTTCATCACACTTACATATCATGTCCCTAATTGCTATAACTATATAGAAACTTATATTTATATGTATAAATATGTATTAAAATATATATGATTTATCATATACATATCTTATGCATCCTTAAATTTAAACGTATTACTACATGTCCAATTATAGTATACCCATGTCCACACATATCTATATACTTTTGTAATTTAGTTACATCTTTTGTACATACATGGAATTAATATTTAGGCTTAACGATCCTATAGATCAATTTATATGTAGACAAGCATTTTTAAATAATCATTTTAGTGTAGTATTTATCATGAGCTCATATTTTCATGACTACAAGCATTTATTTACTGATGCATCATTTTATTAGAACATCCTCGATTATGCATACTCACACCTACCAATACATGCTCAACTCATATGCCTTCACCGACACTTTCATATTCTTGTACATTAGTGTGTATTTATAAGGTTGATATATGAGTCTAATAGTGACATAATTAATTCATTTACATATTTACATATGTCCTTTAATGTTCAAATACATATTTCATCATTTGTAATTCATATATTCTAGTTACCTTAGTATACATACATAAAGTTAAGATATAGTCCTAGTAGTAGCATAATCATTCTTATAGGTATATGATTCGTTATACTTACATTCATTTTTTCCTTTATCTTAATATCCCATCATGTCTTACATGCATTTCATGCCATAATTTATCCTTAAATATGTCAGGAATGTTCGGGTGAGTTTTAGTAGGGTTTTGAGACATAAAAGTCTAGTTTGGCTAAAAGGGGAAATGATTACATGGGGACATAGGCTATCCATACAAGGTTGATTTGTTCTGCTCGGTACAAAGGCTTATGACCCGGTGGGGATGATGGGATGTCCCTATCGAATTGTTTTTTTTCTAAGTTGGCAGCTATTCTGCATTACTTTTTGATGAATTTTTAATAGAGCAATTAAAGTTTCTGGGCAAAGTGATCTTTTACAAAGTTATTCCTCTATGTTTTTATTTTCCAAATCATGAAAAATAACTCCATCTGAGCTTTTAATCTTTAGATATTCATCAAACAGTACAAACTGCTCCCAGTGATAAGGCAACAGACATATTTACATTTCAAGCTAATTTTTTATAATTTTAAAAGAGGAATTAGACTTTGACCCCTTATAAAAAAGTTATGTCTATGAATCTAGTTTCTATCCCAACTAGAATTACTTAATTTTAAGCTCTACAACTCAAGCTATAAGCAAAAGAATCTTTTTGGGTCAAGTAAACCCTAAGATAAATTTTTGTTATCTTAAGGATAACTTCCATATTTTAGTTCTTATGCATAATTAAGAATAATTCCATTCTTGTATCTCATTAAAGCATTTAATATTCCATTCAAAACATCACATACATGAAGCATACATATGCAAAGTGATGAGAAGTTCCCATACCTTTTGATAAACAAAACACTTTCTATAGATAAACAAAACACCTTCTTTATTGCTTCTCACCTTCTATTTCTTTACCCTTACTTATTTCTCCTTTGATATAGAACAAATTATAGATGTAAACATTTATCTACTCCCTCAATATAACATTTAAGGCCCCAACTCTAAACCTAGTAGGAAATGCATGATTAATGAGATTATATTTGATTAAAATTTAATTAAACGTGTGAATTTTGGATTTGAGTCAAAGAGGAAAAATGGTAATTTTATTTTATGTTATGATTTGGATGTGAGTTGCTGGAATGAAAATATTTAAGGGTATAATTAAAGTAAAGAAAATAAGTTGTGGGTTATTATGTAAAGAAAGCATATGTGGGGTCAATTTTAAAAGAGGAAAGTTGAGTGAGGGATTAATAATTGAAAGAACATATAAGTGGGGCTAATTTTAAAAGGGTAAGTAAAGTTAGGGGATAATAACTGACATGCAATAAGTTAATGGAGCATATGAAACTTCTCCTTCCACTTTTAAAGCTTAAGGATCTTGCATGTTGGAGAGAGAAATTGCTGTAGTGGTTCTTCGAAGTGGTGGTCGACATTTTCTTGGTGAAATTCCAAATTTTTTTCTCAATTCCTCACCCTAAAATATCAAACATCTTTTCTCTTATAATCCTCAAGAAAACTCTTATGCATGTTTTTGATTAAAAAGCTTAAGTAGCAATCATCAAGGTAACAAGTTCAAGACTTTATCTCATCTCTTCTTCTTTTTTTTTTTTTGTATTTGTGTTGCATTTCAATTGAGGTAAAATGCTGGAAAATTGATGCATGATCCTTACATTTTTAATGTAATCAAACCTAGAATTTATAGAGAAGATGTGGATTATTTCATGAATACATAAACCTAAGAAAATTAAATTCAACACTTAAGATAAGTTATATGTAATGCAATGCATGTAAGGAATTTTTGAACCAATTTCTATGTTTTTAGCATATCTTGAGTTATAAAACTCTAATTAGTTTAATTCTAATTGGTAATTACACCTAAGACATATACCTGTAACTTTATAAAAGAAACCTAAGGTTGATTTTGCCTTTAAATAGTCTTAATTTTAATTTTAAGGTTGAAATGAATTGTTATCTAGTGTAGTAGATAGGTTGCCGTATTTTGAACATAATTTATAGTATAGAGGTAAAAATGCTACGGGATGAAATTTTGGATAAACTAGACTTCCATCTTTATATTTTCTACGAGAACATATAGTTTGATTTTGATTCTAAAAATGTCAAATTTTTGCTAGAAATTGGATTTATATGCAACCTTATCTTTAGGAACATTTTTCATTTTTTGTCAATATCTTGAAATTTAAAAATGATATTAAGGTGATTTTTACTGTTCCTAAAAATAGAAATATAGTGGATCAAGCTTTTAGAAGACCATTTTGGCTAAATATGTCATTTGATAGGTCAAAAATAGCTTTCAAAATGAACTTGAAAATCTATCTCTATGTAGAATATATCTCATGGTTAGCACTAATTTTGGTACTCACCGTGAGCCAGTCCAAAATCAAGATTACACCTATCTCACAATTAATACTCATTTTGTAATGATTGTAGCCCTCCCATGTTTAACTTATAATTGATTTTTGAGCTCCAAATTGTTGTCAAAGTTTACCTAGACCTTCTTAATCATTTATAGAACGTTTTATAATAAAGAATTAACATATAATAGGGTATAAGTACATGAAATTATGATAATACTATAATGTAAAGTTGTATCTAGAGGAAGTTGATAAAGCATAATATATAGCAAATATATTAGTAAATATCATGCTTATTATTTGTTGAGCTAACATGAATATGCTATCATACTCATACACATGTGTTATCATGCTCAAGTATATGATTATTATGCTATAAGTTCATGTAGTTTTACTTGCATAAATAAATGATATTGACTATACATGTGTATATATAAAAGCTTGTATACCTTATCACATAATTATATATATATGAGCAGGAATGTATAGCAAAAGCACAAGCATGATAATGAAATGTACATGAATAAAGTAATGCTTGCAAATAGAGTTCAATTATAGATAGATAGGCGCTTTAGGGATATATTACAGCTGCTATAGTTTGGCCCCGTTTGGGTTTTAAAGTACAAAAATAGTCCTATTTAGATCATAAATAACCCCATTTGGGTTGTTAGTTGATCTCATTTGGGTCCCTTTGACCAGTCTAGAGTATAGTTAGCCATGTTTGGGTCTAAAGTTTGATACCTAAAGGTACTTAAAGATCCCGTTATCCACTCTTAGAACTTAGGCAGGCTAAATGTAATTATAGTACTTGAATTAAAGCATAATGATCAAATGTTATTGTTAGAAAAACATGATTGACTCTAATTATTGTAAGGACTCAAATTAGGCCTTAGTAGAATTCAAGGACATAATCCCAATTATTAATGTTTAATCAAGCTTAATTAGATGAATTATTATAAGCTTATATATTGAAGGATAAACTAGTTGTTTATTTATGTGTGTAATTGAAATAATATTTTATTTCAAGGATCAATTGGGATATAAGTGTTATTAAGTTCGATAATTGTGATAAATGTGTAAGACATATGGTATGAATTTTATAAGGTCATAATTAAATTATTATTGTTGGTTTAATAACATTCAAGGGTGTAATTGAAGTTCAAAGTATTAGTTTAAGGGTTAATTTGTAAATTCAGCATCTTAAAGGTCAAAGGTGAATAAATGAATATTTGAGAGGTTAATTTAAGAGAAAGAATAAGTGATTAGGTTGATTTATAACATGCAAAAAGATGTGGGTTAATTAAAGGACATGCATTTTGTTGAAGGATCAAAGAGGGAATTTTCCTAGCTATTATATAAAGTCTTTTGCTAGTGGAATGAAAGAAAAACTCTTTGAAATGGTGGTGAACGAAATCTTAGAGAGAGTTACAGCAACTTCATTTTCTTCTTCATATTTCTTAAAGCCATAGATGAATTCTCAAGGTCTTGTTGAAGAGGAATTGTTGCATGTTGTTCAATCTAGATCATTAGTATAACTATAAGGTAATATCCTAACTTGTTAGTTCATCTCTTCATCTTCATCTCTTTCTTAATTTGATTGATGATGGATGATTGTTGTTGTATGTATGAAATGATGTAAAGGAGAGAGAGAAGGTGGAAGAAGCAAGGAAAAGGGCTTGCAAGGGGTTTAAGACAAAGGAATTTTCAGCTAAGGTATGGGAATGTAGGTTGTTCATATTGCATGTGGAATTGGTTGCTGAATTTGGATGTAATTTATAGAAATTGAAGTTACGTTTTTTCTGGTTTTTGCTGGGTTTTCGGGTTGATTTTAGAAGAACAGATTTCATCAGTTGTGAGAGTCAGTGCCGAGTCGTGAAGCACTTCACGAGTCGTGAACTTTTGTCCGACTCGTGAAGCTCTTCACGTGTCGTGAAATTCTGCCCTTTTTCACCACTCGTGAGCCCCTTCACGAGTAGTGAAATGCTGCCTTTTTCTCTACTCGTGAGCCCCTTCACGAGTCGTGAAATGTTGCCCTTTTACTTCACTCGTGAGCCTCTTCACGAGTAGAACGTTTCTTCACGACTGATTGACCTATCTGGATTGTTTTACTCATAAGTTGAGCTACAGAACAGTAAATTGAGTGATTCTTTTTGCGTTGGAAACTAGACTTCCATACCTATATTTCACATGAAGAAACCTAAACTTAAATCGGTCTCTAAGTATATGGAATTTAGGGTTGAATTCGTACTAGTTTCCTAAACTGCTCATAAAAACAGAAGTTACTATTATGTGTCAATTGTTACTATACTTGATAATATGATTTCTTTAAATAAATTGAGAGAGATATGGGTATATGTGACAGTAAAGTTAATTGGATAAAGCACGTAATATGGCTATCAATGAAGGATTTATATGAATACACATGCATTCATTTGTGTATATGAATAAAGACTAATGATGAAATATCTAACTTATACATGTAAATAGTTTTGTACATGATTGTCATATGCAAAATTGATATATATATTATACACATGTAACCTTATGACATGAAAGTGCACATTTTGACATGTATTTATGCTATGAAATAAGGACTGCAATAGTATGACCTTGGCATGTGTATATGCCCATATGGAAACATGTTGACATTATGTATAGCACATGATTTTAATAATGATAAAGATATATATATATACATATATATATATTTGGCAAATATGCTCATATGAGTAAGTCTACTATATGCGAGTGTACCCACAGGTACGTACATCCATGATTATGTACATGAGTGTATGAGCATGAATTTGTACTATGAGATAGAAAATGTTTTAGCATGACTGTGAACATGTGAGATGCTTAATGTGATTTGTGGATTATGTGAACATATAAACATATGTCTATAAATATAATATGATCTTACATGATTGGGTTTGACTGTTGAAAGAAGTTTGAGAGTAATGATTCGAAGAAAATGAGTAAAGTGAAACGTATGAATACGTCTTTACTTAATTGAAATGATATGATTAAGCATATGTGTGGTCACATGATAGCATGCTAAAATACAGATCTACAGTGCTATAGACACCATTATAGAAATTTTATTAAAGTATATAATGGTAATGTCATACAAGACTATGTATACAAGTGTATGCATCACAGAAGGAGTATCTTGTCATGTGATTATTATATGAGAAAAGTGTATAATTGTTTATGATTAGTGCATATATGTATATGTACTAAAGAAGATGTATATATATATTTTACATGATCATGTATGGGTACAAATGGCATTATATAAGTATAATATTGACATACGAACTAGCCACATAAGTGAATATGATTACAAGAACAGAATAGTATTACCCAACAGTGAAATGTTCACCGGTTTATAGAAAGTTATACAAGAACATGAGTATGAGTACATTGTTCATAGTTATACAAGAGTATACATGTGCATATAAGAATATGAATGAATAAAAGAAAAGATAAAGTAAATAGATCTTTTTGCCTGCATTGAGTCTAGGAAGTGGATAGATAGGCATGCCTATAAGGGTACCATGCAGCTGCAGAAAAACTTGTGCCTTCGGGTACCATCGTTCAACCCCGTTTGGGTTGTAGTCAGCCCCGTTTGGGTGACTAAACAGCTTGTGCCTTCGGGTACCATCGTTAAGCCCCGTACCTTCGGGTACCATAGATACACCAAAACTTGTGCCTTCGGGTACCATCGTTCAACCCCGTGTGGGTTGTGGTCACCCCGTTTGGGTGGCTAAACCAATTTGTGCCTTCGGGTACAATCGTTCAACCCCGTTTGGGTTGTAGTCAGCCCCGTTTGGGTGACTAAACAGCTTGTGCCTTCGGGTACCATCGTTTAACCCGTTATCCACCTCTTTAGAATAGTGCAGGCCTTATACCAAAGTTAAGAATAGTTTGATGTTAATTTAAAGCTTTATAAAGCATAACAATTCATAAATTGATTTTAGAATCTAATTTATATGTGAAATTCCTTTACAGCACAAATGGAAATTATGGTATTAAAAGATGTTACAATACACACTTATGCATGATTATCGCATATAGAAACAGTACGTACAGAGTTATATAAATGAACTAGTGCATCACTAATATATAATTATGAACTATATTAGAGATAGTATGTTCTCTAAAGCAAATGAATATAAGAGTTTATGAATGGGTATTCATGTTGGTGATTGCTTTTCAAATTAATACAGTTGAGTTATATGTTTTCCCTATATTTACTCGTTATTGCTCTTGATTAAGAAATGATGTATATTGTCTTGTGCATACACATAAAGCATTTATAGATTTACAAGAGATAAAGTTCACATGAAAATGGTATTGGATATAAAAGCAAGCTAGAAATTCTATGTATGCATTGGTACAATAAGTAATTCGAATATATTTCTTGATTGATAAATGATGAACTTTCATAGTACTAATGCCTTGTTTTACTTGCGAATATTTATATGTGAATGTTGATCATAGCTTATATGTGAATGTTGATCATAGCTCATATGTGAATATGTATATGCTTATATTCCTATCTTATATGAAAAAGTGGAAGGAATGACTAAGTATAAACAGTGGTAAAATAATCAATGAATGAATCGCAAGATTAAAGGACAATTATGCTTATATGGTTAATTGTTGAGTATAAGTTATACTTTATAGTTTATAATGTATGCTTGTTGACGACCATTGTGAGTAGTCGTTATCATTTATAGTATTCCCCACTAAGCTTTATAGCTTAGCACGGATTTTTGTTTATCCGTGTAGGTTGGGAGAACAGGACTTTCTTCCAGGTCTGTTTTCTGCAGCAGGTTGGCCAACACAAGTCTTAGAAGATTGATATTAGAGTCTTCTTTTTGTCCTTATGATTTGTAGTTGTGGAAACTCTAAATATGTTGGAAATTTTGTATTTACTACAGATGCTTTGTATATGTAATATTTGATGTTAGTAAGTTGCACCTGTAAGTGAAGATTCTAATAGTTAACTTTTGGATATCTATTTAGTGGATTATCAGATGAAATGTTGATAAGCATGCTTGATTAATATTAATCACAGTGTTATAGCTAAGTACAGGGTAAGGGTGTTACAATTAGTGGTATCAGAGCAAAGGTTTAGCCGTTCCTAGGCTATAAGTGTTTAGAGTAATTGTTATTTGGAAGTTTTAGTGTGTTGGCCTAATGCAGATATCTTGGTTTTGTTTTGTATAGATTAAAGATGGATAAATTGAAAGAAACTGGGAAAGAGATCATTAAAGTTAGCAATTCTGGGGCATTGAACTTATTTGTCCCCGATCTTGTGAAAGTAACTCATGTTAAGATGTCTGTTTCTTTATTGGAGGAACTAAAGAAATGCTGATATGATTAGTGTTTGGCTTATAGTACAAGTGTGTTAATAGAATATAGTATAAGTGTGCTAATATGGTTTTAGAGAAACAGTATAAGTTGTGAATAAAATCTTTCTTATGTGATGATGTTGTGAGAAATTTGGTTAATTACGACGCTAAGTATACCTGTCAGTGAATCCTTAACAGGCATGGGCAGTTGACAAAACATTATACATGGGATGGGGCAAAAACATATACAGCACACGAGAGAATGCATTTGCATCTTATTGCATACATGAAAGCATCATTTACGCATAAGCATAGCATCAAGCATCATACTACATGTACAGGCCCCGACTGAATAGGAAAGCTGACAGGATATACATTAAGCATAGTAATGATATGATAGTATGACACGGTTGCCCTTATTTGGAGATAAGGTCAAATGAAAAGTGAGAAAAGAAGATGGTAAAGTAAGTATTAGATCATAGATGGTTGTGATAGACATAGAGGTATAGCAATGATAGTGTTGTACATGAGTAAAAGATACAAGTATGAATTTCGAGGACGAAATTTCTTAAGGGGGAGAGATTTGTAAGGACTCAAATTAGGCCTTAGTAGAATTCAAGGACATAATCCCAATTATTAATGTTTAATCAAGCTTAATTAGATGAATTATTATAAGCTTATATATTGAAGGATAAACTAGTTGTTTATTTATGTGTGTAATTGAAATAATATTTTATTTCAAGGATCAATTGGGATATAAGTGTTATTAAGTTCGATAATTGTGATAAATGTGTAAGACATATGGTATGAATTTTATAAGGTCATAATTAAATTATTATTGTTGGTTTAATAACATTCAAGGGTGTAATTGAAGTTCAAAGTATTAGTTTAAGGGTTAATTTGTAAATTCAGCATCTTAAAGGTCAAAGGTGAATAAATGAATATTTGAGAGGTTAATTTAAGAGAAAGAATAAGTGATTAGGTTGATTTATAACATGCAAAAAGATGTGGGTTAATTAAAGGACATGCATTTTGTTGAAGGATCAAAGAGGGAATTTTCCTAGCTATTATATAAAGTCTTTTGCTAGTGGAATGAAAGAAAAACTCTTTGAAATGGTGGTGAACGAAATCTTAGAGAGAGTTACAGCAACTTCATTTTCTTCTTCATATTTCTTAAAGCCATAGATGAATTCTCAAGGTCTTGTTGAAGAGGAATTGTTGCATGTTGTTCAATCTAGATCATTAGTATAACTATAAGGTAATATCCTAACTTGTTAGTTCATCTCTTCATCTTCATCTCTTTCTTAATTTGATTGATGATGGATGATTGTTGTTGTATGTATGAAATGATGTAAAGGAGAGAGAGAAGGTGGAAGAAGCAAGGAAAAGGGCTTGCAAGGGGTTTAAGACAAAGGAATTTTCAGCTAAGGTATGGGAATGTAGGTTGTTCATATTGCATGTGGAATTGGTTGCTGAATTTGGATGTAATTTATAGAAATTGAAGTTACGTTTTTTCTGGTTTTTGCTGGGTTTTCGGGTTGATTTTAGAAGAACAGATTTCATCAGTTGTGAGAGTCAGTGCCGAGTCGTGAAGCACTTCACGAGTCGTGAACTTTTGTCCGACTCGTGAAGCTCTTCACGTGTCGTGAAATTCTGCCCTTTTTCACCACTCGTGAGCCCCTTCATGAGTAGTGAAATGCTGCCTTTTTCTCTACTCGTGAGCCCCTTCACGAGTCGTGAAATGTTGCCCTTTTACTTCACTCGTGAGCCTCTTCACGAGTAGAACGTTTCTTCACGACTGATTGACCTATCTGGATTGTTTTACTCATAAGTTGAGCTACAGAACAGTAAATTGAGTGATTCTTTTTGCGTTGGAAACTAGACTTCCATACCTATATTTCACATGAAGAAACCTAAACTTAAATCGGTCTCTAAGTATATGGAATTTAGGGTTGAATTCGTACTAGTTTCCTAAACTGCTCATAAAAACAGAAGTTACTATTATGTGTCAATTGTTACTATACTTGATAATATGATTTCTTTAAATAAATTGAGAGAGATATGGGTATATGTGACAGTAAAGTTAATTGGATAAAGCACGTAATATGGCTATCAATGAAGGATTTATATGAATACACATGCATTCATTTGTGTATATGAATAAAGACTAATGATGAAATATCTAACTTATACATGTAAATAGTTTTGTACATGATTGTCATATGCAAAATTGATATATATATTATACACATGTAACCTTATGACATGAAAGTGCACATTTTGACATGTATTTATGCTATGAAATAAGGACTGCAATAGTATGACCTTGGCATGTGTATATGCCCATATGGAAACATGTTGACATTATGTATAGCACATGATTTTAATAATGATAAAGATATATATATATATACATATATATATATTTGGCAAATATGCTCATATGAGTAAGTCTACTATATGCGAGTGTACCCACAGGTACGTACATCCATGATTATGTACATGAGTGTATGAGCATGAATTTATACTATGAGATAGAAAATGTTTTAGCATGACTGTGAACATGTGAGATGCTTAATGTGATTTGTGGATTATGTGAACATATAAACATATGTCTATAAATATAATATGATCTTACATGATTGGGTTTGACTGTTGAAAGAAGTTTGAGAGTAATGATTCGAAGAAAATGAGTAAAGTGAAACGTATGAATACGTCTTTACTTAATTGAAATGATATGATTAAGCATATGTGTGGTCACATGATAGCATGCTAAAATACAGATCTACAGTGCTATAGACACCATTATAGAAATTTTATTAAAGTATATAATGGTAATGTCATACAAGACTATGTATACAAGTGTATGCATCACAGAAGGAGTATCTTGTCATGTGATTATTATATGAGAAAAGTGTATAATTGTTTATGATTAGTGCATATATGTATATGTACTAAAGAAGATGTATATATATATTTTACATGATCATGTATGGGTACAAATGGCATTATATAAGTATAATATTGACATACGAACTAGCCACATAAGTGAATATGATTACAAGAACAGAATAGTATTACCCAACAGTGAAATGTTCACCGGTTTATAGAAAGTTATACAAGAACATGAGTATGAGTACATTGTTCATAGTTATACAAGAGTATACATGTGCATATAAGAATATGAATGAATAAAAGAAAAGATAAAGTAAATAGATCTTTTTGCCTGCATTGAGTCTAGGAAGTGGATAGATAGGCATGCCTATAAGGGTACCATGCAGCTGCAGAAAAACTTGTGCCTTCGGGTACCATCGTTCAACCCCGTTTGGGTTGTAGTCAGCCCCGTTTGGGTGACTAAACAGCTTGTGCCTTCGGGTACCATCGTTAAGCCCCGTACCTTCGGGTACCATAGATACACCAAAACTTGTGCCTTCGGGTACCATCGTTCAACCCCGTGTGGGTTGTGGTCACCCCGTTTGGGTGGCTAAACCAATTTGTGCCTTCGGGTACAATCGTTCAACCCCGTTTGGGTTGTAGTCAGCCCCGTTTGGGTGACTAAACAGCTTGTGCCTTCGGGTACCATCGTTTAACCCGTTATCCACCTCTTTAGAATAGTGCAGGCCTTATACCAAAGTTAAGAATAGTTTGATGTTAATTTAAAGCTTTATAAAGCATAACAATTCATAAATTGATTTTAGAATCTAATTTATATGTGAAATTCCTTTACAGCACAAATGGAAATTATGGTATTAAAAGATGTTACAATACACACTTATGCATGATTATCGCATATAGAAACAGTACGTACAGAGTTATATAAATGAACTAGTGCATCACTAATATATAATTATGAACTATATTAGAGATAGTATGTTCTCTAAAGCAAATGAATATAAGAGTTTATGAATGGGTATTCATGTTGGTGATTGCTTTTCAAATTAATACAGTTGAGTTATATGTTTTCCCTATATTTACTCGTTATTGCTCTTGATTAAGAAATGATGTATATTGTCTTGTGCATACACATAAAGCATTTATAGATTTACAAGAGATAAAGTTCACATGAAAATGGTATTGGATATAAAAGCAAGCTAGAAATTCTATGTATGCATTGGTACAATAAGTAATTCGAATATATTTCTTGATTGATAAATGATGAACTTTCATAGTACTAATGCCTTGTTTTACTTGCGAATATTTATATGTGAATGTTGATCATAGCTTATATGTGAATGTTGATCATAGCTCATATGTGAATATGTATATGCTTATATTCCTATCTTATATGAAAAAGTGGAAGGAATGACTAAGTATAAACAGTGGTAAAATAATCAATGAATGAATCGCAAGATTAAAGGACAATTATGCTTATATGGTTAATTGTTGAGCATAAGTTATACTTTATAGTTTATAATGTATGCTTGTTGACGACCACTGTGAGTAGTCGTTATCATTTATAGTATTCCCCACTAAGCTTTATAGCTTAGCACGGATTTTTGTTTATCCGTGTAGGTTGGGAGAACAGGACTTTCTTCCAGGTCTGTTTTCTGCAGCAGGTTGGCCAACACAAGTCTTAGAAGATTGATATTAGAGTCTTCTTTTTGTCCTTATGATTTGTAGTTGTGGAAACTCTAAATATGTTGGAAATTTTGTATTTACTACAGATGCTTTGTATATGTAATATTTGATGTTAGTAAGTTGCACCTGTAAGTGAAGATTCTAATAGTTAACTTTTGGATATCTGTTTAGTGGATTATCAGATGAAATGTTGATAAGCATGCTTGATTAATATTAATCACAGTGTTATAGCTAAGTACAGGGTAAGGGTGTTACAATTATAGTGATTGTATTACAATTGTAAATGCACAAAGTTATTCGAGCAATCATATGACTTATGCATTGTGAGTTAATTTTTGAGCTTTATTATTTATTGATTATATACTTTATCATGTTACTAATATTATTGTTATATTATCATATTAAACCTATGTTACATTCGATGCATGTTAAGTGTTTGTTAAGGACCACTGTGAGTGGTCATCCATCATATTTTGTTTCCCACTAAGTTTTATAACATAGCACGGGTTATTTTATCTATATAGGTTCAGTGGATAAGACTTTTGGTTAGGGATGTATCTCTATATTAGTTGAGCCAACACAAGTATGAAGAAATTAATATAGGAAGTTTTTTATTATTATCCATATTTTTTTATAATTTTGCATTATCAGTTGTATGTATGTAATGATGTATGTAGTTTTGGGCTTATTGAGTTGTATAAGATCACTTTTGTAAAGAGAATAGTAAATGTATGCCTGTATGATCTAAAGTAACTAACATGCCATATGATATGCACACTAAAGTACGAATAAGTAAAAATATGAGAATAGTGATATTAATCTCTAATATGTATATGAAATATAGAATGTGAATAACTATAGTAACACCTAATTGCTATGCATGATAACTAGTTTAATAAGGCAATTGTATGAATAGAGTATGCTTAATGGTATAATAACATCGTATAATTGATTATCAATACATGATATAGTAATATGGTTAGGGTAATAGAATTAGGGTGTTACCCAACATCTAATTATCTATCTTATGAGTCAAATAAAGAAAAGAAAAAGAGGTTGTTACCTTAAGATTGCCCAACCATTAAATTATCTCTCCTCATAATTGTTCTATCTAAGTTTAGAGGTTAGTTAGAGGTTGTTTAAAGGTTATTTAGGGAGAAGAATGGATGCCTTTGTCCTTGGGTTGGCCATCCATCATATCCCCCTTAATCTCTTGATTTTTCTTCCTTTTCAAAAGAATTCTAGGGAAGGCTATGTGTCCTCTTCTTATTGGTCCATTATTTGACCAATATTAATCTGCACTTTTCTCTCTCTTCTTCTTTAATTCTCACTTTTGGCATAAAATCTATAATTTAAATTTCAATCAAATCCTTATTTCATATCTCTCCTAAATATACATGTACCTATCACAACTTTAATTTACCATTTTTCCCTTAACTTTTAAATTAATTACATTCGGGTTTTTTCCTACACTTCTAATACTTATCTCTTTGTATTATCTTCCTAATTCATCCTAAACATACCAGATTACCACTAAGGTATATGTTGGGGCCTTACAGTTAAGGTTTATATGGATGACATGATGATCAAGTCAAACACTCAAAAATGACACTTTGAGACATTAGAAAATTTTTTTCCAATGGATCAAAAAGTATAATCTCCACCTTAAACCCAAGAAGTGTGTGTTCGAGGTAATGTCAAGCAAGTTATTAGGGCATGTAGATAATCAACGAGGAATAAAAGTGGATCTGAATAAGATGAAGGCTATCAGGGAAATGTCAATATTGAAGAAAGAAAAAGAAATCATCTAATTTTTGGGGTAAATTCAGTATATTAGTAGGTTTATTACTAAATTCACCACTATACGTGAGCTGATTTTTTTGCTTTTGAGGAAGGATCAACCAGTCAATTGGAATGATGGCTATTAGAAGGATTTTGAAACCATTAAGGAGTATATGTTGCATCCACTAGTTTTACATCCATCAAAACCATTAAAGCCTTTGATTTTGTACATAACAGTGGAATAGGGTTCAGTAACAGCTATAATAGCCTAAAAAGAAGAAGCTAAGATAGAGTTTACTATGTATTATCTGAGCAATAAGTTTTTTTCTATACGAGGCAAAGTATGTCGATATGAAAAAGATTTGTTTAGCAGGAATATGGGCCTCTAAGAAGCTGAGATATTACTTCCATTCTTATAAGACTCAGGCTATAGTTAAGCATAATCCACTCAGTTACCTTTAGTCAGCACCATCTCTAATGGGAAAAATGGGAAGATGTCTTCTATTGTAGTAAGAATTCAAAATAAAATATATCAATAGATGTGAGGTCCCAATCTTAGCCCTAATCAGATTATGGTAAATCAACGAGGATCATGGTCAAATAAGGTGAAGTAGGATTTAAGTACAATGTTTAAGTCAAAGTCTTATGAGGGGTATTTTGGTAAATTATGCAAATATGTAACTTGGGTATAACTAAATTAAATGAAGGATGTAATTGGAGTAAACTAAAAGTTTTGGAGGTTTAAGGAAGAAGTGAGTTATTGGGGGGTTAGAATGGAAAAAGGTAATTTTGGAAATTCATTTGAGAAGTTATTTACCCCCACTAACTCCTTTTTATAGCTTCCCTAAGAAGGGACTTGGAGGATTGAGAATTAGAGATCGGCTCAAGGATCTTTCTTTCTATCCCTCTCTGGTTATGGATTACGGATTGAAGAAAATGGTGGTTTAGGATTTTGAGAGCTAACATCTTTAAGGTAATGCTTTCCTCTCTTGCAGTCCTTTATTTTGTTTGGGTTCCATTTTCAGATTTAGAATTAAAAGGAATATGATTGTTATCTTCTTATGCAAGGGAAGGATAACCTTTCAGAGTTGAATCAACAATTTTAAAAAAGATGAAGCTTCAATAATAGGTACGGAAATTAGGTTTACTACACTATTTATATAAGTTTGTTTTAGGGACGTTTCTCCCTCCTGATATATGTATTAGCTATGATGAGGTTAAAAGCTAAATCTAGTAATTTAGATGAGTTTAAAATGGTTTAAAGGTTTAATGAGCATTACTCTAAGATGTTAAGTGAGATCTGGAATTTGACCTGCTTAATCTAGGTTTTTAGGTTTCTGCTTGTCGAGATCCCTTGCATTGCCGCACGTGGTATTTCTTCTTCCCATGCAAGGCCACGCATAACTTCCCTCCCTTGAATGGCCATGCATATTCCTCAGTAATTCCCTACACAGCCATGTGATGCCTTTGTAATTCCCTTGAGCGCTCGCACATCCTTCCTTGAAATTCCCTACATGGCTGCGTAAGGCCCTTTGGCTTCTCCTGTACGGCTGCGTATGGGTTTCTCAGCCACATATGGCTTTCCTAGCCATTTGTGGCCTTTCTTTTTCTCATGCATGGCCTGTCATTTTGATGCACGGCCAAGCATAGCCTATATTTTATTGCACAGCCAAGTGCCTTATTCCTCTTCAAGTACACGGCCACATTTACTTCCTATACACATGCTCCTAAATAATAAATCACTTATAATCATGAGCATAATATTATATTAAAGTCTATAAGCTTATTAAAAGAGCCTAATAACCGTGGTAAACAAAGTTAGTAGTGAGTAATGTTGACGATAATTGTTATTAAAAGGGTGGTTAGTATGCTATCTAATCATTGAGGGATTAATAGATTGTGAAAGCCTTCCCAATACTAAAATTTAGTAAGATATGAGAAAAGTATGATTATAAGATGAGGTGTTATTGGAATTTGAATGATAGAAATATCTTTATAAAAGGGAGTAGATTGGAGAATCCCTTTATACACATATATGTATATAGAAAGAGTGAAAAGTTTTAGAGTGATAAAACTTATTGAGGTAATGTATAGGGTTCACTTGAAAGCTAATTTAGGTGGGACTGGTATATGGAAATGCTAATATGAATGGTCTTTCTAGATTATGTTTTGTTGCATATCGAGCACAGAATTAAAGAAGAGTAAGAGGCAACATAATAACCTAAGAATTATATGTTATTTAATGTGTCATATAAGGTTGGTATAAAGCATATAACCTATCAAGGTAAATGGTTTTACCTAATTTACTATACATTGATGTGTCTTTGTAATGGTATGAAAGTACTACAATGTGGTCTAGTGTTATAAAAGGATGGTTGAATGTTACTTATCTAAGTTAAAGAGATGGGATATTACATTTTATGCTTAGTTATGAGACTATAGAAGTTTGGTTATGCTTCAGGTCATAATGGAATGTAGTGAATACCCTTGATGTAAAGGAATATGCTTGACTGTTTGCTCATACCCTATATTTTATTATGTAAAACTCATACCCGCAAGTAGTGTGATGACGTATAAGATGGAATAATCTTACATTAACTTACCTTCGCATAAAATGTTATAACATAAAAAGTACAAGTAAGGTGATTGATGCAGATATGATCACGTTAGGATATATAACATGTCATCCATGATCTATTAGAATATAAAACTAAACCAAAGAGTTAAATAAGAACAAGTATTGACCTTAGGATGAAAATAACTGTTCATCTTATTATATTAATCATATATGCTTAAGTGTTGTTCAAAGTGATTATATATTGATGTGAATAATTACAATATTGTATGGAGGCTACTCACAACAAATAGCAATAAGGTACGTCATAGAGAACTATCAATGAGTTATGTAAGTTCAATATTTTTTCGTTAATGTAACTATGCTATGATAAGTAGTCTGACTTAATATGTGAACAAGTATGAGTAATAAAAGCATGTATTGCTATGATTCAAGTTGCATTTATATGTACACATAAATGCATACATGTATGTGTGTGTGTGTGTGTGTGTGTTTTGACATGCATATAATCTTATGAAGACTTTTAATAGCAAGAACTACACTTTCATATTGCCTCATTAGCTTCATGCATAATACTAAGGATGATGAAATAAATCAATGAGAGTTTATACTTTATTATGTTTACATAATCGTTCCACTACTATGGTATGTATAAATGAATGTTGATGCAATTATGTAACTATATGATTGGTATCCATATGTACTGGAGCATAGAGCTCAACACTGATCTATGATGAGAATAATATGCATTCTCATATGAATTATGGCTTTAAGCAAATGTTGTAATAAATAAAGAAGAATATGTTGAATTAAAGATGTTCTTAAGAATGGTAAAGCCTGTGGATCTTAGTTCAATTATGGATTAGATAGGCATGCCTAAAGGGATACAGTTGCAACTACCATCGTTGACCCCATTTTGGTCCATTGTTTGTTCCTTTATGGAACCATAGTTCGGCCTTTTTGGGTCCATCGTTTGATATCTTCGGATATCCACAGTTTGATATCTTCGGATATCCGTTGTTTGATACCTTCGGATATCCATTGCTCCCATTATCCACCCTTTAAACTAGCACTTAGGCATGCTATTAAATATTAAAGATTTAGAAATGTGCTCAAAATAAAGAAATAAATGCACCGATTGCTTAACTTATATAATATAAGCATAAAGAATAGCCTATTATGCACTTTAAGTTAAATTCCTTTTTAGCTATAAATTATTTCAATGAAATGAAATGTATGAAAAAAAAAATATGCATGTGATAATTGGAATTTCTTTGGTAATCATGATATGTAAGGCCATTCTTTGTAATTTCATGCAAAGTTGGTTAGTCAGTACATGATTATAAACATGAACTGTGAATTATAAAGGTATTCTATACTTAACATTATATGATAATTGTGAAGTAATTATGCCTAATAGTATCCTTTATAGACGTTGCTTGACACATGCACTCCTTATGCTTTGAATGAATATTGAATGCATACCTTATATAACTAATGTTATTAAATGCATATGATTGAAGTTTGTATTATCAGTAATCACGATGTCTGGAGTCATGAATGAAAGGATTATGAAGTGAATGAATTATGCTAGCTTATCAATTAAAGAGATTTAATTATAAAAGTAAATTGAAAAGTCTTTAAGAACTAGATGAGTTCACGTAATGCTCTAGATTATAGTAAGAATAGTACTTATTGTTAAGGTTGAAGACTCCTCTGGAATGTTCATTGTAAATGATTTATATTGTAGACTTATATGTTTTTCCTTAATTATGAAGGTGGTAATGAAGCTATGATATTTTTGTAAGAGTTTGTCTATAGTCTTTTGTTTATAGCTTAGCACAAGTTTGTTTATCCATGTAAGTCTCAGGATAAGCTGCATTTTGGATTGATAGTTGTTGTGGCTCAACCACTTTGAGGATGAGATCTAGCAGGTTGCAATGGTCCTTGAGGTTTCTATGTTGATTGAAGGCCATTTATGTTATATCTCTTTTATTTTGGAGTTTGTTTTGGTTATATTATGGCATGTAATTAAGGCCTATACTATTTTTTTTTTGCTTGATATTTACTAGGGTTATGTTAGTATTGATGATTATGTATGTATGGTGGATTAGTATGTTACAGTTAGTGGTATCAAAGCGCCCAGGTTTAGTCATTTCTAGGCAATAAGTAATTGAGAAATTGTTATTGAAGGTTGAGATGAATTGGTCTACACCAAATCGCCATATTTGGTGTTATTATTATTGGGATACATAGTTTTGATGATTGCAATAGATGATTGACCTATGATTGATATATAATGGAGCACTAGTAAGATTTTGGTTCAGAGATTGTGAGGTGATATTAGAGGAATTGCTAGTATCTCTCACCTCATATTATTAGAAGTGTTTAAATGCTTTGATGTTCTATGACTAAAGTATAGCATGAGTTTGATTATAAGTACTTCGAGACTGTTTATTAAGGCATTTGAGGAAAAGTTTATATGACTAGAAGAGAACTTGATTTTGGCATTGAAGATGATGCGAGATGTTGAGGTTATTAGGATGCTCTATATATTTGTCAGAATTTTCCTAATCAGCATGAGCAATTGAACATGTTTCATGGTAATAGGATAGAGTAAAACATGTACAGTATATGAGAATATACATTGGTATTAATTACATACATGAAAATATTAACGCATTGCATAGCATCCCATATCATCTCATAACACATAAATATTACCACATGATATTCTGGCCCAGCTGAAAGGGAAAACTGATTGAAAGTATAACAAGCATAAGAGTATTTAGAGATCCAAGATAGGTATTAATGCTATAAATAGATGAGTTTATTATGGATATAGAGAGTACTTATGGTTATAGTTGCTTATAGCTAAAACGGAGTGTGGAAGATCACTAGCAATAAAGATAAAAGATTATAGGTTTGAATTTTGAGAACTCTTTTAAGGGCGAGAGATTTGTGAGGCCCCAATCTTGGCCCAAATTGGATTATAGTAAATCAACAAGGATCATGGTCAAATAAGGTGAAATAGGATTTAATTGCAATGTTTAAGTCAAAGTCTTATGAAGGGTATTTTGGTAAATTATGCAAATATGTAAATTGGGTATAACTAAATTAAATGAAGGATGTAATTGGTGTAAACTAAACGTTTTAGCAGTTTAAGTAAGAAGTGAGTTATTGGGGGGTTAGAATGGAAAAAGGTAATTTTAGAAATTCATTTGAAAAGATATTTACCCTACTAACTCCTTTTTATAGCTTCCTGGAGAAGGCACTTGGAGGATTAAGAATTGGAGATTGGCTCAAGGATCTCTTTCTCTCTCTCTCTCTCTCTCTGGTTATGGATTACGGATTGAAGAAGATGATAGTTTAGGGTTTTGAGAGCTAACATCTTTAAGGTAATGTTTTCCTCTCTTGCAGTTCTTCTTTTTTGTTTGGGTTCCAATTTTAGATTTGGGTTTAAAGGGAATATGATTGTTATCTTCTTGTGTAAGGGAAGGATAACCTTTAAGAGTTGAATCAAGAATTTTAAAGGAGATGAAACTTCAATAACAGGTACGGGAATTAGGTTTACTACACTGTTTATATAAGTTTGTTTTGGGGACTTTTCTCCCTCCTGATATGTGTATCATTTATAATGAGGTTAAAGGATAAATCTAGTAATTTAGATGAGTTTAGAATGGTTTAAAGGTTTAATGAGCCTTACTGTAAGATGTTAAGTGATATCTGGAATTTGACCTACTTAACTGTGTTTTTGGGTTTCTGCTTGCTGAGATCCCTTACACGATTGCGCATGGTATTTCTTCTTACCATGCATGGTCGTGCGTAGCTTTCCTCCCTTAAATGATCATGCATATTCCTCAATAATTCCCTACATAGCCGTGCAATGCCTTTGTAATTCCCTTGAACGACCGCACTTCCTTCCTTGAAATTCCCTGCATGGCGGCATAAGGCCCTTTGGTTTCTCCTACATAGCCGCATATGGCTTTTTCGGCCGCATATGGCTTTCCTGGCCGTGTGTGGCCTTTATTCTCCTCATGCATAGCCTATTGTTTTGATGCATGAACGGTGTCTAGCAAGTGTACTAGATCGGCTAGTAATATAGGGAAATATAGATTAAGACCCCAAAATATCGTACCCAAGGGAACATGGATTGCTAAGGATAATACCTATATATGAATTAAATTAATCCGAGATTGTTTCCCAAATGTTTTTGATTTAAAAGCAAAAATTAAACAAAATAAACAATTAAACAAAACAAAAGCTAAAACATGAATTAAAAACAAAGCAATAACTGGAATTCTCTTGCTAAAGAAACTATCCACCTTAACTTTCATTGTAATGACTTAAATTCAATATAAACACCAGTTATTATGAAAAAACTAGTAATAGAGCAAGATATCTTTATTCAAGTATATCATTCTTAGTATTAAACTCATAGACAAATCTAATACTTAGCATGCAAATCTAGTTTTAACTTCTTAAATATTCATTGAAGCCTTTCTCAAGTGATTCAACTCTAATTTATTCTTAGTTCCTCCTCTCTTAGTATTAACCAATAAAATTAACACATAATTATCTCATATTTCGGATAATAATCATGCATAAACATCAAAGAGTTAACCCAAGAACATGCAAATCATTAACTATGTCAAAACCAATTTTTAGTTATTTATTCAATAAACCAACAATCAATCTCAACTTAATCAAAGATTAGAATATGCTTAAAAGCAAGAAATAATCAACCGATATTGAAATTAAGCTCAAAACAAAGTCATAACAATGAAAATTTAAGATTTCAAGAATTCATTAGCAAAAGAAGAAAAACTATTTCCTAAACATAATTAAAAACTAAAGACAAAGCTGAAAAAAAAATAATAAAAGCAAAATAACGTAAAAACAAACTAAAGAAAAGTAAAGCTAAATTCTAAGGTTGATCCCCTAATTAATCTAATTCCTAAACTCCTTTTTTTTCTTTGGTGTTTTAGACTGCTATTTATAGGCAAAAGATGTCTTGGATTCCTTCTCAAACTCTTAGAATCAAATAGGAAGTAATTTCTGCCCAAAATAGGAAGTTCGAGAATCCTTCGTGAAGTGGGAATTGCCATCACGTGGCCATGTGTTCCCTAGTGTAAATTCACCCGTGGCCATGTGTTGCATTTGGTCTTTCTCACACGTGGCCACGTGATTTCCTCCTTTGTTTCACACGTGGTCATGTGTCCTTACTTCATTCTTTAAAAACCTCTTTCACGTGGCCACGTCTCCTTCTTCATTCATTTTCACGTGGCCATACATCGATCTTCTGGACCTCACGATCACTTTCTTGCATAAATTTTCCATATTTGCATTTTTGGCCCAAATCTTTGTATTTTTTACAATTAAGTCCTTTTTCTTGCAAAATAACCCTGAAAAACACCAAAATTTACAATTAACTTCAAAAACATAAAACTAACAAATTAAACTCAAATTAAACCTAATTAACACAAAATTAACTTAATTAAACACCTAAAAATATACTAAAAACATCATATAAATGCCCATTATCAATGCACAACCAAGCATGGCCTATTATTTTGTTGCATGGCCAAGTGCCTTGTTCCTCTTCCAGTGCACGACCACATGTACTTTCTATACACATGCTCCTAAATAATAAATCAACCATAATCATGAGCATGGTATTATATTAAAGTCTATAAGCTTAGTAAAAAAAGCCACATAATTAGGGTAAACGAAGCTAGCAGCGAGTAATGTTGATGATAATTGTTATTAAAAAGATGTTTAGTATGTTATCTTATCATCGAGGGACTAATAGATTGTGAAGCCTTCCCAATGCTAAAGTTTAGTATTATATGGTTAGAAAAGTGTGATTATAAGAAGAGGTGTTATTGGAATTTGAATGACATAAATGTCTTTATAAGAGGGAGTAGATTGAATTAAGTTGTAAGTCACCTAAAGCCACCAATATGTTGTATATGGTATGGTCACCTATTTGGAGAATCCCTTTGTACACATATATGTATATAGAAAGAATGAAAAGTTTTAGAGTGATAAAACCTATTAAGGTAATGTATGGGGTTCACTTGAAATCTAATTTAGGGGGGACTTGCATATGGCAATGCTACTATGAATGATTTTGCTATAATATATTTTGGTACATATCGGGCACAAAATTAAAGAAGAGTAAGAGGCAACATAATAACCTAAGAATTATATGCTATTTAATGTGTCATATAAGGTTGGTATAAAGTATATAACCTATCCAAGTAAATGGCTTTACCCAATTTACTACACATTGATGTGCCTTTGTAATGGCATGAAAATACAATGATGTTGCCTAGTGTTATAAAAGGATGGTTGAATGTTATTTGTCTAAGTTAAAGAGATGTGATATTACATTTTATGCTTAGTTTTGAGACTATAGAAGTTTGGTTATGCTTCAGGTCATAATGGAAGGTAGTGAATAGCCTTGATGCAAAGGAACATGCTTGACTATTTGCTTATGCCCTATATCTTATTATGTAAAACTCATACCCACAAGTAGTGTGATGATGTATAAGATGGAATAATCTTACATAAACTTACCTAAGTATAAGATGTTATAAGATAAAAAGTACAAGTAAGGTGACTGATGCACATATGATCATGTTAGGGTATATATATAATCTGCCATCCATGATCTATTAGACTATAAAAGTGAACTAAGGAGTTAAATAAGAGCAAGTGCTAACCTTAGGATGAAAATAATTGTTCATCTTTTTATATTGATCATATATGCTTAAGTGTTGTTCAAAGTGATTATATATTGATGTGAATAATTATGATATTGAATGGAGGCTACTCACAGCAAATAGTAACAAGGTACGTCATTGATAACTATCAATGAATTATATAAGTTCAATATTTTATCGTTAATGTAACTATGTTATGATAAGTAGTCTAACTTAGTATGTGAACAAGTATGAGTAATAAAAGCATGTACTGCTATGATTCAAGTTGCATTTATACACACACACACACAGATATATATATATGGACATGCATATAATCTTATGAAGACTTTTAATATCAAGAACTACACTTTCATATTATGTCATTGGCTTCATGCATACTACTACGGATGATGAAATAGATCAATGAGAGTTTATACTTTATTATGTTTGCATAATCGTGCCATTACTATGGTATGTATAAATGAATGTTGATGCAATTATGTGACTATATGATTGGCATCCATGTGTACTAGAGCCTAGAGCTCAACACTGATCTATGATTAGAATAATTTGCATTCTCATATGAATTGTGGCTTTAAGCAAATGTTGTAATAAATAAAGAAGAATATATTGAATTAAATATTTTCTTAAGAATGGCAAAGCCTATGGGTCTTAATTCAGTTGTGGATTAGATAGGCATGCCTAAAGGGATACAGTTGCAGCTACTATAGTTAACCCCACTTGGGTCCATTGTTTGATCCTTTATGGAAGCATAGTTCAGCCCTTTTGGGTCCATCATTTGATATCTTCGGATATCCACAGTTTAATATCTTCGAAAATCCATTGTTTGATACCTTCTTATATCCATTGCTCTCATTATCCACCCTTTGTACTAGTATTTAGGTAGGCTATTAAAGATTAAAGATTTAGAAATGTGCTCAAAATAAAGAAATACATGCAAAGATTGGTTCACTTATATAATATAAGCATGACGAATGGCCTATTATGCACTTTAAGTTAAATTCCCTTTTTAGCTATAAATTATTTCAATGAAATGAAATGTATAAAAAGTATGCATGTGATAATTGGACTTTCTTTGGTAATCATGATACGTAAGGCCATTCCCTATAATTTCATGCAAAGCTAGTTAGTAAATACATGATTATAAACAAGAACTGTGAATTATAAAGCTATTCTATACTTAAGATTATATGATAATTGTGAAGTAATTATGCCTAACAGTGTCCTTTATAGACGTTACTTGACATATGCACTCCTTATGCTTTGAATAAACATTGAATACATACCTTATATAACTAATGTTATTAAATGCATATGATTGAAGTTTGTATTATTAGTAATCACGATGTCTAGAGTCATAAATGAAAGGATTATGAAGTGAATGAAATATGCTAGCTTGTCAGTTAAAGAGATTTAATTATATAAGTAAATTGAAAAGTCTTCAGGAACTAGATGAGTTCACGTAATACTCTAGATTATTGTAAGAATAGTACTTATTGTTAAGGTTGAAGACTCCTCCAAAATGTTCATTGTAAATGATTAATATTGTAGACTTATATATTTTTCCTTAATTATGAAGGTGGTAATGAAGCTATGATATTTTTTAAAGAGTTTGTCCATAGTCTTTTGTTTCTCCACTAAGCTTTATAGCTTAGTATGGATTTGTTTATCCGTGTAGGTCTCAGTATAAGCTATATTTTGGATTGATAGCTGTTGTGGCTTGACCACTTTGAGGAGAAAATCTTACAGGTTGCAATGGTCCTTGAGGTTTCTATGTTTATTGAAGGCCATTTATGTTATATCTCTTTATTTTGGAGTTTGTTTTTGTTATATTGTGGCATGTAATTAAGGCCTGTACTATTTTTTGCCTAATCTTTACTAGGGTTATGTTAGTATTGATGATTATGTATGTCTAGTAGATTAGGGTGTTACAATAGAAAGATAATTAAAGGAAGAGCAGTTGTAGAATTTATGGCTGACCATCCATTGTAGAGCAATCAAATAGAGTATGAGTTCCTGGATGAGAGCATTGCTACCATTACAGTCCAAAGTTGGCAAATGTAATTTGATGAAGTGACAAACAACAAAGGTGATGGAGTAGGGGTCATTCTTATCACACTAGATGGTGAAAGTTTTCCCTTTGCTGAGAAACTGAGGTTCAATATGACTAAAAATGGAGTTGAATATGAAGCTTGCATGTATGGATTAGAAGCATTGATAGCCTTAGGTATTCAGAATGTAGAGGTATTTGGAGATTCATCCTTATTAATTCACCAAGCAACAAAAGAATGGTCCATCTGAGAAAAGCGACTAGTCCTTACTTCAAGTACTTGAAAAGACTGAGTAATCAATTCAAAATATGCACCTTTAGATATGTGCATCGAGATGAGAACTAGTTAGTAGATGTACTAGCAACTTTAGTGTCTATATCATATAGTCCAACGGGAGTGGCCATGAGACCAATGGTGATCATGAGTTCAATCAGGCCTTATTTTGAGGGTGAACGAGTTACAATCATAGAAAAGGATCAACGGTAAACCCTGATACTATGATATCCATAATTAATTAGAAAAATTAGAGTTTTCTGAAGAAGTTATATAGAAAGATTAGAGAATTTTTGGAAAGCTATCAACCCAGTTTGTAAGTATAAAGGGAGTCCTATACAAAAGGCAAACATGGGTGAGATATTTAGATGAGAAAAAAGCTAAAAGGGTGATGGGGAAAGCTCATGCAAGGATATATAAAGCCTACATGAATGAACTGACCCTGGTAAGGAAGATCATACGACTAGGTTTCTTTTGGTTGACGATGGATACAGATTACTTATGTCATATGAAGTTATGCCAATAGTGCTAGTAATATGTATGCCACTAGTGCAAGTAATATGTGGACTTAAACCACCTACCCACTTCTAAACTACACAACCTTTTATCTCCTTGGCCTTTCTCAGCATAGAAAGTAGATATCATTAAAGAAATTCATCCAACAGCCTCAAATAGGAGTAGATATATTGTGGTTGCCATTAATTATTTCACAAAATGGGTAGAAGTAGAGTTAGTCAGAAAACTAAAGGCAAAAGAAATGACACATTTTATTGAGAGGAATTTGTTCTGCTGTCATAGTATACCTCACCATGTGGTATCAAACAATAGGGTCCAGTTCTAGGAAAAAACAAAGCAGATACTTTAAAAGTATAGGATTCAACACCAAAAGTCTTCTCTATACAATCTACAGTTGAACAGAGCAATGGAAGCTGCAAACAAAAACTTGAAGAAGATCTTAGCTAAGACTATCTAGACTTATAAGGGTTGGGTTAAGAAATTACTATTCGCACTCTAGGGTTATTGAACTACGATTAAGACTTTCATGAAAGCCACCCCTTTCTCCTTAGTGTATGGGACTAAGGCGGTGTTGCCATTAAAAATAAATTTTGATTCATTCTAGGCCACCTTAGAAGCAAAATTACTAGAGATTGGATGGGCAAAGCAAAGGCTGGCACGATTAAATCTGTAAGGCCCCTAACATGACCCTAATTTAATTTGCATATTTTTGAATAGGATTTTAGTTGATTAAGATTTAACTTAAATGAGGCTTTTAGTATAAACAAGGGACAAGGGATGAAATATCTTATTATTATGTTAATTGCATAAAAATAAAATTCAATAGTATGGTTTAATATTAATTGAGGGTGTAATTGAAGTAAAAAGTATTGTTTTGGGGTAAATTTGTAATTTTCAAAATTTAGGGGTTAAATGTGAATAAAAGCATAAATTGAGAGGTTAATTTAAAAGAATGATTTAATGGATAGGCCAATGTATGAAAAAGAAGAAAGGTGGGGTCAAATGTATAACATGCAAAAATTGGCTAGGTTAAAGTGTGACATACAAAAAGGTTTAGGGACCAAAAGGGATATTTCTCTTGACATTATATAAGTCAAATTAAAGGAGTTGGGGGACGAATTTCTTAGAGGAAACTCAGACTTCATCTCTCTCTCTCTCTCTCCATTCTAAATACCTTAAGCAATCTTTGAAGAGAATCCTTGCATGTGTGAGAATTTATCAAGGTTTGATCATCAAAATTAAGGTAATTGGTTTAGTAAATATCATCTTATTCTTCTCCTTCATTTACATTCAGTGGGATAGTTTTTGTTGAGTGCTTGAGGTATAAAATTGATAATGATGATGCTTGTGAAGGAGAAGAGGAAAGTGGAAGGAGAAAAGGGAAAGAAGTGGCAAAGGACTAGGTCAAGGAGAAATAATCAGCCAAGGTATGGGACTTTTAGTGTATTTTGAGTTAGAGACCTCAAAATGAATCAATTCAAATTTCTATAGTTAAATGAGACACAAACCTACAGAATTGTAGAAGGGACCAGGCCTTGATTCTACCTCTAACAAGTTTCTCTTATTTAATGAAAAATTACGTGAACTATAAAAATAGGCTCTAGAATAGCTTGTTATTAAATGGTGATAACTTTGTGTACAATGATCAGAATTATGTAAAGTTTATTTCTATACAAAATAGACTCCTAAGGGCACATTTTATATGAAGGAAGTGTGACCTAAAAATGTATACAAGCATGTTAAATATTGACTTGAAAATTTGTAGGGACTGAATGTACTGTTACAGAATAGACCTTAGTAATTTGAGCATAAATTTTTGTATATATGTTAAAATGCTACAAATTAAAATTCTTGTTAAACTATAGGCATGAAAGTATAACTTTTATGAAGAAATGTTTGTCTAAATCCCTCTTAATATTATGGTATGAATTTTTCTAAGTGACAGCACACACTGTTTCGGTTCTATGAACAGTCTATAATATTTTTCAAATATCTCAAGCTATAGGTCAGATATTAAGGTGAATTTTGATTCTTTGAAAACTAGACACATATGGAAATAAGATTGTAGAAGATCATTTAGCCTAAAAATGACATCTTCAAATTCAAATATGGCTCACAATTTGAGTCCAGAATGCTGCCCTGTGCAGATTTTTACTATACTTTATCTTATGACTTTTAATTAATTGAGTTAAATAGGTGTGTATGTGATTGCAAAATGAACTGAACAAGGAATGTAATATGACTATCAATAAAGGATCATATGCATTCATATACATTCATATGTGTACATAGATAAAGATTAATGATGAAAATATCTAACATATATATGTAATTATATTTGTACATGATTGTCATATGCAAAATTTATGTATACATATGTAATTCTATGATGAGAAACTGCATATTTTTACATGTACCTACGCTATGAAATAGGGAATATAATAGTATGACCATGTCATATGTATATGCCCATATGGAAATATGTTGATATATGTATAACATATGATTTGAATAATGATAAAGGTATACATATTGATAAACATGCTTATAAGAATAAGCTTACTATATGCGAATATGCCTACAAGTATGTACATTTATGATTATGTATATAAGTGTATGAGCATGTAATTGCCTTATGAGATAGAAGATGTTTAGAATGACTATGAACATGTGAGATGCTTAATGAGAACATGTTCAAGTATATGATGTGATGATTATATGTCATACCTATATGCCGTTATGCAAATTTTATAGTCACACAAATTGGATGAGCTAGATGTATAACTTGTTATATGAAATGTACATATATCTGTCTATGCACTAGAGAACTTATAGTTTTACAAGACTATGTATATGTGCAAATGGTATGCTATGAATACAGTCTTAATGTGTGAATTTAACATGAACATAGTATTGCTTGCAATATAGTTCAGATTTGGATAGATTGGCGCCTATAGGGAAAATTACAACTATCATAGTTTGGCCCAATTGGGTCTAAAGTATGTTTGATTCCGTTTGGATCATGAACAGCCCCATTTGGGTTGTTAGGCGACCCCGTTTGGGTCTGCTTGACCGGTCTAAAGTATAATTTGGCCCCATTTGGGTCTATAGATCCGATATCTTCAGATATCCCCCATTTTGATATCGAAGTGTATCGACAGTTCCCCGTTATCCACTGATAGAACTAAGGCAGGCTAAACTTTATTTATAGTAATGATCATAATTAATCAGTTAAAGTTTATCTTATTCAAAATCATTACTGTGGATCATATTGTTGGTCTGTCTATAGAAATTGTGCATCATTTGAATATGTTCACATGAGAAATTGTCATCTATATGAATTATGAAAATGGGAATATTTGTTACTCTTTTGTGTGTAATGTTTATATACATGATGATATGCTTTAAGCTTTAAAGTATTTGTTATTATTGATATGTTATGTTGTGTGTGTGTGTATATATATATATATATATATATATATATATATATATATATATATATATATATATATATATATATTGTATGTGTATTTTGATGACCGCTGTGAGTGGTCATCCATCTTTAGATATTCCCCACTAAGTTTTATACCTTAGCACGGGTTATTTATCCATGTAGGTTCAATTATCAAGACTTTTGCTGAGGGACGATCTTTGCATCAGGAAGGGCCAACTACCGACTGTTAAATCTTGATGTAGGATGCTTTTGTATTACTATTATCATGAGTTTTGTATTATGGAAAGCTATCTTATAAAAATGTATCTAACATATGTTAAGTGTTGTAACTCACTAGTAGTAAAGCTAAGAAAGAGTATGTGTGCATGTGATACATAAAGTAGTTTTATATAGTACAGTATGCATGATACTAAATATGAAATGAAAAACAAGTATAGACTTATAGCACGCACATAGGTATATGAAACAGTATGACATGATTAATGGTAATATGATGGTTAAGCGAACATTTTATATAATCATGATTAATATGATTTAATTTATGAGAATAATAGGGTAACTGTATAGGGGTGCTACAATTTGTGCTATCAGAGCCTGGTTTAGCCTTTTCTGGGTAAAAATAAACCTAGGATTCTACAGTATGATATAGTGTTTTGTTTGCATGATGCAGAAGTCCCTGTTTTCTTATAGATAGAAGATGGAGAGCTCTAGAGATGCTATTGAGGAATCGGCTGAAAGTAACGTGCCGGCTAGAACTAATCCTTCCAATCTTGGATCTTCATCATCCAATCCAAATGAGGTCCCGATAGCCATTCCTGCAGAAGTATTGTTAAAGATATCATAGGATATGGTTCAAATTCTTCAAAGGATGACAGCACCTAAAGCTCAAATATCTAAAATTAGGAAGCCTGGTGTCGTAGAGTTTTTAGGCACTAATTTGGAACAGTCTGAGGAAGATGAATTTTAGCTGGAAAGGATAGAGATAATTTTTTATGAAATTCACTATCCAGTAGGTTATAAGGCATCTTATGTTGTGTCCTTACTTCAGGAAGCAGCCTATGATTGGTGGAAGTTTGTGTTAAAGCAACCCCAGTTACCAGATCTCCTTACATGGGAATTTTTCACAGCTGAATTTAGGAAAAAGTATGTTACTGAGGCATACAAGCAAGAGAAGCTAAAGCAATTTATCAACATGAAGCAGAGAGTTATGTATGTGGCTGAGTTTGAGAAAGAATTCAGTCACCTGTGCAAATATGTTCCTGATGAGATGTTAACTGATGCTTTTAAATGTAGACAGTTTAAAGATGGGTTAAATGATCATATCAGATAGAAGTTAATTGGATCTACATCTTTGCATATGGTTAACTTCACTCAACTGGTTATAGCAGTCTTGCGAGTTGAAAAGAATGAAATAGCAAAAAGGGAGAGAGAACAAAGAAGGTGTGGGTCCAAGGGTGGATCTTCCACTACAAAGAGAGCTAGAAGAGCTCAAGGAAATCATCCAGCTGATTCTGGCTATAGTTCTGCAAAAAGGGACAGGAGATAAGAATATTCTACATTGTCTAAGCAGGGAAAGGAAGCTTAAGGGAAATAGAGTGGGGGCAACCTCCAGTGTGTCCCCATTGTACTAGGCAATATTGGGGTACTTGCAAGAAATTGATTGGAGTGTGTTTCAGTTGTGGTGATACTGATCACTTCATGGAAAACTGTCCTTCGAAGAGGGAGAAGGGTGTTGGGCAGCACGGCAGTAGAGGAACTTTTAATGCACCATCTTAAGGTAGAGACAGAGGAAGCAGACGTGGGGGATCAAATCATCAGGGATCCCAGTCCAGGAAAATTTTTGAATTAGTTGACAGACCCACACCTCCAATTGTTCCTAGTCGGGCTTATGCAATGAAAGCTCGAGAGGATCAGAATGCTCCAGAAGTCATAGCTGGTATTTTCTCTCTCTTTGATTCTGACATGCATGCACTAATTGATCCTGGTTTCACTCATTCTTATGTTTGCATTGGGAATATGGGTAGAAGTGAGTCTACTGTACATGAACTGGAATATGATATATGTGTAACCAACCCTTTGGGTCACAGTGTTGTTGTTAATATAGTGTATAAACAGTGTCCTATTGTAATTAAAGGGAAAGAATTCCTTGCTGATCTTATTGAATTACCTTTTCGAGAGTTTGATATTATACTGGGCTTGGATTGGCTGTCTAGACATCATGCAGTTATTAATTGTGAAGCTAAAACTGTAACTTTTATTGGTGTTGATGGTAAAGAAACTATAGTTCAGGGCGTTCAATCTAAACCATTAGCCAATGTAATAACAGCTATGCAAGTTAAGCGATTTCTTAGAAAAGGGTGTGAAGCTTTCTTAGCACTGGTGCTTGATTCAAGAAAAGAGAAAGTGAATCTCCAAGAGATTCCAGTGGTGGAAGAATTTCCTGATGTGTTCCCTGAAGACTTACCTAGTCTTCCACCTAAAAGGGATGTTGAGTTGTCTATAGAAATTCTACCTGGTACAGCTCCTATTTCGAAGGCATCATACAAGATAGCTCCTTTGGAATTGAAGGAACTAAAGGTTCAGTTACAGGAATTGCTTGACAAAGGCTTCATTAGGCCTAGTGCATCACCTTGGGGTGCACCGATTTTATTTGTAAAGAAAAAGGACGGGTCTATGAAAATGTGCATAGATTACAGACAATTAAATAGGGTAACAGTGAAAAATAAGTACCCTTTACCTAGAATTGAAGATGTATTAGATCAGTTGAAGAGTGCTAGAGTGTTTTCCAAGATTGATTTGCAATCGTGTTATTATCAACTTCGGATTAAGGATGTGGATGTTCCCAAAATAGCCTTTAGAACTCGATATGGGCATTATGAGTTTCTGGTGATGCCATTCAAGTTAACAAATGCACCGACTGCATTTATAGATCTTATGAATAGGGTATTTAGACCCTACTTGGACCAATTTATTGTTGTGTTCATAGATGATATTTTGGTGTATTCAAGAAATGAAGAGGAACATGCTGAGCATTTGAAAATTATTTTACACACTCTGAGGGAGAATAAGTTGTATGCTAAGCTGAGCAAATGCAGTTTTTGGCTTAAGGAAATTTCTTTCCTTGGTCATGTAGTATCTTTTGAAGGCATTAGAGTGGATCTAGCTAAAATAGAGGCTATTATGAATTGGAAGCCACCTCGAAATGTGACAGAAGTGAGAAGTTTTCTGGGCTTAACGGGATATTACCTTTTTTGTGAAAGGCTTTTTCAGTTATAGCTACACCACTCACTAAACTAATGAGAAAGTGTATAAAGTTTGAGTGGACTGATCGGTGTCAGGCAAGTTTTGATCAGTTGAAGAAATTATTGATAAAGGCTCCAGTTTTGACACAACTAGTTACAAGAAAGGAGTATGTTATGTATAGTGATGCTTCTAGAGTTGGCTTGGGTTGTGTGTTAATGCAAGATGGCAAAGTAATTGCCTATGCATCTAGACAGTTAAAGCCGCATGAGCAAAACTATCCAACCCATGACCTAGAGTTAGTAGCAGTAGTGTTTGCCATAAAAATTTGGCAACATTATTTGTATAGGGAAAGGTGCAAAATCTATACAAATCACAAGAGTCTCAAGTATTTGCTCACTCAAAAGGAACTTAACTTGAGGCAGCGAAGATGGTTAGAACTATTTAAAGATTATGATTGTATAGTGGATTACCATCCAGACAAAGCTAATGTTGTAGCAGATGCCTTAAGCCATAAGATGATGGCTGCTATGATTGCACATCACCGTAGATGGAAACTTGCATATAATGGTGCTTTAATAGCACAGTTGAAGGCTAGACCTTGTTTGAGGCAAACAGTGATTGATGCTCAGAAACATGATGAAAAGTTGCAACAAATTTTGAAGTTTTCACATGAAGGGACCCAGTCTGAGTATTCAGTGAAAGAGGATGGGGTGTGTATTATCAAAATAGATTATATGTTCGAGATGAAAAAGAATTAAAAAGGACAGTATTGAATGAGGTTCTTCAAAGAGTTGGGCCAGTGGCATATAGGTTGGCTCTCCTAATGGAATTAGCCAAACTCCATGATTTATTTCATGTTTCTATGCTTCAAAGATATTGCTCGGATGAATCTCATGTAATACCAGTTCAAGATGTGCAATTACAGTCAGCTTTCACTTATGATGAAGAGCCTATAGTAATTCTGGCTAAAGAAGTTTGACAGCTAAGGAATAAGCAAATTCCACTAGTTAAAGTGCTCTTGCAACATCATAATTTACAAGAAGTTACTTGGGAGCCAGAAACAGCTTGAGGGAACAACATCCTCATGTGTTCAAAACATGTATGAATTTCGGGGACAAAATTCTTTTAGGGGGAGGGAATTGTAAAGCCCCTAACATAACCCTAATTTAATTTGCATATTTTTGAATGGGATTTTAGTTGATTAAGATTTAATTTAAATGAGGATTTTAGTATAAACAAGGGACAAGGGATGAATTATCTTGCTATTATGTTAATTACATAAAAATAAAATTCAATAGTATGGTTTAATATTAATTGAGGGTGTAATTGAAGTAAAAAGTATTGTTTTGGGGTAAATTTGTAATTTTCAAAATTTAGGGTCAAATGTGAATAAAAGCATAAATTGAGAGGTTAATTTAAAAGAAAGATTTAATGGATAGGCCAATGTATGAAAAAGAAGAAAGGTGGGGTCAAATGTATAACATGCAAAAAGGTTTAGGGACCAAAAGGGATATTTCCCTTGACATTATATAAGTAAAATTAAAGGAGTTGAGGCCAGATTTCTTAGGGGAAACTCAGACTTCATCTCTCTCTCTCTCCATTCTAAATACCTTAAGCAATCCTTGAAGAGAATCCTTGCATGTGTGAGACTTAATCAAGGTTTGATCATCAAAATTAAAGTAATTGGTTTAGTAAATGTCATCTTCTTCTTCTCATTCTTTTACATTTAGTGGGATAGTTATTGTTGAGTTCTGGAGGTTTAAAATTGATAATGATGATGCTTGTGAAGGAGAAGAGGAAAGTGGAAGGAGAAAATGGAAAGAAGTGGCAAAGGACTAGGTCAAGGAGAGATAATCGGCCAAGATATGGGACTTTTAGTGTAATTTGAGTTAGAGACCTCAAAATGAATCAATTCTGAATTCTATAGTTAAATAAGACATAAACCTATAGAATTTTAGAAGGGACCAGGCCTTGATTCTACCTCTAACCATTTTCTATGATTTAATGAAAAATCACGTGAACTGTAAAAATAGACTAAGGAATAGCTTGTGAATAAATGGTGATAACTTTGTGTACAATGAGCAGAATTATGTAAAGTTAATTTCTATGCAAAAAAGACTCCTAAGGGCACATTTGATATGAAGGAAGTGTGACCTAAAAATGTATACAAGCATGTCAAATATTGAGTTGAAAATTCATAGGAACTGAATGTATTGTTAGGGAACAGACCTTAGTAATTTGGGCATAACTTTTGGTAGAGGTGCTAAAATGATACAAAGTAAAATTCTCATTAAACTAGAGGCATGAACGTATAACTTTGGTGAAGAAATGTTTGTATAAATCCCTCTTAATTTTATGTTATGAATTTTTCTAAGTGACAGCACACACTATTTTGGTTCTATGAATAGCCTATTGTATTTTTCAAATATCTCGAGCTATAGGTCCGATATTAAGGTGAATTTTGATGCTCTATAAACTAGACACATAGGATAATAAGATTGTAGAAGATCATTTAGCCTAAAAATGACATCTTCAAATTCAAATGTGGCTCAAAATTCGAGTCCAGAATGCTGCCCTATGCAGATTTTTACTATAATTTATCTTATGACTTTTAATTAATTGAGTTAAATAGGTGTTTATGTGATTGGAAAATGAATTGAATAGGGCATGTAATATGACTATCAATAAAGGATCATATGCATACATATACATTCATATGTGTACATAAGTAAAGATAAATGATAAAAATATCTAACATATATATGTAATTAGATTTGTACACGATTGTCATATGCAAAATTTATGTATACATATGTAATCCTATGATGAGAAAGTACATATTTTGACATGAACCTATGCTATGAAATAGGGAATATAATAGTATGACCATGTCATATGTATATGGCCATATGGAAACTTGTTGATATATGTATAGCATATGATTTTAATAATGATAAAGGTATACATATTTATAAACATGCTTATAAGAATAAGCTTACTATATGCGAATGTGCTTATAGGTATTTACATTTATGATTATGTATATGAGTGTATGAGCATGTAATTGCCCTATAAGATAGAAAATGTTTAGCATGACTATGAACATGTGAGATGCTTAATGAGAACATGTTCAAGTATATGATGTGATGATTATATGTCATGCCTATATGTTGTTATGCAAATTTTATAGTCACACGGATTGGATGAGCTAGATGTATAACTTGTTATATGAAATGTGCATATATCTGTCTATGTACTAGAGAACTTATAGTTTTACATGACTATGTATATGTACAAATGGTATACTATGAATACAGTCTTGATGCATGAATTTAACATGAACATAGTATTGCCTGCAATAGAGTTCATATGTGGATAGATAGGTGCCTATAGGGAAAATTGAAGCTGCCATAGGTTGGCGTAATTGGGTCTAAAGTATGTTTGATCCCATTTGGATCATGAACAGCCCCATTTGGGTTGTTAGGTGACCCCGTTTGGATCTACTTGACCGGTCTAAAGTATAATTTGGCCCCGTTTGGGTCTATAGATACGATATCTTCGGATATCCTCCATTTTGATACCGAAGTGTATCGACAGTTCCCATTATCCACTGATAGAACTAAGGCAGGCTAAGCTTTATTTATAGTAATGATCATAATTAATCAGTTAAAGTTTATCTTACTCAAAATCATTACTGTGGATCATATTGTTGGTCTTTCCATAGAAATTATGCTTCATTTGAATATGTTCACATGAGAAATTTCCATCTATATGAATTACAAAAATGGGAATATTTGTTACTCTCTTAGGTGTAATGTTTATATACATGATGATATGCTTTAAGATTTAAAGTATTTGTTATTATTGACATGTTATGTTTTGTATATATATATATATATATATATATATATATATATATATATATATATATATTGTATGTGTATTTTGATGACCGTTGTGAGTGGTCATCCATCTATAGTTATTTCCCATTAAGCTTTATAGCTTAGCATGGGTTATTTATCTGTGTAGGTTCGGTTATCAAGACTTTTGCTAAGGGATGATCTCTACATCAGGAAGGGCCAACTACCGACTGTTAAATCTTGATGTAGGATGTTTTTGTATTACTATTATCATGAGTTTTGTATTATGGCAAGCTATCTTATAAAAATGTATCTAACATATGTTAAGTGTTACTAGTAGTAAAGCTAAGAAAGAGTATGTGTGCATGTGATACATAAAGTAGTTTTATATAGTACAGTATGCATGATACTAAGTATGAAATGAAAAACAAGTATAGACTTGTAGCACGCACTCAAGTATATGAAACAGTATGACATGATTAATGGTAATATGATGGTTAAGCGAATATTTTATATAAGCATGATTAATATGATTTAATTTATGAGACTAATAGGGTAACTGTATAGGGGGTGCTACAGAATCTAATTGGTGAAAGCTGCATGAGGGCTTATTATCACAATCAATTATACTAGAAATGATTGGCCCATACATTTGGCAAGAAAGTTAAAGGTCACCATCTAAAGGAAGGTGACTTGTTCAAGCAAATGAGACTAGGGATACTAAAATCATGATAAATCATACATAAAGTGGGTAGTTAATTGAGTTCATTTGGATGAAGACGTTGTTCCTTACATGCATATTTACAAAAAAAAGGTTGAGTTTTGGGTATATTTTGAATAAAAATAAGAGCATTGAGCCCAGACGGCTTTTCAAAACGAATCAAGTTAATTAATTTTAAAGTAAAAAAAAATCATTTGTATTAAAGAAATAAAATTCTTAATTGTTCCCTTTTATTATGGAAAAGTCCCACTTAAACTTGTATTAAATCATTTAGTGAGTGTTTAGGTTAACATTCAAAAAATCATTTATTTGCAATAAAAAAATGGCATTAAAGAATAATAATACAAAAATATGAAATACATAAATTGGGATATTTATTGAATTGGAAACATTGGCTCTCTCATGCATATTTATGAAAATCCTTTATATGATTTTTGGAATAAAAGGTAGGACTAGACATGAGCATGCATGGATCGGTTAATCAGTCTATGAGTAAAAAAACATAACCAATTCATAAATATCGATTTTTTTAAAATCACTAACTATTAAACAATTCATTACATTCAATTAACCAGTCCATCGATTTTGGTTTTTCAATTTAGTTAACCAATATTTTTCAGTTAACCATTAAAATTTAGAATATAAAATTATATAAAAATTAGATAAAGTTTAATTCAATTTCAAATGTGCAAAGTAATTTAATATAAAAATTATAAAACAAACGTAATTTACTAGTTAAAATTGGTGGTGAGTAAAAAAATTAAAAATATGGTAACCGTAAAATCATTCCGAAACCAAACTAATTTTTACGGTTAACCGATCCAATGGATTCGATTACGGTTTTTAATTTTTACATTTTTTGTTAACAGTTACGGTTTAAATTTTTAACCAGTCATATATATATATATATATATATATATATATATATATATGTAAACAAATCGAAAATATGGTTAACCGTAAAATCATTTCGAAACCGAACCAATTTTTACGGTTAACCGATTCGATGGATTCGATTACGGTTTTTAATTTTTACATTTTTGGTTAACATTTACGGTTTAGATTTTTAACCAGTCATATATATATATATATATATATATATATATATATATATATATATATATATATCTTCTATTTTTGTTATTTTTCTTTAAAATTTACATAAAATAATACTTTAAAATATATTTTTATTTTTATACCTTAATTTTTTATATATTCCTATAAAATTTATATAATACTTAAAACTAAATTTATATTATATTATTCTCTTTAATTATATAACAATATTTATATATAGTATACAATTAACTTTTATATATATTTTTTTATCATATATTGGTGTTCATATTTTACTTAATAGTATTTAATTATATTATTATCCAAAATTTTATTTGAGTTAGAATCAAATATAGTAATTTTTAATAAATATCAAATCTATTTTATAATATTAGCTATTAATTTATAAAACATGAATTTTAGCTAGAAAATTATGTTTGTTTCATAATTTCTATATTAAATTACTTTACACATTGGAAATTGAATTAAATTTTATCTATTTTTTATATAATTTTATGTTATAAATTTTAATGGATAATCGAAAAATATTGATTAACCAAATCAAAAAAACAGAAATCGATGGACTAGTTAACCGAATGTAACAGGCTGGTTAATGGTTAGTAATTTTAAAAAATCGATATTAATGGACTGATTAGTTTTTCTTCTTATGAACCAGTTAATCCTTAGTTAAAATTCATGTTTTATAAATTAATAGCTAATATTATAAAATAAATTTGATATTTATTGAAAATTAATATGCTTGATTTTAAGTCAAATAAAATTTTGAATAATATTAATTGTTATAACATAAACTCTAAAATATAAGAAAATATAATTAAATGCTATTGAATAAAATAGAACACCAATATATGATAAAAAAATAACATATATAAAAGTTAATCGAATACTATATATAAATATTACTATATAATTAAATCGAATACTATATATAAATATTACTATATAATTAAAGAAATTGACATAATATAAATTTAGCTTAAAGTTTCATATAAATTTTAATTTCGAGGACGAAATTCTTTAAGGGGAAGAGATTTGTGAGGCCCCAACCTTGGCTCGTACTAGATTATGGTATATTAAAGAGGATTATGGTTAAATAAGATGAAATCGGATTATTTTGCATTTAGTGAAGTTAAGTCCTATAAAGGGTATTTTGGTAATTGTGACATGTATATTATGATATATATTATAGGTATGGTTAAGTTATGATTTTAAGAAAGGATGCAATTGAATTAAATTATAAGTCTTGGGGCTAAATTGTAAGAAATTTAAATAATGGAGGTTAAAGTGTTTAAGGGGCAAATTTGGAATTTCCATTATTGGGATATTTACCCCACTAACACTTTTAAAAAGCTTTTGGAGGAAGACACTTTAGGGAGAGGAGTGGTAGAGATTGGCTCTAAGGGAAAAAAGGGGAAATGCAACTTCATCTTCTCTCTCTCTCAAAGGGGAAATGAAACTTCATCTTCTCTCTCTCTCTCTTTCTCTTCTAGTTTCGGATTGAAGATGGTGCATGGCTTAAGATTGAGGAGATAGTGATCTTAAGGGTAATGTTTCCTCCTCTCTTACAATATTCCTTCTCTTATTTCTTGGATTTGATTTTGTTGATTGGGGGAAATAAAGAGACTATGTTAATCATTTTATGTAAGGAAAGGAAGAAATTATCAGTAAAAGAGCTAGATCAAGAGATCTTGAAAAAGGATATGGTTTACTACAGGTATGGGAACTAGGTTTAACTAACTGCTTATATGAGTTTGTTACAAGAACTTTTCTCTCTTCTTGTATGGGTGTGTGTCTTCTTTAATGAAATTAAAGCTAGAGCTGGTAACATAGATGGATGGTTAGTTAAGCCTCTTGTATGTAATTCATTTGGGGTTTTACTATTTTAATTGGGATGATCTACAATTGGAAGATTGGTAGAAATAAAAAGGATTCATGAGATGAATATGAATAGATAACTTAATGACTGAAATTATAGTTTTGACCACTTGAGTTATTGATTTAATTTTTGTTATAATGCTGGATTAGAGTGTTATGGAGAGTCATAGAAATTCTAGCAAGTATTGCTATTAGATTATGAGGCTATCATTTTGATAGTGAGCTTAATATGTTGTGTATGGTTGAATTTCACTTGAAATTTATGAATTATGTTGGGATTTAATAGATTATAAATCTAAGAGTTGGCTAATAATGCTTGAAGATAAGTTAATGGATAGATTTATATGAGATTAATATTGTGAATTGATAGTGATGATTTAAAGTGGGTTAAGGACTTAATATTTGAGTTGTTTAGGGGAAAGGGCTATTTTAGGCACTTTGGACTTAGGACCATCACTCGATCGAGTGGCTTAGCTACTCTACTGAGTGGTTTGGCCACTCAACCGAGTAGACTAGCCACTCAGCCGAGTGGGTTATCTTGGGCTTGCCCAGTTAAACTTCCTTTATCGTATTGTTAATCCAATTCGATTATAAGCATATTAACTTATTTTTGAAAGAGTGTTAGTGTACCATAATCAATATGGTTTTCTTAATCATTCAAGCATGTTACATGATGACATAAAACTATAAATAATCATAGTAAATAAAATGTAAAGATGGACAAAGCAGGTCATGTATATATTATGAATTCATTCTCTTATTGTATTAGGAAAAGTTGTATTGAATAGCCATCGTCTAAGCAAATTAATTATCATTATGATTTAATAGACTATAAAAGGGAATTATGGTGTTATAATTTAAAGTAAAGGAAGGAGTAGTTAATACAGTAGCAAGCTACTAGTACAAATGCAATACAAATATGTAAAGAATGGAATCACCTTAAAGTATAATGATCTGAGAAACTTTTGCCTTCCTTTATGAATCTATCTGGTACTTGAATAACTGTATGGATATTCCTTTTACAAATGGATTAGATATGGTGGTGTGTTTATGCTATGGTGGTATCATGAGAGAACTGATAGTTAGAATGCCATGCACTTACACGTGTTTGCTTTTAGTATGTGGGTATTTAAGATTATGTATCTAGATATGTGAATACTATAATGAACCTATATGCATGTGTAAATACTAAGAGAATATGAAATGGTAGAGATAGATATTGATCTCAGATTTGAACCATCTTCATCAATTGTAATACATTTAATGCATGTGTTTGATGTACGGTCTGAATTGGAATGTGTGAGGATTAAACTGAATTTAATGAAGCAAGAAAGGTGGTTATGATAGACCCTAAAGGTGTGTTCTTCCGAAATCATTATGTGTTTACTTGTTGTTTCATGCACCCATGGTTTATATGACTACATATGATTTCATTTCCATAAACTATCATGACTAGTATGTGCATTGTCAAATTATGGTTTTAAATCATATTGTTTATTGTATGACAACATGCAAATAGTTAAGTATGTTTGCACTGACTGGTAAGAAACTTAAGGAATATATCAGGTAAGTATTGCATAATGTAAGTGTGTGTGTGTGTGTGTGTGTGTGTGTACACCCTTGAGTTGATTGCAACTATAGATTTCTTATGCTTAATTATGTATATTGCAACAGGTTCCTGGAATATTGATTATTGAACAAGTGTTACAAGACACTCTATGTATTGATATACGGTGATAAATATGAGATTAAATAACAAGTAGAATATGGATTGCTATTGTAAAGGGGTTATTACCTACGTCTGCGTCTAGGTTGTGGATAAATAGGCATGCCTATAAGGGTATTTTATAGTTGTTATTGTATAAGATGGTCATGTTTGGATCATAACAACCCCATTTGGGTTGTAGCCAATTGGGCTTGTTGATCGATCTATTGTATTGTTCGGCTCTGATGGGTCTTCTGATTTCATACTTTTAGGTATGTTCCGGTATCTTCAGATACGTTCTAATTTCATATCTTTGGATATATTATGGTACCTTCGGGTGCGATTGTCATACCTTTGGGTGTGTTCTAGTACCTTCAGATACATATTGATTAGCCCATTATCCACTTCTTTAGAATAAGCAAGCTTAATGTAAGATGAAAAAAGTCATTCTATGGAACTAAAAGAAACTGAAACTTGATAGTTCGAAATTGATGTTCATGATATTATTATTCTGCATATTGAAATGAGAAATAAGTGAAGGTTGCAATACTATTGAGTATATAGTGCTTTAATGTTGCATAAACATTCCGGACCTATAAATGTCTATATATATGTGTGTATATACATATGACTCTATTATAGATCAATGCATAGTATATAGTACAGATAATGCTATGTGACATATAGTTTACCATGCTAAGATTGCAATTATGACAACATGATTATAAACATAAGTGTGATTTTACAATACATCCTATATTATAAAACTGTATGATATGCGAGAAGAAATTATGCCTAACAATGTCTCCAATGGTTTAATAACTGAAGGATTGTTTGCAATGTTCACTACAAAAAAAACTGCCAATTAGCGACTAAATTTAGCGACAGCATTATTTTCGTCGCAAATTTAGCGACGAATTCGCGACTGTTTTACAATTCCGTCGTGGGTAGGATATTTTCTAATTTTTTGCAATGAAATAGCGACAGAATGAATAAACAGTCGCTAATTATTAGCGGGAAGTATGCGCGTCATTTTTTGCGACGGAATTAGCGACGAATATTGCCGTCGCTAAATTTTATAATTTTTTATTCATGAAATTAGTTCCATAAAATTTAGCGACGGATATTTTAGTCGCTAATTGTGGAGGGAAATATAGCGCCTTTTTTGCGACGGTTTAGCGACGAAAATTTGTCTGTTGCTAATAGTAATTTGTTACAGTAATACAATTAGTGACGGAAATATTTAGTCGCTAATCCATTGCAAATAAATTAAGAAATATTTTTTTTATTTCACTCACATGATTTATGTATAGTTTTAAGTAATTTTAATATTGACCATATGAAATGAATATTTTATTTTGTAACAGAAAATTAGAAATTATTTTATAAGTTGATAATAATTTTTTATCAATTATACCTAAATTTAAAGTTATTTATTTAGAAAATTTATATTTTTAATAATAATAATAAACTAATTGTTACGATTATTATATATTTGCGTGTTCAAGATTAAAAAATAAATATTTATAAAACAGTAATATAAAATTTATTATTTCATTCAAAATAATAATAAAAAAATTTGTAATTAATTTTTATTTTATAAAATTTAAATCAAATATAAAATTATTAGGAATTCTATTGATTTCTTTATCAATTATCCCCAAATATAAACTTATTTATTTAAAAATTACATTTCAATAATAATAATAAAGTAATTGTTATAAGTATTATATAGTCATATTATGAAAAATAATAAATATAAATATTTATATAATAATAATAATATAAAGTTTATTATTTCATTTAAAATGATTATGAAAAATTTATAATTTATTTTGTTAAAATTTTGAGCAAATTTTAAATTGTTAAAAAATTTAAAATATATATTTATAAATTTATCCTTCAATACAAGGATAAAATGATGAAATTTAGTAGGGACATTTTAGTAATTTTAAAAATTTACCCTACATATAAAAATAATATTTTCTCTTTCCTCACATCTCTCCACCGTTTCAATTTAATGCGTATATGATTTTAAGCTTAATTTATTATTTAGTTGAATAAGACAATAGAGTTCAATCCAAGACTTAAACTCATACAAGTCAAAATGAATAAATTTTCTAATTTAATTTCTTCAATTTAATTTCTATTATTTTTTTAAATGAATAAATTTTCTAATATACACACACACACACACACACACACGTTTCAATTTTATTTCTATTATTTTTATAAATATTCAAAGCTCCATCTAAACTCATCCTTACCATTTAACTTCACTACCGCGGTTACCTAATTGAGTGGTATGGAAGACTGAGAAAACTTACTGATTTGAAAATGGAGAAATGGCTTTGAAATTCTAAACATGGCCAGATTAATAAATAAGTTAAGATATTATCTGATAAATCCAAATATATAGTCCATTTGAATTTGCATGTTTACGGTTTGGTTGGATCTTCAAATATAAATTGAACAGCTTTTTATACGGAATAGTGTAAGTAAAGTTTCAACGGTTAAGTATTTGCCGTTAGATCGGCCTGAGTTTTGGTAAGTACGTTCGAAACTCCTTGTTGTTAATTTTGAACGGTAAAGATTAGTTTTTAAGGTCTGTAAGTTCAATTTTTGTTGCAAATAATAGGCTATTTTTTGGATTTTTTACGTAATGACCAGTTTTATATATGAAAACGATCAAAAAATTATTTACCGTTAGATTGGCCTAATTTTTGGTGAGTATGTTCAAAACTCCTTTTTTTTAATTTTGAATGGTGAAGATTAGTTTTTAAGATCTGTAAGTTCAGTTTTTATTGCAAGAAAGAGGCTATTTTCTGGATTTTTTACATAATGACCAATTTTGTATGTAAAGACGATCGAAAAATCATTTGCCATTAGATCGGCCTAATTTTTGTTGAATACGTTCAAAACTCCTTGTTGTTAATTTTGAATGGTGAAGATTAGTTTTTAAGGTCTGTGAGTTCGATTTTTGTTGCAAAAAAAGAGGTTATTTCTGGATTTTTTATGTAATGACCAGTTTTGTATGCGAAGACGATCGAAAAATCATTTGCTGTTAGATTGGCCTGATTTTTTGTGAGTATGTTTAAAACTCCTTGTTGTTAATTTAGAATGGTGAAGATTAGTTTTTAAGGTCTTTAAGTTCAATTTTTGTTGCAAAAAAGAGGTTGTTTTCTAGATTTTTTACTTAATCACCAGTTTTGTATACGAAGACGATCGAAAAATCATTTACCGTTAGATTGGCCTGATTTTTGGTGAGTACATTAAAAACTCCTTGTTAATTTTTGATGGAAAAGATTATTTTTTAAGATCTGTAAGTTCGGTTTTTATTGCAAAAAAGAGGTTGTTTTCTGGATTTTTTACATAATGACCAATTTTGTATGTGAAGATCGAAAAATCATTTGCCGTTAGATCGGCTTAATTTTTGGTGAGTACATTCAAAACTCCTTTTTGTTAATTTTGAATGGTGAAGATTAGTTTTTAAGGTCTTTGAGTTCGGTTTTTGTTGCAAAAAAGAGGTTATTTCTGGATTTTTTACGTAATGACCAGTTTTGTATACGAAGATGATCGAAATATCATTTACCGTTAGATTGGCTTGATTTTTGGTGAGTACGTTGAAAACTCCTTATTATCAATTTTGAATGGTGAAGATTAGTTTTTAAGGTCTGTAAGTTCAATTTTTGTTGCGAAAAAGAGGCTGTTTTCTGGATTTTTTACTTAATAACCAGTTTTGTATACAAAGACGATCAGAAAATCATTTGCCATTAGATTGGCCTGATTTTTGGTGAGTACATTCAAAAATCCTTGTTGTTAATTTTGAATGGTGAAGATTAGTTTTTAAGGTCTGTAAGTTCAATTTTTGTTGCAAAAAATAGGCTGTTTTCTGAATTTTTTACTTAATGACCAGTTTTATATACGAAGACGATCGGAAAATTGTTTGCCATTAGATTAGCCTGCTTTTTGGTGAGTACATTCGAAACTCGTTGTTGTTAATTTTGGACGGTGAAGATTAGTTTTTAAGATCTGTAAGTTCAATTTTTGTTGCAAAAAAAAGGCTATTTTCTGGATTTTTTATATAATGACCAATTTTGTATGTGAAGATAAAAAAATAATTTGCCGTTAGATCGGCTTAATTTTTGGTGAGTACGTTCGAAAATCCTTGTTGTTAATTTTGAATGGTGAAGATTAGTTTTTAAGGTTTGTGAGTTCGGTTTTTGTTGCAAAAAATGGTTATTTCTGGATTTTTTACGTAATGACCAGTTTTGTATACGAAGGCGATCGGAAAATCATTTGCTGTTGGATTGGCCTGATTTTTAGTGAGTACGTTCAAAATTCCTTGTTGTTAATTTTGAATGGTGAAGATTAGTTTTTAAGGTCTGTAAGTTCAATTTTTATTGCGAAAAAGAGGCTGTTTTCTGGATGTTTTATTTAATGACCAGTTTTGTATACGAAGACGATTGAAAAATCATTTGCCGTTAGATTGGCCTGATTTTTGGTGAGTACATTCAAAACTCCTTGTTGTTAATTTTGGACAGTGAAGATTAGTTTTTAAGATCTGTAAGTTCAGTTTTTATTGCAAAAAATAGGCTGTTTTCTGGATTTTTTACATAATGACCAATTTTGTATGTGAAGATCGAAAAATCATTTGCAGTTAGATCGGCTTAATTTTTGGTGAGTACGTTCGAAACTCCTTGTTGTTAGTTTTGAATGGTGAAGATTAGTTTTTAAGGTCTGTGAGTTCGGTTTTTGTTGCAAATTGATCTCTAATATTTAATAAAAAAAGCAATATCATTTTTAAATTTTTATTTGGTGTAATATCATTTTTAATATTTAAAATTAAAATAATTTAACCTCCTCAAATGACAATTAGATAGTAAAACATATTATTTAAATATTAAATTAATTTTTTTTAAAAATTAAATTACTTTAATTTTTAAACATAACATTACACCAATTGAAACTTTAAAAACTATAGTTATCTTTTTTATCAAATATTAAAAGATTAAATTTCACTTTCAGCCATTATTTCACATGGCAATTTATTAAACGAATTAATAATTAATTACTCCTTTTGGTTTCATGAAAATGGCAAGTAGTTTTTACATAGTTCCACCGGATCCAAACTCCTCTACTCACATGGGTGCTAAATTCCAAACCCACATGGCCTCCTTATCCCATTATCCATCACAAGGGAAAAGAGAGAGGGACGCAGAGAGCGACGAGCGGCCCACTAGCGCCGGCGATAGCCCGATGCCGTCTTTCACCTCGCCAGCCAGTCACGCCGCCGCCTTCTCCCCTCCAGTCAGTCACCGTTCCTTCTTCGTCTTTCTTTTTTTCTTTTAGCTTGAAATTTCTCCTTCCTCCCTTTTTCGGCCAGCACCGGTGGTGAATGGCGGTAAGAACACCACCGGTCGACTCCTGAAGGTGAGGCGCTCCGCTCTATCCCCACCAATCCCTCTCATACACCGGCAACAAGGAGATCGAAAATGGGTATGCTGAGAGATTTTGACATAGATCCTGGCAAAACTGTGGTTCCTTAGGGCGCGTTACCACCGGCAGTGTGTCCCCTGGCGTTTCAAGCTTCAAATCGACTTAGGCTGTGTAGCTCCGACGATTCTCCAACGACTCTCCGACGACTGGTAACAAGGTCAGTATTTACTTTTTTGTTTTTAAAGGTTCACTTAGTAAATGTTTTTTGTTTAAAGATAAGGATGTCTCCAAGACCTACAGCAGGTATATTGCTAAAGGTTATAATTTTCACATGATGCATTTAAGGATATTTTCTTACTGTGTATTTATAGTGATTCATGATAGCCTAACCTTGATGTGTATGGCTTGAGCATAGTAGTAGAAGTCAGAGTGGAGAAATTAGGGTTATAATTTCCATGTTTGTAGTTACTATTAAATTTATGTTGTGGACAACTATGTAGATATTCAAATGGATGTTCGAGATATGAGTGCCTTTCAAACAGGTTCTTTTGATGCTGTTATTGATAAAGGTATCCTTTTGATTGCATGTTTGTTTTCTTCACCTTTTCAGTTAAATATGGCAAAAAAAAATAACGTGTTAAAGTGGTTGTTCATGTTTGTTTGACATTGGTAAATCTATCAATATTTAATTGCTTAAAATATTACTTTTTGTCTAATTTACTCTGATGTGCATTTGTGTCTTTAGTGTGGAAATAATTCACGACAAAATGCTGCCAAGATGTTTGAAGAAGTTTAGAGGTAAAATATAATTTTTTATACTCATAGGATCTACAAAATTTACTGAAAGTTTAAAAAGGATTTCATTGAAAGTTCCTAAACGTAAAATGTACTTCAAGAAAAGTCTCTTAAACATAAAATGTTTCACCAAACATCTCTAAACATGAAATCAATTTTGTTGATGGTCCCTCACATTTGTAGTTTTCAACTGATTGGTCCAATATAAAAATCATAATATAATTTTATAATATGAACCAATTGTAATTTAATTCAATTGAATTATGGTTTAGTTAGTCATGAACTTTAATGTTATATACCAATGTAATGGACTTCATTAGAATATAAATATTAATGTAATAAATTTTACCCATACGTAAAACGTATATACTGAAAGTTCCTAAACATAAAATTATTCCATGGATAGTCTCCAAACATAAAATAATTTCACCAAAACTCCCTAAATATAAAACTAATTTCATTGATTGTCCCTCACATAGTAGTTTCCACTCACTTAGTTCCCAAAATTGCTTTTATAGACTAAACTGACACGCCATTGACCATTGTGATTTAATTATGCTTTTGATTATAAATATAAATTATACATTGAACCTTCAACTGATTGATCTAATATAAAATCATAATATGAACCAATTGTAATTTAATTCAATTTAATTATGGGTTAGTTAGTCATTCAATAGACTTAAGGATTCCTAACTATTAAAATGCATAAAGTAATGAGGAACTAAATAAAATATCCATCCTCACAACTTCCTAACTTTCCTAATTTATAGAAATTTTAACTGCTGCCCTAAATTTGCTAAGAGCACTTTATCATATAATTGCTTAGCATATTTTAATAAATTAAATTTGAAAAGATTTTACATTGGGATGTACATAGGTGTTTTAGAACCAATAGAAACAAGTACTATAACACTAATTTCATTGTAAGAAGATATGAGAAAAGGATAATTTCATAATCTCTAATTTACCACTGATAAGGATTTGATAAAGATCACTATAGAATTTATATACTGTGATTGATAGATAGTTATTTATAATTATTATTAAATTTTAGCTGACAAATTAAATATAATCAAAATTTAATTAGGGATTTTAAAATTTTTTATAAGTTAGAGATTTTATTTATTAAACCTGATTTAAAGGGCATTCTTGTTGAATATTGTGGAGTAGTTGAATAATTTGAAGTTAAAGTAGCAATTATGATTTAGATAGAGAATTAAGCAAGATCAAAATTGCACTAGCATCCAGGGAAGCCCAAACTGCAGCCTTACTGTAAGTTGATTGAACCAGATTATTATTAGTGCAGGGTAAGAGGACAGTTTTCTTTTAGATGACAAAAAGTTAGTTAACTACTCAATTATATCATCTAAATGTTCTTTTTTTTTTAAAAAAACAACAATTTAATAGAAATAGCAAAAATTGTTGGCTGAGTACATTTCAGCACCTTATCGTTCAACCGACATATGCATCTCCTGAAAGCCACGTTTGAAAAAGCAAATCATGAATCATTATTATTACATGTATGTGTATCCATAGCCATCATTAATGCTTTGTTTCCTTAGTTGGATAAGAAAAGCAGAAAGAGCTATCTAAGTACCACTACCATTTGATTGGCCTCTTTTCGATTTTCTCTTTTCATTTCTCGCATTGATTTCTTGTTGGAGGGTTTCAAGTTATTTTATCTAACATTTATGGTGAACTGATTGACTGGTTGGCTGTTGACAATTTACATTTGTGAGTATCCATGACAATTTGTCACCAATTATGTGCAATGTGATATACAGATTGCACAGTTTCTATACAGGCAACTTCTGCTGGCTCTCGTTATTTGGCTAACCTTTCTAGTTTTTCTCTAGTTTTGTTATGTTTTTAAGTTCTTTTTGGTTTGGGGCTATCTTATTTTATTTTCTACATAGGTTTTATTTTCAGATTGCTTGGGCATTGTTAGTTTTGTTCTATATTTTGTTTAATTTGTTGTACTCTGGTTTATTCAATTATGCATTCACCTGCAAATTTATATATTGAAAACTAGAATTGTTCTTAGTCTCCTGTGATGAAAATTTCTCTATTAAACTTAGTTTAACAAGGTAAAATTTAAAGGATAGGATTGGGTTATATTATATTTATAAAATTATAAATAAGCATATATAAATTCTTCTTCCTTGCATTGATTACAAAGAACTGACTTTTAATAAGCGTATATAAATTCTAGCTGCTGCTGTTTATCTCAACCAACTTTAGCTCATCACGGGTTGAGCCAACCATGAATTTGATCTTTTCTCATCCAATTTGATCTGTGAGTTTCCATTTTTCTTTTGTTATTATGTTATTTACATCTTAATTATCATATCTTGTTATTTGCTGTCGATCTTTGAGAAATGTTCTTAAAAAAAAGCAGTCGTGGAATCCTCAAACCCCTTATTTAATTGCTAAGAAAAATATCAAATTCAGTTTCTATTGCTAATTGTGAAGTAAAATAGTTAACTTTAGCAGAATTGTTAAAATTCCTTATCTTTTCATCATCTTCTAGCTCACAAATAGAATTGTGATGAACACACCTCTTTTGAGAATGAGTAAGTGAATCCACTTTAAAACAAAAATGAGCTGTTATGATTTACATCCTGCAATGTAATGTGACACTTAAATGGTGATCATCGATGAGCTATGCCACTGATGGTAATTTTTGCCTAGGCAGTATTTGTTTATTCAGATTTTACTCTGTAGACTAAGAACTTGTACCAATAGCAAATCCAGTAAATTATGGCCGACCCTATGAGCTTTCTTGTGTGAAAGCATTATCTGCAGCTCTGATAATCTGGTGCTCAAATTTTCAACTCAATCTTTCTTGAAATGGTTATTATGTTGATTTCTACACTTGTACATGCTCAAGTAATAATTGTTACTAGCTAAGCTTTAATTATGAAGTTTGGGTTATATTGAGTAATAGGTAGAGTTTTATTATATCTACTGAAATATTATTCATGATTTTTTATAGATTTAGTTGTTTTGTCAATTGCTAATGTAGATTCTCCTGTGGATTATGAATTTGAGGGAAAACAAGCTCATCTATGCAACAAAGGAAAGTCTGAAAATTGATTGAAAGTGAAGATGAGAAGCAGGAGAATCAACAATTATTGATGTTATTTTGGAGGACATTATTAGTATTTTGTTGTATTGTTTTAAGAGAGATTGTTTGATGACATAATGTATGATTTCAATTACTTTTATCAAACATTATGTACGATTTCAATTATTTTTATGTGTTTTGGAATACATTATGTTTTGGAATAAATATATAAATATATATGTGTATGTATGTGTGATCAATAGTGTGTATAGGATGAAAATTAATAAATACTGCAACAAAAAATAGCGACGAATTCGCAACAACAAATCTGTCGCTAATATGTAAAAATAAGAATTTCACAAATAATTAGCGACAAATTTAGCGACTTCATCCCAAAATTTAGTCCTCTCGTTATTGATACAATAATAATTAGCGATGGACAATTTAGTCGCTAAATATTATTATTATAATACAGGCGACTAATTATGAATATAAATTAGCGAAGAAAAAATGTATTAGCGATGAAATTTTTCGTCGCTAAATTAGCGACTGATTTGGAGTTCCATCGCTAATATATTCGCGACTGGCCTTTTAGCGACTGTTTGTCGCGGCGTCGCTAATTTGTTTTAGCGATGGAATTTTACAAATTAGCAACGAAATTGTCTGTCGCTAATTGATAGTTTTTTTGTAGTGGTTACTCAGTCCCCATTTGCCTGTGTTAATGTCATGTTCCCTCTATTATGTTGATGATAAAATATTAAATGTATCACTTTGTAACTTGTGTAATTGAAGGTATTAAACTAAAGTATATATTATCAAAACTCTCAAGGCTTTTACTATCATAGTTCATGATATATAAGAGCTATAGATACTGGAAAATGTAAGAAAAGATTGTTAGCAAAATGATTAGTAAAGCTTATAGAGGCTAGTTGAGTTCACTTAAAGTGTTAAATGATCGTAAACATTGTGTCCAATTATTAAGATTACACATATAAGTCATCATTAAATTTTGTACTTGTATAATTGACGATTCTTGTTAAGAGGTTGCTTATAGAATGTTGTTCCCCACTAAGCTTTATAGCTTAGCACGGGTTTTTTTATCCGTGGAGGTTTCTAGATATATAGCAGTTATGGCTCAACCAACACAAAAAAGGAGATTTAGAAGTGTGCAATTTATTCGTGGGTTTCATTTCATGATGAAGGGTTTATATGTAAATGTTATCTTATTTTGTACTTCTATTTTGGCTAAGAAACTTTATATGTAATTATGGCCTATATCATTATTATTTATCTATTTATCGTGGGACTAATATCAGTATTGGTGGTTGTGTATATCTTGTGCATTAGGGTGTTACAAATTTACTCTTGCTTGAGATCACAAATGATGAATTTTAGAGGTAATAGCTTTAATAGAAGATGTTGAATTTGAGTGCAAAGTCTTAGCCCAGGAAGAGATACCCTGATGATAGGAAGCAATGCAGTTAGAAATAGAAAGACTAGAGGTATTTGTTCGAGATGACGTCTAAGCATAGGACACTACAAAGGAAAGAGTTGGATAGAAAAGCCACCATTTATCAAATGTAAAATATCTTTTACATCTAGGGATAGGAGGATTTATCATTAAAAGAATAGGTTTATGATAAGATCCCAATGCATCCAAATGCTTAACAGATGCATGTTTATATGATAAGAGAAAAGATGATGATATTAAAGTTTGATCCAGTCTTTCCTCAATCCATACCCCTTATCTGTTATTAGACTAAGTAAAAGGAGGACCAATAAAGCCTAGGTCTACAAGTTCTATATTGTTAACAAAGTCCCAAAAAGATTGTATCTTTGAAGAATCTGTTGAAAGACCACCTATCTTTTTTGAAGGTTCCAATATAGAATTGAAATCACCCTCCAACACATAATGAGGACCTAAGCATATTTTATAATCAACTAAAAGAGAAAATTGAGCCAAACGATCTTGAAAGTTAGTACTCAAATAACAAGAAACAAGGTGACATTCTTAAGTATTAGTAGAATCCAGTAATTTTACATGTATAAAAAAAGAAGTTGTAGCTATCATAGAACAGTTGACATTTTTTGGACCACAAGACTGCTAAGCCTCCAGATAGGTTAACTATTTCCACTAAATATTTATTTTAATATTTACAATGGCACTTAGCTAACAAAGATTGTAAAAATCTTTTCTTGTTTTTAGTCTCTGATGTGAACAAAAAAGGGGGAATAGGTAGAGATTAAACTCTTTAAATGAAACACTATCAAGGGATTCCCCAACCCTTGGCAGTTTCAAAATAATAAGCTCATGATGGATGCTAGCACCATTTCGGTCTGGTCACCCCCACCACAATAGAAACATAAGCTTTCTTAGGTTCAGGCTTTGTGCCCACAAGTCTTACATTTGGTCTTTTCTTGATATGGATATCTTCAATGACTTTTTCAACTAAGGTAGCTTCCTCTTTATTGTTAGAAATATCCACCATAGCTGGCAATAAGTCCTTGTGAGATCGTCTTGTCCACTTTTAGGAAGTAATAGGACTAATAGCAGGAACAATTGCAAATGAACAAACAAAAAACACCTTGGCTGGATTGGGTAGCCTCCATCCATCAACATCCACCATTACTGGAACTTCCTTCCAAATAATATCATAACCTACAGTACATGAACACCCAGAAGTAATATCAGTGATATCAATTAAAGTGGTAAGAGAATAGGAGCAAACAGTACTTGCCAATTTTAGAGAACGTTTTGTATTTTGATTTTGTATTTTCTTTTTAGATCAATGCTTGACACTAGTATCAGCTGGATCAAGTGTATTCAACATTTGAGACACATGTATATTCATCTTCAAATCTTGTTTATAGGTAGTTGTAGCACCCCCTACACAAATAGCCTATTTATCTGATAATTTAAATACTATTAATCATGCTTATACAACATATTCGCTTCACCATCATTTTACCATTAATCATGTAATACGGTTTCATATACTTATGCACGTGCTACAAGTCTATTCCTGTTTTGCATTTCATACTTAGTATCTTGCATACTATACTATATGAATATTACTTTATGTATATCACATGCACACATGCTCTTTCATAGCTTTACCACTAGTGAGTTATAACACTCCCCATAGATTATATACATTTTATAAGATAACTGGTCATAATACAAAACATATGATAATAGTAATACAAAAACATCCTACATCAAGATTAACAGTCGATGGTTAGCCCTTCCTGATGCAGAGATCGTCCCTCAAAAAAAGTCTTGTTAATAGTACCTACACGGATAAATAACCCGTGCTAAGCTATAAAGCTTAGTGGGGAATAACTATAGATGGATGACAACTCACAATGGTCATCAAAATATACATACAATATGTACATATATATATATAACATGTACAAGATAACTTGCCAGTAATAACAAATACTTCAAAACTTAAAGCATATCCTCATGTACGTAAATATTATACCCAAGAGAGTAACAAATATTCTCATATTCATAATTCATATAGATAGCAATTTCCCATATGAACATATTCAAATGAAACATAATTTCTATGGACAAACCAGCAATATAATCCACAATATCAATCTTTAGTAAGATAAACTTTAACTGTTTAATTATGATCATTACTATAAATAAAGTTTAGCCTGCTTTAGCTTTATTAGTGGATAACGGGAACTATCAATACACATCGGTATCAAAATGGAGGATATCCGAAGATATCGAATCTATAGACCCAAACGGGGCCAAATTATATTGTAGACCGGTCAAGCAGACCCAAACAGGGTCGCCTATCATCCCAAACGGGGCTGTTCATGATCCAAACGGGATCAACATACTTTAGACCCAATTGGGTCAGACTATGGCAGCTGCAATTTTCCCTATAGGTGCCTATCTATCCACATCTGAAACTCTATTGCAGGTAGAACTATATTCATGTTCAATTCACATATTAAGACTATATTCATAGTATACTATCTGTACATATACAAAGTCTTGTAAAACTATGAGTTCTCTGCTGCATAAACATATATATACACATTTCATATGCCAAGTTATACATCTAGCTCATCCAATCCGTGTGACTATAAAATTTGTATTATGACATATAGGCAAGACATATAATCATCATATCATATACTTGATCATGTTCTCATTAAGCATCTCACATGTTCATAATCATGCTAAAACATATTATATCTCATAGGGCAATTACATGCTCAAACACTCATATACATAATCATAAATGTACATACCTATGGGTACATTCGCATATAGTAGACTTATTCTTATGAGCATGTTTACCAATATATATACCTTTATCATCATTCAAATCATGTGCTATACAAAATATCAACATGTTTCCATATGGGCATATACACATGACAAGGTCATACTATTACATTCCCTATTTCATAGCATAGGTACATGTCAAAATGTGCACTTTCATGTCATAAGATTACAAATGTATACATCAATTTGGCATATGATAATCATGTACAATTCTAATTACAGGTATAGGTTAGATATTTTCATCACTAAACTTTATTTATTGTACACATACAAATGTGTATGTATGCATATAAATCCTTCATTGATAGTCACATTACATGCCCTATCCAATTTGTTTTACTATCACATAAACAACTATTTGTCTCAATTAATTAAAAATCATAATATCAAGTGTAGCAAAAATCTGTACAGGGTAGCATTCTGGACTCGACTTGTGAGCCATATTTGAAATGGAAGATGTCATTTTTAGGATGATCTTCTACAATCTTATCCCCCTATGTGTCTAGTTTCTAGAGCATCAAAATTCATCTTAATATCTGACCTATAGCTCGAGTTATTTGAAAAATACTATAGGCTGTTTTTAAAACCAAAATAGTGTGGACTGTCACTTAGAAAAATTCATAACGTAAAATTTAGAAGGATTTAGGCCAACATTTCTTCATCAAAGTTAGAATTTCATGTCTTTAGTTTTACCAGAATTTTATTTTGTAACATTTCATCATCTCTACAAAAAGTTATGCCCATTATTGCAAATTCTATTTCTATAAGTAGTCCAAGGGACTAGTCCGGATTCAACCCTAAATTTCATGTACTTAGAAGCAGATTTAAGTTTAGGTTTCTTCATATGAAATATAGGTATGGGAGTCTATTTTTTAATACAAAAAGAATCACTCAATTTTCTATTCTATAGCACAACTTATGAGCAAAACAATCTAGAAAGGTCAATCAATCATGAAGAAGCATTCGACTCGTGAAGAGATTCACGAGTGAAGCAAAAAGACCAAAATTCATGTCTCGTGAAAGGGTTCATGAGTAGAGAAGAAAGTTACATATCACGACTCATGAAGAGGCTCATGAGTCGGACTAAAATTCACGACTCGTGAAGGTATTCACGAGTGAGACCAACCTTCATGAGTAACCCTGAAGAAAACGATGCACGACTCGTGAAGAGCTTCACGAGTCGGACAATAAATCACGACTCGTGAAGATATTCATGACTCGGCAATGACCCTCACATCTGATTTTGTTCTTCAAACTTATTTCGATAAAACCCCCGATAAAACCCAGAAAACATAACCCTAAATTTCTGTTAACCATAACATGTTCCAGCAAAATTTTACATGCAATATGAATAGCCCTAAGTTCCTATAGCTTGGCTAAAAATCCCTATGTCTTCAACCTCTAGCAATATCCTTTCCTTTGCTCTTTCTTCCTTCCTCTTCTCCTTCACAAATATCATCATCATCATTTAAAATTTCCAACACTTAATCAGCATTTTCCTCAGCCAAAATGAAAAGAAGAAGATGATGATGATGATGAAGGGTTCATTTAATAGTTTAATTACCTTAATTTGATGCATCAAACTCTTGATTAACCAATACGTACAATTTCCTCTTCAAAATTATTTAAAGAAATCAACTTTGAATCATAAATGAGAGAGAAAGAAGAACATTTCTGCATTTTCTTGAAGGAAATGTCGTCCCACTCTCTCTTCTCTCTCTTCAAAGTTGGCTTTTTATAATAGCAAGAGATAATTCCCTTTTTAGTCCTTAAACCTTTTGCCTGCCACAAAATAACCTAGCTAATCTTTGCATGTTAAACTTTAACCCCTCCTTTTAATTCCTTTCATACATTAACCTATCAATTTATTCCTTCTCTCAAATTGACCTTTAAATATGTGGTTCTATCCACATTTGACCCATAAGTTTCCGAAATTATAAATTTACCGCAAATTCATACTTTTTACTTCAATTGCACCCTCAATTAATATTAAACCATACTCTTAAATTTTATTTTCATGCAATTAATATAATAACATGATAATTTGCCCCATTAACCCTTTCTTATACAAATTCTCATTTAATTTAATCTTAATCAAATAAAAATTCCATTAAAAAATATGCAAATTAAATTAGGGTCATGTTAGGGGCCTTACAATTCTCTCCCTCTTTAAGAATTTTGTCCCCAAAATTTATACCTATTTTGAATAAGTGAGAATGTTGTTCCTTTATAGCTTTTTCTGGCTCCCAAGTGACTTCATGTAAATCATGATGTTGCCAGAGCACTTTAACAAGTGGAATTTGCTTATTCCTTAGCTGTCTAACTTCTCTAGCCAGAATTGCTATAGGCTCTTCATCATAAGTGAAATCCGGCTGTACTTGCACATCTTGAACTGGTATCACATGGGATTCATCTGAACAATACCTCCGAAGCATAGAAACATGAAATACATCATGGAGTTTGGCTAGTTCCATAGGGAGAGCCAACCTATATGCCACTGGCCCAACTCTTTGAAGAATCTCATATGGGCCAATAAATCTCGGGCTCAATTTACCCTTTTTCCTAAATCTCAATACTTTTCTCCAAGGGGACACTTTCAAAAACACCTTGTCACCCACTTGATATTCAATATCTTTTCTTTTTAAATCAGCATATGACTTCTATCTATCACTAGTTTCCTTCAATCTCTGCTTGATAACTTGTACCGTTTCTTCTGTAACTTTAACAATATCTGGACTAATAACTTTGTGCTCCGACAATTCAGTCCAGTAAACAGGAGTTTTACATTTTCAGCCATACAAGGCCTCATATGGTGCCATTTCGATGCTCTTTTGATAACTGTTATTATAGGCAAACTCCATTAAAGCTAAATATCTATCCCAACTTCCTACAAAATCCAAAACACATCCTCTCATCATATCCTCTAGAATTTGGATAACCCATTCAGATTGCCCATCCGTCTGAGGGTGGGAATGTTGTACTGTAACGAAGCTGAGTTTCCAGTGCTTGTTGCAAACTCTGCCAGAATCTCGGATCTCGATCAGAGATTATTGACACTGAAATGCCATGTAGTCTATCAATCTCATTTACATAAAGTTTTGCCAATATATCCATAGGGTAATCCATCCAAACTGGTATGAAATAAGCTGATTTAGTCAGCTTATCAACTATAACCCAAATTGCATCATGCTTTTTCTGTGTAAGGGGCAATCCTGTTACAAAATCCTTGGTAATATCCTCCCATTTCCACTGTGGAATTGGGATGGGGTTCAACAAACCAGAGGGTAACTGGTGCTCTACTTTCACCTGCTGACAAGTCAAACATTTGGAGACATATGCTACCACATCTTTCTGCGTGCCAGGCCACCAATAACATTGTTTCAAATCCTGGTACATCTTATTTCCACCAGGGTGTATAGTAAATACTGTATTGTGAGCCTCATTCAATACTGTTCTTTTTAATTCTTTGTCATCAGGAACATATAATCTATTTTGATAATACACACCCCCATCCTCTTTCACTGAATACTTAGACTGGGTCCCTTCATGTGAAGACATTGAAATCTATTGCAACCTTTCATCATGTTTCTAAGCATCGATCACTGTTTGCTTCAAACAAGGTCTAGCCTTTAACTGTGCTATTAAAGCACCATATATGAAAGTTTCCATCTATAGTGATGTGCAATTATAACAGCCATCATCTTATGGCTCAAGGCATCAGCTACAACATTAGCTTTGCTTGGATGGTAATCCACTATACAATCATAATATTTAAACAGTTCTAAGCATCTTCGTTGCCTTAAGTTAAGTTCCTTTTGAGTGAGCAAATATTTGAGACTCTTGTGATCTGTATAGATTCTGTACTTTTCCCCATACAAATAATGTCGCCAAATTTTTAAGGCAAACACTACTGCTGCCAACTCTAGGTCATAGGTTGGATAGTTTTGCTCATACGGCTTCAACTGTCTAAATGCATAGGCAATTACTTTACCATCTTGCATTTACACACACCCCAAGCCAACTTTAGAAGAATTACTATACATAGCATACTCCTTTCCTATAACTGGTTGTGTCAAAACTAGAGCCTCTGTCAAAAATTTCTTCAACTAATCAAAGCTTGTCTGACACCGATCAGTCCTCTCAAACTTTATACCCTTTCTCAACAGTTTAGTGAGTGGTGCAGCTATAATTGAAAAGCCTTTCACAAAATGACGGTAATAACCTGCTAAGCCCAGAAAACTTCTCACTTCTGTCACATTTCAAGGCGGCTTCCAATTCACTATAACCTCTATTTTAGCTAGATCTACTCTAATGCCTTCAAAAGATACTACATAACCAAGGAAAGAAATTTCCTTAAGCCAAAAATCACATTTGCTCAGCTTAGCATATAACTTATTCTCCCTCAGAGTCTGTAAAATAATTCTCAAATGCTCAGCATGTTCCGCTTCATTTCTCGAATACACCAAAATGTCATCTATGAACACAACAACAAATTGATCTAAGTAGGGTCTAAACACCTATCCATAAACGCAGCTGGTGCATTTTTTAACCCAAATGGCATCACCAGAAACTCATAGTGCCCATATCGGGTTCTAAAGGCTATTTTGGAAACATCCACATCCTTAACCCGAAGTTGATAATAACCCGATCATAAATCAATCTTGGAAAACACTCCAACACCCTTCAACTGATCAAATAAATCTTCAATTCTAGGTAAAGGGTACTTATTTTTCATTGTTACCCTATTTAACTGTCTGTAATCTATGCACATCCTCATAGACCCATCCTTTTTCTTCACAAATAATCCCGGTGCACCCCAAGGTGATGCACTAGGCCTAATGAAGCCTTTGTCAAGCAACTCCTGTAGCTGAACCTTTAGTTCCTTCAATTTTAAAGGAGCCATCCTGTATGGTTCCTTCGAAATAGGAGCTGTACCAGGTAGAATTTCTATAGACAACTCAACATCCCTTTCAAGTGGAAGACTAGGTAAGTCTTCAGGGAACACATCAGGAAATTCATTCACCACTGGAATCTCATGGAGATTCACATTCTCATTTCTTAAATCAAGCACAAGTGCTAAGAAAGCTTCACACCCTTTTCTTAGAAATCGCTTAGCTTGCATAGCTATTATTACATTAGCTATGGGTTTAGATCGAATGCCCTGAACTATAGTTTCTTTACCATCAGCACCAAGAAGAGTTACAGTTTTAGCTTCACAATTAATCACTGCATGATGTCTAGACAGCCAATCCATACCCAGTATAATATCAAACTTCCGAAATGGCAATTCAATAAGATCAGCAAGGAATTCTTTCCCTTGAATTATAATAGGACACTACTTATACACTCTATTAACAACAACACTATGACCCAAAGGGTTGGTTACACATATATCATATTCCAGTTCATGTACAGTAGACTCATTTCTACCCATATACCCAGTGCAAACATAAGAATGAGTGGAACTAGGATCAATCAGTGCATGCATGTCAGAATCAAAGAGAGAGAAAATACCAGCTATGATTTCTGGAGCACTCTGATCCTCTCTAGCTTTCATTGCATAAGCCCGAATAGGAACAACTAGAGTTGTGGGTCTGTCAACTGATTCAAAAATGTTCCTAGACTGGGATCCCTGATGACTCAATCCCCCACATCCTCTTCCCCTGCCTTTACTCGAAGATGGTGCATTAAAAGTTCCTCTACTGCCCTGCTGTCCAACACCCTGTTCCCTCTTCGAAGGACAGTTTGCCATGAAGTGATCGGTACCACCACACTTGAAACATGCCCAAGTCAATTTCCTACAACTACCCCAATGTTGCCTAGTACAATAGGGACACACTGGAGGTTGCCCCCCACTCTGTTTCCCTAAAGCTTCCTTTCCCTGCTTAGACACTGCAGAAGATTCTTGTCTCCTGTCCCTTTTTGCAGAACTATAGCCAGACCCAGCTGGCTGATTTCCTTGAGTTTCTCTAGCTCTCTTTCCAGTGAAAGATCCACCCTTAGACCCATTCCTTCTCTGTTCTCTCTCCCTTTTGCAATTTCATTCTTTTCAACTCGCAAGGCTGCTGTAACCAGTTGAGTGAAGTTAACCACTTGCAAAGATGTAGATCCAATTAACTTTTCTCTGATACGATCATTTAACCCATCTTCAAACTGCCTACATTTAAAAGCATAAGTTAACATCTCATCAGGAACATATTTGCATGGGTGACTGAATTCTTTCTCATACCCAGCCACAGATATAACTCTCTGCTTCAAGTTGAGAAATTGCTTTAACTTCTCTTGCTTGTACGCCTCAGTAACATACTTTTTCTTGAATTCAGCTATGAAAAATTCCCATGTAAGGGGATATGGTAACTGGGGTTACTTCAACACCAACTTCCACCAATCATAAGTTGTTTCCTATAATAAGGACACAACACAAGATGCCTTATGACCCACTGGACAATGAATTTCATCAAAAATTCTCTCTAGCCTTTCCAGCCAAAATTCAACTTCCTCAGATTGTTCCAAATTAGTGCCTAAAAACTCTTCGGCACCATGCATCCTAATTTCAGATATTGGAGCTTTAGGTGCTATCATCCTTTGAAGAATTTGAGCCATATCCTGTGATATCTTTAACAACGCTTCTGCAGGAATGGCTGTCGGGACCTCATTTGGATGGATGATGAAGATCCAAGATTGGAAGGATTGGTTCTAGCTGGCCTGTTACTTTCAGCCGATTCCTCAAAAGCATCTCTAGAGCTCTCCATCTTCAATCTATAAGAAAATAGGGACTTCTGCATCAGGCCAACAAAACACTTTATCATACTATAGATTCCTAGGTTCATTATTACCCAGAAAAGGCTAAACCTAGGCTCTGATACCACAAATTGTAGCACCCCCTATACAAATAACCTATTTATCGAATAATTTAAATACTATTAATCATGCTTATACAACATATTCGCTTAACCATCATTTTACCATTAATCATGTCATACAGTTTCATAAACTTATGTACGTGCTACAAGTCTATTCCTGTTTTGCATTTCATACTTAGTATCTTGCATACTATACTATATGAATATTACTTTATGTATATCACATGCACACATGCTCTTTTATAGCTTTACCACTAGTGAGTTATAACACTCCACATAGGTTATATACATTTTATAAGATAACTGGCCATAATACAAAACATATGATAATAGTAATACAAAAATATCCTACATCAAGATTAATAGTCGATGGTTGGCCCTTCCTGATGCAGAGATCGTCCCTTAACAAAAGTCTTGTTAACAGTACCTACACGGATAAATAACCCTTGCTAAGCTATAAAGCTTAGTGGGGAATATCTATAGATGGATGACCACTCACAACGGTCATCAAAATATACATACAATATGGACATATATATATATATATATATATATATATATATATATATATATATATATATATATATATATATATATAACATAGACAAGATAACTTGCCAGTAATAACAAATACTTTAAAACTTAAAGCATATCCTCATGTACGTAAATATTATACCCAAGAGAGTAACAAATATTCTCATATTCATAATTCATATAGATAGCAATTTTCCATGTGAACATATTGAAATGAAACATAATTTCTATGGACAAACCAACAATATAATCCACAATATCAATCTTTAGTAAGATAAACTTTAACTGTTTAATTATGATCATTACTATAAATAAAGTTTAGCTCGTTTTAGCTTTATCAGTGGATAACGGGAACTATCGATACACATCGGTATCAAAATGGAGGATATCCGAAGATATCGAATCTATAGACCCAGATGGGGCCAAATTATACTGTAGACCGATCAAGCAGACCCAAACGGGGTCGCCTATCAACCCAAACGGGGCTGTTCATGATCCAAACGAGATCAACATACTTTAGACCCAATTGGGCCAGATTATAGCAACTGCAATTTTCCCTATAGGCGCCTATCTATCCACATTTGAAACTCTATTGCAGGCAGAAATATATTCATGTTCAATTCACATATTAAGACTGTATTCATAGTATATTATTTGTACATATATAGAGTCTTGTAAAACTATGAGTTCTCTGGTGCATAAACAGATATATGCACATTTCATATGCCAAGTTATACATCTAGCTCATCTAATCTATGTGACTGTAAAATTTGCATCATGACATATAGGCATGACATATAATCATCATATCATATACTTGATCATGTTCTCATTAAGCATCTCACATGTTCATAGTCATTCTAAAACATCTTCTATCTCATAGGGCAATTACATGCTCAAACACTCATATACATAATCATAAATGTACACACCTGTGGGTACATTTGTATATAGTAGACTTATTCTTATGAGCATGTTTACAAATATATATACCTTTATCATCATTCAAATCATGTGCTATACAAAATATCAACATGTTTCCATATGGGCATATACACATAACAAGGTCATACTATTACATTCCCTATTTCATAGCATAGGTACATGTCAAAATGTGTACTTTCATGTCATAGGATTACATATGTATACATCAATTTGGCATATGACAATCATGTACAAGTCTAATTACATGTATAGGTTAGATATTTTCATCACTAATCTTTATTTATTGTACACATACAAATGTGTATGTATGCATATAAATCCTTCATTGATAGTCACATTACATGCCCTACCCAATTTATTTTACTATCACATAAACAACTATTTGTCTCAATTAATTAAAAATCATAATATCAAGTGTAGCAAAAATCTGTACAGGGCAGCATTCTGGACTCAACTTGTGAGCCACATTTGAAATGGAAGATGTCATTTTTAGGCAAAATGATATTCTACAATCTTATCCCCCTATGTATCTAGTTTCCAAAGCATCAAAATTCATCTTAATATCTGACCTATAACTCGAGTAATTTGAAAAATACTATAGGCTATTTTTAAAACCAAAACAGTGTGGACTGTCACTTAGAAAAATTCATAACGTAAAATTTAGAAGAATTTAGGCCAACATTTCTCATCAAAGTTAGACTTTCATGTCTCAAGTTTTACCAGAATTTTATTTTGTAACATTTTAACATCTCTACAAAAAGTTATGCCCATTATTGCAAATTCTTTTTCTATAAGTAGTCCAGGGGACTAGTTCGGATTCAACCCTAAATTCCATGTACTTAGAGGTAGATTTAAGTTTAGGTTTCTCCATATGAAATAAAGGTATGGGAGTCTATGTTGCAATGAAAAAAAATAACTCAATTTGATGTTCTATAGCTCAACTTATGAGTAAAACAATCCAAAAATTTCAATCAATCATGAAGAAGCGTTCGACTCGTGAAGAGATTCACGAGTGAAGCAAAAAGACCAAAATTCACGTCTCGTGAAGGGGTTCATGAGTAGAGAAGAAAGTTACATATCATGACTCGTGAAGAGGCTCACGAGTCAGACTAAAATTCACGACTCATGAAGGTATTCACGAGTGAGACCAACCTTCACGAGTGACCCAGAAGAAAATGATGCATGACTCGTGAAGAGCTTCACGAGTCGGACAATAAATCACGACTCGTGAAGATATTCATGACTCGACAATGACTCTTACATCTGATTTTGTTCTTCAAACTCATTTCGATAAAACCCTCGATAAAACCCAGAAAACATAACCCTAAATTTCTGTTAACTACAACATGTTCCAGCAAAATTTTACATGCAATATGAACAGCCCTAAGTTCCCATACCTTGGTTGAAAATCCCTATGTCTTCAACCTCTAGCAATATCCTTTCCTTTGCTCTTTCTTCCTTCCTCTTCTCCTTCACAAATATCATCATCATCATTTAAAATTTCCAACACTTAATCAGCATTTTCCTCAGCCAAAATGAAAAGAAGAAGAAGAAGATGATGATGATGAAGGGTTCATTTAATAGTTTAATTACCTTAATTTGATGCATCAAACTCTTGATTAACCAACATGTACAATTTCCTCTTCAAAATTACTTAAAGAAATCAACTTTGAATCATAAATGAAAGAGAAAGAAGAACATTTTTGCATTTTCTTGAATTAAATACCGTCCCACTCTTTCTTCTCTCTCTTCAAAGTTGGCTTTTTATAATAGCAAGGGATAATTCCCTTTTTAGTCCTTAAACCTTTTATATGCCACAAAATAACCTAGCTAATCTTTGCATGTTAAACTTTAACCCCTCATTTTAATTCCTTTCATACATTAACCTATCAATTTATTCCTTCTCTCAAATTGACCTTTAAATATGTGCTTCTATCCACATTTGACCCCTAAGTTTTCAAAATTATAAATTTACCCCAAATTTATACTTTTTACTTCAATTGCACCATCAATTAATATTAAACCATACTCTTAAATTTTATTTTCATGCAATTAACATAATAACATGATAATTTCCCCCCCTTGACCCTTTCTTATACAAATTCTCATTTAATTTAATCTTAATCAAATAAAAATCCCTAAAACACCCTAAACTACAACTTTACTATAAATATGATGCAATCTACTAAAATCATGTTATTTTAAGTAATTTTCTCAATTAACATCTATAAGCATTCACGTCATCTTATCCATATAATCATACAACTAATATACTAATTAGGTTTCTCACATCTTTCACGCATAGCATTCAGCATTTTAGCACATTTATATAAAGTATTATAGCTTCTAAATGCATGCATAAACTAGCATTCTCACTATAAGCTTATTACACCCATCACTTCCATATAACATACATATAGATATATTACAACCCTTATACATATTAAACAGGTAAGGAACTAAGCAATATTTATCAAAACTTCCTACATCAACTTCTATAGACTGGTGTTGGCCTGTTCTGATGCAGAAATAGTTCTTGTGCAAAAGCCTTGACTACCAAAACCTACACGGATCAAAATAACCCGTGCTAAGCTATACAGCTTAGTGGGGATTCTAAACATGAAAGACAACCACTCACAGTGGTTGTCAAAAAATAGGATATACAAAACAGTATAATATTAATAATATTTACATGTTAGAAAAAGGTAAAATATAAAATATAATACCTTGCATAACAAGATAACCCTTCACAATTAATTCAGTATACTTGAATACATACAATTCATAATGAGATATGTATATAATGTAAACAGATACCAATACATGCTTAAGAAACCACTGTTATACATGATAAATCATATATCAGATGCATAGTTTATTCTGTGATTGACTGTGAAACATTATTGCTTTACTTTAGCCTGCTTAGGTTCTAAGAGTGGATAACGGGATCGGTGGATACCCCAGGGTATCAAAACTATGGACCCAATCAGGGCCAACTATACGGTGGACCGTTCAAGGACCCAAAAGGTCAAGCAACAACCCAGATGAGTTGTGTAAGATCCAGCAGGATCAACTATACTGTGGACCTAAAAAGGTCGACTGTGGCAGCTGCAATATCCCTATAGGCGCCTATCTATCCACAATTGAACTATAACTGCAGGCAAATTCTATTTAATATTTCTTTCATATATCATGCTTGCACTTATAATGTTCATTTTGCACATGTATACTCATATGATAGCTACATTGTTACTATGACATAACTGCATATGTAAGTTCATTTTATGATACAATTACTTTTTATATACCATCATTAGATATCTCATATTAGCATAATCATGATATGTTAATCAAGTAATGCATCATACCTATTCAAGTGCTCATTATTAATAATTTACAATATAGCATATCGTATATATATATATATATATATATATATATATATATATATATATATATATATATATATATATATATATATATATATATATATATATATATATATATATATATATATATGATCATGTATACAAATACATAATCCCTAGTGAATAGGAATATATAACATCATTATAATATACTTCATTATGTTATCAGTCAGGCATGACACATAAACATAGTCATATATAGTATTTCTTGTTTCACAGTGTAAGTGCATGTTCAAATATAATTCACTCTATCATTAGAGTATGCATATGTAAGATTAATTGCATAAAACAATCATGTACACAATTTCATCACAAGTCCTTACCCAAGTACACATGTAAATGTATATATATACATATAATCTTGCATTAATAGTCATATTACATGCCCTATCCAATTCATTTTGTAATCACATAAACACATATTTAGCTCAATTAATTGAAAACCATAAAATAAAGTACATTAAAACTCTGCACAGGGCAGCATTCTGGACTCAACTTGTGAGCCACAAATGAATTTGATAATGTCATTTTTAGGCTATATGATCTTCTACAATATTATTCCCCTATGTGTCTAGTTTCCATATCATCAACATTCACCTTAATATCTTACCTATAGCTCAAGATATATGAAAAATACTATAGGCTGTTCATGGAACCAAAACAGTATTAGCTGTCACTTATAAAAATTCATAGCATAAAATCAAGAGGGATTTAGACCAAAATTTCTTCATAAAAAACGTACTCCTAGGTATCTAGTTTACCCATAATTTTACAGAATAAGATTTTGACTTCTCTACTAATACTTATGCCCAAAATACCAACATCTGTACCTTAACAGTCCAAACAGATTCAACGAATTTCATGCTAATTATTTGAAATACTTAGAAATAAAATTAGGCATTAATTCCTTCATATAAAATGTGTATTTATGAGTCTATTTTTCATAGGAATTAATTTCATGTCATTATGATCATTTTACATACAGATATCTCAAATTTTCCCCAACCTGGTCCAGAATCCGAATTTAAAAGTTCTCCTAAATTCAATAAATCATAAAAAATATCTAGAGGCAGAATTGAAGGTAGGTTCCTTCTTCAAATTTGTAGGAAAATGTCTTATATAACTACAAAAATTTGATTTGTTACAATTAGAGGTCTCTATTACAATTTACACTAAATTTTCAGTCAATAGGTCAGAATTTTCATCTCATCTCTTCATGCGCATTTCATACATTGAACTCTCTTTTAATTACTACAAATTCAATTTAATCACAACAAGTTCCAGCAACCATATTCACATGCATTAAGGTAGGCCTAATCCCATACCTTAGCCGACCCCTATCACACCCAAGCTTTCAATCCCTTGCAATGTCTTTCCCTTTATCCTTTCTATCTCCTCCTTCTTTAACTACAACACAATTCATTCCCCATTATTCCATCATTTCCAGCACTTGTTCATCATTTACCACAACCAAGATGAGAAAAAGAAGAAGAAGATGATGAAATTCAATAGAAACCACTTACCTTAGAGTTAAGCAGTTAAATGCCTTAATTAACCATCAAGATTTGTCACTTAACTTGCTTGAAGATTCAAAGACTTGAAAGAAAATGCAAGGAAGTAAATTTCTGGTTTTTCTCCTCTCTCAATGCCGACCACACCTTCACCCTCTCTCACTTTTCTCTTTCCATCCACTAAGATTAATCTATTTATAATGCTATGGTAAATGTCCCCTTTAATCCTTCAAGATTTTGCATGTCTCATTAATAACATCTAATTCTTTGCATGTCACAAATTATACCCCACCATTTAATTAATTCTTAATTCAACCTCATCATTTAACCTCTTTCTTACATTAGCCTCTCCATTGTTCTCAAATTCTCAATTGACCCCATTAAAATGTCATAATTACTAATTTACCCCTAATCAATAATTATACTCCAATTAAACCCTCAATTAAAAATTAAATCACACTAATCAATTTATTTCCCATGCCATTAAAATAAATAAGACATAATTTATCCCTTAATCACCATTAATACGAATTTCTCATTAAATTCTTAATCTTAATCAAATAAAAACTCCTCTCAAAACATAAAATTCATTTAGGGTCAAGTAAGGGTCTGACAATCCCATTCAAAAATATACAAATTAAATTAGGGTCATGTTAGGGGCCTTACAATAATAGCCATGAAAATCATAGAAGAAAATTCAGGAAATTATATAAAAGGCTCAAACCTAACCAGAGGCAGACATCCAGATGGAGGGGATTGGATTGTGCTTGGTTCAATAAGCAAACAACATAAGATTCTGAAATAGAGTCAACGAGGAAAGAGTTTGCATTAGACACAACTAGACATCATCAAACCAATCATCAAAACTAGAGGAAACCTCTTTCAAATTTAAAGAAATAGATGGAGTTGTTATCCAAGAGGAATATTGTTACCCATCTTGGAAATCATGGAAAACCAAAGCATCTATAAGAATTGCCTAGGAAGCTACAGAAGAAGAGGACAAACATAGAATAGAAGGTGCCATAAAAGAGGCCGTCTTGATGGATACTAAAGAAGAACCCAATGAATCCTCTAAATTCAAGTGTGTCTGGGGTATGTTTGATAGCACATAGGGTCTTTGCCAAATGATTCCTCTTCACCATTGGGATAATAATGGGATTATCATGTATAACAATATCCTTATCATTAGCAGTACCAGATGAGCCTAACTTCAAATTAGAAAAAGCCATAAGATCAATTGGTTTTAGAATTTCCAAATTTTTTAGACACAATAAAAGTAATCATAAAAGCAGAAAATTGAAGTTTTTGAAATATACTAGTTCTACATTTCAGCACTTTCGTATCCATAGGACAATTAGAATTCGAGTGACCTAACTTCCTACAATAAAAAGCAAAAATCAGCCATATGTTCATATTTGAGCTTAATAATTAATTCCTTTCCATGTTTCAGTGAATAAACATAACCCAAAGGAAGAGGCTCATCTACATTAATCAAAATTTTAATACATACAAAAGAACGTAAATTTATAACTTCAGTGGGGCATCATTAATATGTAGGAATCCTGGAAATAGAAATTTCAATTGTAAAGCATTTTCATTACTAAGCATATTGAGGGGAAAGCAATGCATCTGAACCCAAACCGGCGATAGCTTGAAGAATGGATTATCTAAGGAACAGTCTGGATGCCATTCTGTGATGAGGAGATTATGGCATTGAACTGACTAAGGTCAACCCTGTAAAATCATGTCAGCATCTTCAGCATATTGGAATTAGAAAGCAAACACGTTTGTATTTTTAGGTTGAAGAGAAAAACCCCTTTTAGTACGCCATATAATTTTGAGGACCTCCTTCAGAATTTTAAGAGGAAATTTTAGTTCAGAAACAATCCTGCCAACCAACAATTTACCATATGTTGGTGAGGGAGGGCTAGTGGTGAAATTAGGTGTGTGGCATCTTGATGAATTAGAAAACAGAGGTGCAGAGGTTGAAGAATAGAGAGCCATAAGGGAAAAATACGCATGCAGATTGGAACCAAAAAAGGATGAACTACCACAAATCCACCTCAAAGCAAACAAAATATAGAAAAGAAAGTAGTACATACGAAAGATATTAGCCAATAGAACAAAACAAAGCGTAGTAAGTCTAAGTACCACCCTATCATGCACAATTGCTATGCTGAATGTGACAAGCTTCAAAATGATGCGTTTCGACAAAAAATAGAGGTCCCGGTTACCAGGAATTGCCTAGTAACCATGAGGTACCTACAAAAATCACAAAATTCCATCAAAAGTTCTCAAATTCGCACAAAAGCTACAATTAACTGAGAATCGAATAAATTATCAAATGCAAGCAAAAATAAAGCAAAAGACACTAGAAAACCAATGAAAACTAGACTTAAACTAAACTAAAACTAAACACTAAATTGGAGTTATCAAGAAGGAAGAGAACGTGAAGTATAAGGGAAAGGAGAAACAAGTGGAAGCCTAAAATTTATTTTTGTGGATTTTATTGAAGCCACCGAGGTTGTTTTGCCACCAATAGAGGTTTACAACCACTAAATTTACCTTTCCTAATTTGTTTTCATATAGATTATATATATTTTTAATGCTTTTGGCATGATATAAGTTTGATGGAATAAATTTAGAAGTCATAAAATTAATAGATGTATACACTGTTGGATGATAGATTAGAGAAGTTATATGTATATATATGAATAAAAATTATTGTAATTTGGTCAATTAAGGGGTTGTTCTTGAAATTAATTTAAAAGAAAATATTAATAGCTATAATATGGTCTTATTTTTAAATAAAATGATAGTATTTGGTTGATATGATGAGGGTAAAGGTGAATTTAAATTGAAAGTGTAGTACATAGAGTTAAATATAATAAAATTTTAATGTTTGCATTATAATTTAGCTTGTAGCTGTACTGTTAAACATATCTTTAGCTATGGATTATTAATTTATTCAATAATATTAGGTATTTAAAGTGCTTTTTGATTAAATAAATAATAGAATATATTTTGATTACTTATATTTAAAGTACCTAAAAAGTCACTAAATAAATCCTTAATTTATTAAATTTCAAAATGAGGCATATTCATTAATAGTTTCCCTTTAATGTCATTAATATAAGGATCAAAATTGAAATTCATATTATACCTTGGGAACAAAAAATAAAAAAAGCAAACCGACAAACTAATTTTATATGCCTTGTCCTCTAATTTTGGGAGGTCTCTTAATATTCTATTTCACTTGTGGATTTTCCAATTATATTGTCCCCTTAATTTGCTAACTTATATTATTCAAAAATTTGAATTCTTTTAGCTATTAAATTTTAAATATGTATAACTGTATTTTAAATGTAAATCACTTAATCTCCTTATTTTTTTAATGTTGTGCCAAATTTTAAATATGTATAATTTGTGTATTGGAAGTTTTTTAAATGTATTTTTTAAAATATTATTTTAGTAGTATATTTTTAATATAATTTTGATTAATATTTATTATGGACATGATATAATAAATTTATGTATATTATTTTAATTTTAGTTATTTTAAATAATTTTATTTTGTTAAATATAAATTAATTTAATTTATGGACTCATATATGTTAAAAATTTAATAAAATAGAAGTTTATATTGATCCAAAATTAATTGAACTGAACCGATTAAAATTAATTTAATTTATTCGGTTTCGACTTTCCAAATTTAGGTTTTCAGTTCGATTCTTTTAATTTAAAAAATTTAATTTTTAATTTATTTAATTTGATTCAAAATCGAACCAAATCGATCATTTGCGCATCCTGGCTATCTACATGTGGAGGTGCTTTATGGAATGGAGAGGTTTAACTAGGGCTTTATAGTTTCAATTTCTTCTTCTCCTCAATCACGAAGAATTAACACCAATCTAACAAATGTGGAGAGCAAGCAACTTCACTGTTAGCAAGGGACTTAGATCCCTCAATTACCTTACCTATCCCTCGTCTTCCCTTCAACATCCTCTCCCTTCTCCACTTTTCACCACCGCCGTCCGATATCTGCGCTCCGGTCGGGATCCCAGCTTAATGTATACCGACACAATTTCTTGTATTTTTTTCCTTTCTTTTGTTTCTCTTTGTTCAGTTGATAAATTGCTTGTTTTGCCCCATTTTTAAGCTATGAGATTGCTTCGCCGGTGAACTGGGGGATTCGGGTTGTTCCGGAGAAGAAGGCTTATGTGATTGAGCGATTTGGGAAGTATTTGAAGATACTTCCTTCAGGAATCCATTTCTTGATTCCTTTTGTGGATAGAATTGCTTATGTTCATTCTTTGAAAGAAGAGGCTATTCCAATTCCTAATCAATCCGCTATTACTAGGGATAATGTTAGCATTCTCATTGATGGTGTTCTTTACGTTAAGGTTCTAATGCTCTTCTACTTCTTTTTTTCTCCTTTTTAATTTTAATTCAATTCATCAATTTAAGAGTAATTTCTTGCTTATTTTGATAGATTGTGGACCCTAAATTGGCCTCTTATGGTGTGGAGAATCCCATTTACGCTGTCATTCAGCTGGCACAGACCACCATGCGCAGCGAGCTCGGGAAGATAACCCTTGACAAGACCTTTGAGGAAAGGGACACTCTCAATGAAAAGATTGTGGTATCTACATTATGTTTAAACTTTGTTTTAATTTTGTTAATGGTACAGTATTCTCTTTATTGGAATTTCTTTAGGACGTGTACAATTATAATTGACATTTGAAAACTTTTGAAGGAAGCCATCAATGTGGCTGCAAAAGATTGGGGCCTTCAGTGCCTTCGTTATGAAATAAGTAAGCTGTGCTCATGAAATTAGACCCCATATGTTAAGTCCCTAGTAGACTTATTCTTAGTATTTCTCTGTGAATTTATTCTGCAGGGGATATTTCTCCCCCGCGGGGCGTAAGTGCTGCTATGGAGATGCAGGCAGAGGCAGAACGTAAAAGGAGAGCTCGAGTTCTTGAGTCTGAAGGTTGTAAAGTTGGCTGTATATATTCATTCTCTCTGTGATAGGATGTAATTCTTATTAAGCATCACAAATTTGGAATATGTTTCATTCTTATTTGTATAATTCCATATGCCAATTAATTCTTAGATGTGGTACTTTTGCTAGTTACATTATCCTTATTTTGCTCTTGGAAATTCAATATTTAATAGGAGTGAGACAGGCCAACATTAATATTGCTGATGGTGAGAAGGCTGCTGTGATATTGGCATCAGAAGCTTCGAAGATGGATCAGGTTAACCGAGCACAAGGTTCGTAAGGCAGATGTATAAATGCAAATTTAGGAAACTTACATGGCCATGGTGATATGACAGTGCATGCTATGCTTGAGACTCATGATGCATTAAGACTATAATTTTTAGGCCTTTGCTATTTTGGAATAACCAAGCTGAGTTAATCATGGAATTATTTAGGCTCATCTTGTTTTTGGCTTGGAAATGATCAGTTAGTTTGATTTTGTGTTTGAGTTCTCTATGTACAATTCTTATTATCAGGTGAGGCGGAAGCAATCATTGCTAAAGCACAAGCAACTGCAAAAGGTCTGGCTATGGTTTCACAGGCCCTCAAGGCAAATGGAGGAGTAGAGGTGTGATTCCTAAACAATCATATGATTGGATTTCTAGTGGTACTTCGAGCACTCTGGCTGCCAACAAACCTCCACCCCCACTTTTTGTGTTGCTAAGAATGGTGCTTCTATACTGACAAGTAGAGCACTTGTTTCATCTTGTATGCAATTAGCTCCTCATCCATGGTGCTTATAGTGGGTTTCTGTTTTTCCTTTTCTTAATATATTTATCATCTCATTTCAGTCCAAAAATATGGTTTTCAAATTTTTTACCCTAATTTTATCATAACAGAAAAAATCTTGTTAGGTCTTTTCTTTTAGTTGGATAGCCTCGACTTGTGCTGTCAGACATTGTATCTAGATAATGCAGTTTGACAACTTCAATTTTTCATGAATATGTACCCGTTGGCATAAGAAAAGTTGAATATGGAGAATGGTGCATCCAAAATGTTGTTTGATTGCACAGGGTCTAAAATCTCCTTTCATTCTTTTCTGGCTTGTTTGTATTAAATTCCTGTGGAGTTTAGAAAGGTCTAAAATGGAATGAATTCTGAGTCTTTTGTCATATTCTCCTATTCCTAATTTGATATGGGAGTGTGTACTTTTGTAATCATATGACTAGGTGACAAGTTTATTATGAGCATTTGAAGAGTATACTTATATTTATAGATAATGCCTGAACTTTCTCTTGTTGATATGAAAAAGTGCACCTGGTGAATGTATTTATCTTCCTTGGTAAATTGCAGCGGTACACAACTGTTTTCTTATTGATTAGCAACATAGAATTGGTATTTAAATGAATGAGCTTGGATATAAATATGTTGTATGGAATGATTGTTGTTGATACTTCGTTTTTGTATTTTGTCATTAGTGCATTTTAAACATTCATGGGAAAGAACAAATTATGCCCTTGTATAATAGTCATGGAGACTTGATTTTATAGTGTGGTTTGCAGGCTGCAAGTTTGAAAGTTGCCGAGCAGTATATTCAGGCATTCGGTAACATTGCCAAAGAGGTAAGGAGAAGGCCTAATCAATTAACGTTTCTGGGAGTTGGATTTGCAATGACTTAACTTTTTACTGAAGTTCTATTTTCCCTCTTATGCGTGCTTGGAATTTTTTTTTTTCAGGGGACAACAATGTTGCTTCCTAGTGCAACTGCTAATCCTGCTAATATAATGGCTCAAGCTTTGAGTATGTATAAAAGCCTGCTGGGAAATGTTCCCAGCAATAGCTCTCTTGGGTCTTCTCCTGAGGCTGAGAGTTATCATGGCGAGGGTGATAGATCTCATGAGCCCTCTCCCGAGTTGATAGAAAGCATTGGAGAAACTAAGAATGAGACAAAAACAGTTGCAAGAACATCTGATGGCAGCTCAGTTCATGGCCAGCGATTCTCACTTCAGAGCCCTAAGAAGGGAGATTAGGAATTATTTGGTATCATGAAAGGATACTCATCCACAAAATAAACAAGATTTTTGCTATCAGGCCCCATTGGTTCTCTCGGTATTACATTAATTTGGATTTAATTCCTGAGTTCAGAAGGAAAGATGATAGATAATTGTAGAAAAATGGCATTGATGGCTTCATGTTTGGTCTAAAATCTTTGTAGTTCCTTCTTTTGTTGACCTTTAATGTCAGTCTCCAGTTAGTGCCGAACAATTACAGATGCATACCGTCAAAATGGAGCAATAGAATTAGAGTGAGTTAATTGAAAAACAGGCATTTTTTAGGTTTATATCATTTGTTTTCTTAAGTTATTTGCGTTGCACTAAATCCAAATGTTTGTTTTTTTGAACTCGTTACTTTAAGTTTGTAAAGTTTTTTTTTTTTAATTTTTGAAATTTCTATACGTTGTTTTCAAAACATTAAGTTTGTTTAGAAATTCAACAAAATGTAAAAAAAGAAAAAAAGAAAATTTAGAACTTAATATGTACACTAAGACAATAATATTGTTTTATTTAAATTTAATAAATTAAATTTACAGTTAACCATATTATGTAAATCTCATAAAACAAAAGATAGAATTTCTTCAAAGCAATTTAGAGACATCAACTTAATTATAAAAAAAGAAAAAAAAAGAAAAGAAGCGAAAATTTAGAGATATCAATTTATTTATTTTCATATATTCATAATTTAAGCCTATATGTGATAAGGATAATAATCATTTTTATTAGGGGCGAGCAAAAAAAAAATCAAATATATGGTTAACTGTAAATTCGGTTCGAAATTGAATCAATCTTTTTAGTTAAAAGATCCATTGGATTCGATTATGATTTTTAATTTTTACATTTTCATTTTTTCTTACAATTTTTGTTTTTGAATACGGGTTAACCGGTTCATATATATATCCTTTAAATTTTTTTTTTACTTCTCTCTAAAACTTATATAAAATAATAATACTTTGAATTATATTTTTATTTTTATACTTTAATTTTTTATATTTTCTTATAAAATTTATATAATACTTTAAATTAAATTTATATTATGTCATTTTTTTCAATTATATAGTAATATTTATATGTAGTAACTGATTAACTTTTTATATATGTTATTTTTTTTATCATATATAATAGTATTTAATTATATTTTTTTTATATTTAGAGTTTATATTTTAACATTTAATATTATCCAAAATTTTATTTGACTTAGAATCAAGTACGTTAATTTTCAATAAATATAACATCTATTTTATAATATTAGCTATTAATTTATTAAACATGAATTTTGGTTAGTAAATTATATTTATATTTATATTTTAAATTATTTTGTAGATTTGAAATTGAATTGAATTTTATCTATTTTTTAAAAATTTTATGTTATAAATTTTAATACTTAACTGAAAAATATTGGTTAACCGAACAGGAAAAATCAAAATCGATGGACTGATAACCGAATGCAATGGACTGATTAATAGTTAATAATTTTAAAAAAATTGATATTAATGGATTGGATAATTTTTTTATTTATGTATCAGTTAGCCGGTTCATGCTGACCGCTACTTTTTATATAATCATGTAAATATTTACTTTCCTAACTGAAATTGTATTCAATTTTTTGTGAAACTAATTGGAATTGTATATGTAATTGGTCATTTTTTTGCACTTGTATAAATATGTTGTTTACATATCAAGGATTGTGTGACAGCCCACCTTATAACCACCGACCGCAATAATGAGTCAGTCCAAACACAAACATCCATAAAGCATTCATGTCCCAAAATCCAACACACACAATGTGTATATATATAAATATTAAAATACCACTAACTTCCTAAACATATTCATTTACATTTGTATTTACTAACCACAGAAAATACAAATATAATACATTAATATCCACAATACGATTACATCCAAAAATAAGTACATCCACCTCAAAATCCTTCATTTATACATGCCAGCCGACCAATCACACCAAAATCTTCCTTCTAGCTCCATTATCTGTTCCTTACGCGCACTAAATAAATTACATGCTAAGCATTTCTAGTGCTTAATGGTGGATACAATACTAAAATATTTCATATTCTATATTTAAATGCAAAATACAATTATTTTCAACAAAAATACAATCTATTAGATTTTCTAACTTAATTGTTCTGTTCACTTAGTGTATTCTAGTTCCAAATCTGTTAAATATTATGCTATCTCATTATATTCTGGTACATGGTCTGCTATTTGCTCTATTCATTTAATATTTTCTGATATATTCTCTGTTAATAGTTTCGTTTGTTTAATATATTCAAGTTCACAATTTGTTAACAGATCCGTTCGTTATTAATATATTCTAGTACAATATCTATTAAATGATTTGTATTCTATTATTAGTATGTATGAACCTTTAGACTTTTTTACTTGCCTTCTGTTTTTAATTTTGTATCATTTTTGTAAGCATTTTTCCCTTTGTATCATTGCGAAAACCTATTAGGCTCAATGTGTGAAATTATTGACCATTGCAGTACAATCTCATCACATAATACATATTACATTTTATCACAATTTCTATATTATCGATGTGGAACCTCATTCAGCCCACTATGCAATCATCATGACTTGCTATCGCAGTTTCAAATACGATGTTCCTATGGTTATTCAACTACATCAAAAACCTGATTTTTCAACTAATACTAATGGTAAAATTTATACTTTATATTATAGCATTATTTTATATTGAAGTTTGCATTATTTACATTGAGTATGCGTTATATACTAACTCCACTTCATTGTTCTATGGCCATTTTCATCATGCATCATTTGCATTATACGAATTCATATATTTCATCAATCCTCCTTACATTTTCTTTAGGGTTCACATTCGGCCATCACTATAGGCTTCATCCAAATTATGATGATGATGATTATTATTATTATTATTACCCCTTTTTGTCCATTTAAAGTATCGTCAACTAAATTTTCTAGCTTAACTATTATGTTTACCCAATGTATTCTAGTTTCTGTTCTGGTTACTATTTTGCTATTCTAGTTCTCGTTCCGGTTACTGTTCTGCCATTGTAGTTCATGTTTTAATTTGTAGTCTACACTACAAAAAAAACTGCTAATTAGTGAGGGATATTTCCGTCGCTAATTACCAATATTTTAGCGACGCGACGATGAAGAGTTGCTAAGAGCCCAGTCACGAATATATTAGCGACAGATTCAAAATTAGTCGCTAAATAGCGACGACAAATTTCGTCGCTAATTATTTTGCGTCGCTAATTTATATTCATAATTAGTCGCCGAATTATAATAATAATATTTAGCGACTACTTTTCTGTTGCTAATTATAAATTTACTGTAAAAGTTCGCGACGAAATATTTGTTGCTAATTATTTGTTAATTTAATGTTTACACAGTAGCGACAGGTACTGTCACGAATCCGTCGCTAAATTATTGCATAATTTAAAATTTTCTTTTGATCTGTTTTTAAACTTTCATCCTATACACACCGTAAATAATAATCTTATATTATAAAATTCATATATAATAGATACAAATATAAATAATAATCTTATATTTTTATATATATAATTTGTAATGAATTCATTACAAATATAGAATTAACATAAAAAACAATATATGAGACAAAGTATTGTTTATACAATCCATTTCCCTAAAATTAATAACAAATTAAATTTTTATAATTTCCTATCAAATATAGAATTAGCTCCTAACTAATATTATTGTAGTAATATACCTAAGCCTAAATAAAGTCCCTCTTTACCGATAGTGTGGATGAGAACTTGGATTGATCGTGACTTCAAATAGTGGAATAAAAATATTATCAAGAATATTTTGAAAATATTTAACTGTCACCATTTTCTTGTACACATTGTATAGTCGTGGTAACTGCACATTTAAATATCAATATTGATATGAAAACAAAAGAATATGAAGATAAAGCAAACATAAAAGTGCATAAACAGTAAAAACAAAAATTTTATAGCTTGCGAAGCACAAGTATCATAGGCATAATGTAGCTACCAATAAATGAGTATTAGGATATAAAAATAATATTTTAATAAGGAATTGATACAAAACCAACTCTTTGCTTTTTAACACCGCTCTAACTAAGGAATTGACTATGGCTTAAAATTGTTCCAAGTGAATAGAAAACAATAACAGAGGAAATTTCACTTCTTTTCTTAAAGTTTGGATGAAGACGAACATATTTTCAAGAATCTTTAAGAAGTTCTCCAGATTAGAGTATGTTAAAACAACTCCGATGTTTCTTACGGGCTATAATGAGTTGCTGTAGGGATTACATGTTTTACTAGAATTGATTGAACAATATACGATCATTAAGTAACCTACAATATTGCACCACATATGGTACACTTTTATTGCACATAGTCATGACCATGCAAGAATCAATGTCTTCAGCAATATTTTTGCCAATGGCCATCACATGGATCATACTAATGTCTATGCATTTACGAACAAGTACCTTATTAGCAAGCATGTAGAGACCAACATCTGCATTATAAAGGGTATAAAGTCGCTTCATAGCAGGTGCAGGTCTAGATTTTAGAACTTCCTGTGACAAACTAGGTTCAAAAACACGTGCATTGGGAAAATCATAATAGTATGAATTTAGAAATCCCTAATCTCCTGTTAAGGGAAGAAAAAGGGACAAATTAAAGATGTTTGTAAATATAGAAAGAATTTAGTAAAAATAGGGACATCAACTACAGATCTTTATTTGTGCAATTAAATTGCCATGCAGATGTCATTAAATCCAATTAAATGGAAACTAATATTACAGATCTTTAAATTAATATTTGTGGAATTAAATTGCCATGCAGATGTCATTAAATCCAATTTTCAAGAATGACTAAGAAGAGTGCATTTCCTAGAATAAAGTAAATATTTTCAGTACCATAAAATACCACGAAATTTTACAAAATAAATTTGATCAGGCACAATGATGTTTCTCAAACATACATGATGAATTATAAAGAAATTACTAATGAGGGAAAGAATGAGTCACAACGATGTCATTGCTATGGTGATCAAAGGAGTTATTGGAGCTCCTTTCTTATATTGAGATTCAAAATATACTTCAGGATACAAAAAATTGCGTGCATTATTAGATATTTATTGTTTACATCTTGTTCCTTTCATTTTAGTATGATATCATAACCCTGTAACTTCCTATTGTCAAGGGATATTTGGAGTAGATAGATAAATGATGACATTGAGAAATAAAGATTTCCTTGAGTGTAAACTTTAAATCCAAAGGGGCACACGGACTATACTGTGTAAAGCTTAAAATATCTATGTTCACTATGTGTGACTCTGTGGCTCTATCCCTCAAGAATACCCAAACATTACCTTATGCTTCTGGACGAGTGGGTAAAGCTGCTCCCCAAGGATCTGCTTTGGCTCTTCAGGGGTAGCAACAGCAAGCATGCTACTCAGGACCTCTGATCCATGTGACACTGAACCATGGGCATTGGGAACACCAGATAGGACTCCAGAAGCTTTGTTGTCATCACGTGTATGACCATTTGGTACATACTTGGCTTGCCTAGTCCGCTGCAGAGAAATGACTTCCAACTAGCATTAGTAACTCAATAAATGCACTCAATAAATGCACATTCATGTAACCTACCCCCACTTTCATGGGTTTTTTTTTTCACTGTAACAGTCATTTTCAAAATTAGGATTTTGAGATCCACTCTACCAGATCATCTAAACCAAATCATAAGAAATTGCTTAAAAAATTGAAAACCAAGGATATTCTCATCTTAATCAATCATGCAAGAAATTAAGTTATGAGATATGCATGAAATCATAAAAGTTTAAAATTTGAATGGAGCAGTGAACATATATGGAAACACAAAAATGTAGCACAAAACTCCAGCATATAAAAGAAACTCAAGGGAAAAAAGTGAAAACCTGGTTGCTTGATTATTAGGCATCTGTAAGAAAAAGAAGTGCAAGTACGCTCAACAGTGTTGCCATAAACTATAAATAAACCATCCAAAACCTGTTTACAATGTTGGAGAAAAAAATTCAACCATTAAATTCATCACCCACCTTTCACTGCTAAATTCTACGAAATACACTAATGCTAATTGCTCTAAATTTTCCAAAGTTTGCATGCTCTTCCAATTAACCAAAGTTCAGATCGTACCCTTAATATATATATATATATATAGCCACAAATGCCCTAATTTAATTTAAAGAAAAAAATAATTGAAATAAATTAAAAAGAATCCTACGTTTTTTTTGGTACAAATAATGGCTTATATTTTATGTCCAAAAAAATGATAAACAACAGACCCTCTGCATGTTTCTTTATTGCTTGTCTAGTCACCCAAAAATTTTTCTACTCCATGATTGGCATTTAATAAAAAGAACAACCATGTGATGGTTTTAGATGAACCATAATGATTAGACATTATATTAAAAAAGAATTCAAGTGGAAGAGTTTTTCTATCAATTATGTTTTGCTACAGCTTCATTTTCTTCCCATCATCCTAATGCATATATCTATCAAGATAATGTGCTAATTTTTCTTAAAAAAAATAAAATATGATTCTCAAAGTCATAGTACACTAATGTTTCCAAAACTGAAGAAACAATTAAAACAGTAAACACAGATTTATTCTCCCATCCAAGAACCATACAAAACAAAACAAAGCACAAACCTTTCTTCAATGGCTGGTAAAGAACGTGATCAATACAATCGATCCATCAGAGAAATAAGGGCAATGACATCCTACAGTGGAAGTTCAAGTAATCAGTGATGACGATGAAAGCAATGACGAATTTTAGAAGCTCCTAGTCCGAGATTAATCAGCACAAACAGAAATAGATTAACGTGAAAAATAAGAAGCGACATGTTTAGTTATTTATTCTTTGAAAACATGAAAAATAAATAGTATCAATTATGAATCATTTGAACCAAAAGGATTTCATGAAATCTGTTAACTCTTTGTCAGGTTAAGCCCCACACCCATGAACCCAGCACATTGGAACTCAAAAACTTAAAAAATTTCAATTCAATCACAAAAAATAGACCTAAGCACTGTTAATTTACTAAATTTCACAACTTAACTCACCAGCATCTCATGATCCCCCATTGTGTAATGATCAATATAACTATTAAAGCCAGCTCCATGCAACTTGATATAACTATTAAAGCCAGCTCCATGCAACTTGATATGAAATCAAACAAATATAAGCATTCAGAAGAGCAAGATTAACGTACCACTTTCTGGAAAAGCATCAACGAACATCATTATCTCCTCCCCACTAAGGCCGAACAAGAAGCAAAATCCCTGGCAATGACTTTGCAATTTGCAAAATAGGATACTCAAACTCAGGTTATACATACTGGATGACTGCAGGGTCGAACCACCTCAAAAAAAAATGGTATCCTAAAATAGATTATGCCATTACGAGAATTTACTATGGGTTGGTCAAAACTTTGAGCATTAAAAATAAGAGGATAAAATGATTAGCACTTTCAAGGAAATGAAATTGGTGTATATTTTTGTTATAAAAAGAAATTTTAAAAAACAAGCTTAATTCTGAGCTTTGTACTTCATTCACAATATTTTGAACTTCATTTCTAAAGATCAGTACAATGTCGATTCAATAATTATAACTTGTTTTCCCTATATCTTGTTATGTGAGTAATGGTGTTTTACAAAGATGGAACACTAAATTCAGTTGGCAACGAAGACAATTTAGTATTGATCACACTTTGGAATGCATCCAACGCTACTGGTGACTTTTGCAAGCAGATGAATGCAATAAAGCCAAAACTCTCTCATTATCCCTCAGCACACTGTCTTATCCAATTACAGATTAAATCTTCTCCTACATTATCATTATAATTATTGCTTTTACTAGTACAATGTGACTAATGTTATAATTTTATGAGAGCATGTTGCATATGTGGAGCAAAAAGAAGACTTGAGAAAAAAAATAAAAACAAAGTGGGGCTGATGTTATAAATGCAGTGGAGATGGCATACAAAAGCTCTTAAATTCAGCAATTTTGTCTTTGCATTAGCAGAAAATGAAAAACTATGCAGCCACATTATGGTATAAATCTCCAGTGGCACCATAAAAATCATACACAGATTTATCCAAAGCAAGAAAAAGAAAAATGCAGGGTTTGTGGATGTCTTTGAAGGATAATGCGAAGTATGGGAGTAAGCTAAGTGATGTTGTTAGAGTTCCAGAAAAATGCTATGGAAAAAAAGTGTGTGTTCTGTCAAGGAAAGTCTGGATAGAAAGTTGATTCTTCATTTCAGAAAATCATTCACTCAACTCATAAACTCCCCAACTTTGTATTCTGGTAACTCTCTGTTCCTTTCTTCTTCTCATTTTCCTTTTCAGATCACAATAACCAATTTACTTATCTAAATACATACATGAAGGTAAATTAATCTTCAATCAAACCACTACAGTAAATCAAGTGTTAAAAGCCCAACGCCACAGCGGCAGAGATCTAGCTATACATCAAAATGATAAATTATCTTACTTTCAAGTTGGAATTTCCTCAACCGAGTGTTAAACTCTCACTCGAGCTTTTTTTTAATGGGTGAAATGTGTAGCCGAATACAAATCCAACCAATAACTAAACCAAACCCATCAGTTGCTTTACAATCATAAAAATAAACAAAGGCAATCCAATGAAAAGGAATGAAAGAGAGTACCTGGCTTCGAGGAAAAATGTTGTAAGATTTATAAGAAAAGGAACACAAGCACTAGGAAAAATCACATTCTAAGAACTTAATAGCTATCGATAAAGAATCAGTACAAAGACAAATAATAAACAATCAAATGGAAGCAAGCATTTTATAAGAAAAACTTACATTGAGAGGAATGCCATCAACAAGAATCGATAGGTCCCAAATAGAGGCACTTCTAACCAAGAGCTGAAACCCTAAAACCCCAAATACCAGATTTGGGTCCGATTCTCAATCAAGCTGCGGCGACGCAGGTGGTGAAGGATGCAACTGCGACCATAAATTGAGTGATGGATGAGGCAAAAAGGATGACGGCTCCAAGTGAGAAAAGAAATGAAGAAAAGGAGAGGAATAGATGGTGGCTCAACTGAGAAAAGAAAAGAAAAAAAGAAAGGCAGAGAGGGAAGCGATAATTAGGGTTTCAAAAAGACAAAAAGGTCCTACTTTTATTTGTATAATAGGAGATAAATAAAGGATAATTTTATAAATATATTTAGTATGAGTTTTTTATTTGTATATGCATACACACATATTGAAAAAAATATAATTAATTTTTAATAATAAAATTATTTTTTTATCTTTAATTAGAAATCAATAAAAATAAATTGGTTAAGAAAAAATACTTTGAAACACTAATCCTATATTTAGAATGTGTATAATGGAAAATTTATGAAAAAAATTTTGTATGCTAAATATAATGGTTATAATTTTTTAATATATATGAAAAATGAAATTAACAAAAATTACGGGTTAATTAAATAATTAACCCAAAATTATCATACTCTAGATTCTTTCCACCCAAAATTGGGTTAATTAAATAATAAAAAATGTATGGTGTTGCTTATATAGGTAGCTTCATATGTATATTTGAATCTTTACAAACTAATATTGTTATCATAATGTAAACATGCTTAAATAAATTAATAAAGTAGGTTAAAAGGCAAATATTATTTAAATTAGGATGTAGGAATTAACTTATTAACCTCCAAAATATAAAATAATAAAATTCAAAATGTGGAAAATGATGGACTTAATAAATATTTAAAATTAATGAAGGTGTATTTTACATTTTAGGGCCTATAAAACAGCAGTCGTGACAGATTCACCAACATAAAAATGAAGTTCATGTACTGGCACTGATTAATTTTAATTATATTTTATTCTAAAAAATAATATTAATTTTAATTTTTTATAATTAATGTCTATCTAATATTATTAAAATTTTTAAAAAATAAATTTTATTGACTTTAAATGGAATGATTTAGAAAATAATAAAAAATAATTGATTAAGAAAAATAATTGAAAATCCATCTGTCTATATTTTTTTAAATTTTGTTAATTTTATCTAAATATATAATAAAAATATATTTGGAGTGGGAGTTCGAATCTAAAATATACTTATATTACTCTGAAGTATATTTAATGTTTGAATTTATTATAAATTGGATGTTATTATCTTGTAACGATTTAAAGTAGGTATTTTTTAATGTGTGTGTGTGTGTATACCAACCTTCAAATTATACTCACTCGTATAGGATCGTTAATAAATTGATCCTCGTGAACCGATATCACAAGTACTGCTCACATATTAAAAAGTATTGTCAGATGACTCAAATTTTGAGGTGTTACAGATAAAACTCCCCAATTTCAGATCTTATTTCTTATTTCCATTAAGATAACTAACTTTTTAGTATTATTAGCAATTATTTTTCGATCTATCTATTACCGGCGATTGGTGATGATTGATGGATCCGAAAAGGAGTACCGAACCACCAAAGGTCTAAAAATAATGCCTCTCATAGATTTATATTTATTATGATAAGTTCATATTTATTTATTTGGATGCTAATTTTCATTTGATTATAGACAATTATGCGATCACACATAATGAATACATAATTTATTAAGATATGTGAAGAAAAAGGTCAATTTAACCAGTTTAGAAGTAAATTATATTTAGTTAAATATATGGTATAATTATACAATTATAATATAATGTCCAATTATAATTTTACATGGACATTATAATTTTATATTATTATTTTATAAATATTTATTTTTATTATTTTTCATAATGTGACTATATAATAATTATAACAATTACTTTATTATTATTATTAAAAATGTAAATTTTTTAAATTAATAAGTTTATATTTGGGGATAATTGAAAAAAAAATCATTACAATTTCTAATAATTCAATATTTGATTTAAATTTAATAAAATAAAAATAAATTACAATTTTTTTATTATTTTAGATGAAATAATAAATTTTATATTACTATTTTATAAATATTTATTTTATTAATCTTCATCACGCAATTATATAATAATCGTAATAATTATTTTATTATTATTATTAAAAATGTAAATTTTCTAAATAAATAATTTTAGATTTTGGTATAATTGATAAAAAATATTATCAAATTATAAAATAATTTATAAATTTCTATTATAAAATAAAATATTAATTTAATATGGTCTATATGAAAAGATACTTGAAATTATACATAAATCACGTGACGAAAATTTAAAAAAATATTTGTTTTATTTTATTTGCGACGGATTAGCGACGAAAACTAAAAATTTTCGTCGCTAATTGTTTTTCTTTAACAAATTATTGTTAGCGACAGACCAATTGCTGTCGCTAAACCATCGCAAAAAAAGGCGCTAAATTTTTCCTCCAAAATTAGCGACTAAAATTTTCGTCGCTAAATGTTTTGGGACTACTTTCATGAATAAAAAAGTATAAAATATAGCGTCGAGAATATGTGTCGCTACTTCCATCGCAAAACATGGCGCGTATGCTTCCTTCCAATAATTAGCGACTGTTTATTTATTCTGTCGCTATTTCATCGCAAAACATGGCGCGTATGCTTCCTTCCAATAATTAGCGACTGTTTATTTATTCTGTCGCTATTTCATCGCAAAAAAATAGAAAATATCCTCCCCACAATGGAATTGTAAAACAGTCGCGAATCCATCGCAAAATTTGCGACGAAAATAATGCCGTCGCTAATTGACAATTTTTTTGTAGTGCTATTACTACTTTGTTAAGCTGACATATACATATATTATGGATTAAATTCTATTAACATATTTGTTCAATTAATCTAACTCATATATGATTTGCTATCCTAAAATATATTTCTAGTTTGCAGTTAGTTACTGCTATGTTAAGTGTGTGTGTGTGTGTGTGTATTCTGGATTAAGTTCTATTAATACATCTGTTCATTTAATCTAAACCCATACATGATCTATTGCCTATTATGTTTGTTTAGAGTATTCTGGTAATTAATCTTCCATGTTCTTTTCATTTTCCAATATTCTCATTGTTCTTAATCTTTATCACACTTTCACATTCATCCGTCAACTGTGTACTTTATTTCAATACATGCCATAAAAAAATTATATGGAATTAAACCATCATCATGCTTCGACCACAACTAGTTCAAGCTACCAGATTTTATTTCTTCATACCATTTTTATTTCATTTAATTTATTTATGAGATATAAGCATAATTGGGCAATTGTATCATTTTAATTCCATTTTATTATCATATCTCAATCTAACTAACATCTAATTAACATTTAATACATTAAAAACACTTACTTCACTCCAATTCCATTGTAGACTGGATTTGTAGTTATTAATAATCAAGATCAATTTTTCCTTCTACTGATGTTTAACCACTTAATTGACATGAAATTTCAGTAATTTTAACATTAAAACAAATTAATTTATACATAACCCTAATTCACCTTCCAAGAGTCACTCTAATTATTTCTATTAAATTCCATCTTCAAGTCATTAATTCAATTAATTTAATATCTATTTAAGCAATTTAACTTCAATTAAATTTTTAAGAATTAATTCATGCAAAAATTAATTAATTACATAATCCTAAAATTATGAAATACAAAAGTATTTATACCCACATATATTTTCAAGCTCAAATCCTCTAATTGTCGTTGTCTTTATCCTTAATTCCTTGATTTTGGCTTCCTTCTCCACTTGGCATAATTTTGAATTCCTTCTTTAAACAACTTTTAATTTCTTCCAATTTCCTTTTTTTTTTTAATAAGAGGGACCTTTTATTAAAACAACTATTGAATACATGAGGGAGAAGTGAAACTAACTCCTGGGGAATCAACAGAGATCTTAGCAAGTAAATGAGCAAGATCATTACCCGATCTTCTAATAAAGGTGAAAACACAACTAGAAAAATGAAGACTAGCCTCTAAACACTCTTTAACAAGCAAACCAAAGGGAGAAATAATAGAAGTGAGCTTTAACAAAGCATGAAAAAGATTAACATAGGCAGTCTCCATATTCACATCGGTAAAACCTTCATTCTTCATCCAAGCTAAAACTTCTTTCATAAACATTGCTTCTGCAAGAAGGCAATCAAAAGGGCAAAAGAGGGAACCATGCCTTATAGCCACAAAACTCCTAGAAGCATCCCTACAAATCCAAGCATAACCCACTCTATTATCATGGTTCAAGAAAGTAGCATCACAATTGCATTTAACAAAACCATCAGGGGGTGGAGATCGAATCTCCAACAAAGGAGGCAGAGTAGAGGGAGTAAAAAATTGAATTCCTTTTAATGAACAACTATCCATTGATTTAAATAACTTCTAGCAAGTCGTAACATAACCCTATTACTCATTTGATTTTACTGCCAAACAAACTTATTTCTTCTACACCAAAGCACTTAAAGCAAGAAAGTTACGTGGAGAAGATCATCCCTTTGCATATGAGGCATCCATCTCATCATTAACATCAAAACACAAACCCAAAGAGCTAACCTGCCAAATAAATTTAGCAGATGGGCAAGCAAACAATGCATGGTGAGTTGTCTCCTATGGTATTGGTGAGCAAAAAGGACAGCAAAAGAGATCTATAGCATGTCTATGAACTAGGTTACTATGAGTTTGGAGAACATCTAAAATACACCTCGATAGAAAAATGCAAACCTTCAGAGGCAAAGTAAGATGCCAAAGAGAATTCCACGTAAACATAAAATTCGTCAAAAGGAGAGCTATCCCAAAATTTGTCAAAGGTTAATGTCTCATTCAAGCTTAAGTAAAGCTACAGTTAGGATAATATTTAGCTTTAAACACCTTAGCCACCATCAAACTCAGTCTACTTAAAAGTTGCCAAATCTATTTTCCCAATAGAGCAATGTTAAACTCATGAATGTTCCTGAATCCAAGCCCATCCATCTTTTTCAAAGTACAAAAGACTTTCTACCTGACCCAGTTAATTCCTTTCGGGTAAGAGCTAGAATATTACCACCAAAATCTATTAAGCATTCGATGAATAGAGTCACAAATGCCTTGAGGGATGAGAAAGAGACTCATGATGTAAGATGGGATGGATTCAAGAGCGTATTTAATTAAAATTTCCTTGCCACCCCAAGAGAGAAATTTTTTTCTCTATTTATTAATACTTTTCCAAATCTTATCTTTAATGAAAGAAAGACCTATGCTTTATTTTTCCCCATAAATATAGGTATACCAATATAGGAATTGATGTGATTAGAAGCCAAAAATGCTTATCAGATTACAAGAAAGCCCACGCATATAGTGATCTATGTTCTTACTAAACCCCATCGAGGATTTATGGAAATTAATTGCTTGCTCTGAAGCTTCCTTATACATTCGAAGAAAACTTTTGATGGCTATTGCTTTATAAAGGTCGGCTTTAAAAAGTAGATAGGAGTCATCCATAAAGAAGAGGTGACTGATTGTCGGAGCTTTTCAAGCAATTTTACAATCATGAATCATTTTCCTATATTCTAAATCTAAGAGGACTGTCAACAAGCCTTGAGCACACAAGATAAAAAGATATGGGAAGAGGGGATCCCCTTGCCTTAAACACTGACTCGATGTGATAGGACCAATGGTATATCCACTAGTACAGACACTATAAGTCATAGTAGTTAAGCACATCATGATCCGTTTAATCCAGAGCTTATGAAGTAGATTTGCTACCGTATATACTCGTTGCCGATGAGTTGATGACACTAGTAAAAGCAAAGTTGATAGAAGCCACTATAACTAGCACCAGCAACATGTTAAATGACATGAGCATAACCAACACACTAGGCAACACCAAAGCAACTAGTATACTAGGTGAAATTGTGCTAGCATGCATAATTATGCAACCCATACTGACAATGCCATAGGTGCACTATCACTAGCTACTATAGCACATTGCACCACACTCACAACTCCTTAGTACGATTCCTTAACATTTTCAAAAATGGGTATTTTCCAAAATCTTTAATTTCTCTATCTTTGTTCTTGGATGATTTCTATTTTTTTCTTGAGATTCTAATTTTTATTGACTTTATATGGACTAATGGATCAGTATGTGGTTTTTTGTTCATCTTCACATTGGTTAGGTTGATAACAATTATGATTTTAAACTCTTAAGGAAAATTTGAATTAAAATATAAATAAGTGACAAAATTAGTTGAGGACATTTAAGCAACATGACTAACCTTTCATAGGGACAGGTGAAATACCTATTCCTATTCCGATCTCCTTAATCATTTCTGGCAGTATTTTCCCAAATTCCACTGTAAGTAGCTTTCAAAATTAATTTCCCCAGCCATGTCTTTACTACTTCTTTATTTTGGTTTTTCATCTTTGCAGTCTCCACCTAATATTGTTAGGAATGGCACCAATGTGTGTGCCAATATCATTAAGTTCAAGAATTTTATGCCTTGTCGCTTTCTCATAACATTGAAGCTGCCATACCCACTTATGAATAAAAAAACTGTTATTGGGCAAGGCCACTTTTCATATACCAATTGTAAAGTCTTGGCTTCGTTCCTTAGATGATTGGCTCAGATAGATAAGTAGGCTATCTCCCCAATTTACTAAAAGATGATGTGAAATATGCATTTTTTTTACTTAGTTGAGCTCTCCAAACTCAATATCCCCTACTTTAATGATATGTTTACTGTGGCTGCAATATTTTATCAAGTAGCTATAACTCTTTTCTTTTCATAGTAAGACCCATATCTATTACTTTAAGGGATATACTAGCTTCGATTATTGGTGTTAAGGCTCCTAGTTTAGTTGTTACCCCAGAGTCTACTCCAACCATACTTCAGAAGAACTATCCTTCATACTTTACTCTAATAGACAATGTAAGTAGAAATCATCCTAAGGACCTTGAATTGGATAATGCGTATGTTGTATAGGTTTTGCTTTGCAAGTATATTTTATTGCCTATTATTTGCACTCCTATGTCCTGAATTCCTTAATGCCATAGTGGCAATTGCTAGTGGAAAATCATGCTCTAGGTTTCATGTTACTTGCCTAAAACCACTTATGAGAAGCCACTCACCAAAATAAATGGTAGTCTACGGATCATGAAATTATAAATTTTTATGTACTTCCCTAAATTATGTGTGTAAGGCCCCAACATAGGCTCTAGACGAATTTATACATATTTAGTTGATAGTAGAATTGTCACATGAATAGTTGAGCAATAAGTTGTAGGATGGGAAATAGAGAGAATTAATTCAACATATAAAAACATTATGGTACTTGAACCCGAAAGGCATTATAGTGGCAAAAAATTTCAATATTTGCGAACATTATTTTTTAAGTTGTGAATAATATTGCTAGAATGATAGAGTGTGATTCTACTAGTACTAATGTATTAGATCCCATAAGAACTTTGGAGTTAAACGTGTTTGGGCAAGAGAAATACTAGGATGGGTAACCTTCTAGGAAGTTTCTAACTGGCATCATATGTTTTGTACTATTAGAAAATAGGGATTAAACCAAGTCCAATGATATAATTTAAGGTGAAATTGAGGTTGGATAAGCCCTCAAAATAGACAACAAAGAATTTTTCTAGACCATAATAAGGTTAACCATAAGTTTGATCGAGTTCAAAAATATTTCACAGACATCTAAGAATTATTCTGATCATATAAATGTATTAGAAATAGCCTAAACAAATTTCTAAAAGAAAAAAATAATTTTTTTGATCACTTTGAATTATTGAGTTTCGAACCGGTAAAATTGGTCTTTAGGCTTAAAAACAATGCTAGAGATCTCTAAAAAATTATTAGAACAAATTGATTCACTAGAAATATTATGGGAGATTATTTAATGGTGAAAAATCAATTTTACAATGATTTTGAAATTTAAGTTTTTGGATCGATCATAAATGTTTCAGTGCCTTGAAATCTATCGAAATGAATAGTAATTGACCTAAAATTTTAACATATTTTGATTATAATATTTATGAATATTTGGAATAATTTTGATGGAAAAATAAAATAAGAATGGTTGAGCCAATGAGAAATTGACAAGTGGCACAATTATATCAATATAAAGTGGTTTGATTTGTTCACCTTTTAAACCACTAATCTTGGGGATGATTTTTGGGGAAACAATTCACCCAAAACTCAAAACATTTTGGGCAAAAACTGGATTAAAAAGTAACTCTCCCTCTCGTCCAAAAATATAACCCAAAATTTAGTGAAATTCCATCATTTTCACTTGATTCAAGCTCTTTTACCATAATTTTTCATGTTCTATCAATTGGAACCATTCATATCATATCTTAGAAACCCCAAAATCAATTGGAAGTGCATGGAATTGTGAAGAGAAAGGTTTGGAGCAAAATTCAAGTAAATTAAATTAGTGATGTTTTAATGGCTTTAATAGATTTTTAGGTAGATTTTGATATAGAAATTTATGTTTGTTAGTGGTTATGCCCTAGGCCAAACATTTGGTCCTTTATGTAATGTCACATTTCATTTTATAAAATTAGGTTTTCTTCATGTTATTATATTGGTGGCATGTTACATTATAATAGTATTTATAAATAACAATCTAATGTTATTTTAACTATCCCTAGTTATTTATCATTAGAGGAATAAAGATAAATTAAAACTAGTATGGGTTCGATTGATAATCATGAGATGATTATATATGATAATATATATCAAACTTTTAAGTACTTGTTAGAGAACAGGGTACTAGATAGACCCGTTATGAGATACTACATAGGTTAATATCATTAGTGATCTCATTATAGTTACATTATCAATACTTAAACCTGAAATTATCACAGTATCCTACATGAGTAACATTATGTTTTGATATAATCAAACATTATCTTTAATCAAATAATAATAAAGATTATGATTTAATATGATGAGAATCATGTAGAGGATAATGAATAATCAAGATGTTGTGTCAAGTCCAGATTCTAAGAAATGGCTAAAGGCCATGAAATTTGAAATGCAATCCATGTATGACAATCAAGTTTGGAACTTGATTGATCCACCTAAAGGAATTAAAACCATTGGGTGCAAATGGGTTTTCAAGAAGAAAACTAACATGGATGGGAAAGTACATACCTTTAAAGCAAGACTTGTTGCAAAAGGTTTCAAACAAACTTATGGTATTGACTATGATGAAACTTTTTCACCAGTCGTAGTGCTTAAATCAATAAGAATTCTTATTGCCATTGCTACGTATTTTAACTATGAGATATGGAAAATGGATGTCAAAATAATATTTTTTTAATGGAAACTTACTTGAGGATGTGTATATGACACAACCTAAAGATTTTGTCCATCCTAAAAATTCTAGAAAGGTATGCAAGATGTAAAGATCCATTTATAGATTAAAGCAAGCTTCTCAAAGTTAGAATCTTCATTTTGATGAAATAGTCAAAGAGTTTGGATTCATAAAAAATGAGGATAAACCTTGTGTATACAAGAAGGTTAGTATAAGTGAAGTAATGTTTCTCATCTTATATGTTGATGACATATTACTCATTGGGAATGATATCCCTATATTGTAAAAGACCAAAGATTGGTTAAGAAAACATTTTTCAATGAGAGATCTAGGCGAAGCTACTTATATCCTTGGGATTAAGATCTATAGGGATAGATCTAAAAGGATAATTGGTCTAAGTTAAAGTACTTATATAGATAAAGTGTTGAATAGGTTTAGCATGCAAAATTCTAAAAGAGGAATTTTACTAATGTCTCATGGCATTACTCTTAGCAAGAATCAATGTCCTATGATATCTATTGAGCGAGATTGCATGGGTATGATTCCTTATGCTTTGACTATAGGATCTATCATATATGCCATGTTATGTACTAGACTGGACGTCTTATATGTATTGAGCATGATAAGCAGATACTATTCAGATCCTAATGAAAGTCACTGGACAACCGTTAAAAATATCCTCAAGTACTTGAAAAGAACTAAGCATGCATTCTTAGTATATAAAGGATTGAAAGATGAGCTAGTAGCAAATGGTTACATAGATGTAAGCTTCCAATCTAACAAAGATAACTATAGATCACAGTCTGAATATGTGTTTATGTTAAATGGAGGTGTTGTTAGATGTAAAAGTTTTCAATAAAGCACTATTACAAATTCTATAATAGAAGTTGAGTATATAACAGTATTAGATGCAGCTAAAAAAGCAATATGGATCAAGAAATTCATTGTTGAACTGGAAGTAGTTCCTGTATCAAAAATCCTATAGACCTTTATTATAGTAATAATAATGATATGGCACAAGGTAAAGAGCCCAGATCCCATCAAAGATCTAAACATATACTCAAGCATTTTCATCTCATTCATAAAACATTGAAAAAGGAGATGTCAAGATATGCAGAGCACCAATAGATGACAACATTGCTGATCCACTTACAAAGGCTATTTTGCAAGCCAAACATAATGGTCATACTAGGTCTATAGGTATTAAACGCTTATATGATTAGGCCTAGTGTAAGTGAGAGATTGTTAGTAGTTATGCCCTAGGACAAACATTTTATCCTTTATGAAATGTCACATTTTATTTTATAAAATTAGGTTTTCATTATGTTATTATATTGTTGGCATGTTACATTATAAAATTTTTTATAAATAACAATCTACTGTTACTTTAACTATCCCTAATCATTTATCATTATATGAATAATGATAAATTAAGGCCGATATAGGTTTGATTGATAATTATGGGATATTATATATGATGATATATATCAACATGTAGGTACTTATTAGAGAACAGGGTACTATATAGACTTACTATGAGAAACCACATAGGTTAATGTCGTTAGTGATCTCATTATAGTTATATTATCAATCCATAGACCTGAGATTATCACAGTAATCTACATAAGTAACATTATGTTTTAACATAATCAAACATTATCTTTTATCATATAATAATAAAGGTCATGATTGGACATGATGAAGATCATGTAAAGTATAGAGAATAATCAAGATGGAATTCATCCTTCTTATGATAGAGACGTCTATTAGGCCGTTCGATAAGTTGGACTGAGAAATACATGGCTATGCTCAAATGAACTGATGGAGTGATCAATGTAATTTGATATTATCAATCTACTTACTGATTGATAAATTATATGTTTGGGCTATATAAGTTTAGCATGAACATTGACTTATGTTCAAATAAGATATTGTGTGACAAAGGGATTATATCATGTTTTATTAGCATAAAATCGAATTATCGATATTCATATTATTTAGTCAGTTATAATTTCTTACTAGAGGCCGCTTATGACTTGTGGGACCATGATGGGAATGGGATCCATTGCCAATATAATATGAATCTATTGGGTTGCATATCAAGAATGTGATGAATGGACTAAGGGTTAATTCGAACATTTTGAATTTTATTTTGTAACAAATTAAAATTCAAAATAAACATAAAAAAATTAAGATTTATATTATAATTCTTATTTTAAATAAGAAAAAAAGTATTTCTTAATTTAATAAAAATGTGGGCCCAAAATTTTCTCTCTATAAATTAGGGTTAGGTCAACTATAAATATAGTGATATGTATATTTTAAACCCTAACTAAGCATAATAAATTAGAGTGGCAACCATCACTTTGTGTGGAGAGGAAAAATCATTTTCTGTAACTTTGAGAAAGGATAAAAAAATCAAATCCTAGCCGCCAAGGAAGGGAGCTAGCACTCTAGGCGAATCTATTCATTGTGTTTGAGTGTGGATATCGGTAGAGGGTGTTTGTTTCAAGCAAGGTAGCACCTACAAAAGCGATTTTTCTGTACTTTAAGAGGATTATAACCATTACATCCTTTTTATTGAATCAATTAGATATCATGGATCCTAGTGGGTTTCTATTTTTCCACTATAATTGTGTTTTTAATTATTATTTCAAAATCCAATAATATTTTTTGTTGAATTTGAATTATGGGTAAAGAAAATTGAAAAAATAAATCATGGAAGAATTTGACCAAGGTGGAGTTAATGAAAATTCAAGTGGAATCAAAGGAGAAATGAAAGGAAAAGACGAAAAAGGAGAAGAAATCATAGATAGAGCTTGAAAAATAGGTAAGTGGATAACTAAACTAACTAATTTCATGTAACCCTTAATTATGTGTGTTTTGGAGATTTTGAAGCAAATAATTCTTAAATTTAAATTAATGGTAGAATAATGAAATTGAATGTTGAAGAATTAAATTGGCATGAAAAATTGTATGAAAGAATGAATAAAAGTGTGAAATTAGTTTAAAACCCTATTATGTCACTTACAAAAAAATTGTTAAATGTGAACTATACTTCAAATTAATGGTAAATTAGTAAAATTAGATGATAGATAATATAATTTTTGATGTCAATTGTATGAAAACATAATGAGGAATATGTTAGTTATGCAACCTATTGTGTACTTTAAGGATAAATTAAGTAATGTTAGTTTAAATTCAAATTAATCATAAATTTATGTAATTGAGAGAAAAATTATAAAAATATATGATGTTAAATGCATGGAGATTGATAGAATATGACATGATATGTTCATGGTAATCGTGCAGCGGAAAAATGATGAAAAACAATCATACATGCCAAACAATTCCATAACAAGAATCGAAACATGCAATTTTAGTGTTTTTACAACTTACAACTTTTGATGCCTTTTAAATCTTGAATTTGGTGATGACCAGCAACTAAGATGACTTTATCCACCTTAGATCTTGATCACCAATGCCAAGGAACAGCCTTTTACGCCACTCCCTCTATTCTCACACACACACTTGCAAAGATGGCTCAAAATAGAGATTTCTAGCTCTCTTTTAAAGTATTGTGTAAAGGCAATGGTTTGAAGCTACAAGACTTGATCTTGCACTTCTTTTAGGTGCTATTAATGCCAAGAACACAAGAAAGCAAGAAAGTATTCTTCCCCTTGTGTATTTCGGCCAAAAGAGAAAAATTGTTCACCTTGTCAAAAATAGAATTAATTAATTTATATCATTAATTTATGAAAGATAGGTCATACCAAAATCCCTTAGAATTAGGAATATATTCACCCTCCATCACTTCCTAATTAAGTGATTTAAATTAATTCAAACTCTATTAGGTTTCAAATTTAAATGGCATTAGTCATTTAATCAAAATAAACTTATTTTGGAATTAATTGGTTGCCGAATTTTGGCCACATTAATTCCCCCTCAAGTATTATATTTTGATTAAATACAATTTAGAATTTAATACTCAATTAAATTAATTATACATAGATAATTAATTAATTGAAATTAAAACTAGCATATGCCAATAAATTTTTCTCGTGTAACAACTGTTAACATATCTAGCTGTTTTAGGCAAAATCGCACATTGACAGTTTTGCTGTTTTAGGCAAAAAAACTGTTTTTACATATTTGCCTAAAACAGCTAGGCAAAAATCTGTTTACCCATTTTATGCATTAATTTGACTTTAAATAAGAGTCCAAATTAATTTCCAATATACTATTTAAATATTTTAAGCCCAATGCTTTGTGTGCGATCCTATAGGTCCATTTAATATTGGCAATGAATTAATAAATTAATTCAAAGGCTATATATATTCTCTAGAAAGATATTATAGCATTCCAAATTAAATAAAAATGCATATGGCATTTAGTGACCTAATGCAATTTTGCATAGTCCCTTACCCATAAATATCAGAATTAATATAAGGCATGAAACTAGTCATCCTTATATATATTAATTCCTTTCTTGATATTCCAGTGACACTGAACTCTCAGATAAATAATGATTACTCATTATTTCATCTCGGTATGGCCATACACTTCTCAGTTCACTGATCAAGTGGCCGATGATATTTTCTCTCTTATCGAGAGGGGTAATCCCTTCACTTCTCTCATGCTCTCTAACATGAATCAATGCATACCCAATCATACCCGTACTTGTCACTCTGTTATGAGCACGTTAGGTGTATGTCAAAGTACACAGTAATTCATAAAGAGTTTCATAGAGATTTTAGGTCTAAGAACTCCGATACAAAACTTGCATATGAGAAACACTTATGACTTGTACCATGTAGTGTTCTCATGAGTGGATCGTATCCAGATACCATGTTCTTTAACATGTATCTATGATCTTTGATTGACACTCTTGTCCTAATGATCCATAAGACAGAACTCATAATATCAGAGAGAGCATACTAGTCTTAATTCATTGTTATTCCCATAACAATGACTGACTAGGGATGTTTAGAATGAAGTCTCATTTGTTTTAAGGTCTTACAACCATATGCCTCACACATGATAACTTAAACCAAAACGACATTCTTGGATAGTTCTATCAATTGATATGCACAGGAATACGAAAGATAAAACAAATGCCTCATTTTATTAATTCAAAGTGTTTTATTATAATGCATTGGGGCTAGGGCTTACACTAACAATCTCCCACTAGCACTAGTCCCAATTGGACATAGCCCTAAGACCGAACGCTCTCAAATGAGCTTCGTGCAGATTTGGACGCAACTATTTCGTCAAAGGATCTGCTACATTGTCTTCACTTGCTATCTTGCTAACCTTGACGTCCCCACGATTAATGATTTCTCTGATCAGGTGGTACCTCCTGAGTATGTGTTTGGATTTCTGGTGTGACCGGAGCTCTTTGGCCTGTGCGATGGCCCCATTGTTGTCACAGAAAATTTCTAATGGATCTAGGATGCTTGGGACCACTCCTAATCCAGAAATGAAATTTTTAATCTAAACAGCCTCTTTTGCAGCCTCACTCGCTGCAATATACTCAGATTCAGTAGTTGAGTCGGCAACGGTCTCTTGCTTCGAGCTTTTCCAGCTGACAGCACCACTATTCAAAACAAAAACAAACCCAAATTGCGATATAGAATCCTGAGTGCTGGTCTGAAAAGCAGCATCAGCATAACCTTGTATGACGAGCTCTTCTTGACCACCATACACCAAGAAGTGATTCTTAGTCCTTCGCAGGTACTTTAGAATCCCTTTTACAACAGACCAGTGCTTCTCACCAGGGTCTTGCTAAAACCTACTGGTTACACTTAGTGCATGAGCAACATCTAACCTAGTATATAGCATAGCATACATGATAGATCCAATAGCAGATGCATATGGGATTCTACTCATGTTGTCCCTTTCCTCTTTGGTTTTAGGGTACTGTTCTTTAGTCAAAGGAACTCCCAAAGCCAAAGGTATGTACCCTTTCTTTGAGTCTCCCATGCTAAAATGCTTTAGTACTTTGTCTATGTACTTTTCTTGACTTAGTCCCAAAAGCCGATTCGATCTATCTCTATAGATTCGAATACCAAGTATTGTCTCGGCTTCACCTAAGTCTTTCATTGAGAAACATTTTCCTAACCATTGCTTAACCTTTTGCAATGTTGGAATGTCATTCCCAATGAGAAGGATGTCATCCACATATAGGACCAGAAATACTACTATGCTCCCACTAACCTTCTTGTACACACAAGGCTCATCTTCGTTCTTGATGAAGTCAAATTCCTTGACAGCCTCATCAAAATGAAGATTCCAACTTCGGGATGCTTGCTTTAATCCATAAATGGATTTTTGAAGCTTTCAAACCTTCTTAGGATGCTTGGGATTGACAAAACCTTTAGGCTGTGTCATATACACATCCTCAAGTAAATTTCCATTGAGGAAAGCAGTTTTGACATCCATTTGCCATATCTCATAATCATGATATGCAGCTATGGCAAGCAAGATCCTAATGGACTTGAGCATGACTACAGGCGAAAAGGTCTCATTATAGTCTACACCATGAGTTTGTCGAAAACCTTTTGCTACTAGTCTACCTTTGTAGGTCTTGTCAGCTTTGAGGTTAAATAGCCACTTGCATTCAATTACCTTAGCACCTTCTGGTGGATCAACAAAGGTCCCAACCTGGTTATCGTACATTGATTGCATCTCGGATTTCATGGATTCAAGCCAATTTTTTGAGTCTGGGCTCTCAATAGCTTCTCGGTAGGTAGTAGGATCTTCACGATCTACTAACTCAATAGTGTCACTATCGGTGATTAGAAATCCATATCTCTCAATCTCCCGACGTATCCTACCAGACCTTCTAGGTTCTTGTGTAATGGGTTCTTGTTCCACAACTGGTTGTGAACTTGATCCCATTTCCAACTCATCCTCTATAGGATTTTGTGGCGCTTGAATTTCTCCAAGTTCTACTTTACTCCCATTGTCTTTCTTGAAAAGGAACTCCTTTTCTAAGAAAATAGCCTTGCAAGCAACAAATACTTTATTCTCGGCTTGTGACTAAAAGTAGGATCCCTTTGTTTCTTTGGGATAACCCACAAACAAGTAGATAGTGGATTTGGACTCTAGTTTGTCAGATGTTAATTTCTTAACATGTGCTTCACAGCCCTAAATCCTGAGAAAAGACATATTGGGTTCTTTCCCAGTCCATACCTCGTATGGTGTCTTCTCAACTATTTTAGTTGGAGTACGGTTCAATAAAAACGCAGCATTTTCTAATACATAACCCCAAAAAGAGATAGAAAGATTAGCTTGACTCATCATAGATCGAACCATGTCCAACAGAGTTCGATTTCTCCTTTCGGACACACCATTCCATTGCGGTGTTCCAGGAGATGTGAGCTGTGAAATAATACCACACTCTTTTAGATGATTGTCAAACTCTTGGCTTAAGTATTCACCACCTCGATTTGAATGAATGGCTTTTATACTTCTGCCAAGTTGGTTTTCTACTTCATTCTTAAACTCTTTGAATTTCTCAAAAGTTTCAGACTTGTACTTCATTAGATAGACATAGCCATATCTACTGAAGTCATCTATGAATGTCACGAAGTACCTAAAACCACCTCTAGCTTGTGTACTTAAAGGTCCACATACATCGGTATGTATTAGTTCCAATAAGTCATTAGTCCTCTCACCTTTCTTGTTAAAAGGACTCTTTGTCATTTTTCCATGCAAACATGGCTCGCATGTGTCATAAGACTCTAAGTCGAATGACCCAAGCACTCCAGTTTTGTGGAGTCTTAAAATGCATTTTTCGTTTGCATGCCCTAAACGACAATGCCAGAAGTAAGTAGGGCTCAATTCATTTGATTTAACCCTCTTTGTATTAATATTGTATATGGACTCTTTGTTTTGTAGATCAAGGATATAAAGGCTATTTTGCAACATGGCATTGCCATAAGAAATGCCTTGGCGACGAATATGAGCATTGCCATTTTTAATAACAAAATCAAATTCATCCAAATCCAAACAAGAAACTGAAATAATGTTTCTGCTCATGGCAGGCACATAATAACAATTTTTCAAAACTAAACAAAGTCCGGAAGGTAAAGTGAGTTGACAGTCGCCTATCTCCATGGCAGCAACTCGTGCTCCATTCCCCATATGGAGGTCCACTTCATTCTTCCCAAGTAACCGCCTATTTCTTAGCCCCTGCACATTTGAACAAATGTGAGAACCACAATCGGTATCCAATACCCAAGTGGTAGAAATAGAAAGGTTAATCTCAATAACAAAAATACCAGAACTAGACGCTTTAGCTCCATTCTTATTTTGTTCTTCCTTAAAGAAAGCGCAATTCTTCCTCTAATGCCCTATCTTGTTGCAATGGAAGCAAGTGCTCTCACTCTCTTTGAGCTTCTGCGCCTTGGGCTTGGATTGGGCCTGAGGTGCACTCCCAGTTGACTTGAACCGAGCCAGGTCATTCTTGGGTTTTGCCTTTCCCTTTTCCTTTCCCTTAGCGGGTCCCTTCTTAATGCCCCTTGAACCATCAATACGGGATTGGTCTTTCGAATGTTCTCTTCATCATTCTTAAGCATCCCATGAAGCTCAGTGACTGACTTGTTCATTGCATGCATGTTATAATTCATCACAAATGGATCATAATCATCAGTTAATAATCCTAAGATCAAGTCAATGGCCAATTCCTTTTGCACTAGTACCTCAAGCTTCTCAAGAGTATCAATATACCCTTTCATCTTGAGTACATGGGTACTAACAGGAGTACCCGCAGCCATCTTACAAGAAATTAAAGCCTTTGTTGTCACGAACCTCTCGTGACGAGCTTGCTCTTAGAACATCTCCTTGAGCTGCACCATGATCGCATAAGCCTCTTGGTCCATAAATTGCTTTTGCAAGTCAGGCACCATTGTGGCCAGCATCAAACAGGTCACATCATTGGAGTCGCTCTTCTTGGTCTCAAAAGTTTCCTTTTGAACCATAGAGGCATTCCTAGCAGGTTCTTCAGGCAAGGGTGCATCCAAAACATACGACTTTTTCTCTTGCTTAAGAACTATTCTTAAGTTTCGAGACCAGTCTATGAAATTGGTGCCATTCAATTTGTCCTTTTCAAGGACCGATCGTAATGAGAAATTGTTTTTTGAAGATGCCATTTTCACTCTACAATAAAATTTAGCAAGATTAAATGAGGTCTTATTTATAATCCCACAAACCGAATTAATATCCCTTTAAATAATTTGCGTTAGTGATTTAATATGGGCCAAGATCCACTTTTCACAACAACTTATTAGTCAAGCTGAGCTTGTACACCTAACAAGTTAAGTTACTTAGGTAGGAAAAACTCCAATCATGTCTCGTACATGACTCTTGGATCAAACGGGCTAACATCTTAAGATGTTATAGCACAAACCCATTTATTAGTTGCCTAGGTCTGGGCATCCCTTTCCATGTTAAGTCTAACCTACATTCACAACACATGCCTCACAAAGATAATCGAACGCATCTAGGATTCCTAGTCTATGTGACCGATGATCGATGCCTTAACATGTTTCGAATTAGGAAGGCAACTTTGTGACTTAATATTTTAGGGATTCATTTTATTACGGCTTACATGGCATACGCTTTGTCATCCATTCATAGCATGCATATATAAATAATTGCATAAAGTAAAGCGTGACAAACATGGGCCCAAAATCCTACAACTAAGATTCTATACTATTACATAAGAATCTTCGAGTTTGGCTTCTCCACTCCGGTGGGCTTCATCTTGATTTACAAAGTCTTCAAGTATATTCTATTCTAAGAAATAAATGAAACTTTTACAACAAAATATAATGGCTCGTAGGCCATATTTAATTACAAAACCCAGGGCCCATGAATTCACCATGCATATCCATTCATCACTCCAAACTAGCAAATAAATATACATAACATTCATGGATAAAACAAAGTCCAATTTTATTTAATTTAGCCAAGCCCATTAATGAAAATTGTGTACTTGAACCTTTAAAAGAAGACCCCGTGATGGGCTTGGGCCAATGCCCAATGGACTAAATCCTCTTATTGAATAAGTTCTCTTAAAAGCCCAAAACACTAACTAGTTAGATTTATGCTATAAATCAACTCTAGTATAATTTCTAGTTTTTCCATTTTTAATTTTATGTCATATAGCCCATAAACATTAAAAATACATATAATATGTGCTAACATGAATTAAAAATATAAAATCATGAAGAACACATATATAGTACACGACATTCATGCAAAAACAAACAAACAACAAAAACTAGTTGTTTAATGCTTATGAAATGCCATAACATGCACAAACACTTAAATCAATTTTATGAGTCATTTAATAATTTAAATAAGGTCATAAATATTGATTTAATATTCTGTACCAATCTGATCTAAATGTGTTTTTACCATTTCAATCAAAACAAAACAAACAATGTTGATTAAACATGTAACAAACACAAACTAGTCATAGTTTTAAGTGATTTTAAAATTAATCAATTAAATTGTCATGGACCAGAATTAAAACCATATTTAAAATATGTCCAGACCTGATATTTAATCTTTAAAAATCACTTACAAACATGCCAAAATTGTTTTTACATTTAATATTTAAAACTAGTTGTTAAACTAACAATTATCATGCCAAATAGCATCTAGTTTTAATATTAACATGTACCATCAGATATTATCAATTAAATCCGACCATTAACAGCTCCTAGAACATCTTAGGACAGTATATTAACATGTCATATTAATTATAATACCTATCTAATCAATTAAAATCGTTTTTACACCAAAATAATGCAAAAAGCTCAAAAAAGAAAATTTCAGCATTGCATGTTTTCAAAATAACGATTTTTAATTAATTTTTCATTCATCTAAAGCACTAAAATAAGCATGTTTAGGCTCTGATACCACTTATGGAATATGACATGATATGTTCATGGTAATCGTACAGCGGAAAAATGATGAAAAATAATCATACATGCCAAACAATTCCATAACAAGAATCGAAACATGAAATTTTAGGGTTTTTACAACTTACAACTTTTGATGCCTTTTGAATCTTGAATTTGGTGATGACCAGCAACTAAGATGACTTTATCCGCCTTAGATCTTGATCACCAATGCCAAGGAACAACCTTTTATGCCACTCCCTCTATTCTCACACACACACTTGCAAAGATGGCTCAAAATAGAGATTGCTAGCTCTCTTTTAAAGTATTGTGTAAAGGCAATGGTTTGAAGCTACAAGACTTGATCTTGCACTTCTTTTAGGTGCTATTAATGCCAAGAACACAAGAAAGCAAGAAAGCATTCTTCCCCTTGTGTATTTCGGCCAAAAGAGAAAAATTGTCCACCTTGTCAAAAATAGAATTAATTAATTTATATCATTAATTTAGGAAAGATAGGTCATACCAAAATCCCTTAGACTTAGGAATATATTCACCCTCCATCACTTCCTAATTAAGTGATTTAAATTAATTCAAACTCTATTAGGTTTCAAATTTAAATGGCATTAGTCATTTAATCAAAATAAACTTATTTTGTAATTAATTGGTTGTCGAATTTTGGCCACATTAATTTCCCCTCAAGTATTATATTTTGATTAAATACAATTTAGAATTTAATACTCAATTAACTTAATTATACATAGATAATTAATTAATTGAAATTAAAACTAGCATATGCCAATAAATTTTTCTCGTGTAACAACTGTTAACATATTTGCCTAAAACAGCTAGCTGTTTTAGGCAAAAACTTGTTTGATAGATTTGCAGGCAAAATCGCACCTTGACAGTTTTGCCTAAAATAGCTAGCTGTTTTAGGCAAAAAAACTGTTTTTACAGATTTGCTGTTTTAGGCAAAAATCTGTTTACCCATTTTATGCATTAATTTAACTTTAAATATGAGTCCAAATTAATTCCCAATACACTATTTAAATATTTTAAGCCCAATATTTTGTGTTCGATTCTATAGGTCTATTTAATATTGGCAATGAATTAATAAATTAATTCAAAGGCTATATATATTCTCTAGCAAGATATTATAGCATTCCAAATTAAATGAAAATGCATATGGTATTTAGTGACCTAATGCAATTTTGCATAGTCCCTTACTCATAAATATCAGAATTAATATAAGGCATGGAACTAGTCATCCTTATATATATTAATTCCTTTCTTGATATTCCAGTGATACTGAACTCTCAGATAAATAATGATTACTCAGTATTTCATCTCGGTATGGCCATACACTTCTCAGTTCACTGATCAAGTGGCCGATGATATTTTCTCTCTTATCGAGAGGGGTAATCCCTTCACTTCTCTCATGCTCTCTAACCTGAATCAATGCATACCCAATCATACCCGTACTTGTCACTCTGTTACGAGCACGTTAGGTGTATGTCAAAGTACACAATAATTCATAAAGAGTTTCATAGAGATTTTAGGTCTAAGAACTCCGATACAAAACTTGCATATGAGAAACACTTATGACTTGTACCATGTAGTGTTCTCATGAGTGGATCATATCCAGATACCATGTTCTTTAACATGTATCTATGATCTCTGATTGACACTCTTGTCCTAATGATCCGTAAGACAGAACTCATAATATCAGAGAGAGCATACTAGTCTTAATTCATTGTTATTCCCATAACAATGACTGACTAGGGATGTTTAGAATGAAGTCTCATTTGTTTCAAGGTCTTACAACCATGTGCCTCACACATGATAACTTAAACCGAAACGACATTCTTGGATAGTTCTATCAATTGATATGCACAGGAATACAAAAGATAAAACAAATGCCTCATTTTATTAATTCAAAGTGTTTTATTACAATGCATTGGGGCTAGGGCTTACACTAACAGAGATGTGACTAGAAAAGATACATTAGTTATGGAAACTATTATGTAAGTAAGTGGAATTAAGGTTAGGAAAAGAATTAAATGGATCTAAGGTTAGAATTATGTTTAAAATGGATAAGAAACATGGTAAAAAGGTATTGGTGAATTAAACAAACTTACACTGCAAAAAATATATTTTTTATCGATGGATTTTATCGACGGAATTTAGCATTTTACCGACGAAAATTGATCTTACCGATGTTTTTTATTATTTTACTTATGGAATAAATCCATCCATTAGTAGTTTTATATAAAATCTATCGGTGATTTTGTCATTTTGACTGACTACCTAAATCGTTGGTAAAATTTAATAAATTAATTATTAATTTATTTTAATATAAAAAATGACGGATTTTTTCGTTGGTAATCTTATTTGCAAATATATTAGTATAAATATTAAAAATTGTAGCGACGGATGTTTTCATCGATAATTTTTTCGATAACATAAAATTTTCTATATATTTTTGAATTATTTGCAAAAATTATATATTTTTTTATTTGCAAATCCTAAATTAAACACGATAAACTAAATACAAAATGCCTTTAATTTAAATTGATATAACAAAATTAGTATTTACATCATAACTATTGTGAACATATATCTATATTTTACAGTTGTATAAAAAATTAACTGTCTCAATTGAAAGTTATAATTGCTATACAAAAAATGTTGTACCAATATCGGCGTTTGCATTTGCATACCACAAATAATGTTGTACAAAAAATTAATTATTCTAGCTGCTATATAAAAGATTAACTATCTCAATTGCAAAAATTCTGACTTCAACATATAGAATGCAAATTTATTTCAGCTGCATTTGCATACCACAAATAATGTTGTATTGCTCTTTAGCAATTCCTCAAAGTCCACAGGGATTATGAAAATTAACACCATATAATTATTATCAAGATGGCTTATGCACAATCAGAATTGTCCAAAGCAAACTGTTGATTGCTCACATGTAGTGCTATATACTAACTAAACTTTCGAAGAAGAAGAGAGAGTAAATACAAGAAAGTCGAATTCTAAAGCAAAACTACCCTTAATTTTTGTAGATAACAATCAATCTCACTGCCAAAACCATCTCTAATAGAGCTAATTTTAGAAGAATAAAGTTGATCTTCACTTGAGCCTTCACGAACCAACACTTGTTGCAAAATCATGTAGCTGGATATTAATGCAAACTTTAATCAAATTAAGAGTTAATTAAGTAATTGATATGATTAGAAGGTTTATACCAAATGGAAAAGAAGAAATTGCAAATAAAAAAAGAAGCAAATATTTGTATCATAGCCAATTCATTTGATTTTAGCCATCAGTACTAAAACTTCACAAATTAATATTACTTTTGATAATCCCATTAAAATTATTTAGACAATAGGCAAGCAATAAAAAAGATCCAAACCTAAACTATTAGTTCACACCTAAACTTTTCTCATAGGTATTCATATTAAAGACAATAGGTAGGCACACTAACATTATTTCATCTAATTATATAAAAAAGAGAATTATGAGACGACAACATCATATAACAATAGCAAGAAATGATAAATAACTCCAATAGCAAAGCCTTTTTTCTGCAACAATGTCGCCAGCACACTCAAATAATTTATAATGGATGCAACTCTCTAAATGAAATCCCACCTGTATACAGGAAAATAAGGAATGTAAGAAAAACAAAATATTTTATTTATTAAATAAAAGATTACCCACAGTACTTCTCATAACAAGTGTCATTGAGTAGACATGTGCACTGCTAATAATAGGATTAAAATAGCAAGTGTTGTATATTTTTATTAGCTTAAAAAGAAAAATATGCCTATTATTTTGAGCTAACAGAGTAATAAATATATTTTTTTATAAGTTGAAGATATTTATTGCAAAAAAAATAAATCAAATAAATAAAAAATTATCTCGTTTTAACGAAAAGCTACAAATAATAATAATAAAATATTTAAGCTTTTACACACATAAAGACTGAACTGCTTCCACCTCATTGGACCTATTTCAGATGAAACTCTCATCTCAGCCTCAGGCTTTAAAGAAACATGATAGAAATTGAAAATTTAAAAAAAAATAGAAATGTAGCAAAGACATTAAAAAGAAAAAGAAGAAAAGATTAAGGAAAAGCAAAGACGTTAAAAATACCTACTAGCATATATTACCAGCTTTTTTTTAATTGAAGTAATCTTTAAACTAATTCATGATTTACAAACAACTATTATTTTATCCAACACATTCAGTACAATCATATGAAGAAGGCAATATATAGCATGATCAATTTGATCTAATCTCCATTTTCCTTACAATTAGGATATTTTCTCTTTCTCTCTCTCACTGATCTTTTTTTTTTTATAATTATTAGCATCCAATTGGCCTTTTAACCATGCTTATTGGAAAACACCTTAAAATAGAAGCATAGTACCCAACTTTATTTAGAAATTGGATAAACTTGCAGCTCCATGTTTAAATTAATTGCAAGAAAATAACTTTTAAGACCAATGAGAAAAACCCAGTTAACCAAAGTAAAAAATTGATAGAGAGAGAGAGACGTTGGAATTGAAACACCTTTGTTGAATAGATTTTTTAACTTTACATAAAGGGTTAAGTAAGAAGACACTACAAAAAATTTATGCCACATAAAACCTAGCTATTATTTTAAACACCCATCTGCACTATAGCCAACAATGTGGTAGTTTAATTAACCTTCGATCAAACTCAATTTAGTTGGTAATTACTCTTAAAATAACATATAGAAGAAAAATAATTAAATTTCTTTATAAATCATATAATTATTCACCTTAACAACAAGAACCTCATCTCTGCAAGCCGCTGATTCATCATCACCACTAGAATTATGAGCAGATTTATGTTTCTCTTCTATGGCAAAACCTCCTTCATGACCTAATCTTTGCATAGTATCCTCTATATAGATTTTGATAAATATTCATGAACCAAACATCCATAGAAAGTCAAAGTGATGAACCTATAACTTTTCTAAAACTAAGCAACATGAAGTAATCTAGATTATAATATCTTTAACACTTTTACAACGTACTTAAATGCATTAGTTCATAATCGACAATTTTATATTGCTTCCTTAAACCCACTAGCTTGGCCATGCATAAAAGCACTAGTGAAGTTAAGAACTAAAGCATAGCATAGAGTAATATGTCACACATTAAACGGGGAAAACCAGCAACTTCAAGCTATTTTTGAAAGAGAAAATGACTACAATAGTGTACAACTGCTAACTTGCTTTATTTTGTTAATGTTGGGTTGCTTAACTTGACAAAATAGACACTACTAGAATGAATCGATAAAAAAATCAGTATAGAAATATTGTTGCCAAAACAATATTTGAAGAAGCAGCAGCCTCAAGCTATTTTTGAAAGAGAAACTGACTACAATAGTGTACATCCATTAAACAGGTTACATTCTATTAATAATTAATTGCTTAATCTTGACAAAATGGACACTACTTTAATAATAAAAAAATCAACACAAACATATTGCTCCAACATATACTCAAATTGGTTGAATTGGTCTCATAGTGACCATAATGTAGCTTCACATCAATAATTCTAAACCAGGGATTGCATAATAATTACATATGAAGCTAGAAATGGAAGCAAAAAACAAATTTCAAACTTAAATTTAAACACAAGTCAAGCTTCAGATGTTTAGAGTCACAAATGCTAACACACATTCCAACGAAATTAATTCATTTTCAATATACTAAACACAACATAAATTATAGATTTAGGAATTAAACTATATAATTAACAGTGTCCTGCTAGCAAAATCAAGATGTGATTAATCAATTGTGTAAATATGCATTTACAGATTTAGGCAATGTAAATTTCAAGCAACAGACCTTATAATGCAATTGCTATTGAAGAAAGCATCACTCCTCTAATTTTTTTTATCAATATAGTAGCTTCGGATGACATGTATCACAGCTCACCTTCTTGTAGAAATTAATGGATCGATCAAGATTTCCCACTCTAAGCATCACTTGGCATAGAGGCTCAAGCATTCACCCTCTTTCCAAAAGCTCAAACTTATAGCCATTTGGACCTTCAATGAAAGCAATCATTGTACTTCTACTTATAATAATACCAAGTTCTTGAACCATGGTGCCGCCCTTTACCTTTACAAGATTTACAATCTTGTTAACCTAAATTGAAATGAATTACAACATATCATTTACAAACTTGAGAGAATAAATCACAATCAAGGTGAAATGTTGAGTGTTAGCTAAATTTCATGCATAGCTATCTCAAACATTTACTCTAATTACAAGTTTAACATCTCAACTAGACAAGGCAACATCAACTGTATGTAAAGATAAAAACTCCAGCTCTAAGGCAATTGCATCCAAGGTAGCAACAATTCACAGTAAGTAATTCTATTTTGCTCCTTAATGAAAATTTTCAAATTAGAAGGCATACTAACATTATGACATGTAAAAACTTCAAGAAAAAGAGGAACTTACATCCTCCACTACAACATCAAAATGCCCAAATCCAGCTCCGATATTATACTTATCAATTCCATAATCTATTTATATTATATAATTAAAACCAAAAAGAGAATATGAAAAGGCCAAAAATTACATGTTAAATAGCCACATAAACCTAGGAATGTATAAACTAAAACAAAGCAAACCATATATATAAGTGAATGATTAAAGGAAAACAACTCACCGTAAGCAAGTTTAACAGTGAAGTTAGATTCTTCAAGTCCATAGCTAAGAAAAGCATTCATATATCTCTATTCTAATATGTCATGTTTCCTTAACAGCTTCATTCCCAAACATTTGGTGTAAAATCTGCACATTAACCATGTCACTTTAGAAATGACATTTCTTTTATCTATGCCACTAAGATGTGGGCTGTCACTTATGAAAAAGGCCATTGTTGCTCACCTTGATGCTCTTAGCTATTTTCTTGAGATGCAATTCTAATTTTGATCCTTCATAAGTCTGGTTCAATTATATCAAAAAGAAACTATAGACATATCTATAATTACAAGCATTTCAAACAAATAAAAAAACATTACAGTGATTGCTATAAAATACACATTTATTTTATCTATTATAAGGAAATAAAAAGATGAGAAAATAGTTGAGACTTAGATCACTTTATTAACGTGTAGATCATTGGTAGGAAGATGTATGCTTAGATCATCCAAGCTATCGCATCCATGGATGCTCAATCCATGCTCATTAGCCAAATGTAATAGGCATATGAAGCACAAGTGTGGAGAAATGTCCTTTACATTTGATGCAGCATTACACTCAATAGGAAACCTAGCTAAGAGATTCTTGAAAGATAATGTATCTTTTTGTTCATTTTCATCAACATAAATTGTCTAAAATTAATTTTTTTCTATAGAATAGCAAACACAAAAATTACCCACTACTGCTACCAACATGATAGTAATTCTCATTTTATTTAAGGTTGATGCAATCAGTTTTGACTTTTCTCTTGGTATCAAGCATCATAATTATTTAGCTAAAACAGACCATTATAATTACTAATTAGTATCGTGATATCAAAAAGTATCATTATGCCCCTGCTATAGATATGTAAAGATCAGTAATATAAATCAAAATAATAAAAAATCAATAATAAAATGTTCTTGGATCAAAAACTTAAGAGAACAAGAATTAACGAATTTTAAAAAAATAGGGAAAAATAATGGACATCAAAATGTTCACAGTTATTGTGGTTTCCATTGTTTTACTATATTAGGTAATTAAAAGTTCCTGCAATGACATTTATTTAAAAGACTTCAGGCAAAGAAAACCTTAATATTGTTGTTCATCTAGGTTAACTAATGATACTTGCGTTAAGAGTTAATCAAGCTTTCATAATTGATCCAGTTGTGTCAAAGGTAATAAATGTTGTAATCCACCAAAAAGTAAGTGATATTAAAGGTTATGGTCTTAGGTAAATTATGATGAACAATATAATGCATATATATAGACTTTAAATTATGTTCACGGAGTGCATCCCTTGCTGGAAACCAACTACTTCCAGTAGGATGCTGCTTGCTTGGCATGGTTCTTTGAGAAATGAAGTGCCAATTTGCCCAATAAATAAATTTGAGCTTTGGGTTTATAAGTATGAATTTGACTTTTGTGGAAAATTTTATCTCATTTAATTATTAAAAACCTATGTTTTTACGGTTTTTTTCGAATCTTACTGATTATAACTTTCTCTTATAATTTTTCTTTTTTCAAATCTTACTGATTATGAATTTCACACCATTACACTAACTAATTTAAATTGTCAATAATAAATCTAGGGAATCAAATGAAACTTGATCCCTGGATTGAGGATTAAATGTAAATGAAACCTTGATCTATAAGGAGCAGCAGAAAGAACAAAACAAAACAAAACAAAGCAGAAACATAGCTAAATGAGATAATTGCCTGTTTATCCTTTCCTAAACATTGCCATATGATTTGAGTATAGAGAATAAATTAGCCGAGGCATAATCCAGAAGATCTTTATATCTAATTACATTACTGAGAAAACCAATTAGATAGATAGAGTAGTACCCCATCACACTAGAGTGTAAATTCTTATAATAATAAATTGATAAATAGTTATAGTGAATGTCACAGTTTGTCTCTTTTCATTTCTTTTCTTACATGTTGGTTAGATGTAATTTTTTTTACTCTAATATACAAATAAAAGACTCACTTAAGAGAAGTTGTAGTCATCAAAGCCAGTATAGGTACATCTGGAAGGAGATTCCTCATAGATGAAAGCTTATGATAGCTAGGCCAGCTTAGAAAAAATTTTAAAAATGAACAATTAAGAGTTGGATAACACAATAGACTAAAACCATTTCAAAGAAACACTAGTAAAAGGAATCCAAGAATGCACAATAAGAGCATGGTAGAACTCTAATGATTATCCAAGCATATATATAGAATAGAAGAAAAAATTGTAATCATATTGTATGCATATTTGATACCATTAGAGCAATACTTTCTTAGTGTGTGAGCATTTAAACACATCAGATAGGTTAGTAGTTACATGAATAAGATAGATACAGAGAACCAAGACAAACATCAATGTTCACTTATAGATTAAAATAAGCACAAACCTGAAATCATGGCCCCACGATGAAATACAATATGCCTAACAAATTAGAAAAAGAGAGACGACGAAGTCGAAAACCTCGACACTGATAAGCTTGATGGTATCTTTATTTCTCATCTTCTTTCTTCAGAAGATTTCCCCTATCCTTCTAATGATCTGATGGGATAATTGATAAATTTGTTACGCTTTCTATTCCCTAAACAAAAAGCTATAGGTGAGCTTTAAGTGCTACAGACACCAACTAAACGAGGGAGAAAGAAAAAGAGATTCAAAAGAGAGAGGGGGAGAGACATAGAAAAAAGTGAGGGAGGGAGATTGTGAGATAACTCTACCAAGATGGTGGGATGTTGAAGGATCGATGGGGGTAACCTCACCATCGAGATGGCAAGGATGGGTGTTAGAGTGGCTGAGTGGAAAATTTCGAGACTAGGGTTGTTTAGAAAAAGGGATCCCAAACATCAGGAGACTTTTAGCCCTAAAATGTTTTATTAAATATTTTATTAATATTAAATAAAAAATATTTTGTTAAAACATTACCGATGGCTTATCAACGATGAGAAATTGTAGCAAAAACTATAATCCTTAGCCCTTAAAATTTCCCACATTTACTTACTGATGGAATAAAAATTCATCACAAAATTATCGGTAAATCTCCAAATATGCTTGTATTATCGATGAAAATTTTGTCACTACATCAATTAAATGATAAAATTATTTATCAACGAATGTAACCGTCAGTAAATCGGTCACTAACAATTAGCGCCAATATTTCCCACCAATAATACCGATGGATTATTATTTTCATCGATAAAAATGTTATCGTTTATCAAATTCATTTTTTTACTATGCATTGTAAGTTTGGTCAGTAATCCATCGGTAATATCTTAATTTTACCTACGAAATATATGTCCGTGGATAAAATCCATCAGTAAAATTCATTTTTTTGTTGTGAATTACATGCACATGAATTAATGATGATAGAAGGTACACTACAAGAAAATTTGAAAATAGCAACGGAAAAATAGCAACGGAATTGATTTCATTGCTAAATTAGCAACGGAAAAGCAAATAGCAACGAAAAATAGTTTTCGTTGCTAAAATTGGTTAAACTTTATAAATTTAGCAACGGAAAAATATTTGGTTATCTTTCATTGCTAAAAGTGGAGGGAATTTTTGGCCCATTATTTAGCAATGAAAATTAGCAACGAAATTAGTATTCCATTGCTAACTAAGGCGACAAAAAATGGCGTATAAAATTTGGGTCGAAAAATAGCAACGAAATATGATTTCCGTTGCTAATTTAGCAATGGAATGAAATTTTCGTTGCTAAATAGCAATCGAATTTATATTCGGTTGCTAAAATAGCAACGAAAATAATATTCCGTTGCTAAATTAGCAACAGAAATCTAATTCCGTTGCTAAATTTCATTTTCAATGAAAAAAACCAACCGAATTTATATTCGGTTGCTAAAATAGCAACCGAGATAAAATTCCATTGCTAAATAGCAACGGAATAATAATTCCGTGTGTAAATGAGGGGCATTTAAGTAATTTTCACATTTGTTAGAACTATAAAATGGAAAAACCCTACATTTGCCTCCTCTTGCCTGTTTTTCATTGCTCCTCCCTCTCCTTCTTGCTTCTCTCCCCACTTCGCAATTTTCACTCCTTTATCTCTTTCCCTTCCTCACATCGCCTTCTTCCTTTCTCAGGTAACTAATTATGTCTTGATTGTGGTTATTTTTGTGATTTTTTTTCCTTTTTGGGTAAAACTTTAAATCGGTTCTTTTATCACAAATGTTTTTGTGCTGCCTTTCATGCAATGGTGAGTAGGGTGAAAAATGGTTTTTAAACTGGGAATTACCGCACTGTGTTTGTTTTGGGGCAATGTGAAGGTGATTTATCAAGTGGGGATTGTGGTAGTTGTTTGAAGAGTGGAATTGAGAGTGAAAAATAAGTGTGGTGCTTCAATTTCTGGGCAAGTTCATCTTCAAAAGTGCTTTATTAGTTACAGCTTTTACCCTAACGGAGTTCCCACCATTAATTCTAAGTCAGGTATAGTTAGACAAATATCTTCTATTTCCTTCTTTTATATAGATATATATGTGGATATTACATTTACCTTTAGATTTCAAGCATGATTTTATAGTTTGATTTTTATTTCTGTGTCTAATCATTTGAAACTAAGATTTTGCTTAAGCTGAAATATTTATCTAGTTATATTATTAAATAATTTGTTTTTTTTTTGCAAATAATAAGCTTTAGTGTATACATTGAATTTTAGTTATAAATAGCCATCTCTATTTTTATTTTTCTACTTCTGTGCCATTTGTTTTTGGTTAAGTGTAAGACAAAAAAGTAAAAAAAATAATAAAGGTAGCAGAGTTGGGTTTTTGGTGGGGAAATATGCTGCCACCTGATGCGTATTAAGCTTCTTTCAATTTATTTATTGCTCTCTCTCATTTAAGTTAATTAAACAATAATCAAATGTTAAGCTAAAAAGGTATGCTTTACCTCCTATCTATATTTGGACCTAGCTGATGTTGAACTGTGTGTTTCAAGACCAAAAAGGTATGCTGTATCTTTCGCTACATATATTTTTTTCTTTATTAGCATAATCAAGTCATTTGGAATGTAGGGTGGTTGAGTTGGAAGCTGTTTATGAAATTCACCATTTTTGATCTTGTGGACAAATGTTGAAGGAAAAATTGATTGACGTGGTTGTGGAGAAAATGCAAATTCCTCGTTTGGATTAAATATAATCTATGAATGATATTTTGAGGTCATAGTGGATTCAGCTTATTTGCCTTATTTTGCTGCGTGGTTTTATTGGGTGTTGTGCATTGCTTCATGCGTCTCTTGCATGTTAAATGTGGTTTTTGTCCGTGCTTTATTTACTTATTGATTTTTTAAAATTGTGTAACTCCGCCTATGTGGAAAAGCACATAGCCGGTCCCATGCCCGGAGAAAGGAGGAGGGTTGCACTGAATTCTGGAATAAGAGTTTGGTTGGTTATTCTCATCTATTCTCTGCTAATTCTTAGGTTTTGTAGGTTTTGAGTTTTTATATATTGGGGAAGGGAATGTGGTAAAAGAGTGGTGGACTGCATCGTATGTTACTCTGAGAGTGACGTGCACTTCCACACACCATCACCTACCTCATGCGAGTATCTGCTGTATTTTTTATAGGTAAAGCATGGTCTCTGTGTTGCTTGTGCCTGTGGAAACTACAATTTTTTTTGTGAGTATTGGATAGTTCATTAATATATTCACTGCAAGTTAGTTTGTGAAGATAAATTGTGCTGAATAATGCTTAAATTGTAGCTTTATAATAAAATTTAATAGGTGAAATTTTATGACAAAATGTGAATCAGTTTTTGAGAACTATTTTTCTTTTAAAAGACTGCAGTTTTTACCGTGAAAGATTTGTTATTTTCCTCCATGCGAATTTAATAAATATAGTAAGTTCTTTTTCTATTTAGTCTTCCCGGAGCTAGACAAGAAAACAGGAAAAAAACCACATACTCACTCATTTTTTGTTATTTGATTTTCTTTAGTTTACCCACTCATTTTAACTAGAAATGAATTATCATACTCTTCCAGACCTCTTCAGTGAATGATGCTTATGTGATCATTACCTCAGTAGAGCACCATGGCAGGCTAACCTGGTGTCTTGTACGAGGATCCATAAATTCAGGTATCATTTCCTTCTATCTTTTTTTTAAACATTTATGATTAGTTATTATCTATCTCTTCATGTTCAAACCACCTCTTTCTGCTGCTTGCTTACTGACTTTGTAATTCTTTTGAATCTAGTAAATATTTTTCAGGTCGTTATTAAAGCAGAATGGCAGGGACAACATGGGTGTCTAATTCTTTTCTTAGGAAACAAAAATACTTCTCCCCTTAGCTCTGTTCAGGCTCTTATATTACCGCCTGCCTATTTAAAGATGGAGCTCTCATTAGTTCCAGAAACTATTCCTCCTCGGGCACATGTGAAACTTGCAACTAATTATTTATTGTTCAATGTCTTGTATCTATATTGCTATTGATCTTGCCTTCTCATTCTTAGTCTCCTTTTTTATTATATAGGTTCAATGTCCACTTGAAGTCCTGAATATTTGCCCAAGTAGGGATTTTGTTGTACTTGACTTCTCCTACAACTTCGACACCAACTTGGTAATTGGAGATGAATATTGTGTTTTTTGTTGCCTACCTTTTTTAATTTAGAATTTTTCATTCATCAATTTAACGCTTGTCCTTTTATAATAGGTCAATGTCAAGCTTCGCCTTCCAGCTGTTCTGAACAAATTTCTTCATGCCTATACCAGTGTCTGCAAAAGAATTCTTTCCTCAATAAAGGTCGCTTTCAGGGCCACCATTGAAGCTTCAAGAAGTAGTATGTATATTTTGCCTTAGGTTGAACAAATTTAAATTCTTTTTAATAGCAAAAGTCTCACTCTCTTCAAGTCAGCTTTATTATACAGCTGTCTGATCATTGACAATGTGCATAACTACCTATTCAATGGTTAGAAACATGTTTTGAATCCCATTTGAATGCATGCTATTCATTCATAGAAGTGAACTGTGCATGACTTCGGTTAGCAGCATCCTTCTTAATGCAGGAAACAATATGTAAACTATCTTTGATTTTGCCAGCTACTCTAATAGTCTGAAATGCCAGTCCCATAGCCATTAGGATCTCTTAAAATCTAATTTTCTTATTATTTCTGTATTGGTTAATATGCTGTGCCTTTTTTTTTGCTATTGCTTACACAGGTTAGAGGTATCGGACCACTGCCTCTTGCTGAAATGGCAACCTCCTTAACACTTTACGGTTGATGATCTGCGGGGGTCTTGTAAGCCACTTTTCTTTCACTTTAGTTTTTTTCCTTCTCTTCTAACAAATAGTTTTATACAGTTCCATTTTCATTATAACATTCCAGGTGAGAATAGAAACTAATCTAGCAGATAGAACACAGCTGCGAATGACGGTTGCCTCAAGGGACCCCACACTATCATTCGAGTATGTATTTATGATATCATTCGAATGATGGTTGCAGGTACTTTGTTCTAGTATACATATGCTTTTTTATTGCTTACCCTATTGTTGTTTCTGGCTATATCTTCCATTGACCACGTAACCCTCCCTAATTTTCATATTATTTTGTAAATGTTTATGAGAATACAGTCAACATTAAAGTCAAGGTCAGTGTTATCGGTATCAATATGTATGTCGAGAGTGATTCAGCATAGATGTTTAAGTTGATAATCTAGAGAGTGATTCAACTAGAAATAGATGGAATGGTGGGAATATAATAATAATGGCATGAGAATTAAGTTGTAGCATAATTTCCTTTTTATCTATTGAGAAGCTTTTGATTGCATGATTTCAATTTCATATCCACTGAAATTTAGTAAATTGGGATATAAAATGAAATGCTTGTTTTTGATATAGGATTTCTATGTGAATGATTTGTAATTTCTATGTGAATGATTCTCCCCTTCTTATGTCGCACATTTTTAAGAAGTTAACAATGTGTAAATCAATAGGATTTCAGTCGTACCCATATAAAGGGAATAATACCAATTAGACTAGCATATAATAATGGTTTTCTGATATTAAAAAACTGTAATAATGTTTAGCGACGGATTGGCAACGGAAAGAATCGTCATTAATTTTTTTACTTATGGGCGAATTTAGCAACGGAAAATGAATTTCGTTGCTAAAAATAGCAACGAAATATATTTTTCGGTTGCTAAATTTAGCAACAGAAATTTATATTCCGTTGCTATATTTAGCAACATAACACATTTTTCGTTGCTAAAAATAGCAACCGCCGAATTAGCAACTAAAATTTCCGTTGCTAATTTCTGTTACAATTTTTGATTAGCAACGAAAAATTGACTTTTTTCGTTGCTAAATTGCAATTTTTTTGTAGTGGTAAGGTATATGAATGTAAAAGAATAGATGATGGGAATGATGAAATAAATTAAGATAAATTAGTAAATTAGTGAGCTAACATGAAATAAATAATAATTGATGAAGAAAATAATCAAAAGGATGTAGAACATCGTGTGGCCGAATGGTGAACCTAAGAATACTTAGTGATAATTTGATGCTTAATTGAACATTTGGTATACAATGAACATTAGAATGATTAATAAACATAGTGTGTATGATTAAAACATCAAACTACATTTGAACATAATGGTGACTATGTTGACATAATGATGTACCTTTGTGTATTAAATGGATATTGGTGGAATTTAAATGTGTATTACTACATATAAATATAAAATGGCCATAGGAACATGTGAGGCATGATAATACATGAGAAAACATGATGTATGTATGTGAACATAATATGGCCGAATGGTATGCAATGTGACAATGGCATATTCCTATCATATTTGGATGATTTATACATGGTTATAATAAATATATGCATGATGAGTATGAATGAGTAAGAAATGAGCAAATGAGAATTGTGGCATAATGTGAATAGCATGAAAAATTATGTAAAAGTATGACATAAGATGATTAAAAATATTTTTCCTTGGTGTACAGTGGGTAATCTAGGATTTTAGGATATAATGGCTAGCCATATAGACATATACTGCTGTATCCATTAAGATATGCACATTAGATTGATAGTTAGGGAGTTGATCATGTAAAGGCCCAACTTTGACCTTAGTAGAAATATCCATGAATCTTTGGAATTATAGTTAATGTAATGGCTAGCGACAATCACACTCGCGACGAACCTTGAAATACTTACTTGTATTCTTCCTTCTCCCTTGCTAATCATTTATTAATACTAAATAACAATACAACAAAATATAAAATATCGAAGATCATATCAAACATAGTATACATGATTCTAATTTTAAGATGTTTTATAAGTATAGCCAGAAGAATTTAAAGTAACTTAATAATGAAGATTTGGCACATAATAAGGTAGAAACATATATGTACAAGATTATGTAGCAAAGTCATAAGCATGATATTTGAAAAGTAAATAAACATAGTTAATGCATGTTAATAGAGTTCAGTTGTGGATAGATAGGCATGCCTATAGGGATAAAGTTATAGCTGCTACAGTTTGACCCCATTTAGGACCATAGTTTGATTCCATTTGGATCTATAGATTTAAAATCTTCGGATATATACAAAACTTAATACCTATAGGGTATTTACATGATCGATACCTGCGGGTATCCACAATCCCTGGTATCCACACCTTCAAAACTTAGGCAGGCTAATTATAGTAAATGTATTAAAAGTTTAAATGCGTAGATTTTATTAATGATCCATGTGATTCTTTCATGCTGGAATAAATGTTAAGTTTTGTTTTATCTTTGAAATTTTTTACTTTGCTTTATTATCATTATCCTTAAGAATTATATACTATAATTTGATGCTTGTTGAGTAATTGCTGATGACCATTGTGAGTGATCATCCATAATGATTTATTTCCCATTAAGCTTTATAGCTTAGCATGAGTTTTTTGTTCGTGCAGGTTTTACAGTTAAGACTTTTGCTCAGTAATGTATTTCTGCATCAGGAAGGCTAACACAAGTTTGTGAAAGAAATTTAATGTAGGATATCTTTGGTTAATCTTTTGTATAATTTTATATAAAGGATTTTATATGTGTATTGATGTATATGAAAGGAAATTATGAGTTGTAATAGGCTCACTTTTGTAATTACATTAGAATATGCATGTACATCTAAATTAGAGTAACTTTGACAGTATATGGTACGTATGATAGTGTATAATGAAATAAAGTATGTATACAGTAATAGTATTATGATAAATATGTGACAATTGATACAATAACAAGATAATTTATTAAAGCTTTATTAATGTAATGTAATTGATCACATAAATAGGTTATAAATATGAAAGTGTGATAGGTCACGCTAAGTGGTCACCTCAACACATCTTGGAGGCATTGATCATGCCAAGTGGTCACCTCCACACATTTTAGAGTAGTAGATTCACGCCAAGTGGTCACTCCAGCTCAATTTAGATCATTGGAGTCCTTATCCCACATATCTGATTTGAGAGTTTCCACTGAGCACTACACGAGGTAAAAATATAATTATATAAGAAAATAAGGAATAAACGGTAAATTATGCCTAAAAAGATGTAAAAATGTGATAAAATAGTGAATAAAGTAAAAAATGTAATTAAGCAATTAAAAAGTGGCAAAATGTAATATGTGAGAAATTAGCTATAAAAATGTAAATTTACATTTAAAATGTGATTAAGAGAGCTAAAATGACCAAAAGGGTAAAATTTTAATTAAGGAAAGTTTAAGGGATCAAACTGTAATTTGCTATTACAGAGGAAAAATATAAGGACTAAAGTGTAAATTTTGGGACTAAAATAGAATAAAGACCAAAAGAAAGCAAAAAAAAAAGTAAAATTACTAAAAAATAACCAACATGTGTTAAAAAGGAAGTTTAAGGACTAAATTATAATTTTTACCCTAATTACGAAATAAGTGAGAAAAAGACATAAACAAGTGGTAATAAGGATTAAATAGTAATTTAAAGAATTAAAAGAGAAATTCTAAGATAAAATATAGTATTAGATAATTAAGGGAAAAATGGATGAAAAGTTAGAATGGAGGCTAAACATTATAATAGTTGGCTCCAGAATGTGATACTTGGATTTAGTTGGGTCATCCACAACTTAAATATATACATTTTATGTTAAAATAAATCTTACATTAGGTATGGGGAGGATTTGATTTCCAAATAGCATTTTTAGATATTGTTATTATCCAAACTTGTATACTCTATTTTTACTGCTCTTGTTAGTTTTACACTTTTTAATTGACTAACTTTCATTTTAATTGTTAAAAATTGTTAGATATAAATCACTTCAGCATACACCTGGGAAATTCTTTAACACGTATTTGTAATCAATTAAGTAATATTGCGTAAGACCAGTCCCTAAGGTATGATATTTTTTGGGGTTTTAAATATACTCTATTATATTTCTTGTCAATTCATTTCACTTGCTGAGGTTATAAACAAGTTTTAGGCATCGTTGCCGAGGGTTTGGCATGCTTAATTGCATATTTGATTGATTATTTTTATGTGTTTTTTTTATTTGATTGATTATGCAAACGCATACTCTTTTCATGTGATATTGGTGTATGAACAAATTGCTTTTGTAGTAACATCCAACACCGTTTGATCCTGGAATTAAGCAGAACTTACATCAAAGAAGAAGACAAAATCAATTTAAATAAATGGATGATCCACTAGATCTCGATATGCTTCTTGAGAATGAACAAGTAGAAGCACAAGAACAAGTGAGAATAACCATTTGAGATTATGCCACTCTAAGGTGGAATAAGGAGCATAGGACAATAATGTTACCACGTCAACAATATTTCTAGCTAAAACTAGCAATGATCACCATGGTTCAAAGGAATCAATTTTTAGGTTCGGAGATAGAGGATCCAATGCAGCATTTGGATATCTTTCTAAAGATAAGTGACACAGTCCAAATACAAGGGATATCAACGGATGCAATACAACTAAAGCTCTTTCCCTTCACACTTATTGGCAAAGTAAGAGATTGATTATCCATGTTTCCTAGTTAGTACATCCAATCATAGGAGTAAATGCAAGAAAAAATTTTGGTTTGGTTTTTCCCACCTACAAAGATAGCTAGTATACGAAACAACATCTACAATTTCTAGCAATTGAGTGAATAGTCCTTCCATAAAGCATGGGAAAGGTTAAAAAGATTGTTGAAAAGCTATCCATACTATGAAATTGCAATGCACCAATTAATGTTAACCTTTTATGCAGTGTTCAGCTTTCAGCAAGTGTACAGAATTAGTAAGTAATAAAGTGGGATATTTTTAAGATTCGTGAACATTGAACCCTAAGGAACACAAATTATGCAAGAATAAATGATCGATTGGAGTGAAGAAAAGGGTCAAATAATGAGAAATACCATTGGTTAAGGACTTAAAATTAAATTTAGTAAGTTTGAAGCCTTGTACACTCGTCCATATAGGCTTGTACACCCTTGCACATTGAGGGAATCTCATGATTTAGCCTAGTTGTAGGGTTTTTTCCAATTTTGGCTTTATACAGCCTTGCACAAAGGATATACGATCGTGCATTATAAGAATATTGCCTTTTTAGGCAAATGGCCTCAATTAATTGAGATGAATGCCCATACACTCTTTATGGTACAACCATACAATCCAAAAATGGGTGAATTTCTAGAAAGCAAATTGGCAAGTGGTTGAATTACATATATGTACACCAGTGCATATCACCTTGCATGCCCGTGCTCACTTTCTTATATAAGGAAGTGGTCGATTGCTTTAAAAGAGGTTGGAAAAGTTTGGTTTGAAAGCTCGAAAAAGGTTATTTTGGCACTTAGCTCTTTATATCTTTCAACTATTTTAGTTTATTTCAACACAAGAAGGGTCCATGAATTTGACATTTAGCAATCTAATCAAGTTCACTGATGGTAATGTATAAAGCCCTTCTAATTATCTTTGGATTATCATAAATTATGTTTGTTATTTTCATTTACAACATATTCCTAGTATATTAATCTCTGCTAAACTTAAGTTGTAAAACCCTTTGCAAGGGTATGTTACCATGTGATATGAATTATCAGGTTATTATCCTTAAACTCCATTTTGTCCATTCTTGTAAAATTAGTTTTTGGAAAATATGGTTTAAAAAAAGAGAAAAGGAGTGTTCTTTGTTCTTAGCTTTCCTTTTTGCTCCTTTTTGGATCTATTGTTATAGAATTGCTATTTTTTTACCGTCAATGGAAAAGTCACAAAGTATTTATCGTAAAAATTTGGATATTTTTTTTAATAAAATTGTTGCATTTCTGCCCAAGAAGCTCACATATAAAAATTAGCTTTTAACAATGCAAATAATTTTTATATATAATTAAATAACATAAGATGCTTCTTAAATAAAACTTGGATTGGGAAGTCCCTATCTTTAAACCATTACAATGAAATGCTTCTTTAATAATCCATATGTCAGGACCAAAGTCATCACTAAAAGGAGGTCATAATAAATTGCCTGATTTATGGATTCCTTTACCACTTTAATTCTGTCATTATTTACCATTTTTTGCATGATTGGGTGTACCTTTAATATTTATATTTGCTCTAATCTTGTATGAAAGAAAAGGGATAATATGATTAATTTGAAAGCCATTATGTCACATTTATCAAAGGTAAAAATAAGAGCAGAGTTTCGAACCATCTCTGGATTTTTTGGCCCAATGAGATCGGAACACCCCTTTTTCCAATATTCTATTGAGTGGCGACTCCTTATTATTAGCCTTATGATGCCCAACAATATGCTTCCTAGCTATTGATTATTAGTCATGAGATAAGGACACCTTGATGTGCTGTCTCATACCTTCCGAGGCTTAAGATTCGACAAGTTGAGTTGAGTCACTATCATATCGTGAAGCAACTGATCAGTTTGGGTAAGGGAATCTTAACTTGCTTAGACCATAAAAGTGAGACTAAACCATTAAATGTTAAAGGTTTTCTCATTCGAGCTCGACAATCCCTTGGTTTCGGGGGTGAAATTTTATAGTAGCAAAGAAAGAGTGTGCATCATAGTGGTAACTCCATTGAGGACAATTTGAGACTTTGCTCTAAAACTACTTTTGATTTATATGACATAAAAGGCTTTTGGTTAAGAAATTTTTTCTCTTTTTAAAAATGCATTAGAATCATGCTAGGTCCTTAGAATAAGTTAGGAATCCCAATTTTTTGACCCTGGTGCATTCTCAAAGCACTCTCTTGTCGTTCACTCAACCAAGGGTTGTGTTAAGGATAATCACCAGCCTAAGTCTAGTACCTCTTGATATATCAAATGGTGGATTGATTGGTTGTTATGTTTGTGATAAGCTAAACCCTTTGGCAGAGACCATGCTTAGGTACCCTTCTAATCGAGCACTTGGACCAAAAGCCCATGTAATGACATAGAAATCTTCTCTAGAATGTTCGTAGTAATTTTGCAATGCTTGTGATATGGATCATTATGTATTAGGCATACCTAGATAATTCCAGATGTTCACTTATCAAAGGCTGCCATATCCCAATAAGCCTATTTTGATTTGTTCAGGTCGCTCAAATACACACTAATCAAAACCTTTTTTGTATGATTTTCTCGAGAGGCATTATGTTGCTAAATTTTTGCTGTATGCCATAAGTATTCATCAAGGTCCCCTGTTGACCCATGAATTAAGCCCACTTAGGAAGAGGACTTTGACCATGTGTGTGGGAGAAATAAGGTGGAGAGGATTCTGTATGTGGTTGTTAAGGTTGCATCTCACAATCATGCATCTGCATCTACTCATACATCATATTGACAACCTCAGTTTTAGCAACCATAAAAAAGCCATCATCTCCTAGGTGGTTTTGGGGTTCGAATAGTCATTTAGTTAAGAGGTGGTTTTTTAAATAGATAGAAGAGTTGGTATCAGTACAAAGTTCAGAACTAGGATTTGAGTTGGGGTATAGATAGTGTTTCAAAAGAGTTTTTGGATAGGTATTTAGAATAGTCAAAAAGGGAAGTTTTATGTCTGAGCCTACTCCTCCTGTTAGTTCCTCTGATTCCTAAGATGATAATAAGAGGATGAATAATCTTGAGAGAAAGATGATGTCAATGTTTGCTAGTCTTATAGCTAGTTTGGCATCAATTTTAGCTGCTCAGAACATTGCACCAATTTATTTTTCAAGTTAAACTGACTCCTATCAGGGAGATTCTAGCAGCATCTATTGTGACACCTCCTTTAGCAGTGGATATCAGGAATATGGCTCCATAGGTAATGGAAAGAGATATACCTCAAGGTGGTCTTGAGTTTGATTTTATTATTGATGAGGATGAGGAATTGTGAGTCCTTCAAGTGTTGAAGAACCTTATCCTTAAGGAGGAGAGTCTTACTATAAAAAAATAGAGGAGAAACTGGAGGTGTTGACTAAAATGTTAGCAATTAGAAAAGGAGTTAGTCTTGAGGATATTGATTTAGATGATGAGAATGCTTTGCCTAGCCAATTCAAAATGCCTGATCTGATGAAGTTTGATGGTACATCTGACCTACTGGCCCATATTAAGTAATATATTCTACTTATAAAAATAATTACCCTCACTAAGAGATAGAAAATGAGTCTCTTTAGCCTCAATCTTATAGGCCCTACTGTCTATTAGTATCAAACTTTGGATAGAAAAACTAAAGAAGATTGGGAAAGGTTAATCGAAGAGTTGTTTAGGCAATATAATTATAGTACATGTATTGAGGACACTTTAAAAGATTTAGAATTGCTACAATAGAAACCTAAGGAATCCTTCCACGAGTACCTCACTTGATGGAGGAATAGAGTAATAAAGATGAAAAGCAAGCCTAATACGTAAGATCAGATTTGGTTATTCAATCGAAATTCTAGTCCTTACTTGAATGAGGTTTAGAAAATCGAAGGATTGAAGGACTGGGAATCCTTAAAAGACATAGCCATTTAAGTAAAGGGAGAATATCTACCTAATAAAGCTAGTTCTGTAAGTTCAAATGGTGGAGCTTACGGTAGTAATAAGCATGAATTCAAAGGTTCATGTTTTGGCAAGAACATTGGCAATAATAGTGGTAGTGGAGGTAACAATGGAAGAACTGCAGAGGTGTTAGTGATGGGGGTCAATCAGAATTGTTACATGAATTTAGGAAAGTCATTATCTTGGTACCTTAGTCGTTTGATGAAAGAAGGAAAGTTAGAACCCATGCCACCTAAGCCTACAAGGAGTCAGGGTCAATCAGGACATAAATCTAATTAGTATTATGCCTTTCATTAACACATAGGGTATAAGATTGATTACTACTATACTTTGAGGGACCATATCCAAGACTTGATTAATTCTTTATAAATTCTAGATTTGGAAAAGAGAGCAAAAAAGAAGGAAGCATATAATGTTATGCCACCGCGAGTGTTTATATTAGGGTTTGGGTTACAGAATGGTATGTTCTTAAGGATCTATATGGTAATGAGTATTTGGCTAACACTCACAAGGCATGGAAGAGTAATAATTGTTCAAATGCAATCATAGAAGGGTCAATAGAGGTAGGGGAATTGATTCGAATAGTGGATATATGGGATACAGATAGTGAAATGGGCTTAAAAAAGGCTGAAAATGAGATGAAATACCTGTGGAAAATTGATAATGATGAGAGAAGCATCAAATGAAAGGGAGGTTTAAGCTATCACTAGGAGTGAAAGGGCCTTGGCTAAGGTTGAAATGTCACATAAGCCTGTTGCACACGAAGAAGTGAGAGTCATGGAAGATAACCTAGTTTTGAAGTAACTTAAAAATACACCTACTCAGATCTCGATTTGGGATTTGTTCAGATAGTTGCCTTCTCGTAGATAAAATCTGGTAGAAGCTTTCAATGAGTCAACAATGGCCACTACCATATCTCCTTCAGAACTGCTGGAGACAGTGAAAGGGGATTTTGGGGAAAGGATTGTGTTCACTAATGCAAACCTCCCATTGGAAGGGCACAAGCATAAATGTCCTTTTTATATTGGGGCTAAAGTGAAAGGTAAACACACTGTTTATGTGATAATTAATGATCATTCTTCTATTAATGTGTGTCCCCTTACAACAATAATAACTTATGGTATTGATAAAGACCATGCTCACTAAGTCTCGACTCACTATCAAAGCTTATGAGAACTCTAAAAGCAAAGCTACTAGCACTTTTAAGGTAGTAGTGAAGACAAGGCCTATTGAGACTAATGCAGAGTTTGCAGTATTACAAATACTAGCTAATTTCTCCCTGTTACTCGGGTGACCTTAGTTTTACAAACTGGGAGGGGTTCCTTCCACCCTACATCAAATGGCCTAAATTCCTCATAAAGGTGGTATGGTCACTATTAAGGCAATGAGGGAGAATTTAGTTTCCACTTTGAGCATAACTAATTAGCCATTTAATGGTTTCCATATAGCTAAAATTAGTGTTGAGGAAAGAGAAACAAATTTTGCAAGTCCTAAGGCTATTAACATGATGAAGAAAATGAGTTATTTGCCTAGTGTCGGGTTGGGAAAAATTTCTCAGGAAATTGCTACATGTATTGCTCCAATAGACCAGAGAGATAGGAAAGGTTTAGGTTATTACGAGAATGATTCTAAGAAGAAATCTAACTTCAAGCTAGAAAAAGTTCCTCATATCTTGGAAATTTTTGTGCCAGCATCCAAGGAGTGAAAATACTATAGGGAGGCCGAGCCTATGATGGTCCATGGAAAGATTATGCTTAGGTTTAAGATATTTGATGAAGTTTTTGATTGGTCGACTGGGTCCATTAAGCCTGTACTAGGGTTTCGGATGAAAAAGTTATGGCCAAGCTTGTTGATTTGGGTTTGGATCATCCTGAAGAGGTGCTAATGCTAAAGTCGTTAGCCACTAGGGCTAAAGGGAAGGAAAAGATCGAGTGTGAGGCTATGGTTCTTAAGAAGAAGATGCCATCAAAAGAAGAAGAGGCTTTCGCTGTCGCATCGATCATCCCTAACCTAAAAGATGATTCTTTTGCTGATGTAATTTATATCCCTGAATTGTTTTGTGATGATGTACCCTTTACTTCTCAAGTTAATAAGATGAATAACTTTGCTTATTTGTGTGATATCACTTTTGATTTCATCATATATGATCATAATCATGACACATTCGTATTTGACATTAATTCCACAAAACTACCCCATTTAATCTCAAAACCCAAAATAACCCTAAAGAGATCTTGATTGCATCTAACATAACTCCTGAAGAAAGGATAAAATTTGAGAGAATATTGAAAAAATATGAAAAATTATTTTCCTAAACCTATAAAGACATGCCTTGGATCGACGGAGATGTTGCGAAACATGCATTCCAACATATCTAAATAGTAAGCCAGTAAAGTAAAAGCTCCAAAGACTTAAACCAGAATGGGCCAAAAAGGTGAAAAAAGAAGTGAAAAAACAAATTAAGGCAAAGTTCTTAATTGAGGTCCAATATTAGACTTGGCAAATGTGTGTAGACTATCGAGATCTAAACAAAGCTTGCCCAAAAGATGACTTTTCACTCCCACACATAGAACTGTTGGTCGATAATGAGATAAAATGAATGATGTATAGTTTTGTTGATGGATACATGAGGTACAATTAGATCTTAAACAAGAGAATAGATAGGGTATAAATGGCCTTCATCATAGAATGAGGAACTTATTCATATAAAGTTATGCTGTTTGGACTGAAAAATGCGGTAACGACCTACCATCAGATGGCTACTAAAATTCTTGATGACCTAATCCATAAAAAAGTAGAGGTGTAAGTTGATGATATGATGATTAAGTTAGATAAAAGAGAAAGGTACTTTAAAGCATTGGAGAAGTTTTTTAAATAGATCAACAAGTACAATCTCTGCCTTAATCCAAAGAAGTGCATATTTGGGGTGACCTCTGGTAAACTACTAGGGCATATCATCAGCCAAAAAGGGATAGCGGTGGATCCAGATAAGGTAAAGGCCATTCAAGAAATGCCAGTGCCAAAGAAGGAAAAACATATTAAAGGATTCTTATGACGGATCCAGTACATCAACCAGTTTATTACCAAGCTCACCTCTATATGAGAGTCGATCTTTAAGCTTTTGAGAAAGGATCAACTGATTAGGTGGAATGATGATTGTCAGAAGGCTTTTAACACCATTAAGGAATACTTGTTGCATCCTCTAGTCCTTCAGCTGCCCAGACCGTCAAAGTCATTGATTTTATACATAGCTATGGAGCAAGGTTCAATAGGAGCTATGTTAGCCCAAAAGGATGATTCCAAAGCTGAATTCACCATATACTACTTGAATAAAAATTTTTTGCCATATGAGACCAAGTACTCGAATGTCGAGAAGATTTGACTGAGAGTAATATGGGCCTTAAAGAAGTTAAGACACTACTTCCATTCGTACAAAATCCAAGCAATAGATAAGCATAACCCACTTAGGTACCTCTAATCAACACCATCCCTACTGGGGAAAAAAGGAAAGTGGTTATTACTCTTACAAAAATTTGAGATGGAATATGTAACTAGAAAGACAATCAAGGGAAAGGTTGCAGAGTTCCTCGCTGACCACCATCTGAAAGAGGATCAAGTTGAGTATGAATTCCTAGATGAAAATGTTAGTGTCATTACAATTTAAGGCTAGCAGATGTATTTTGATGGGGCTACCAACAATAAGAGAAATGGGACCAAAGTTATCCTCATCATGCTCGATGGTAAAAAACTCCCTTTGGCCAAGAAATTATGATTTAAGGTGACTAACAACGAAGCTAAATATGAAGCCTACGTATATGGGGTGGAAGCTTTGGTTGCACTAGGAGCAAAGACTATTGAGATGTTTGGGGATTAATCTTTAGTAATTGACCAAGCTGAGGGAGAATGTTCTATAAGAGAGGAAAAACTAGTACACTATATGGAATATTTGAGGAGATTAACGGTTAGTTCGAAACATGCACCTTTCACGACATGCCATGTGAAGAGAATCAATTAACAAATGCTTTGGCAACCTTGGTATCTATTTGGAATAATCCTGAAAGGGTACTCATAAGAATAGTAATAGTCACGAGCTCAACTAGACCATATTTTGAGAATGAATAGCTCATAAGTTTAGATGGGTCTAATGGCAAGCCTTAGTACTATGATATCTAAAATTATTTAGAAAATTCCAAGTTTCCCAAAGAAGAATCGAAAAAGGATCAAAAAATAATTTGAAAATTGGCTAACCAGTTCATTAGAGTGTATGGAATTTTGTGCAAAAGATTAGTCAATGATATTCAAATGAGGTGTCTAAATGAAAGAGAAGGAAAGAAAGTTATGGAAGAAACTCATACAGAGGTATATAGGGCCCATATGAATGTATTGACATTAGCCAGGAAAATCATGCAATAAGGGTTCTGTTGGTTAACCATGGATGTAGACTACTCCAAATATGTAAGAATGTGCCATCAATGCCAACAAGACGTTAACTTGAGTCATCTGCCTATTTTAGAGTTGTGTAACCTATCCTCACCCTAGCCCTTTTTAGGTTGGGGAATAGACATTATTGGAGAGATCCACCTGATGGCTTCTAATAGTCGTAGGTACATTGTAGTTGCCATCGATTACTTCACAAAATGGGTAGAAGTAGAGTCCTTCAAAAGACTGGGGGCAAGAGAGATGGCTCGATTCATCGAGAGAAACTTGATTTGTATATATGGGGTACCTCATCACATAGTATCAGATAATAGGGTCCAGTTCTAGATAGAAACAAGAAACATACTATAGAAATATAGAATTCATCATCATAAGTCATCACCTTATTATTTGTAGGCAAATAGGGTAGTTGAAGTTGCTAATAAGAACTTGAAGAAGATCCTATCCAAAACTATGAAAACATATAAGCATTGGGTTGAAAAGCTACCATTCACATTCTTTTCTCTTGGGTGTATGGCTTAGTAGTGGTGCTGCTAGTAAAGATTGAACTTCAATCACTAAGGTTTATGCTAGAGGCTAAGTTGCTAGAGACAGAATAGGACGAGCATAGAATGGCACAAATAAACCTATTAGATGAAAATCAAATGAGATCTTATTATCATAATCAGTTGTATTAGAAAAGATTAGTTAGATCTTATGGGAAATAGGTTAAAGGCCATCACCTAAAAGAAGGGGATTTGGTATTTAAGCAAATGAGACCCGGGTTACCTGACTATAGAGGAAATTTCAAGTTAAATTGGGAGGGACCATTTATTCTGAAGAAATTGCTTTCCAAAGGTGTTGTTATCCTTTTGGATAATGGTGGGAGTGAATTCAAGGAGTCGGTTAACATTGACAGACTGAAGAGGTTCAATGGATAAATAAAAAAAAGAAAAAAAATGATAAGTCTGCAGGTTAAAAATTGAAAAAAGGCAGCCTTGTCAAAATTAGGTACCATATTGAGGTGAAAATCAAAAAAAGGTGCCTTATGCAAAAATTCAGGGTTGAGAGAAAATAGCCAACTGAAGAGAATCTGTGAGGGCTAATTGGCAATAGGGTTTGGTGTACTTAAGATGTCACTATCCTAGATTAAATGAAGGTCATACTTTGTGTTAATTGTCATATCATGATTATCATCATTGCAATGCTATGATCATATGAGCATGTATTAATAATTTAACTTATGCACCATGATTGACATGAATGAAAATGTATTATTTATTTATAGCAAACAAATAATAGATGCAAGGCAAGACAAAGCAAACACCATGACACCACCCAAATATGATAGCATCATGAAAACATCCAACGTACAAGCATATCAATAAAAGAAAGTAGTAAAAAATGGCATCTGTTTTGGCAGCCACTACTGCAAATATATTACAGGCCCAAAAAGAAAAGAAGAACAATGACAGCAATAGCAGCCAACTCTTATCCCAGGAAAGCTCATAAATCAACACCACTCTCGCTAGAACCTCCTCTACCCAGATGCCTCAATAGAAATGCTCTTGTATCGGATGCCTCCATAACCCATGTATGGTATTCCACACTAGTCTCAAATTTGCAAATGTTTGCAGGTGGAATGTTAGTCCTCATAGGTAAATAGCTCTAAATGTAGTGATATCTCGTGATAAAGGCGTCAGTTAGATTCCCCCTTCGAAAATTTAAGCATGCGTGAACCATCTCTTTCCTAAGGCAAAATTGACGAGTACAGTGAGCAATGATGTAGAAGGTAGCTCGATAGAGACAACAAAGGGGCACACATCTAGAGCTCCTATCATGGTTCATGTACTCAATATGGATCTATAGACATATAAAGCTTACCATTCACTCCGCTACAAAACTCGGCCATATAATGCCTTCCTCTATAGAGTTAATCCAATACCATCGCATGAGTGCACTGAAGAACCTCAAAAAGTATGCATCAATGATGTGAGGAGGTGGCTTAGCTAGCATTCTGAGTTTCTCCTGCCACCATATCTAGAAAAAAGAAAAAAAATGATGATGAGAAAAAGATGATGATGATGATGATGATGATGATGAGTATTAAAAACAATAAATGTAAAAGTCGTTGGAATGGTTTGGCATCCATTTCAGGCAAAAATTAAGCATAAGCTCATGTGAAAATCTATAAAAAGAAGCATATCTCGCAAAGAAGAGCTAGTGTGAAAACCTATACAAGATGCACTACCATAAAATAAATGACTACAAATACCTGGAGCAATAGGGGGTTACCAGTAAATAGAGCAGTGGGATCAGCATTTACAGCATCCAATCTAAGTAAGGTCTCCACTAGAATCAATAGGAATAGGATCAGTCCTTCATGAATACCATTGACAATATCAGACAACCGGTAGTCTCTTAAGATGCCAGCCTCACCAGTGCTACATAGGTAATGTGCCAAACACATGAAGAGAGTAGCACCCATAACATAAGTCTCATTACCGTTGAAATAGTATAAACTGTCAAATAGTAAATTGAGCATCACAGGCTTAGAAGGTTTGGTAAGGATCCTAACATCAAAAAGGCAAATCCTTAAGGCACAGATAGCCTCTCGAGGATATTAGGGATACAGTTGGCACACATAAAAGGATGCTAGGGTAGAAAGGGACACTTAGAATAGCAATAAATACCTCATAAAGAGAGCAAATATCTACATTATTGAAGTGGAACATATGGAAATGGGGATCCCAGTAGCATCTTGAAGCCACCAATAGATGTTCATCTAGTTTTACCCTTTGAAGAAACCTTAAGTTGGAGTAAGGGGATAAAATGGGATTGTCTTAGGTAGAGTAATCATCTAATAATAAAGCAAGTTAATTAGAAAAAGAGGTCATATTGGATAAAAATATGGTGTAAAGTAACGACAGTAAAGGGAACAGATATAAAAGATGGAAGATAATGAGGGAAGTTTAAGTAGGGAGCAAATACCATCTAAAAATTGGAAGCCCCTATTTATAAGTCAGCTTGTACAATCATGCATTAAGAGCGTATACCAGTACATTCATCCTAGTTACCACCTGGTGAAAATAAACAGTAAAAAATAGCCTTGCATGTCATATACCTCATCCTGCATAATTTTAACAAAAGCCATGCATGCTTCCAACATAATGTTTTTGTAGGATTCATTTTAAAATTCACAATTCAAGGTCGGCTCAAAATTTAAAGTTATCAATAACTCAAGTGATTCAGGAAGTATGATTTGCACATGTGCATAAGGATGAAGACACCGAAAAAATTATGGCAAAATGTAACAATAATTGGAAGAAAATGAAAAAAAAAAGAGGGAGATGTACATAATAAGTAATAATAACAAGTTAAACATGCAATGATAAATAAACATAAACACATTATAAACATAGTAATAATAGAAAGTATTTTGTCAATGTTACCTCGGTACAAGAATAGTTCCTTATAAATAAGTTGTAAATAAAATAATTTTAATTGGTTAAATCAATCAATTGAGAAATTATAAATTTTTAGAGTTATTCTTGAAAAAATTAGGGTTATTTTGCATGTGTTTGGGTATAAACTCGTGAACAAATTCTATTCACGTAGCATTTTGCATGCATGGGAATATTTCATATTCAAAACTTTTCAAAATGTGGATTTTTATGCCTTGAACGCCCTTGCATGGGAAGGTACAGCCTTACACTCTATTGCACGCTCATGCTTACCCCTTAAACTTAAATTCTATCGATTTTTTTCCTTTCTTTTCTTTTGCTTTCTTTTTCCTCTCCTTCTTCTTCATTGATTTCAATAGGCAGCCCTCTATTTTTTATCTTTTCTCATCTTATAAGCAATACTTCATAGTCTTAATCCAGTACACTACTGGGTTTTCTCGTTACATAAGTTTTGAGACTGATTTTGTTATTTTTCATCAAGTCTTACTTATTCATAAAAAAAGGTATGTTCATGGTTTTTCTACCTATTTCTATGGTTCAAATGGGCATAACATCGTGTAAGATTATTGATATGAGTATGTGTGATAGCCTATTGGTGACGATTTTTTTATTTCATTTTGAAAAAAATTGGGTAACTATGCAAGAATCGGATGGTGCACTTTGGCTTGCCTATTAGTTCAACTTAGTCGGTTACTATGTATATAATTACTTACATGATTGATTGATTACTGGACAAAAATGTACCTATAGGTAGTGTGTGCACTTTGCATAAAACTAGGAAAAATGGATGAAGTGGGTGTATGAGATACAGCATGTACATAAAAAGATAATGCAAAGGAAATAAAAATAAGCCTAGTTGGTATGTATTAATTGATCTTGTTATATATAGCCTAAAAATCTAAATTGTATAGCGAATATGAAACAAATAGAAAATTTATAGGTAAGTAAGAATATGTGTGGTAGCATTGATGGAATGTATGAATAATTTGTAAATAAGGATAAAATGAAAAAAAAGAGAAGTGGCATGGGATGGTGTAATTTTCTTATTTAAGGTAGATTAGGCCTATTCTTTGAAGGAAATATGCGCATTAATGGTAGTTGTTTGGACTTGAATAAGAATAATGGTAACAAAATAACAATAATGGTATATGCTTGTGAATGATAATATGATGGTTCTCAATGACTTGATTTAGTTGATATGTGTACATTGCTTTGTAAAATTTTGGCATGATTGCTAAATGCCCAATGTCGGGTTAGGAGAAACTAGATGTTACTTAGCTATTATAGCTTTTTTTGACTAAGTTTAATGTAGGATTGGGCCTAGCTTTCTAAGTCGTTATGCTGCCAAAATTTGGACATAAAAAGCTATAATGTCTAAATGACATCCTCGAACTATGCACTATGACTGATTATGAAACTTTAAATTTATACAAGACATGGAGCCTCATTACCCCATATGGATGATGCCAAAACAAACTGCCTGCTGTTGGACTCTGATAGAAGTCTATATGCTACCTAGTCGATTTATATCTAGAGGATTGTTAAATTAGCTTGGATTGTTTGAGGAGGGTGATGACCTGATAGCATGAGTAAGGTGGATGCATTTTTATATAGAGGATTACCGGACTTATCCAGAAATGACCAAATAGTTTTTAGCTACTTTTAAGTAATTGGAAAACTAGGGGCCAGATGATGAAGAGGGTTTCATTACCTATCGCATCCAGGGTCAACCACAGTCCATGTGACACATAGGCACTTTGTTTAGATCTTCGGGTTACCTATGGGAAAGGGTGTGATCAAGCCTGAGAGATCTACTTTGGTAGAGATATGGCCAGTTATTGTACGATCGAGTGTCTCGTATGTGAGGAAGGCAGTGAAGTCTACAATCTCAATTAGTGTGCTACTTACACAGGGTCCTCTCTTGCTCCTATTTTGGAAGGATAGGCAGTCTTGATTCTATTATGGTGGTAGAGACTTATGGTTTATGGGGTATGGTGAGTGGTAGGTATATAGACCTTAGCCATACCATCTTAGGACACATATGTGCGACATAGCATAACTCAAGTGATGTAACACTCATTAGAAGTTTGGTCCCTAGATTACTCTTAGCCGAGGGATTGTTAGAGGCTTTGATGGGACTATCTATAGGAGAGGGCATTTACTTAGATAGAAAGGTGGTTTAGGACATGTGCATGGCTAAAGAGGACAATGCTGCTCTCAATGGAATCAGGTTGATAACCTTAGAAGAGATGGATGTGGCCTCTCATCCAGGTAGGGAGATGCTAGAGCATAAGCCACAACTGCCATACACTGAGCAGGAGCCTAGTAGTGATTAGCAAATAGAGGACATTTTTGGGACCATGACTCAGAGAGGAAGAGGTTCCTTTCATGGAGTCAGTCGTGCTGCCTAGCATACAGGACTTCCCTACCTTTTAGCAAGAGCTGCCTTATAAGGATTATGGCCATCTTGGGGTCTCATCATCCTTAGACCCCTCCTCCACCTTAGCCAATAGCCCCATAGGATTCCATATTGCAAGGTATTCAGGGGATAACTGTGACTTAAACTTCCATGGCCATAGACATATAGGCGATATGCCAGGAGTAGGTTAGGTAGCATAGGGCATCTATTAAGAAGTTTGACGACATCGATGCTCACAAGTGGTAGCTCATAGCTGACTTCGATAGGATAGAGACTAGGATCCAAAATGTGGATATGAGTGTATACAAGGCCATAGAGCGCATCGTAGCATTAGAGATTGCACTTCTTACCGCCAGTGAGATAGTCAAGGGAGCCAGGGATGAGATGGAGAAGAGAATTGACAAGCTAGACACTGATCTCAGAGCACATGTGATATGTATAGATAGGATGGTTACAGGTTGCCTTATGGCACAGGCGATCGAGATGGCTGGTATTTAGGGAGACACAGATGTCCTCGCATGCTATACTAACGAGTTCCTCTATCCTGTTGTTGTTTATCCTCTAGGACCCGCACAGCTAGGCCTATCCATATCTCATGTTCCAAGCCTATCATTTTAAAGACACCATTCCTATTCTCTGCCAGAGGGCCCTGCTGACTATAGCCTGCATTTAAGCCCTGTTACTTTAGGAAGATGATGATGTTTACAAACATTTCATACATATGGCACACATAGTTCATATACTTTCGTACGTTTGGATATTTGTTTTAGGATGATGTTTTTATTTTATTATGGATTGATTTTAGATTTGTTAGGATTATTCCTTTGAACTTATTTTAGAATTATTACTTGTCATGATTGATACAAACTATCACTAGTATTTTACATTGTGTTACAAGGTGATATTACTTATTTCTAACAAGTTAATCATAATTTTGAAATGCTACAGACACATGATAAAAGTAATTAATTAATAATAAATTATATATTAAAAGTATAAACAGGCAATGTGCTCTACAAAATTTACATACAATATCACAAAACTTGTAAATGATTATCTTATCAAGCCACGCAAGGGATAACAAACCCCAATCTAACTTTTTAACATTGTAAATGCAAGACAATCAAAATTTAACTGGCTACATAGCATTGACCAATGCAGCCTTACAAGCACCACTTGTAATGGCACTCCTTCTACTATAGGGGGTAAGTGGTCATGGCGAGTCAATTAACTCTAGATCCAAGTTATAACGAGTAAGTTAACTCCAGATCCAAGCCACCCTAATAAAACACATAAAATTTTTACAAATCAAGGTATTGACATAGAATGGGATTACCTCAAGGTATATCCATTGAGTGAAATTGCCTTCTAGCCAAGGTATTGCCATATAGTATTGCCACATAGTGGAATCGCCTTAAAGTATAGCCATAAAGTGGGATCGCCTTCAAATTAAATTATAGCCATATAGTGGGATCGCCTTTAAATCAAAATATAGCAACTTAGTGGGATTGCCTTCAAGCCAAGGTATAGCCACGTAGTGGGATCACCTCAAGGTATAGCCATAGAGTGGGATCACCTTCAAGCTAAGGTATAGCCACATAGTGAGATTGCCTTAAGGTATAGCCATAGAATGGGATCGCCTTTAAATCAAAGTATAGCCATGGAATGGGATAACCTTTAGGTCGGGGTATAGCCATAGAAGTGGAATTACCTCTAAACCAGGGAATATGGCATAGCCCGATGCCGATCACCAATCAAACCTTCTTAAGAAGCAAAAGGGGAGATTGCCCCCTTAGGTAAGCATTTCTCGCTTACTCTGAACTTTGGCTCATCTAGACTCTTGTGTGTACTAGCCTCCCCAAAGTTGGAGGCAATAGTAGACATTGGATCTTGAAGAGGCTTTTTTAGGGTTATCTGATAAGAAAAACTACTCCTTAAAAGATAGCAGATTGAGGATAGTGAATCCTTTTTTTGTGCAGAAGCTCTTTTTCAAAAAATATTTTAAAAGTGTTTTCGTGCTTGATTTAAGTAATCAAACAAAGAAGAGGATTAAATGATGAGCAATACCTTTAGTTGAGGGCTTAAAATTAAATTAGGCAAGTTTCAAGCCTTGCACACCTATGCATATAGGTTTGTACACCCTTGCACATTGAGATAATCTCATCATTTGGCCTAGTTATAGGGTTTTTTTAATTTTTGCTTTGTACAGCCTTTCAGAAGGGATATATGGTCATGCATGACAAGAATCTTGCATTTTTAGGCAAGTGGCCTCAAGTACTTGAGATGCATGCCCGTACACTCCTTATGGTATGGCCATATAGCTCAAAAGTGGGTGAATTTCCAGAAAGCAAGTTGGCTAGTTGTTGACTTATATGCATGTACACCCGTGAACATCACCCTGTATGCCCATACACACTTCCTTATATAATGAAGTGACTAATTACTTTGAAAGAGGTTGGAAATTTTTTGTTTGAAACTTGACACAATAGCAAATTTTAAATAAAACAGGGGTTTACACCACCATTAACTTGGAAAATGTATCTAATCTCATAGCCTCAATACAAGGCAAGGAGTCCGTATCATTCCCTACCCCGAAGACATATTAATGAGTGAAAGTTGTTGCTTGTAATGCTTCACCATAGGCAACTCATGTGTGCTGTGTTGGAGGAGGATTTTATAGGCGGGGTAGTAAGACTTCATTGATTGGCTATCTCTCAACCCTTTTATCATGCGAATCTATAATATCTGAAGATAAGAAGAGATCTTTTTATTAAAGTCTATTCCAGTTTTAAGTCGCACTAATTTAGTCACTACATAAAAAAAATTAATGATTTTGAATCAATTCTTCAAAATGCTCCCTTGAATCAAAATCATACACATTTAATTTTTTTTCTTGAAGCCCTTTGTCTTCAATTCTTGATGCACTATCTCATCAATCTTCAATTTTGATGCACTCTATCATCAAACTTACATTTTGGTGCACTATGTCATTAAACTTCCATTATTGATGCACTTTATCATCAAACTTCCATTATTGATGCACTCTCTCATCAACTTTCTGCCATTTGATTTTTTTTCTTCTTTTTGGAGCACCTATCTCCAACTCTCAAAAAAGAGATGTCTTTTCTTTTGCCAAATTTTCTTAATCATTTACAAACTTTAAATCTTGTTTCAATTTTGGTTTGAAAGCTAGTGTTATCCTCCAAAAAGGTGTTCAAAAGTTTTTAAGTGAAAAAGGTTGTTTTGGCACTTAGCTCTTTAAATTTTTAAACTATTTTGGTTTGTTTCAACACAAGAAAGGTCCACGAATCTAACATTTAGCGATCTAAGCGACTAAGTACACTGAAGGTAATATAAATGGCCCTTCTCATCATCTTTGGATAATTGTAAATTATGTTCGTTATTTTCATTTATGACATATTCCTAGTATATTAATCTCTACTAGACTTAAATTGTGAAATCCTTTACAAGGGTATGTTGCCGTGTGATAGGAATTATTAGGTTATTATCCTTAAATTTCATTTTAACCATTCTTGTTAAATTAGTTTTTGGAAAATATGGTTAAAAAAAAAAAAGAAAGAGGGTGTTCTTTGTACTTGGCTTTCATTTTTGCTCCCTTTTGGTTTTACTGTTAATAGAGACTTTATTTTAAAAAGGAAAGAAAACTCATCGTTACTAAGCCGACATGGTTATGCATCATGATGCATGGCTTAAAACATGTTTTCTTACACTTTTAAAGAAAAAGAGTCGATCATATGTCGTTAAACACACTCCTATGCATTTTTTCAACATACGCGCTAGATCCTTGTTCTTCCTACATTTTTTTATTTTTATTTATTCTATTTTACGCTTTTTATTTATCTTCCTTTACTCTCCTTGCTAGTATTGCTATTATTACTATCATAATTATTATCACCTATAATCCTCCTATAAATATAACTAGGCAAGCACTGCAAGTAAGTTCCTAATCCATAATCTTTTTATTATAAAAATGTTGTTTTATCATCAATGGAAAATGTCACAAAAGTATTTATAGTAAAAATTTTGATATTTTTTTAATAAAATCAAACAAATGTCTGCATTTCTGCCTATGAAGCTCACATATAAAAATTAGCTTTTAACAATGTAAAAGATTTTTATATATAATTAAATAAAATGAGATATTTCTTAAATAAAACTTTGATTGGCAAGTTCCTATCTTCAAACCATCACAAAGAAATGCTTTTTTTATAATCTGTATGTGAGGACTTTGAAAGAAAGTCACGATAAATTGCCCAATTTATGGATGCCTTTACCACTTTAATTCTATGTCACGATTTATCGCTTTTTTACATGATTGGATGCACCTTTAATATTTTATATTTGCTATAATCTTGCATGAAAGAAAATGGATAACACAATCAATTTGAAATCCATTATGTCACATTTATCAAAGGTAAAAATAAGAGCGGAGTTCTGAACTATCTCTTGGTTTTTTGGCCTCACGAGGTCAGAACAACCCCTTTTTCCAATGTTCTATTAGGTGGCGACTCCTTATTATCATCTTTTTGGTGCCCAATAAGATGCTTCCTGACTATCGATTGTTATTGATGAGATAGGGCACCTCGGCATGCTATTTCATACCTTCCGAGGCTTAAGATTTGGCAAGTCAAGGTTAGTCTCTTTCCTATCACAAAGCAACAGGTTAGTCTGGGTAAGGAAACCTTAATCTAGTCGAACCCTAAAAGTGGGATCGAACCATTAAAGTTCAAAGGTTTCCTCCCTTGAGCTTGATTATCCTTTAGTTCTGGGGGTGAAATCAAGTAGTGGTAAAGAAAGAGCGTGTGTCACACCACCTAAATGAATTTATGATGGTTGCAAAAGTCAAAGTGTCAGGGATGATGCTTGGTGAAAATGCATGAATATGGTATATACATGATGCATAAATGTATGAATGTGTTATTAGACATCAATCATAACCACATAAAAGTAGGTAATAACCTTCCAACCTTATTGTTCCTACACAGGAGGTCATACGATCTCTTTCCTAGGCGATCTCAGTCCATGGGTCAATAGAAAATCCAATGGATATGTATGGTGCACAGTAAAAAATAGGTAGCATAACCTCTCTTAATTAAAAGCACAAGTGTATAGGTTTTAGCCATTATATAATCCAATAGTCCAAATAAATCTAGTCGGTCATACCAAGACATGGCAACCTTTAATACATAAGGGTCCACATAGAAAGCAAGAGTTGTTATGGTTATACAACCTAAGGAAAGTAGCTATTGTCATTACATAGGCTATAGTCAGGTGATGAAACTTTAGGGCAACCCAAGCATGGTCCCTACCAATAGGTGTAGCTCATCACAAGCATAACGATCAATGGATCACCATTTTATATACCAATTAGTACTAGAATTAGGCTAGTGGATCTCCTTTACACATCCCTATAGTGAGTGAGTGTAGGGTTAATTTAGGATAGCACTAGGGCTAAAATAGGGATGCCTAACTTAATTCTAAAGCTCTAATATAAATGGAAGAAATGTAATTTTGAAAGGAGATAGAATTAATAATAAAAATCCAATTATAAGTAACTTAATTTTTATGCTTTTAGGAGCAAGGTCTCTTATTCCTTAGTGGAGTCACCACTATGATGCATGTTAGAGCATGCTCGTATCTGAAGAAGCTCATTTTTAGGGTCCAAGAACATATGAGACTCGCTAAAACTTATAAAATGGCTACTTAATAATAAAAAGGGGTTTGGGCTAATTTATTATTAATGGTTAACCCATAAAGGCATCCAATATGGACTCAAAGAGGCAGGTTTCATGGAGTCACTAACGAACATAACATTGGGAAATAAATCTCAACCTTTTAATGCCTAAATAGAGATCGATGTTTAGGACATCACTATAACTTGGTATCTCAGTTAGGTGTTTCTTATAATTAGATTTTAATTATTAATTCACTATTTCTCTTCCCACACAATACAACACAATTTAAATTAAATAAACATGACAAGAATATTGGAAAACCATAAATAAAAGTGGTAAATAAATCAAATAACCGTACTTAAATTATCATAAAAGCAAATCATCCAACTAAAAATATAAAACACATACATAAATCAAGCTATTTATTAGATTTGGGAATATTGGTTCCTTCATACATATTTACAAAATGATATTTTCCTCTTTTTATGATTTTAGAGTAAAAAAAATGGACATTGGTCCATTTTATTTAAGAAAACCAATTAATTAAATACAAAACATTTTAAATGACTTTTTAATTAATTAACATGCTAAAAATCCTTTTTTACTACCTAATACATTCCAAAAATGAAATACATCCAAAACAACAAATAAAGTACAAAAATAAATAAATACATAAAATAAACCAACCCTAAAACATAATGTAAGAATTAAATGCGGTAAAAATAAAAAGGAAGAAAGAAAGAGGAACCATTTAAAAGATAGCCTCCAAAGCATGCTAATCTCCTAAAAAATACTCCATAAGTGCATAAAAAACAGTAGCTCAAAGGAGCACACAAAAAGGCAAATTAATTAGCACATAAATCAAGATAAATCAAATAATAAAATAAAATATTCATAAAACATACTGGAATAAAAAATATTAAAGAACAAAATGCAAATCACGTAGAATAAAGGCCAAAAATAACATCAAAATACATCTAAGCATGCAAAACATATAAAACATGAAAATAACTCAAAATACACCTAAAAAGGGGGTCAAATAGGGTACAAACACCCAAGAACAAATAGAGAAAAGAATTTTCAACCTAAAAAAGGAGAAAGCCAATTAAACCCTAAATATGCAATTTTTACGATCCTAAATCATGCCAAATATAATTATAACACTGAATAAATGTATAAGTCATGCTAACTCAATAAGAAAACATGCCAAAATATTAATTAGATTAAGATATGTTCATGCTTTAATGGGAGAAAATAAGACCCTAACATGCAATTCTAACATTTTAAACAACTTAAATCATTATGGTATAACATCAAGCAAAGACAGATTTAACAACATGAAGAACTTACATCATGGCATCATAAACATAAACTTAAACTACATTAACATGGTGTGAATTTAGAGAGAGAAATAGGTTGGAGCTTAGAATATTACCCTCTGGAAATGAAGTTTTGTAACTCCAGAAAGCATGCTTTGAGATTCGATCCTCTACCTGACATTTGATCAAAATAAGTCTATGAGTTTTGTGTGTGAGAACACTATTTAGAGGTTGCCCTCTAAGAATAGAGAATTATTTTCTCTCCCTCAAAAAGGTATGCTATTTTTCCAAAAAAAAACCCCTTTTGAAAACCCTAGTTTTTTGTTTAAATATCTAGGGAGGAGTTAAAGATTGACTCCAACTCTAAACCCTTTGAAATTGGAAGTTTTAATCCTTCAAAAAGCATCTTAGATCAGATCCCTCAAATTTGATCTTTATGAAAGATTTTCAAAATCAAAAAATGTGGAAAACTAAAAATAACCCGATAGATAGGCATCCATCACTAACTGACAGCCTTCCCTTATATGATTTTCGAAAATTTACAAAAATTCACCTTGATACTAACTTGGACCTGTTTGGTCGTGACTCACTGATAGACGACCATTTGTCACTAGCCATAAATAGTCTTGGATGGCCTGGATAAATACACAATCGTCTTTCAGTGATAGACAACCCAGTCACTAGCAAAGGCTAAAATTCAAGATTTTCGAAATCTTTTCAAAAACTCTAGGAAGATCGAAGTTAAAACTCACAAAAATACTTTATAAAATTGTGAAAATCAAGGTTATTTTTCATTTAATGCCTTAAACTCTTTATCTTTTCTTTTAGCTCCTTACACCTTTACAAAATATAATTTTCTTAACCCTTTATTTTGTATTTTTCTAATTAGTAAATTCTCTTTTGATACTTAAATTTTTCTTTTTCTTAATTTTATCCTTTTTAATTTTTAAATTTATTTTTTAATTTAATTAATGTAGATTTTTTTTTCATTAACATCTCCTTTCTCTGCATATCTCCTAAGGTTTTATGCATTCCATCTATTAATTAATTTTTGTAGAAAGCTCTTAATTGTCCATTCATTTTAGTTATTATTTCTTTAATACTTTCTTTACTTCTCAATTCTAACAAACTTAAATATTTATCAAATTTTTCTATTATAATCATTTTAAAAATTATGTTCTAGATTATCTCTAATATATAATAATTTTTGTATTTCTTCATTACATTTAAGATCACTTTCTAATAATTTTATATTATATTTATTTATGTTTATAAATATTAAATGATAAATTCTATTTTTTTAAATATTCTATATTTTTTCTCTCTTAATTCTCTATCTATTTTTTCTTTAATCATTTCTTATTTTGGATTCATCTAATTCTCGTTTAATTTTTCACTAGCCTTATTTATTTCTTCTATAATTTTCTCTAGATCTTTTTCTAATTCTTATTTTATTATCATTAATTCTTATCTTATTTTTTGCAATCTAGGTATCTTGTATTCTTGTTTTATACTATTTAGTTCTATAAATATGCATTCATTTTATATATCTCTTATTTTATCCCTATAATATTTTATGTTTTTTATTATTTTTTAGCATGCTTTAAATATTATTTCACAAGTTTCTCTTAAAATTAAACTTAACATTATATGTGTATATTAAATACTTATATTGTTAAATTCATCTTCTAGATTTGATAATATTTCTATTACCTCTAAATATATTGCATATAATAATCAAATAACTTCGTTATTATAACTAATTAATTCCCAATTAATTTCTAAATCATTTATTATCAAATGTTCACTCAGTTTAGCTTTATATTTTTATTTAGATATTTATTTTTATTAAGCAATAAATGCTTCTTGGCTCTATTACTAGTGTTATGCAAAAAAAATTATTTTAAAAAAAATTAGATCTTAAAAAATTGGAGATACATGGCAATAATCAATCATGGTAACCAAGTTACCCTTTAGACCAATAGTCTATAGTTCGAATTGTTTCAGCCTTTCTTTATATTTTTTAACTAAATTATATATAATTGATTTCTTTATATGATATATTTTAAGGTTTTCGTTCTTTTATATATACCTAAAGTTATTTTTAATCCCAATATTTCATCTACTTCTATTATTTTTTCTAAATATTTTATTTCATTTTTAAATAGTATATTTTCTACTTTTGATGAATTGATTATATTATTTGCTTGAATTATTTGCCTCCTTATTATATCCATATTAATTGTAGAAGTAAAGTATGATTAGGAAATCTACCTTATTGATTTTTCTTTACTTGGTCCAACACGCTTCCTTTACTGCTACTTAGATCCAATTATTAATGTTTTTTTTATAATTGTTCAGCCTTGGATAAAGATGGTCGGGGTTGATTTAATCACTCCAATCTTTTACTCCTTTTCCCCTTTTTCAAATCAAAACTAGGCTTGGTAGCATTAGGAGTTGCTACTAAAAGTATTTCCAACCATCGACGGTAAATTTTTCATGAATCAAACTTTTGTAATAGAAAAAATCTTAGGGATTTTGTGTGATCTATCTCTCTTTGTTTATCATTTCTTATTTCCTATATTTCTTAGAAGATTTTAATGCTAACTACTAAGGTTACTCAAAAAGAATAGATGAAGTGATTAAAATTCCATAAATCTTATTTCTTAAAAAATAGGATTACAGATTTCTATAAACTGAGAGCAAGGCAAAATATAACTTGTAAACTTAGGTCGTGCCCTCTCTAAATACGTAGTGGGTTTTTATAAAGGTTGAACCCTACTTCTATCACATCACTGCTTACATAATATTATTTGGCCACATCTTAAATTATTTTTCTTCTTTTCTTCCTTTTTAAAGGGATTCTAGCTCCACTAACTCTTGTCTTTCTCTTTTTCTTTCTACCACAAGTTCTTTCTTTATGTTCCTCTCAAAATTTTATCTTGTTTGCTTTTGTCATTGGTAAGCTCCCTTCCAAGATTCCATAGATAACCTTCTAGTAGATACTTTTAATATAAGTCAGTGGATGGATTAGTAATCAATACATCTCCTTGATAACTTGTATAATATTTTTTTACCATCATTTAACATCTCCTTTATTCTCCAAATAAGTGTCTTTATATTTTTCATTCTCATTTCGGGTAAAGTTTTTATTATCATTGATAAAAGATTAAATGTCCTTTGCTCATATAGGATGATTTATTGGGGTTAGTTTCACTCATGGTCACTGACTTGTGACCAAATTATGCAATAATCATAAAAGAAAAAAATTTTTTCATAAAAAATATTGAACTTTGCAAATTCATACAATAAAATCACTTTGACCGGATTTTGAAAAGGAAGTCACCGAAAAGTCCACGTATCATCATTTGTAATTGCCATGTCAGCATGCCACGTGTCATACCGTGCTGACACGTGGACTTTCCGGCAATTTTTTTTTGTCGAAATTCGATCAAAATGACTTTACTATATAAATTTATAAAGTTTAGTATTTTTATGAAAAAAATTCTTTTATAATTATTGCATAATTTGGTCAAAGTTCAATGACCATAAATGAAACTAACCCTGATTTCTTGCTTGGTTGTTCCCATTTTAATAACCATTTCAAAAATAATTTCTAAATTTCTTTTATCATCCCACTCCTGGTTGTAATTATATTTCTCCATTAGATATCATAAATTCTAAAAATTCTATTTTCCTTTTTGCTATATATGCCTTTTCTTTAGATGACATTGTTCCATTCTTAAAACACCTTAATCAGAATTGTTTAATGTGATTAAAATGATCTTCTAAATTTTTGCTAAAGATTATTGCAACATCAATATAAACTAAAAAAAATGCCTTAGATCTTTAAGTATATTATCCATTTTTCTTTGAAATATTTTAGGAGCATTACATAGGCCAAATGGCATTACTAAACATTCGTAATGTCCTCTAGGTGTAGTAAATGCCATATACTTTAAACTATCTAGGTGCATTTTTACTACCAAAATTCTGATTTACAGTCAAAATTTAAATACAAATTTTTCCTGTTATACTATTTATAAGAATTTCTTTGTGAGGTATTAGATATCCATCAAATTCTAGAGGTTTTTTTTATTTTTTGAAATTTATGACCATCTTAGCTTTTTTCCTCTAAATTTTTGCGTGATTTATAACCATAAATGATGGATAACTATATAAGCTATTACTTTTCCTAATTAATTTTTTCTCTAATAACTCTTTTTTTTTAATTTCAAATTCCTCTCGATCTTCTTTACTATACCACATTTGTTTACTTCGAATAGGTATATCATGTTTTAATTTCAATTCCACATAAATTTTTATTTTTCTCCCATTTTTCTATAGGGGTTTTTCTATATATTGTTTTATTAGGTATTTTATTTTCTTTGGCATTTCTACCTTTTCTTTTTTTATTTTCTGTTATACATGCTCTTACCGGTTCCTTTTGTATATTATTCTCACCACGGTTTACTATGCAAGGAACCAAATGAGATTATTTCCATTTATATGCTTGTTCTAATCTTGGATAAATTATACTATGCTTACATGGAGTTGTTAACCCTGTATATTGACTCCTTATACTTATTGGATAATAATTCATTAACCAATCATTTTCTAATAAAAGATCACTTTCATGATTCCTGGACTTATATAACCTAGATATGTGTAGTATGTATGCTTGTATTTAAATCTTTATATTTTCTACAATAATATCATATTTAGATGTATTTTTCAATATATATACTCCTAATCTATAATTATTAGATTATTTCCATAATTTTTCTAGGAATATATATGGTTATGCTAAATTAATAGTTGATCCAATATCTAAGAATACATGATAAGAAACTATGTGATATTCCCTATAGATTATTATTAAGTTTATATAAATACTTAATGGACTGGTTTCTAATTCTTTTAACTTTTTTATTGACTTTCATTATATGTAAAAGTTATATTTTCATCTATTAAACTATATAGAGCTATATATTTTAAGAAATCTAATCTTAATAAAATCAATATTTGAGTAGATGTTATTGTATCTATATTTATTTCCATTGGTATAATTACTATTTCTTCACTTATATTTGTTAATGCTAGATTTATTTTTACATAGTTATTATATGTTTATATCCTAAATAATTTAGGAATACATAATTTTTTGCTAAATTATATTTTGTAAATGTAGATACTAAACATTATTTTATATGGCTTTTGGTTGCACCTGTGTCTATTAATATTTTAGTATTCTCCATTCTCCTTCTACTAGGGGTGTATATGGGTCTGAATCTTCCTGTACCGAACCGAAGAACCGAAGAAAAAGATCCAAAATCGAACTGTACCGTTAACTTTTTGACTAGAACTGAACCGAATTGTACCGTTGACTTTATTTAGAACAAATATGGATATTTAATCGAAAATTGTATTGAACTGTACTGAATTGTCTTGTATCAAAAGAACCGATATTTATTAATTATTATATATAATACTAGTAATTTATATATAAATATTACTTATAATTTTTATTCTATATGTACTGCATAAATTTAAATTCATAATTATTTAAGTTATATATTTTAATACACAAAATTAAGATAATAATTAGTTAATAAATTAAACTAAATATTTTAATTATTAAGAATAGAAATTTAATTATTATAATAATCGTTCTATATATATGAATATGAATATATAACTAAAATAATTTGTATTTAATTTAATCTATCTTTAATATCACTCAACTACTATTTTATTTTCTTTATAATTTTTTATATAAATATTTAAGTTAATTAATTTATCATATAAATACTTTATCAATTAATTTCATTTACTGTGAGTATCAATTAACTAATACTCATATATTTTTAGGATAATACCTTTATGAATATCTAAACTAATAATGTAATTAAATATATTTATTATATATAATGAAATATTACCAATTATTGTATTATATAAGTGTATAATTATTTTATCAATTAATTTCATTTATTTTTAGTGTCATTCAACTAGTATGTATATATTTTCGTACAATACATATATTAATAACGAAGTTGTAAATCAATAATGTGATTATATATAGTTATTGTATATAAAACTTTTATCAATTAATATAATTATTTGAGTATGTAATTATCTTATCAATTAACTTTATTTATCTTTATATCATGAATGATTGAATGTACTTATATGAGTACATATACTTTCAGTATCACTTAACTAACATTCATTAATTTTTTTCACAATACCTATATGAGTAATTGAGTATTTAAATTAACAATACAATTATATACAATTATTATATTAATGAAATTTTATCAATTTGTGTGTGTGTGTGTGTGTGTATATATATATATATATCACCTTAACAATTAATTTTATTTTCTTTCAATATCATTCAACTAGTATTCATCTATTTTTGCACAATATCTTTATGCATAATTAAGTACGTAAATTAACAATAATTATATATAATTATTATATTAATGAAAATTTATCAAATTATGTAATTAAATATGTATATAATCACATTACCAATTAACGTAATTATATGAGTATATAATCATATTAGCAATTAATTTCATTTCCTTTTAGCATCAATCAACTAAATTTCATCTATTTTTGCACAATACTTATATAAGTAATTAAGTATTTAAATTAATAATATAATCGTATAAAATTATTATATTAATGAAATTTTATCAATTAATTTTCGTATAATATCTATATTAGTAATGGAGTTGTAAATCAATTATATTATCAATTAATATTTTTTAAATATCTATATTCTTTTAACATATAAAAAGATAACATCGGCTTATAAAATACTTCATTTTATAAATTATTTTATTAATACTATTAATTTAATAGTCATTTAAAAAATATCTTATAATTACTCTCATTTTTATAAATAATGGTAAATATAAATTATTTTTTTAATGATAAAAAATTGAATTGAAGATAAAAATTATAAAACATTTTAAGAGGGAAAAGTTTTTTATTTTAAATTTTCGGAGGGAGATGATTTTTGGAAATGGGAGCTAATTTTTGAAATTTTCAGAGGGAGTTAATTTTCAAAAATGGGGAATTTTTATATTTTTTATTAGGGTGACAATAATTTAAGTTTAGGTTTCACTTTTCCTTTCACCCTTTATTCTTTCCCATTTTCGCCTCTCCTCCCTCTACTTTCCTTACTCTCCTCTCACCACTGTCGGTCTCTACCTCTCACCACTGCCATCCGGTCTCTGCCTCTCACCACTGCTATTCGGTCTCTGCCTCTCACCACTGCTAGGTAACTGATGTAGTATCGATTTTACATTTTCAGTTTTCGTTTCTCGTTTTGTTGTTTTATTTTCTTTCCTGTTTGTTTCCTTGGAAAATAATTTCATCAAAATTATCTGTGAAAATCCTTTTATAGAGAAATATATAAGTTGAGTACATGTCTCTCCTGTTATCTTTGTGAATATAAACCCTCCCTCGTGAATACATGTCTCTACAGAGAAATATATAAGTTGATATATAAGTTTGAGTTTTTGTTTTTTGATTTTTGCTGGTGTTGGATCAAGCCTGAGGTCATTCATTTGATATAGCCAATGTCACTATCTAAGTCCAATACCATTTTCATGAGATATCAAGTATAGAGTTTTAAGTTTCTAAATGCTTATATATTTAGATATATAGGATACAATAGAAGAAGGAACCTAACCTGCTAAGCTGATGTCCCTTCATTTTTCTGCACCCATAAGAGAGACATTTATAATTCTGTCTAAAAGGAACAACTTTAATAGATTTTTAGTTCAGCAGCTTGTTCATTTAATTGCATAGTTTCTGTCAGCTTTGATTGTTTTCTATTTACAAAGCTTATAGCGGTTTTGATTGTTTTATACTCCTGTAAGGAATTACTATTATGCAAAGCAATATTAGAGTCTAACCAAACATATTATGTCTATGTTTGCAAAAATATCTAAACAATATAAAACAGGAACATCATTTCCTTTTAGTAAATATTTATAATTTTATCAATGTTTGTGAAAAGGCATATGCATGTGTCGACCTATACAATAAATGTTTTCCTCAATAATTAAAGAAAATTGAACTTTATTGATAAAAAAAATATATCTCAGTATATGTGCTTTTTTCCCCGTTATTCTTGAGTAGCTCAAGTACTATAACATTCCATACCACCCTAAAAATCAAGAAAGACATTTTTAGGTGTCTATACATATGCAGGCTAAACTAATGAAAAGTTGTAGCTAAAAAATAATTTCCTAATATATGGAGGGGGGAAAACTTGAAGATTTGACAGAGTCGTGTGTAGCTTTGTGATTGGTTCTTAAGATTATTTGGAAGCTTCAAGATACGAAAAATAGTAGCATGGAAATGGGGAATGGTTTCAAAAAAAAACTGATCTGGGCCTTTGTATAGCATTTAAATTTAGGAATTATTTATTAATATTAGATGTGACATTCCACTTGTTTTTTTATTTGGTAGTTTGTTCTTTTTATCTTTGTGTTTTGAATCGATTTTCGTCTTTTTCTTTACATATCCTAATGATTTTGGCTTGGAGCATAATTGTAACATGGGGATTGAAATTAAATTAAAATTTATTAGTTTTTTTTTGAAATTTTTATTGTTTGCTTTTGCTCTGAAATGATTCTGCAATAAGATTATTGAACAGAAATTAAACTAATTACAAAATAGATATGGGATGGAATTCAATACATCACATCCATGCATCCAGCCATTTTAATCTATTTCTTGACGTAACTTCCTATAACTTATTCTAATTAGTTATACAATTGTATTCGTATAGTAGAATTGGCTCAGAAAAAATGAGGAAAACTTCTAGCTTCAGCAATTCTTCTTCATTGAATAAAAGAAAGCATTCAAATGAGAGAGTGGAATCTATCGACGAGATTATGGGTCCTTCGCTTGCTATCCCACCAGCAGAATCTTATGCAACTCCAAATTCAGTAAGTAATTCTACTTCTCCTAGTATGCCTGTAAGTAAAAAAAGAATGTCTAAAATTTGGGAGCATTTTGATAGATTGTTAGATGCTAACAATAATGAAATGGAAAGAGTTAAATCTAAGTGGTGTGGTAAAGATTACCAAGGAAAGAGTGAGTTAGGCACTTCAGGATTGTGGAAACATTAAGGAAAAGTTGCAAAAAATTTTCCGATAAAAAAGAGTTAGTGGTTGCATTTAAAAATAAGGATAAGTTACAAACAACTTTGAGTTTTGTAGGGTTCGGTAATAATATGTCATTAGTTAGTTGGAAATTTGATCAAGAAGCTTGTACAGAAGCTTTAATTAGGATGATCATCAAGGATGAACTACCATTTAATTTTGTTGAACATGAGGGTTTTAGGAAATTCATTAAAGCAATTTATCCTAAATTTAAAATTCCATCTAAAGTGACTATTGCTAGAAGATGTTGCACTATTTTTATGAATGAGAGAGAGAAATTGAAAGATTTTCTTAAAATTGAATGCAAAAAACTTTCAATGACAACTGATGCTTGGACTAGAATTCAAAATGTATCATATTTGTGTTTAACTGCACATTTTATTGATTCAAATTGGAAGATGCATAAAAGAATTTTGAATTTTTGTGTTGTTAAAAGTTATAAAGGAAGTAATGTTGGTGTTTTTGTTGATAATTGTATGAATGATTGGGGTTTGAGTAAAGTGATGTGTATAACTACTGATAATGCATCATCTAATGATATTGCAATTCAATAGTTGAAAAATAAATTAAGCAAGAGAGATGCCTTTGTTTTGGGTGGTGAAACTTTTCACATGAGATGTTGTGCTTACATCTCAAATCTAATTGTGAAAGATGGGCTTAAATGTGCTGATGTTGATGAATCTATTAAAAAATTGGAGATGTTATCAAGTATGTTAGAAGTAGTCCTCAAAGGTTATATTCTTTTAAAAAATCTTGTGAGGTAGTAGATATCGTGTACATGAAAAGTTTGATCGTAAATTGTCCTACTAGGTAGAATTCAACGTACTTGATGTTAGATATTGCTTTAGGGTATCAAAAAGTTTTCAATAAGTTGGAGGATATGGATAGCAAATATTTCATTGAGTTTGGGCCTGCTTATTTGACTGAGAGTAATTGAAAAGTTGTTTGGATCAATTATATTCAACTTTCAACTCATATTTTCCAGAGATTGTGCGTATTTTGAATTTATTGCATTCTTCTCAAACTAGTGGTGATGATTTTTTGATAAAAATGGGGAAACAAATGCAGTTGAAATTTGATAAGTATTGGAGTTCGATTAACAAATAAATGTCATTCTTTTCATAGCTGTAGTTTTGGATCCTAGATTTAAAATGAAATTTTTAGTTTCAAAATACACAGCTTTTTATGGTGAGAATGAGACGGAGAAATTAGTTTCTAAAGTAAAAATTGCTTTGAATGGATTGATAGAAGAACATAAAAAATTGGAAGAGATTAAAGTTAATCAAATTGTAGCCCCACCACCTAATTCTGATGATATTGATGATGATGTTGATGCGTGGTTTTTGAAAAATGAAGATAAAGAGCAAGTTGTATCTCAAGGAGATTTGGATGCTTATTTGACCGATAAATTAGTAAAAAATTCTCCTGATTTTGACATTTTGAACTAGTGGAAGATAAATGAGCCAAATTATCCAATTTTGGCTAAGGTTGTTAGAGATGTCTTGGTTGTTCAGTGCTCGACTATAGCTTCTAAATTAGCTTTTAGCACTAGAGGAAGGACTTTAGACAAATTTAGAAGTTCTTTAACTCCGATTATAGTTGAGGTTCTCATTTGTTGTCAAACCTGGTTGAGATCGGCTACACTTTTGGCTTCAAAGGCATCGATCGAAGAATATGAAAATTTTGAATCGGGTAATTATTATATTTGCATAATTTTTTTAAATTTCTATTTAATGTTTATATTTTTTAGTGATATAATTATTTAAAATCTGTATTTTTTAGATATTGCTCAAGATTCTGAATTTAATGTCAGCATAATGCAAAGGAAGACTGTTAAATATTGATTTTTAAGTAATGTATTTTGACTTAAATTTTAATTATCCTTATTGAGATATTTTAATTGTATTTGTATTTATTATTGTGTGTATTTATTTTGTATTTAAAATTATTGATTTATTTGAAGTTTCAAATTATACTGTACTGTATTATTTTGTATTGAAAGAATCGAAGAACAGTATCGAACTGTACCGAATTTTTATAGAACTGTACCAAATTATACCAAATTTTCAAGACAGTTACAATACTTAATTTTTAAAATCCCCAAAATTTCAAGACAATACGAAGATTTATAAATTTTTGAATTGTACCTTACCGTGTACACCCCTACCTCCTACATCTAATTATGTTTCTATATAATATTGTTCTGCCCTTAAGGATAACCTTAGATCTATACTCCATCTATATTAAGAATATATTTTTCCTTGTTCACTTATTATTATTGGTTCATTCTTAAATTGAGGTATAGGTGTTTCATTAGATGATTCTCGTGATGCTATTAATAATTTATCACTTATATGTCTTATTCTAGGTATAATTCCTATATTTTTATTTCTTTTTCTCAGATCCATTGTTAATTCAGTCAATATAGTCATACTTGTAGGTTTTAATTACCTAGGGGTATATATTTAACTAGATCAAAGAATGTATCATCTATTTCTACCTATAGTTTTATATTGCCTTTTTAAACCTTCTTTGATGGCTAGTGGTAAATACATATATTGTCCTGTATGTTATAGCAAATACATTAAATCCACTAGCCATTTCTATCATGTGTAGCTTATGATATAAATTTAATACTTTATTGAAATTCTTGTCCTATAACCTCATTGAGAAATCTAGTAGTAATGTAAATTTTAATTTTTATATACTAAATTTCCTAATATTGCTTCTAGTAAAGCATCTATTGGGTCATTTAATGTAATGCCTTCATAATTTGGGTCATTTAAATAGTACTTATTAGGATTAAATAATACCACTAGGGACCCACGAATATTTTTCTTCACTATTGAAAATTAAAATCCATGACAAGAATGATGGTATAATTTGAGGTGAAATTGAGATCAAATAGGCCCTCAAAAGGCAATGTGAAAAATTTACTCAACCAGCATTAAAGTTGACCAAACTTTGATCGGCTAGAAAAAAATTATTTCGAATCATATAAAATTATTTTGATTACATGAAACCACTATAAATAATCCTAATTAATACTTAAAAGTGAAAAATAAATTTTTATATAATTTTGAATTTTTGCATTTCAGACCGATATATTTTACCTCTAGACTTAGAAATATATCGAAATGAAGTTGAATTGATCTGAAATTTTAAAAACACTTTAGTGAATATTTTTAAATATTTTTAAACCTATTTTATAGGTTATTTGATAATAAAAACTTGTAGCTAATGAGAGGATCACATGTGGCTTAATATAAACCCTTAGATTGAATAGTGGTTGATTTAGTTCTAACCCTCCATTTAACGTATAAAAAGATAAATTAAGGATGTAGAAATTTTTCCAAAAATCAACCATCTTCTTCCTTCCCAATCCTTGGCTGAATTCTCCACCATTTCTTCTCCCACCATTTTCTTTCTTCTAACTTTAAATTTCCATCAAATCCCTAACCCAAATTTCATAAAAATTTAATAATTGTCATTCTCTCCATCTTAGCTAAGGAATTAAAGCAAAAATAAGCTTGAGAAGTAAAGGAATTTAGTGAGATAAATTCATTCAAGTACATAAAATTATGTGATTTAGTTAAAATTAACTAGGAAATTAGATAGCATATCATTTTCATGTGATTTTGGTTGATAAATTGAAGAGAAACTCATGATTACTACTTATGTTCAATTCAACCTAAGTAAAGATCAAAAAGAAGAAGAGAAAGAAAAATGGAATGAAAAAAGGAAAAGAAATGGAAAACTAGAAAAGCGAAGGAGGATTAAGGTATGTGGATACTTAAACTAACTTATTTCATGAAATTTAGGTTGTGTAACTTAGGGTTCTTATATGTAAAGTGTGTCTTAATTCAAATTGATGGTAAATAATTGAAATCAAATGATAAATAATGAAATTGATGAAGTTAAATGCATGAAAACATGATTGAACATAAAAAAAAGATAGAATTGGAACTTATTATGTAAGTATAAGAACTTAAGGTTATGATTAGAATTAAATTGAGTAAATGTTGGAACTATGTAATTTATACTTGGAAAACATGTCTACAAAGATTTATATAAATTAAACAAGTTGTTATGTGAGAAATCATATTATGGTCGAATGGAAGAAAGCATGTTCTTAATGGGATAATTGCTAATTATTGTAAAATAATAGTAGATATGCATGATTTAAGCCTTAAAAACATAATGAGAACAACTTATGGCATGAAAAAGTATGTGAATGGTTATGTACATATGTTGGTCGAATGTTATATATTGGTAAAATGGTGTAATTATGATGATTTAATGAATGATAAGTGATGAGGAATGGTAAATTGATGAAAATGATGCATATTATATGAAATTCATTTGTTACATAACGTAAAAATAAGAAAAAAATGTGAAAACGATGTATACTTTTGTTTTAACTTGTGAAGATAGTTTTGCCCTTAGTGTCTAGAATCAAAACCAAAAGCATAAAATATAATTGGCCAGTCATAGGGATATTTATCACGGTAGTAAGTCATAACGACTCACAAAAGTTGACCAAAGGCAAATCCACGCTGTAAATACAAGAAAAAGTAGAGAAAAGAAAGAAAGAAGTGAACAATTATATAGCTTTAGATATATGGGATCCATATTCCGTGTGTCCAATTCGAGGATTTTGTTTCTACTGGAAACATCTAAGGGCAAAACTAATACTAAGATGATGGAAGATTGAGGAAATTGGTAAGTATGAAATAAAGATAGAAAATGAGGGATAAAATGGAAAGAAAATAATAAAATATGAATTCAAGGGTAAAATGGTAAAAAAAGCGGTGTAAAGTATAATTTGAAGGATAAAATGAGATTATGGATTAAATTTGGTAAGAAAAGGGTAAAATCGTAAATAAGTAAAAATTCATAAAAATATAGAATAAATTATAATTGGTGAAAGAAGTCAATTTGAGGATTAAAATGAAAAAAATAAAAAAGTAAAAGAATGATAATATTTGTTTAAAGAGGAGAAATTAGGGGGTAAAATGGTAATTATGGTAAAAGATGGAACTCTAGGGACTAAAATATAATTTTAACAAAAGATAAGACCATTAAGAATAAATATGTAAATTTCAGTCCATAATAACGATGATAGTGAAAATTGTGAAGTTAGAGTAACAATAAATAAATTTTGATATTTACATATGTAATTTAGAGAAAAATAATGAATTTACGAAATTAATAAGAGAAATAAAGAAATTTAATTATAATAAAGAAATATTGAATAAACTAGGTAGGCAAAGTATTTATATTGGGTTAAATGTGATCTATATGTTTAAACAATTAGAATTTTAGTATGCATAAAGTGAAACTTGTTAATTGGGTATCCAACACTAGGTTTTATGTTTAGCAGATAGTTGTTTGCCGCACGCGGGGACATGTATTCAAAGCTACATTTATAAAGCAGATTAAAGGAGACTTATATACATAAAGACTTATTGTGTATTATATTAAAGGCATGTATATATAATTAATGTATTGGGGAAATGAGATGTTTATAAGAATAAAAATGTATGTGTGCATGATTGATGGATTGTGTTTATGATGGCTATGATGAAATTTAGAAGTTTTTGTGTCTTTGACTGTTTGGTGTTAGAGGTTGAATATTGAGAGTGTATTTTTGATAATTTGCAGGAGGGTAGGTTAAAATAATATTCGTTATGTTGCCGTAATTTTTATCAAATGAATAGTAACTTTTGACCAAATAAATAGTGAAATTACGACAGTAATCAAATTGGCATGTAACGGATAAATGAATTGGTAACTAGGAACTAACTTCGAAATTTTCAAGGCAATGAATTATGAACTAGGTAATAATATTACGAGCGGGAATCTAACTAGTAAATTCGTTTATAATTTGATAATATATGGGGTCTAGGAAAGTACAAGGTATTACATTTAATATCCTATCATCCATAAAAAATAATTATATTGGACCATCTATGACTTGCCTAAAATGTGCTTTTATTATTATTCGGATTGCTCCTAAATATAGATTTTTATATCTATTTTTATCTAGTAATTTTATTGATTCTTTATTAATTTTATCTTTATTTATTAAAGGTATTACTGCATTTCCCTTCATATGGTATATATCTATGGCTGATTCATAATGCTTAGTTATATATGTTGCCTTATAAAATTTATTAAACCATTGTCTTTTAAATATATATTCTTTTTTATATTTAATCTATGATTTTTTAATTGACTAAATTTTTCTTCATCAAAAAATTTATTGTAACTAAATATATTATTATATTATCTATTATATCTTATTCTTCGTTATCTGAACTCATTCTTCTTCACTTTCTATTTTTGATTCAGAACTTAAATCTTCAGAACTATATTGAAATTTAATTTCATATATACTTTCATTTTCTAATATATCACTATATTTTATAGGATCGTAATTTTGTTCTAATAACTATTTATAGATTATATATGCCATATGATTCTCCCTCTTTCCTTTTCTAGAACATTTGTTAACATAATGACCTTTTTATTTACATATCCAACAAATAAATTCATTAGGATTTTTCTTACTAAATTTTATATTTTTTCTAAAAAAATCTTCCTTTATTAAAATTATTTTTCTTAAAAGGATTATACTTCCTTTCATAATATTTTTTAAATCTTGGCTTGTAGTATTTTTTATTAGACCTCTATATATATATATATATATATATATATATATATATATATATATATATATATATATATATATATATATATATATATATATATATATATATATAGTTGGTTTAGATATTATTGGACAATACAATCAAATCTTAATTGCTCTTCTTATTTTCCTAATTTTGTAAACTTGATTACATATTTCATTTATTCTTTTTTTTACATATCCTTGATAAGTTCCTAAGGTTCCATTTAGTGTTTGAGAATTATTTGTATTTTTTTATTTAATATTAGTCTCTAATGTTTTGGTAGCTTAGTTATATATGTTTGTCTTAATAGTTCATATTGTGCACGAATCAATTTTTAGGTTAACCGAACTAAAAATTTAAATTTACAGTTTTTACTTTTAAAAACAGACAATTAAATGGTCTATATATATTTTATATATTATATTTTTAAGTTTACCCTTAAATTTTTTAATTTTTTTGTAATTTATAAATATTATAATATATAATTTTCTAAAATATTATTATAATACATATTTTTAGTAAGTAAACATTAAAATTATTTTTTATTACTATTATTTATTCTTTATATGTACATAATTATCACTCTGATGTTAGTTTCATGTTAAATATATTTAATTCTTATAATTAATTATAAAAATTGTGTTTATTATTATTTTAATATATATTATACTTAATTTGTATTTGTATTTTAATTTCTAAGTCATTTTTAAATATTATAAATAATATTATAAATTGTATAATTTATTAAATTTATACGTTAAAATTTTATAGTGGCTAACCAATAAATTGATCCGAAAATTTTGGTTAAAAATCAAAATCAATATAGCTATTAACCGAAATTAATAGATTAATTACTAAAATTTTTAATAGATCAATTAATAAGTTCATGCTCACCCCTAATATTTGTTAAATTCACGCATATATTATGATAAATAACACATATTATATATTATTAAATTTTATATATTTTCCATAAGTATTCTTGTCCTAATTTATTTAAAGCTTCTTGAGAATTAAACCAATCATCACTTAATAATTCTTATTTTATTGCTATTTCAAATCTATATAAAATTTCTTTTATTGTGTCTTTAGTTGAAAAAGCACCTAATCTTCTTTATTAGTATATTCGTATTTTATTTTTTGTTTATCTTCTTGTGTGATTGAATTCCACCATAGTTCTACATTTCCTTTTAAAGTATTAACTAGAAAATTATATATCCTATCTAAATTATATCTATTTGTTAATATTGCTAAATTATTCATTTTTTCCATTCATCTATAGTTTTTTATACATCTTCTATACAGTTTAGATTCAACCATACGCCATTACTATATATTGGTTATATGTCTGATTTCTTTATAAATTTTGAATACTATTTATTATTCTTTATCTTTGTAAGGACCCAAAATAGGCCCTAGTAGAATTCAATGATATGAATTTGTTATTAAAGTCTAATTAATCTTAATTAGATGAATTATTATAAGTTAAGACCTAATGGATTGATAGTCTTAAGTGCTAGAGGAGTAGAGAGTTAATTAAAAATTTTGTATAGATGTGCATTATTGAAAAGAAATTAAAGATAAGTGGTCAATTGAGATGAAATTATAAGTTATTGAATTGAAGGATAAATTAGTTATTAATCTATATATGTAATTGAAATAAAAAATTATAAGTATTGGGTCAATAGTAATATAAGAAATTTAATTGGGGTTTAATTGTAAATAAGAATGAAATGAAGGGTTGTGAAGTAATTTGAGGTGGGCCATTGTTGATGTCATTTTCCACTTAAAATGACATGTAAACCAAGTATAAAGGGGGAACTTAAGGTTAGGGTCGGCAGATTTTATGAAGTAAATAAAGAAAAGCCTAATGTCCACTTTACTCTTCTCTCTCACTCTTGTATCTCTTGCAAATCCAGCCATTGTTCTTGAACAAATCAACCTTACTTTTGTTGCATGCATGGAAGGAAGGCTAAACTAAAGAAGTTTACAAGGGTAGAAGGGAGCTAGAAGTTTGGAGAAAAAGAAGAAGAAAGAAATTAAAGGATTTGTGAAGAATTTAAGTTGCATGTTCAGGTTTGGGAATATTATTCATGTTGCATGTGGTTATTGTTGCTGGAACTATGGATTTATATATGTGAGAAATGCATTTTTAGTTGGTGATATGGTTTTTAGAGATATAAATATAAGATTTTTTACTTTGCATGTGTTATTTGATATAGTTAGGATAAATAAATTGTTAAAAGCTTGATTTGAGTTTATTTTAAAGTGATGTTAATATAGAAAAAGTTATAATACAATGTATGAAATTATATTTTATGAGTAACTTGAAATAAAACATCAATCTTTGATGTTTAAATAACATGCATGTAAGTTTTAAAATTCTGGGTTTGGGTTCACTAGACCTAGTTGTGTTCTTTTGGTAATATCTTGAGTTTGAGAATAGATAATTAGATTATTCTACTTGGGTGTTAAAATAGACGTCCAGGAAAAGATTTCATAAGAAGAAATCACATTCAAATTCTGTTTCTAAATGGGTCATAACCTAGCTTGAAAATCAGACAAGTGTGCAATCTCGTACTCATGAACAGTCTTCAGTGTTTTGACTATATCTTTCAAATTAGAACTGATATTGAGAAGAATTTTGATTTTTGAGAAACTAGAAACATAGAGGAACAAATTTGTAGAAGACCATTTTTGCTGAAAATGATGTTTGGGAGGTCTAAAATGATGTACAATTTGCTTTAGAAAAACTGTCTACACAAATTTCGTAGGGCATTTCACGGAGGCATGGCCGAGACATTTTGTCTCAACTGTGCACACCTTCTAATCTCAATTACAGCCTTTAGTCTCGGCTGGGACCAATTGTCTCAGCCGTGGCCCTTTCCTTTTACAGTTATACTTGATTTTTAGCCTCATCAAATATCAACACTTACTCTAACATGTTGAAACACATCTAAAGCATGTTAAAACATGTAATTAAACTTAAAATAAGGCATTAATATGTGAGTTTAGAACATTTTAAAATATAAATATGAGAGTATTATGTAATATCAAAATATGAGATTAATATAATGACTTATAGAAATAAAGTTGTAAAGATATATGTTTACTATATAGATGAACCTTCATTGAAGTAGATTAATTTATGGAAGTGTGAGGGTATGAAATTATTGTTAATCCTATATGTGTTATAATATGATTGTGATATGATGTGTTGCCTAAAGATCATATGTTCAAGTATAAGTTCATGATGAGAGGTATGTTTAATTATCGGTACTTGAATTACTATATGAATATATGAATGCATATTTAAACACTGGACAATTGTGTACTATAATATGATTATATGCATGTGCAAGGTGTAAGATATAAATACATACATGATAGTTAATATTAAAAATGCTACTCATGAATGTTCATTTGATGCTGGAGTATATGAACCAAGAAAATGAAAACATGTCATGTTACCTAGTTGTATACTTATTGACGAATCTAAAGCTACTATATTTAGTTGTATAACTTGTCCTTTAATGGGCTGATATATATATAAAAGTCTAGATGATTATACATGATTCCTATTGATTTCTTGAAATTACTATGATACATATAGTTTGAAATGTTAACTTTACTTGTATAAAGAAGTAATGTGATTAGTAGAATATATGTGTGCATATAAAGATATATATACATATGTATGATCTTACATGGTTGAGTTCGAAGCTTGAAAACTATTTTAGAGTAATTATTCGAAGAATATGTTAAAGTGAAAAGTATGAATATGTCTTTACTTAATTGAAATGACATGATTAAGCATATGTGTTGTTATATGTTAGCATGCTAAAATACAGATCTACAGTGCTATAGACTAAATTATAGAAATCTTATTAAAGCATATAATGGCAATGTTATATGAGACTATATATACAAGTGTATGCATTAGAGGGGGAGTATCTTGTCATGTGATTGTTACATGATTGAATAAGATTTCAAGTAATAAATAGTAAAACCCAACAGTGAACATGTTCACAGGTTTACAGAAAGTTACACATGAACGTGTATATGAGTACATTGTTCATAGTTACACGAGAGTATACATGTGTATATAAAAATATGAATGAATTAAAGAAAATTTAAAGTAAAGGGATTTAACTACCTACGTTGAGTCTAGGAAGTGGATAGATAGGCATGCCTATAAGCGTACCTTGCAGCTATTTCTGAATAGTTTTGACCTGTTTAGGTCCACTTGAAATTAAAAGTTAAAGTGACCCTGTTTGGGTTTAAAAGTTAGAGTTGATTTGAACAACCCTATTTGTTTTGTAGCTGTCCCCACTTGGGTCCGCTTGACCAGTCCATATTATTTGATTGACCCTGTTTGGGTCTATGTTATTTGATTGACCTCGTTTGGGTCCATGTTATTTGTTTGACCCTATTTGGGTTAATCGATTTATCATACAGTTTTATCCCTAAAGGGGATCACCATTTTATACCTCCGGGTATCTTATTTGTACCTTAGGGTGCCACCGTTATAATCAACAATTTTGTACCTTCGGGTACTACCGCATAACCCGATATTCACCTCTTGAGAATAGTGCAGGTTTTATTATCAAAGGTTAAGAAAAGTTTAATAAGGCATGAAAGTTCTTAATTGACTTCATACTATTATACAATAAATTTCCTTTTATTGCATACAAAACTCACATCTATAGGAATGCCTAATAGTAAATTTATGTAAGTTATATTGCTAGTATCAAAAATACATGCTAATTATTAAATGATGAATTTGCATTATATTAATACTTTGATTAAATTGATGATATATATATGCCTTTGTGATCATAAACCTTATTTCTATATGTATGCCAATACATGATTTATGAAGGATCTTTTATTAAGTTCAAGAGTATTATAATATCTAATGGGCGCAACAATTTTATAATTTCATAAGCATCTTGTATATTAAAGATTATAAAAGTTAGACAATAACAACCATTATTTTTGAAATATTTTTCTTATGATTACATATGTGTTTACATTGTTGCATGTGCACATTCTTTAACGTGTATTTGTTATTTATGGTGAATGAAACATCAATGCAAATTCTTACAGTTGAACTTTATGATTTCTATAAGTGAATGTAAATGCTTAATTTCTTTCATTTCTTGAAATAAATCATTGTTATAATTGAGGCATGTTGTGTGCTTGTTGACGATCACTGTGAGTGGTCGTTTATCATGATTTTAGTTCCCCACTAAGCTTTATAGCTTAGCACGGGTGTTTCATCCGTATAGGTTGCAAGGCTAGGACTTTCTCGCAGGACTGATATCTGTAGCAGGTTGGCCAACACAAGTCTTTGAGATTATAAAGTATATAGTCTTCTTTTTTGTTCTTTTTTTTTGTATTTCGAGGGTTTTTGTTGTGTTGAAAATCTTGTAAAAGTACAACTGCTTTGTAAGATGTTAATTAGTTGTTTTTTTTTTTTGTAAAGAAACTCTAATATATATTATAAAGTCTTAATAGTTTAGCACATTTATAGATTAAGTATGAATATCAGTTCTCTATATAGTTGGTATATGTTTATGTTGCACAGTAAAACATGTGTAATGAGATGGATAAAGTGATATGTATAGATTATAGGATAAGGGTGCTACAATCTTAGTGATTTTTTTTATATGTATCATATTCTCTTATGCTTAAAGTTTCTTTAATCATTTCTTCTTTTTCTAAGTTTAAGGTTCCTAAGTCTTCACTTGTTTTTATTTTTACTTGAATAGATGTTGGGTCAACATTCATTCATAGATTTTTCATTTCATGAGTTAATTTTAAAATTTCTTCTTCATCTATTTTATTTTTTCGTATAATTTTAATCTTTCTTCTAATTTTAACATATAAATTTTTATTGTTAATCTCTCCTGTATTGGTTCTTTCATTTTTTTCCTTACCTTTTTCTATTTTTTTTACTCTAGTTTTTAATTCATTTACTTTTTCTTTAATTTCTTTTAACATATTAAATATTTTATTGAATTTATCATTTATGTTTTTATTTTTTGATTGCATAAATACATTGGTTGGTAATCTTAAACTTTCACTTCCATAATTATCTTCTCCATATAAAGCATTCATAAAACTATATGGTCTATTATTCATATTTATTAAATTTTGATTTAAAATTTTTAAATTATTATTTATTTGGTTAATTTGTTCATCATATGTATATAGGCCTGGTAAAATTGATCCAAGTCGAAAATTTCATCCAAACCCAAAAATTATCCATCTTATTCCCTAACCTATTGAGTCTGTACTATGTGTCCAATAGGCCACCCCTTTCATTGAGTCTAGTTCTCCCCCTTCTGTCTCTCTTTCTCAAAATTGTCTATCCCTTCAATCTTAGCCATCTGTAACGTCCTGTAATCACTACAGGTACAAATAGTACTTTTCAATAATGAATAGTGATATCGAAAGTGAATAATACCAACCTGGGCTCACCGAGATCCAAAAAAATTGTATGTAACCATTAGAAAATACAATTTATGATGAGTCCAGTGATAAAATTTGAGTTAAAATTGATATCATATAGTCCTTCAAAAGTCAAAAATAAAAATAACTCACGGGACCGAAAAGGGACAAACTAACTTTGATCAGTTTGAAAATATTTCAAGGACTTTTAAAAATTATTCCGATCATATAAAAAATCTTAGAATAATGAATATTAATTTTCAGAAGTAAAAAACAAATTTTTGGACACTTTTAAATTTTAAAATTTTTGAACCGGCTAAAAATATTTTAGTGCCCTGAAATTTATCGAAACAAAATTCAATTAACTCAAAATTTCAAAAAAAAATCTTAATTAAAATATTTAGGAATTTTTAGAATAATTTTAATGAAAAAATAAAATAAATATGGATGAGCCAATGAGAAATTGACAAGTGGCACAATAATTACCACTTGTAGTTGATTATTTGGGTTTGAAGAGTAGTCTCAAGATAGCATGAAAAAAGATATTAAATTTTCAAAACCAAATTAAAGTGTGAACTTATTATCAGTTAAAAGCGAAAAATAGATTAGTATATTATTGTTATTTTGTTAAACTAATTTTTACTATTTGTATATTTAGTATTTGTACATAATTCTATTTTTGGAGTAAAATTAAATTATTAATCAAAATTTTATACATCCATTAAAAATTATTTTCATTAAAAAATACATGTTATAAATGAATTAACATTCATTAAACTGATAGATCGGCCTAAAGTCGTTCAATCTATTTAGACATTGGCCCATTTATAATCCATATTTTTTATCTCATTTATGACATGCATATTTATGGTCCAACACACCCATTTGCCACCTCTAAATTGCATATCCCTGTATATTTTTTCTTTCTTCCATATTTAAGATTATTCATTATAACCTAATTTACAAGCCATAAATTTAATCATTTTTTCTATTCTTTTTAATTTATTTAATAGTTTATTTTCTGAATTTAATTCATTAAATATTTTATATTTTACTAATTCTAAATATTCTACATTCTCTATTTGATTTAATAAATTTTTTTTATTTCTTTTGCACTTGGACTTAATTGTATTATTATTTCTTGTATTAATTTTCTATTAGTCATAGTTGTATTTTTTATGTTTTCTAATTTCCTAATTAACTCTATATCTTCCTTGGTTAATTTTTGGCTTAATATATAACTTGCCCTTTAAACTTGCACATTGTTGCCATGCCGCCCCCTAAAGTTACATGTTTATCACTTTGACACTTATAGTTGTGTATTATTAATAAAATAAACATTTTATTAGTTTGTTGGTAGCGTGTGCATTACGCACTCTTGACATGTCTAATATGTCATTATTAAGCAATAATTTTGCAACATGCGGACTAATTTTATTTAATTTTTTTCACCCCTTCTCCCGTGTCTCTCTTCTCTCTTTCTGCCATCTATCTCTCTCATTTCTTTTAGCATTTCTCTTTCTAGAAGCATGATTACATATCGATCTCTATCCATCTCTCTCATTCGTTCCCACATGATCTCCGCCATCGATCGCTGAAGTCCACAAATCCTTGCAGCCCTCTCTCACATAGTTCACTCCCCCTTCTCTCTCTATCTCTCTACCTCTGAGTCTTCTTATTCAATCTCAGGGTTATTTGACATGGGCATGAATTTTCCATCCATAGATTCAATTAGCGATCTGAACGAGCAGATCTCTCAGCTCCTGCAATGCAAGCCAATCTCCAAGACCCAGGTTTCGTCTCACATTCTGCTTGCTTTTAGAGATAAAAGCGCCAAAATTTTAATGTCAATTTTCTACTTATGGTAATTCATTTGATTTGTGTTTGTTATATTAATTGTGTTTAGGTTGATTTGCTCTTTAATTTTGTTTTGTTGGGTCAAGAAAAATTATGCTATGATTGAAAAATAATTCCTGTGATTATCCCTGCAAATTGCTTTTCTTGTTTATTGCAAAGCTTTCATTTCTTGGTTTATTGTTTTTGCTTTCCATTTCTATTATGTGAAATATTTTGATTGATTTTGGGAAATTAGTTGGTCCTTTGAATTTTTAATTTTTGCTTTTGCTAATTAAATTTTGTATTGTACTCTATTTTAGTTGTAATGCAAGTTTGAAACCAATACAAGAAATTAACTATTAAGAAAATTCATTTATTTTGAATATAAATTTTGTATTATACTCTATTTCAATTTTTTGGATTTCTCTTAGATCATGGCTTGGTTTGTAACAACATCACATACATCTTAGCAAAATAGGGGTTCTTGATGATTGGCTGCTTTGCATTCCTGAAGGTTATGTTTTTGTTCTTGACTCTTGGATTATCTTGACCTTATGTTTTTAATCATTGTCTGGGCTGTTGTTGTTTTAATTCTACCTTATATCGCTGAAGAATGAGGTTGCTTCAGTTTTGGCCCAAGAATTTTTATTGTGTCTACAGTTGTTTTGGGAATGTTTTTTGGGTTGACTTGTATCTAGCCATGGGGTTTGTTTGTATTGAAAGAAAAGAAAAGAAAATAGAGTATTTCATCAGGTCTCACTTTGTAGACATGTGATATACAATTACAGGTGCCACATCAATGCACATTATGTCACATTAGATGCCAAGTCAGCATCAGGAGTTTATTTAATTTCACATATTCAACTATAAGTGTTAAAGCGGTAAACACATAACTTTAAGGGCTGCCATGGTAAAAATGTATAAGTTTGAGTGGCCAGTTATGCATTAAGTCTTAATTTTTCTAGCATAATTATTAATTTTGGAGTATATTTAAATTCTTTTAATAGTTTGATACTAAAATGTAATAAAAAGATAGTTTATTTTTGTTTAAGGTTCTATTCCTAGCATATTTTTATTCTTTAAGGTTTATTTGGTCACTTACTAAGTTAAGGTGCTTAAGTGAAAAATTGTGTCAAAAATGGTATCAAGTTGGGATGTTTGCTTATATATTTATCCTGCCAAATAATAAATTGATCTTACCATCCCATACCATTACCATCTTACCAAATAATCAAATAAGAGGTAGAACTCAATCCAATTTCATTTCAAACTAAAAAGTGTCCGAACCCATCCAACTCCACCTCATTTATTACTTCTAACGATTGTAGAATTGCAACAAGTCCATTACCCTTTAGACGCCCGTGACGAGTACAGTAACAGTACAGAAGATCTTTGTTGAATATTTTGAAAAACAAAACAAAATAAAATAAAATAGGATCCAATATACAAATATTATGTACAATTGGATTTAGGACAACCCCTAACATGTGTTCCAAAGCAATGATCAGAAAGTGGCTATGGCATCAATTTACAAGAAGTGATCTATTACTTTTCTTTCTTCACCTCTTTTACTTTGTTCTCTTCTTCCATTGAACAAACCAAAATTGCCACAAAAATGAAGAGAAAAATTCTACAACTGGAAAAGAATAGCTATTCCTATCTAAAGGGCATAAAATTCAACATTGCTTGTTGCACTATCTGCCCTGTGTTTGTTTTCTTCATCCATCCTTTTTGTTCTTACTATTGTTTACACAATACGCCTATCTCGTGGTTCTCAGTTTTCATCAAAAATTCGTCTGAGCGCATGGCATTCTTATTGGCGAAAATACAACTGTGAGCCGGGCATGATCAGAAAGCGAATAGTTTTCTGGCCATCTTCCTTTCTCGACTTCTGGAGGAAAAAGTACTGCATTCTTTACACTAAAACCAATTGTTTGCTCTTGCCTACCCTTAGGAGATCCCTCTTTCCCATCATCGTTATCTTTGTCTTTATGCCCTGCTGATGTAGGATGCCAAATCCGTTGCTGCAGTTTCATTATTCAACATTATAACTATCATCATGCTTGAACTGAAACTAAAAATGCTTTAAAATGTAAATGTTGTAGCCTTGCAGCTATGAAATATTTGATATTAAGGATGCCAAACGTGTGAAAGGCAACTGAATTGTGTGCATTGCTTATGCTTATAAAGCTTACACACCCTTGATTGCTGGCCCGGGTGCTAGAGTTTGCAAAGCAGTTCTACCACCACAAAATATTTGGAATCGGGAAAACCCAATGTTTCACCTCATAGCAATTCATTTTTAAGAAAAAAAGTTTTATTTTTTTCTTAAATAAGTTGGTTACCTGGAATTCTTTGTAATCAAGGAGACCATTTCCATCGATGTCTACTTGGACCCACAGATCCTTTGTCTCTTCAACATTGAGTCCATGACGATGACCAGTTAAATTAAGCTGTACAGTCAAGAGGCAGTGGTATGTTCCAACTTAAATAGTATCATATTGAATAATTGCAATGAGAAAAACATGGCACTTTCATAACTAACCATACCTGCCGTAGAGCTTCACAAAAACCTGCATAGGTAATGCAATCTCCATCATTTTCATCTTCTAGAAAAGCAAAGGCATCTTCTTCTGTGAGAGAAGCTCTCCGTAAGAGATACTGAAACTATCAAAGTTCAGATGTTAGTGATTGAATCTCATTGAGATTTATTGTCATCTCATCTCAATCCATAAACAGGATGTTCAACATGTTTACAAAGTACATAAATTGCTAGAATTCAATTCTTTCAACTTGAAAAAAATATGGATCATTTTGCAGGAAATGAGATCATGCCAAATGTGACCCGATTGTGCATAGGCTCATTTGAAGGGGCATTGCACTGAAAAGTAAAAATATTCCTACACAAAATGGATTTGTTTCATAAACTAAAAGGAAAAATGAGAAATTAAGGGAATTTGATTTATTTTTAGTGGTTAAATAATAGGATGCAAACGAATTAAAAATGTATTCCACAGAAGTATATTATATCACAAAATTTCAACCTAATTCTTACAATTAAAATGGAGGTGATTCAAATGGGTTTCTTAGTTTCATATCAAAAAAACTATGGCAACATGATAAATCCAAGAATTTTTGGCAGAGTTGAGGGAAAGAATTTAGGCATTTGAGAATATGACAATAATGAAAGACTAGATCTCTAAACACTTTCAGTGTTTTTTTACTAGTGCCAAGGTAAATCAAGCAATATGAAAAACTTTAAAACTTTTTTGTGCTGGCAATGTTGGTTTTATTGCTGGTGCTGATAATCGAATGACAAGAAATGGCAGTAAAATGAATGGTGCCAATAGATTTCCCCAATACAGAAACACATTTAGTTCGGTGCAGCATTAAACTCAAAAAATCCATAGTCACTAACAAAAATCAAGGTCAGGTTAAGCCAATACAAGGGGTTAAATAATAATATCTTGCTGCTACCCAAAATAACTAAACAATTTATTTTTCAAACAATTTTTGGAAATACTGCAATGGATAATTAGAGATCCATTATCAAGATATGTTATTCAAATTTAGTTTCAAAGTATCAACCGCTTACAAGAAAAATTGGAAATACTGAAAAGGATGATTAAGGATGCATCCTAAAGATATTATTGTTGCTGCTTATCTGAAAGAAAAAGAAGAAACAAAAGCCCTGGTCCATGCAGATTTACATCAGGAAAATCATCCAACTTGGAAGACCTAAATTCAACATGATTGATAATAGAAAGAAACGCTATTTTCATCAAACGGTACTAAAGCAAATTGAATATTTATCAATCTGATTATCATCTGCCAAACAGGAGCGATAAAAAAGACTTGGCTAAATTAAAATCAACATGGAAATATTCACAGGTATATACAGAAAAGTTGTTATTTGAAGTATCTTCTTCCTCTGCCTCACAGAATTACCTCAAAATCCATTATTAAAAGTGATCATCCTCAATTTTAAAAGAAAATGTACATGCAAAGCAAATACAAGGCACTATAAAATAACCATGAATATAAGTTCCTCGGACATAATATATGCAACCCACAGCCCATCTGAGACAGGAAGCATCTAATAATGACTATCTAATAACTTATGCATATTAAAATTACAAGTATTCAAGGTCAGAAATTAAGAGGGTTGGGCTATCATGCATAAAAGAGGGAAAAATTGACCTTGAACATGCCAAATACTGCTTCGCTCCAACTTGTTTTTAGTAGTTTACGGTATCCATTAGGATTGAGAAGCCATATAAAATCTACACCACATATGTTCCCCCGGTGATTGCGGTGGCTAACCCACTGCATGCCAAATATACAAGAAATAAATAAACAGAGCATCTTTGAGAACAATTATTAGTGAGATTTTCTTGCAGCAGAAAACATTTATTTACTAGAAATGGACCTTGTGAGCATCCGCATCAGTGTACTGATGAGCAGTATCATATGATGAAACAAAACCTTGTGACCTGAGGAACTTGTAAACATGGCCACGTTTGCTCCCATTCCAGTCCCTGCAAAAAATCCACAACAAAGGGCAAAGGGGACAAATGAGAGCAGCTCTTGGAGGTATCTATGTAAGAATTCAGTTAGCTTTACTGATGCATGGCATCTAGCATAAGAAAAAAGGCACAGATTATATACCCGCAAAGTATAATGGGCATGGGGTTAAGGTTGCACTCCTTCTGATATGATTCAACATGTTGCAGGATCTTGTAGACCTGTTAAAATTGAACCATACAAGCCAAAATGAAGGGTGGTTAACATATAGTTACATAGAATATGTGAATATAGATTAGAGACAGTACGGACCTGATTCAATCGCACAATACACAAACTTGAATCATGAGGAAATAGCAAATGGGTGTTGACAATCAGAATTTCTTGTTGAGTGTCGCTGGTACGACATTGTGAAAAAGAGGCGGCTAATTCAACATGTAACAACTGAGCAACACGGTCTCCACAATCATTGAAGAGCAGATCTCGATAACTAATCACTCGAAAATGGTCCTTGCGAACAGCAATCAGTAATCCTAAGAAATCAAAAAATAATTGCCAATTCAAAAAAAAAAAAAAATCATTGTTTCTTCTACCAGTTATCCATGAACATTCATATAACCAGCATTTAGAACCACCAAATCTTTAATACAGGTGCGAAAACTGAAAGGGCAGTTAGTTGCATACATCAAAAGTTAGAATGATAAAAGTAACATCATAGCAGAGTCTTTTTAAGAGGCCTAAGCAGCTAAAAATCTTCGGTAAACAAAACAAGAAGCCCAGTTCAAATTGCAGAATGGTACATAATTCTCAAGAAATATAAACAAAAATGGAAAAATATTCAAACTATCTTTTAAAGATTAGTAAGTGAAAAACAAATAAATTTAAGAATATATTATGTCCAAGTTCACATTTTTGTTCCTTCTTTTTCTATATTTACAATAATCAACGAGGAGGACAAAATTGAAAACAATAATGATAAAAAATAATAAACACGCAATTGCTATTAGTCAAGTGAGAAGAGTTTCAAAAAGATAATAACTTTAAAGCCATAAATAAAGTGAAAATGGAATAAAAAGAAGGAAATAAGAAAATAAGTACCATCGCCACGGTTATTGGTACGAGCAAGCTGGAAATTCACATAACCAGCGTCTCCAAGTCTCTTTTCATACATTTTAACCAACTCTTCATTCCCTAACCAAAATTCCTGACCAAACCCAGAAACCAAAATCAATTAATAAACAAAACCCAGTAATAAAAGCTAAAATCAAAAACAAAAAAAAAAATCATCCAAGAACCTGTAGGCAAATGATAGATGACCTCTCCCGCAATAGAGAATCCAAAATCCGCTTGTTTCTGGTAAACCAATAGTCTCTGTATTCACTTTCACGAGAATTCTGATTGTCAGTAAGATCAAGACGCTTATAAATAGGAGCCAGAATATTGAATGTTGTACAGGTAATGCAAGGCTGTTGCCGGTGGTCCCTCATCGACATTGATGACGATATTGCATAGCTTCCTATTCTCGAAATCCTTCCTTTCATTTTTATTCTCCTTTCTTTTCCCATTTTTCTTTACAGTTTAAAAATAAAATAAAATTGAAAAGATTAGAAATTATTCTGTTTTTGCAGAGCCACAAAACAAAGAGCGGCGATATTAGAATGAGAATTGTGGTGACCGGGAGGGCAGTAAACGGAGATTAAAAGAAGCAACGGTGTTCAACCACCGGAAAGGGGCAAAGGAAAGAAAAGGAAGCGAAAAGCACCGCTGCAACCCCGAGCACCGCCAATTCCCAAGAGTTCGTCGTTGTGTTGCGAAATGAGGGTAGCGTCATTCTGCTGTCTTTATTCACGTTGCCTGCTTTTTATATGCTATGTTTTATGTCCTTTGTTTCTCCTTCTACTTTTTCTCCCTCTTGTAATATTATCATATTATCATTATTTATTGATTATTATTGTTCTTTTTCTTTTTTCAATTTTCTCTCCGTACAACTCTCCAAATAGTATTTTCAATAGATACCCGTTAGTAAGGGCGGTGACAAGTGGCTGAAGGTTACTCCCAATTTGGAAAATCACATAGGTAGATATGCTAAATTTCAAAAAATAAAAATATATTTTCAAATTTCATACATTATAATTAAACATTTAAAATTATATTCTTATGTTAACTTTTAAATATTTAAATTTTATTAATTCACTCTTTAAATAGTAAAATCACACTCTCTTCTAATTTAAAACTAAAACTATACATTCGTCAATAAAAAACAAAACAAATTATTTAAAAATCTAATCCTTTATTTTATCTGATAAAACTAATAGGTGCTTATTAAAAAAAAATCCAATTAATCCTATCAAAAGAAATTTTCCTTCTTCCATATCTATTTATATATATATAAAATTACTAGCCGAATTTTAATTTTAAATCAATTGCAATTGTAATTTCAATTTTAATTTTAATTTTTTTATTAAATGAATTCTACGAATTCTTAAAATTAAATTAGTTCAGTTTTAATTTCAATTCAAAGATATGACTAGTCAATTTTAATTATAATTTTAATTAATTCTAATTCAATTTTTAAAATTAAATTAATTTTAATTTAATTTCAATTCAATGGATAAGAAAGACTTTTTCAATTTCAATCTCAATTCCAAATAAATTGCAATTTCAATTACAATTCAATTTTAATTTCAATTGAATCCATTTCAATCAACCCAATTCTAAAGATTAAATCAATTCAATTCCAATTTCAATTCAAATTCAAAGTGGAAGAATTGTCAATTTCAATTCAACTGCAATTTCAATTTCAATTGAAATAATTCCAACGCAATCTTTAGATCAAATCAATTGTCAAATTCGAATACTTATTTGAAATAGAAAATTCAAATTATATATTTATTTTATTTTTGGATAAAATAATTATCAATATAAATGCGTAATTAGACTTGGCAATCCGATCGAGCAAGTTTGGGTCAATTTTTTTTATTTGGATTTCTTAAGTCTTCATTTTTTCGGTTTATTTTTCGATTGAATCACTTCTTTTCCAGGCATTTTTGGGTTGAGTTTCGTGTCGCAATTAGGATTGAAAAATTTAGACAAAAATGAAATCACGCAACTCATGTTATTATTGTTTTGCCAACAATAATGCTAGTGTAAAAAAAATATTATAATAAAACTAGCATATATGGCAAAAATATTAAGTGTGAGTATTTTACAAGGAAAAGCATTTGTGACTTCTAAAATTAGGATAAATTGTGAATTTGAGAGAGTATCAATAGTTCTTTCTCTCAAAAGTACTTTGAGTTATAAAAAGTTGAGCAAGTTTGGCTAAATTCTTTAATTCTAAGTTAATGGGATGAAATTTTTGAATTATTACTTTATTTTATCTTAGAGTGACTATTCTTTTTTGTTGATATTTTATTCATTTTTTGATAACCAACATCTTACCCCATTACAACCTTCAAAAGACCTAAGTGATTTTATATTTGATTTTGAATTATTTAACAGAGATAACATTCGGATTCCCATGCTAAAAGAGAGACCTATGGTATTTTTAGAGTTTTAAGTGCAAAAATATTTATACACTTAGGTGTGCATTTATTTTAAGCTTTATTATAGATTTGCATTGGTGTTTTGTTTTGAAAAATTTTGAAAATATTTTGGTCTTGCACACACGCAAGAAAACTAATTCATATTGTCTTGTTTGAATTTATTCTAGTTAAAATTTTATTAAGTGTTCTTGTTAATTGCTAAGCTTGATTTTGAAAGGCATGATTTTTTATTAGAGTTTGATTATTTTTAGAAGTTGAATTGTTCAAATTTGCTTAGAGGCGAGCAAAGTCTAAGTGTGGGGTATTTGATAATTGTGAATTATATTATATTTTTAGTATATTTTTAGGTGTTTAATTGAGTTAATTTAGTCTTAATTTAGTTGGATTATTGTTTAATTGGTTGAATTTGTGTTTTAAGTTTTAATTTTAAATTTTGGTGTTTTTCAAAGTTAAATTGAAGAGAAAATGACTAAATTGAAAGAAAGAAAAAGTTTTGGGCAAATTTCATAATTTTAGAAAAAAGTGGTAGTCAATTGTGACATTTAGTCTAGAGGCCCTTCACTCGGCCAAGCAAGAAAATCAAGCTGCCGAGTGTGATGAAACTGCATAGTTAACCCACATGAAGAAGAATCGTGTCAAGTTGTGTAAGCCATCACTTGGCCAAGTGACATAAAGACTTATTCATCACTTGGCCGAGTCACACACTTCTTTACCCATCACTTGGCCGAGTGATAAAATTGGTTTGTAGGAACTTGGCCAAGTACAAGAAGCCAATTACTATTTAACTTCCTAATCAATTAGAATTCTTTTCTTATTCTAATTTGGAAGCAACAAAAGGCAGTCTTCTCTCCAATGCCTATAAATAGAAGACAGAAGCACAGAATATGGGAGATTATTAGAGAATTCAACAATTAAACATAAAATTAGTTTATTTTCAGTTTACGTCATTTTTTTCCTTAGTTTGTAAAGATCGAAAGTTTGAAGCATGAAGTCTTCTCAGGATTTTCTATAAACATCAATCAAAGGAGCCTCTATACTCTATGTTTTCTTATTCTTTTTCTTAAATTTTCTTTAGTTTTCAATATGAATAGAGAGTAGTTTTCTTACTTTTGCTAAAAGATGCTTGAATCCTTAACTTTTTATTGTAATGACTTGATTTGAGCTTTAATTTCAAATATCAATTGATTATTTCTTAATTTTAAGCATATTATTATCTTTGATTGTGTTAAGATTAATTGTTGATTTATTGATTTAATAACTAAAAAATTGGTTTAAACATAGTTAATGGTTTGCATATTCTTGGATTAACTCTTTAGTGTCAATTCATGATTATATTCTGTTTTTGAGGTAATTGTGTGTTGGTAGTATTGATTAATACTAAGAGGGGAGGAATTAAGAATAAAATGAAGCTGAATTTACTTGCAAAAAAGTTCAATGAATGATTAGAAATTTAAAACTGAATTTTTATGTTAAGTATTAAATTATTTTTTAAAAAGAAATTTGATACTTAAGAAAGATATTCTTGATACAAGGTATCATACTTTATTTTATCTAGTTTTTCCATAATCATTGGCATTTCTATTGAATGTAAGTCATTACAATATAAGATTAAGGTGGATAGTCCTTTAGTGAAAATTATTTTTAATATTGATTTTTACTTCATTTAATTACTTGTTTTTGTTTAAATCCATTTTAATTATTTTAAGATTTTTCATTGCTTTAGTTTATTATTTTCAATTTTTTTTTGTTTTAAACTTTCATTACTACAAACTTTGGGATTTCTCTTCTGTCTTTTACACATAAATTTTCATTCTAAAACTGAAATCTTTCATACATACACAAGTTTTCCTTGGGTTCGATATTTAGGGGTTATAACTATATTTTCCTATATTACTAACCGATCTAGTACACTTGCTAGATACCGATCAGGTTTCAATTAGGGTATTTATATAGAATGACACATATGTAAATAACTAGAAAACTATGGATAATATAGTAATAATACACATTGGGTCGAGGATCCCTGTTGGATGGATATCCCATTCCTTGCCCTCATCCTGAATCCAAATTGAGGATTTTTTTTATCCTCGCTCCCGCAGGGGGAAAAGTCGAGTTGGATCACCGCCGGTATCAGATTTTTTCCATCCCGTGATCGTCCCTATCCCTAATAGGTGTATAGCATTAGTGCTCTCGATGTATGTTAGTCGCATGGCTTTATCTATTTATATGATTCGAGATCTTGACTGGAAATTATTCTATCATGTGCGAGTGGAAGATGAAGGAATCCAGATGCACCTATGACTCCAGATATAAAAATGGATCCATATCAATATGATAATTATCCCAATATGGAAGTGGATTCATATGAATATGGTAATTATCCTGATATGGAAGTGATCCATATCATAAAGAAAATAAATCAAATATGGAAAGTCATCCATATCAAATCCTTAATTAGGGAAATTTCTAATTTAGAAAATGGAAACGTCATTTTTCATGTTATTTCCTTTAAAAAAATCACTTCTTATTTTAGTGATCATGGCTCTATAAATAGGGCTAAAAAATTTTGCAATGAGCACTGAAATTGGTATGCTATCGAAACTTTGCACAATTCTCCAAAAGATTTTTCGTCCGTGGATTCATGCTTTTGTCATGCGTTCATCCTTGTGGATAAAGCTAGCTAGTGATGCAAAACGGGATCTTGTGCTTATGCTTCCACCACCTAAATTTCTGTGCTACAAGAGGTAACTATGGTTCCATCTTTTTCTGGTTTAACTTTTTTAGGTTTCGAGTTTCAAGTTGGATTGGATACTAAATTTTTGAATTATGTGGATATGATCCATTCTAATTTTCTTTATATTCGAATTCAGATAATTATTTTCGAATAGATTTGGATTAACTGAATTGACAGATGTATAAAAAAAAATTGATTAATTTAGTTGTTAGTTGTTACTAATATAGGGTTACCCCAATGGATATGGATATGTACAAATAATTTAACTACTTCATACTTTGCAAATATAAATTCATGTACAGATACAAATAGAGAATTTCAATTAAGAATTAAAATTAAATTGACTATGTAAATTAATTTTACATGAAAATTGAGAATTAATTTAATTTAAATTAGAATTAATTTGATTTGAAATTGATTTGATTGGAAAATTTGGTTGGAATTAATAATTGGATTGGAATTTAAGAATTGATTTGAAAATGGATCACTGCATTAGAATTGATTAATTTAATTTTAACAATTAGCACAAAATCATTGTTTTGAAGGGGCAAAAGAAAAATGAAAGACCATTACAAAATATTAAAAATCATCAAAATAGAAGCCGTGGCCCTAAAACCCATAGGAAATGAAAAGTGAAAACTCATCGGGGAGCTAACCCCTAAAAGAATGCTTTCGGTAAGAGATTAAATGGATGACCGGGAAAGCTGCGGTGCTCCCTGTCGGATTGTAGCTGCATCCCTTAACTTGTGCCTCACCATCTTCGTAAGCAAAAGATATGAGATAAGGGCGTGTACATATGAGCTGTTCTATTTCTAAATAAAATCGTCCATTGTATTTATATTGATATGCAACATAAAATAAATTCTAATTTTCCACTCTAAGAAAAAAGGAAAATGGAATAAATTTTAATTTCCTACTATAAAAGAAAGGAAAGGTATATACTATTTACAAATATTATCATGGCAAAATCCAAGAAAATGGAGAGATAAAGCAAGTCGTCATACGGTGCATAACATTCAGGATATCACATGAAATTATTGACTGCTACAGCCAGCAGTAAATAATTTTATTTTCGTTTTTAATTTTCCTGAAAATAGCCCGCTAGTCCCTGGAAGTATGGAAATGGAATATAAATATGAATATTATACGGTTGCAATCACAAATGAATAATAGCAGATGGACCCCACAGAATTTTTTTCTTCACCGCCGAAAGCTGTCTGCACGATGAGATAAGAGAATCATAACCATCCCCAGACCACAGCTTTTTTCATTCATAGCAATGATGCCATTGCGTTTGTGCGTGTCCGTATATATATGGAATATTTTTTTAATTAATATTTTTTAAAAACATTTAGAAAATTAAAGCATGTCATGAAATATTTACAATTTAAACATCAAATAACAGTTTCAAACGTAAAATTTACAAAAAAATTTTAATATTTTATTTTAAAATTATTACAGACTGTAATAATTTTAAATATATTAAATATTTATTATTAAATTAATAAATAATATTAAAAGTTAATATCAATTATTATTTATAATTTAATTAGTATGTATCTCTTATAAATTTATAAATTTACAAGTAGTGTTGAATTTAAATCTTAGCACCTACCTTTATTTATTTATTTTAGTAGATTTAGTGGCAAAAGTAAATTTAAAAATTAAGGAGCACATAGGAAGCGATTATTTTTGGGACATTTTTGGCTATGGAAGCAATTATTTTTGGCTCTATACGCGATTGAAACCGCCTTTATGATTATCAAAGGTGGTTAGCGTTTAAAACGCTATTATTTAAACTAATTTATTATTAAAGGGCGATTTAATGAAGCACCGAGATGGATATATTTATAGCGATGAAAAATGCCTCTCCAAGCTTAGAAGATATGAAACTATTATAAGTTGCAGTTTAAACCATGCCTATAAATTTGAAGTTAATTTTTGTAGATCACGATCTTAACCGCCCCTAGAGTTTATGACCCTAGTTTTTTCTGCTAAACGATATTCGCTCTTAACCAATAAATTGATATTAAATTAAAAACAAAAATTGTTTATAAGGAAACATATTTAAAAACTAATTTGTGTAATGTATGCTTTTATTAATGATAATACTCAATATTATTATACTTGAATCTAACCCAATAGTTACAGGCACAGTTTAGATTTAGATCCAATTGTTGCTTGTCAGCTCATAAATTTATTAACCACTTTCACTGAAAAAAAGTATCATAATAGTTTGATCGGACCTGACAACTAATCTATTCACGCCATCTAGCTTATCACATCAATGATATTAATATATATTTTTTTCAAAAAAAATTAAAAATTAATAAAAATAAGAGTACGGTGGTGGGAGGTGGGGGTGTGATCTTAATATTGTAACCAATTCTATATCTTGTGTATGATGTAATTTAGTTGAAGTATATTTTTATTATAATCGATGGTGACAAAATATTATTATCGTTACAAATTGATTATATTGGCGATAAACTTATACATCATAATAATATATTCATTTTTTGACATTTTTTGTGATAAAAAATTATTTTTTATGATATAATTTATTTGTCATAAATCAACATTACAAACAATTGTGACAAAATATTATTATTGTCATAAATTGATTGTATTAGTGACGAATTTGTATTTCGTCACAATATACTCATTTATTATGACATATTTGTCTGTTTTAAATAATAATATTATGACGAAATAATTTTATCGTCATTAATTCATTAAATTGTGATAAAAATAATTCATATCATAAAAAATAAATATTTTATAACAAATTTATATGTCGCAGATGGTTATTTTCTGCCATTAAATTCTTTTCATCTAAAAGAAGAAAGTTGAAAATTTTTCCTCCATATCAAAGGTGACCAAATTTTACCTTGTCACAATATAATCATTTTTGTGATAAATTTATTTGTCATAAATAAAATTATTTTTACTATTAAATTTTTTTTGCAAAAAAATAATTTATAAATTTTTTTTAATCTCAATATCTTATTTTGTGACAAAATAGTTTTATCATCACTATATTATTTAATTACTAAAAAATAATTTATCATAAAAAATAAATATTTTGTGATGAATTTATATGTTGTAATAAGCTATTAGTTTGTCATTAAATTTTTTCCTAGTAAAAAATTTTCCCTCTTAAACAAACCATGACGAAATATATTTTTCATCACAAAATTAATCTATTAGTGACAAAAATTAAAACATAAACTGACGCAAAATAATTTTATCATAGTAATAAATAATATGGTGACACTTTCAAAAATTTATAGCTGTAAGTAATAATTGATGACAAAATTTCATGCGTCACTGAAAATTTGTCACAAAAAGTAAAATTTCTTGTAGTGTAAGACTTTTGACCCTTGGCAATATCTCTTTGAGGGACTCTTTTGACTTGACCACTGGGATCGGACACGATATCCACCTCCTCTTCTCCCTTTTTATTGATGTAATCTTTAGAAAGCTTGGGTAGAGACTCTAGATCATCCAGGAATAATATATCAAATCCAAGGAACCTTTCCTAGAAGGCCAACTGAATTCACTCAACCACCTCCACTTGAGCTCCATCTAACTCCTCCATAAGTTGCTCCTTCTCATCCTCAATCTTTTTCAGGTGCTCAAACTGAAGTTGCCTTTTTCTCTTTTCAAAGCTCAGTTTGAGTTGCCTCCAAGGAAGTGATTGATGGAATATGACATGATATGTTCATGGTAATCGTGCAACGGAAAAATGATGAAAAACAATCATACATGCCAATCAATTCCATAACAAGAATCGAAACATGCAATTTTAGGATTTTTGCAACTTACAACTTTTGATGCCTTTTAAATCTTGAATTTGGTGATGACCAGCAACTAAGATGACTTTATCCACCTTAGATCTTGATCACCAATGCCAAGGAACAGCCTTTTATGCCACTCCCTCTATTCTCACACACACACTTGCAAAGATGGCTTAAAATAGAGATTGGTAGCTTTCTTTTAAAGTATTGTGTAAAGACAATGGTTTGAAGCTACAAGACTTGATCTTACACTTCTTTTAGGTGCTATTAATGTCAAGAACACAAGAAAGCATGAAAGTATTCTTCCCCTTGTGTATTTCGGCCAAAAGAAAAAAATTGTTCACCTTGTCAAAAATAGAATTAATTAATTTATATCATTAATTTAGGAAAGATAGGTCATACCAAAATCCCTTAGAATTAGGAATATATTCAGCCTCCATCACTTCCTAATTAAGTGATTTAAATTAATTCAAACTCTATTAGGTTTCAAATTTAAATGGCATTAGTCATTTCATCAAAATAAACTTATTTTGGAATTAATTGGTTGCTAAATTTTGGCCACATTAATTTCCTCTCAAGTATTATATTTTGATTAAATACAATTTAGAATTTAATACTCAATTAACTTAATTATACATAGATAGATAATTAATTGAAATTAAAACTAGCATATGCCAATAAATTTTTCTCGTGTAACAACTGTTAACATATTTGTTGTTTTAGGCAAAAAACTTGTTTGATAGATTTCAAAATCGCACCTTGACAGAAAATTGTTTTTACAGATTTGCTTAGCCAAAAATCTATTTACCCATTTTATGCATTAATTTGACTTTAAATAAAAGTCCAAATTAATTCCCAATACACTATTTAAATATTTTAAGCCCAATGCTTTGTGTGCAATCCTATAGGTCCATTTAATATTGACAATGAATTAATAAATTAATTCAAAGGCTATATATATTCTCTAGCAAGATATTATAGCATTCCAAATTAAATGAAAATGCATATGGCATTTAGTGACCTAATGCAATTTTGCATAGTACCTTACCCATAAATATCAGAATTAATATAAGGCATGGAACTAGTCATCCTTATATATATTAATTCCTTTCTTGATATTCCAGTGACACTGAACTCTCAGATAAATAATGATTACTCATTATTTCATCTCGGTATGGCCATACACTTCTCAGTTCACTGATCAAGTGGCCATGATATTTTCTCTCTTATCGAGAGGGGTAATCCCTTAACTTCTCTTATGCTCTCTAACATGAATCAATGCATACCCAATCATACCCGTACTTGTCACTTTGTTACGAGCACGTTAGGTGTATGTCAAAGTACACAGTAATTCATAAAGAGTTTCATAGAGATTTTAAGTCTAAGAATTCCGATACAAAACTTGCATATGAGAAACACTTATGACTTGTACCATGTAGTGTTCTCATGAGTGGATCGTATCCAGATACCATATTCTTTAACATGTATCTACGATCTCTGATTGACACTTTTGTCCTAATGATCCATAAGACAGAACTCATAATATCAGAGAGAGCATACTAGTCTTAATTCATTGTTATTCCCATAACAATGACTGACTAGGAATGTTTAGAATAAAGTCTCATTTGTTTCAAGGTCTTACAACCATGTGCCTCACACATGATAACTTAAACCGAAATGACATTCTTGGATAGTTCTATCAATTGATATGCATAGGAATACAAAAGATAAAATAAATACCTCATTTTATTAATTTAAAGTGTTTTATTACAATGCATTGGGGCTAGGGCTTACACTAACGGTGATCTTCATCGCAAGGCTGGTCTTAATCGATTCCAGATTCAAGGTGATGGTGGTAAAGAGGAGGAATTAAATCATGCATTAATGGTGGATAAAGAAGAATTTAAGTTTGGGGTGTATAAAGAAGAAAAGGGATAGCTCATTGGTGAATATAAGTCCTACAATTTTAAAAATGAATTTTGATCTTTTGTGAAGAATGTTTCACTAAAAGAGCAAGAAGTATTCAATTCTCAAGTGGAGGCACTGAGTTTAGTCTACTTAAAGAATTTATTGAGGCTAAAAAAGTTGATAGAGTTCATTTTGTAGAAACCTAAGGTGGAGTCATACTTTGTGTTTGCAGAACCCAAAGTGGAGTCATACTTTATTGAAGACATAGAATTTTCCAACCGTGGTGAATTTTGATAAATTTCTCCTATTGGTGGGAGAAAATGAGGAGCAAAATCCTGAAAGACCATTATTTAGATCGCAAGCTCGATGTTCAGAGAATAACATGAGTTGACCTGAGACTCAATAAATCAGAACTTTTTTAACCCTTCTCTTTAAATTTTCTATCATTTTTTTTACATATTTTCAATTTTTTTTTGTGTTTTTGTCACACAATTCATGAACCTAAGGTGTTATTTTATCAAATAGTAGCCTTAATTTGGAAATCTAAATGGTGAACCTCCGGTATTAGTTTTTCACATGTTCATTCTATGTTGTCTAGGCAATTTTTAGACTTCAAAGGTTAAGGTACTACCTCAAAGGTAGTAATGACCAAATTTTGAATAACAAAAGCTACTTCTAATGATTTTGTGCTTAACTTTTATTTTTTAATTAGAATGTACTTCTGGATTATTTAAAGGGTTTATGTGGTATAAAGGGTGCAAATTGATGGAAAATAACATTATAGTTGAAATAAGAAGTGAAATAAAGGCATATTGCTACAGTCAACCCAACCGGGCCATTTTTGGTCCTATCAGGTTCTTAAGGTGAAATAAAGGCAAATTGCTACAGTCACGTTGAGTTCTATTAATGGTTTCATTAGGTCAAGTGCATGTTTTAAATCCATTTATGTTTTGCATTCACACAATTTCACCTTTTTCTTTATTCTCATCTTTTCATGTTCCTCTTTCATAATTGCACCTTTTTTTCTCTTCAACAAGCTAACCATCAAAGTAAGGTTTTTCTTCTCATTAATCTAATTTTCTCTCTGCTGCATTTCAATTGACTTTACAATTTTATTTTGTTATCTTGGTGAGGATAATAAGGATTTTAGGAGGGGGTAAAGCTTAATTAAGCTCGTTTTTTGTTATAAGATTTAGGAAGTTTTTAAATGATCATACAACTTCTTTTGTTCATGAATTATTTTTACGTAGTTATGTTCTTATATTGTTCTATTATCTTTATTTTTCCTTTTCATTTAAGTGTATTTATGCTATTTTTGGGTGCATAAATGCTTTCATTGATATCAGAGCCTTAATTTTCACATTCTTGCATGTTATATTTTTAGATCTATAAATTATATGTAATTTGATATATCTGAATAGGAAGCATGAAAACATAAAATTTTATTTTTAATTATTTTTCATGCTATTTTTATAATATTTAATTTTTATGTGTATATGTACATCAAAATTTTGTGAAAATCTGTAATCGTATATAAAAAATTGGTATTTTTGAATTTTGACCTCACCATTGTGTTTTTGGACCCCAAAAATCCCTCATCGAGTGAAATTGGAGCATTAAACAACGCTTTTAGAGTGGCATATGGCATACACGTGCCACCTATACAAGGTACGTGTTCCTCACACACGGGCCAGCTATCAGAGTGAAAAGTCACTCTGATACATAGCCTAATAGAGGTGTGACATATGGATCACTATGGTGGTGCCATGTGTCACCACGTGTTAAAGTGACTTTGTTGTTCTGATATGTAAGCCAATAGAGGGTGATGACACATGGACCATCAGAGGGCTGGCACATGGCACATTATGGTGCTGGCATATGTCATGCTTACATGTCAGATTTGGTATGTGGTCCAGTCAAGGTCTACCATATGGCATACTATGGTCATGCCATATGGCATATATGGATCCACCCTATAAGCCATGCCGACCAATGGTTCACTGCCATATGAAAGACTGTGGTTATGCCATGTGGCATTTATCAATCTACCTGGATGCCATATGGCACCTATCAATCTACTATGGCATCCACATGGACCAATGAGTGGCCGCCACATGTCAGATAAGGGTTTGGCATTGTGATACGTGGCCTAGTGAGGTCGCACCACGTGGTAACGTACCTCAGTTGGCACGTGGTGTGCCTATCATGTGTGGGGCATGTGAGTCCCACCTTTTTTGGCTTTTAGGGGCGCGTGAGCCCTTATTCAGCCACTAAATCAGCTCAAAATTTCTTAAACTGATATTCTCAAATTTTTTAATTTTTTGAGGACCAAAAAATATTTTCTTTATTTTTTTAAATAAAAATTATTATAAAAATTGATGAAAATATGTTTTTTTTATATATTTTGCCTTCTTACATTTTCAAATATGTTTAAAAATTATATTCTTTAGATTTGTCCTTATATTTGATTGAAATGAGTTTCAATCATTTATTTTTGTACATAAGTGTACTTATTATTTATTTTTTGTTATTTGTGATAAAAAATGGTAATGATAAGGACTTCCTATTGTCCACTGACTCCTAAGGGCATTGTTGAAGTTAATGCAAAAGTGCAAAAAGTTAGCAATATAAGGATGAACAAGTAGGCCTGAGCTAATGATATAGATGCAATATTATATTATATAATATACATGTATGAATTAATGTAAGAGTGTATTTGGATAGGTAGCCTGAATAGAGGATATGATGACAGAACCTTAATTAAAGTGTTGAAAAACTTTCTTAGTCACCATCCAGATATGAGAAATTTGATGGTGGATACATGAAAATTAGAAAATGGAAATTATAGAAGACCAATTATCCATTTTTGGCTTAAGGTATCCAAGATATGAGTGTTGAGAAGTAACACTAAATCAGAGATGGTGCTTAGGAGTGGACATATTGTGTATCATCCATGGTTACATGATCAAGTTTATGGTATTCCTTATCAGTTATATAGGATGGTCAAGGATGGTCAAAGATTCATTTTCAGTTACAAGGCTAGTTCTAAGACATATTAGTCTCCCTGAGTATTTAATGTGAGTATCACATTTATTGATTAGCGAATTTTTTTAGATAGGATTTATTATTTTAAGACAAGTGTGTCTTATTTTAAATAGTTTCCTTTTGAGATTGTTAGATATTTATGATTGATTAAATAAATGAATTTATTTATCTTTTGGATTTTATATTGGCATTTAACTTTTATTATAAATGTGTTTGTTTAATTGTTAATTGCTTTGCAATATTTTATAAGTAAAATGATTGCATGATAATGAAGATGAGACTTAGATTATCTAGTGAATAATATCCTTTTAAATAACTTTAAGGAATTAATATCCAACAATTAAGATTTACTATGCATGAAACTTTAACCTATAAAATTAAACATTAGGACTTAGAGGGTAAATAGATACAATTAGTAGCCTTTTCGAATTTAGGCCTAATAGATAGCTTTATTAGGTTACTTTTCAGATACATAGTAAATAACATGCATTACCTTATCTACTTTATTTATGTGCAATAATTGTTCCATTAGTGATTAGAGAATCCAAATGAATACTATTTTTGAGATCTAAAGTATCAAAATCCAGTATGTGATAGAAGAGCAAGAAGCTCTATAAACCTTAAATTTAGTTATGATTGAACTTGAGGATCTCATCACATCCTAGCATAAGTGGGACCGAGATGCCTAAGTGGTATGAAAAAAGAGATATTCCATTACTCTCATCATATTGCTAAGTGCAAATGGATAATGACATCGCTAAGTAATTCTACAAGTGTCAAAATGCAATGAATCTGTAGATCGCTTTGTAGGAGAAATTTAAGATATGGATCTAACTAAGTTCGATCATTAGTGATCAAGTTTAATACTTATCAAAAAATTCTAATCATACAATGTAAAAACAATTAAAAGAGATGAAAAAGATGATATGTAAGCATAGTGAAGCTAGTCAGAAGTTGATTAATGAGCAGCAGATCCAAGTTGTTATACGTTCCTTACCCAAGAGTTAGGAGCATATGAAAATTCAACTAACTAATAAAGACTATATAAAGATATTTAGGGATGTCACTTGTCATTTAAAGCTTGAAAAGGATTGTCTGGCATCAATTAAGGTCAATGCCAAAGTACATGTGGCATAGTCAGATTCTGATAGAATGAGTTCTAACAAAAACAACAAAAGAAGCTTCAATAAGACGGGTAACAAAAAGGCTCGAGATCCTAAAAGAAAAAGATAAAACAAAAATATATAAGGTCCAAAGGCAATAAGAGGATAAACATTTCAAGAGTGAAATATTTCTTCAACTGCCAACAAAAAAGATATTATGTATAAGATTGCACTGTGTCTAGTTAGATACACTATTCTAACACAAGAACGAGTGAAATTTGTGTATCTAGTCTTGTGTTTCTTACTGAATTTCATCTTTTATAGGTAATAAATTTAGGAGTAATGGATCACATGACAAAGGATCGGGATACTTTTATCTAGTTAGTTTCTGTTCTTACTTTAATGAAACTTAGTTTCATTTACATTTCAACGATAACAATATACACTTATGTTTAGATGATGCTTAATAAAGCTATGGTTTTATTTTGAACAATTTTGTTGTTATGGATTTTGATCCTGACTATTCAAACTAAACTAATTTTTCCTTTACCTCTACTTCTTCACGTAGTTATAAGAATAATGTGAAATTATGGCATGTTAGATTATACCACATTGTCCAAGACTGAATGGGTTAATTAGCCAAAGTGGGATTGATAAGTGATTTGAATAAGATTGAATTGCCTACCTATAAGCACTATCTAAAAGTAAAATTGGTTAGGAAATCGTTCGGAAAGAACTAGGGCTGAATTACCATTGTAGTTGATCCATTATGATATTTATGGTCTAATAAATGTAAGGGCAAGGCATGGAGCCTATTATTTCATCACATTTATATATGACTATATGAGATATGGTCATGTCTACTTGATTTCTCATGAACCAGAAGTGTTAATTTGCTTCAAAAGTATATACACTTAGTTGAAAATCAATTAGATAGAAAGATCAAAGCTTTAAGAACTGACAGAGATTGGGAATATCTTTCTGATGAATTTAAAGCTTTATGTGATGAAAAAGGAATTGAGCATCAGTTGTAAACTTTATAACAAAATGGTATTACAAAGAAGAGAAATAGAACTCTCCCATATATGGTAAGATCTATGATGGATCAGGTAAATTTACCAATTCCTATTAGGGAGATGCACTATTAACTATCATATATGTTCTTAATAGAGTGCCCTCTAAGTCTATCATATCCACTTCTTATGAGTTGTGAACTGGTCCATAACCTGACCTAAACCATTTACGACCTTGAGATTGTGTTGCTTATATCTATGATACCTTAAGCAAATTTGGTAAATTGGAACCAAGAGGTAAAAAAGTATCTTTGTGAGATATTCTAAAGTATCAAAAGGATACATATTTGTGGGTAAGCAAGAAAATGGTACAGTGATAGAATTTGAATCATGAGATGTCATTTTCTTAGAAAATGAATTTTCAAAGTTGGGCGAAGTGAGTCAAGACTTTATTTTTTATGAAACCCAAGAAGAAGATCTATCAAGATCACTCTAACCATTTATGACCTTGAGATTGTGTTACTTATATCTATGATACCTTAAGAAAATTTGGTAAATTAGAACCAAGAGGTAAAAAGAGTATCTTTGTGAGATATTCTAAAGTATCAAAAGGATACATGTTTATGGGTAAGCAAGAAAATGGCACAGTGATAGAATTTGAATCACGAGATGTCATTTTCTTAGAAAATGAATTTCCAAAGTTGGGACAATATGAGTCAATACTTCACTTTCTATGAAACCTAAAAAGCAAAACCATCAAGATCACTCCATCCGAGTGGAATGAAATTTGATAAATAAGGTCAAAACCCTCTTTCTAATTATCCGGATGTTCGAAATCCTTACTTCGATGGGAGCATTCCTGACTCTTATGCGAACATGGATATTCAGGACCCTTACTTGAGTGGAAGTATTTTTTGGCTTCAGTGGGAGCATGGATCTCAATCCTATTGGAAGAATTTCGAACTACGATGAATATATAAGATACGTTTATCAAGAATTGAAATTATGAAAATTTAAAAGGAAAACAGTTCCACATCGATGATTTAAGATTGAAGGCTTGAACGAAGCCCTTTTAGTGACCCCATAAGATGAATAAGAGCCTAAAAACATTCATGAAGCTCTTTTATGCCCAGCTAAAGATAAATGGATTAAGAAAATGGAAGAAGAAATAACATCTATAGGATTAACCCATGTTTGGGAACTCGTTGATCTACCTAAAGGATACAAACCAATTGGGAATAAGTGGATTCTTAAAGTAAAATGAAAAGTGGATGAAAGCATCAAAAGATATAAAGTTCGGATAATCACAAAAGGGTTTACGTAACAGGAAGGAATTGACTATGAGGATACTTTCTCATCTATTGTAAGATTTACATCTATAAGGTTAATTCTAGCCTTAGTGGCTACTTTAGACCTAAGGCTACATTAGATGGATGTAAAAACTACTTTCCTCAATGGAGAATTAGATGAAGAGATCTAAATGGAGCAACCAATAGGTTTCATTGAAAAAGGCAGTGAACATAAGGTTTATAAATTAAAAAGATCAATTTATAGCCTTAAACAATCTTCAAGATAATGGTATTTGAGATTTTATGAGACAAACATATTGAATGGGCTCAACATGATTGATGAAGACCATTACGTTTATCACAAAAGCTCTAAAGATAAATTTGCCATTTTGACTTTATATGTAGATGGCACACTCATAGCAAAAAATGACCTAAAGTAAGTAATTGAAATCAAAGGTTGGTTGTCCTTAAACTTTGTAATGAAAGATATAGATCAAGCATATTACATTCTTGGAATTAAGATTTCAAGAGATCATTCGAGAAGGTTGTTGTCTCTCTCGTAAGAGATATATATCAACAAAGTCTTTGAATGATTCAAAATGCAAAATTGCAAACCCATTGATAACCTCATTGACACGAATCGATTTCTTAGCAAGAGTATGTGTTTTGAGATGCAAGATGAAATGAAATGCATGAGGAACGTTTCATATGCCACTGCTGTAGGTAGTCTAATGTATGCAATGTTGTGTACAATATCTGATATATGTTATGCAGTGGGCATAATAAGTACATATCAGACCAATCCAGGTGAAACACATTGGAAAATAGTGAAGATGATACATAATAAGTACATATCAGACCAATCCAGGTGAAACACATTGGAAAATAGTGAAGATGATACTTAGTTACCTTAAAAGTACTGTAAACTATTCTCTCTATTATCAAGGAAAGGATTTGCGATTGAGCGAATACACAGACACTGATTGGGAAGGAGATATGAATGAGAGAAAATGCACATCAGGATTCATTTTCTTGCTTGGCAAGTGTGCCATCTCATGGAGTAGTAAGAAACAAACATGTATAACCCTATCAATTATGGAAGATGAGTTTATCGCTTCCTTAGTTGCAGTATAAAAAGCAATTTGGTTGAAAAGATTCATGGACCACTTAAGAGTAACTACTTTAGAGGAACTAGTGATCGTTTACAGTGAGAGTTAGTCATCAATAGCTTATATCAAAAATTTAAAATTTCATAGTAGGGTTAAGCATATCAACATTAAGTATCATTGCACGAAAGATATAGTTGCACAAGCAGAAGTGAACTTACAATATATTTTCATTCAAGATATGATAACAGATCTATTGACTAAGCCTCTATCGAGAAATATGTTTGAGAGAGACATTAGATCTCAGTGTTTGTGTAAGATTTGAGTTGTATTTTTTTATTGTGTAATCCCTTAACATTATTATTTATGAATAATAATAATAATAATAATAATAATAATAATAATAATAATAATAATAATAATAATAAAGTTCATTATTTGGCAATACATGAGTGTGAATGTTTATTGTTATTTGTTATGCGATTGAGCATATCGAATAGAGAAGTAGCCCACTCACACGAGTGTTTACCTTAGTTTTGACAACGAGTTGATAAAAACTAAGATGAGATTATTTTTGAACATATGGTGAACTCAAGATCCTATTCAAAATAAAAGTATCATTTTGTTGAAAATACAAGATTAGTCTTGTTAAGGTGCAAAATAAAGACATACATGAGGTTGTATGCTTTGAATTAGGATCCAAATTAGATTAAGTTTAATCATATGATAAATTAAAAGTAACTATCATATTCTGCTGAAAGACAACAATAGTCATGAAATGGAAAGACTAAAGTTAGATGCTTTGGTGCGTCACAACCTTATACTTTTGTATGGTGTTAAAATACATTTTGTAAGATATGTGCTCCTTAAAGGGAAAGAAAGAATACTATAACACATGTTTCATACTATGCGTGCTTATATGATCGAGAGATGGGAATTTCATAAGTGAATTATTTCAATTTTTCCTAGTGTGAGATTATATTGAATAATAACCCTTAAAACCTTTTAACTTATTCCTGAAGTATGGTTCAATGTGGCTAGTTTAGTTAATCTCCAAAAGGCTATGGAATAATTCGGCCTAGCAGGTCTAATTAGAAAAGCAAGTTGAATCATGATGGATGGCATAAAATAAGAGGAGAAGATAGCCTTTCGATCACATTTAATGGTTTTGTGGTTCACTAGCATGCCTGTTATAGTCTTTATAAGTAGAGATATAATAATGAACACGAAAATTATTTTATGAGATGATGGGTTAAAATGGTAAATGTGAGAAGGCAATCTGGGATTAAGCATACGTGAAAAAAAAAATCTTGCTTTCACTTTTCGAGATGCTACATATCCCTAACAGGCATGTAGCACTAATGCTCTCGTTGTATGTTGATCACACGATCTATTTGCTTGTATGATTGGAGATGTTGATTGAAAAATATTCCGTCATGTGTGAGTGGGAGATGATAAAGTTTGGGTGCATCCATAACTATACAATAATTATCCTATTTAGTTTAGGGCAATTGATTCCTAATTAAAACAGGAATAAGAGTTAAATTAGGGTTTTAACTTTATTAACCTCTAAAAATAGAGATTTAGTAAACGTTTGTGGGGTTACTCTCTCCATCACAAAAATTCTCTCTATACTCCAAAAGGGCTTTTAGACTGTCTGTTGATTGCTTTCTTCTCGATGTGTGTGCTCGTAGTCAAAAGCCTGTATCAGTAATATGAAAGGAAAGATTATTTGCTTCCGCTCGTGTCAAGAAGAAGTAAACGCGTTTACCCGTATTTATTTAATTTATGCTATTTTTGGGTGTGTATATATATATATTCTTGAACCATAATATTTGTCATATTAAATCTATATTTAGACGAGATGTATATTACAATAAAAAGTTAAATCAAAATGTGTATTAAAATAAATATTTATAAACTCAATATAACAAATATAGAAGTTGACGAGTGACCCAATAAAAAAATATTATAATTAAAGACCTATAGATACTTTTGAAGATAATTCTTAATTCAAGAGCTATTGATAATTATTCATAATAAATGAATAAAATTAGACTAGAGAAAGCTCAAAAAACTTGTTTTTTGAGAACACTTCAGCAGTGTACATTGTCCTCATATACTAGAAGTCTTGTTCGAATGTCCGCATATATTTATGTATATATAGCAGGACATAGGCAGTCAGTCTAAGCAAGTGATATGAAGTCATCATTTTAAACTTAAACAAGTTGCGTCTTTCCATCACTTATTCCTTTGGCTTGGATAATTGACCTAAAGTCGTTGATTATAACAAAATCAAAATATTCAGCCGAAAAGAAATTTAATTTTTCAACTTGCAAAAGTGATGGACATGCACATTAGCTTTGGTTTTTTCGTGATACTTGCGCAAGCCAATGGACGGTGCACGTGTACTTCAATTTGTCAAGAGAGCATAACATTTTTTTGACAAAAGCCAAATATACCATTGGATTATTCAAAATAAATAATACTTGCCCTTAAACATTTTTTTTAAATTGGGTTATTTACATAAAAAAACCCCAATTATACAATATTTTTCAATGTTTGTATCTAATTTCAAAACCTTGCATTGTCAATATCAAATTTAGAGTTCCCTTTCAATTAAGGGACTCCATCGATAATTTCATTAAATGCTAACAGAACTTACTAACTCAGCTAAATAAATGGGTTTCACACGCCAATTAAGCTGCCACATCGCCTTCCTCTTTCCCAGCAAATTAGCGACGGTAATTTCCATTGCTAAAAGTATTTAATATTTAATTATTATTTCTATAATAATAATAATAATTTTAAATTTAAAAATTAATTATAAATTTTAATTAATGAAGTTCAAAAATTAAAGTATAAAATTAATTGTAAATTCCAATATAAAAATAATGAAAAATAAAATTATTTAATTATTTAATATTATATTTTTTAAAAAAATTATAAATTTTAATTGATTGAAGTATGAAAAATAATGTAAAAAAATAAGTTACAAATTCAATATAAAAAATAATGAAAAATTGAAAAACAAAGCAAAATTGCTGTCTTAAAATTCGAACCGGCATGGCTGGTGGGTAGTAAAGAAGTTTTGTCATTGAGCCTTCAATAAGCCTTTTATAATTTAATGCATTTAAAAAAATAAAAGGAAAAAAATTTAATATGTGTTTAAAAAAATAAAAGGAAAAAGTTGACAGGAAAAATAAATTAATTTGTATTTATAATATAATAATTTTTCATTATTATCTCCATTATTCTTTATTATATTTTTTAAATAATAATAATATGGTAATCATAATAAAAAAAAATCAAATATTTTTAGATGGAATAGCAACGAAATATTTCGTCGCTAATTTGCTTGGAAAGAGCAAGTTAATGTGGCAGCTAAATTGTTTCTTGGCAAATTTGCGACGGCAGTGTTCGTCTCTATTCCGTCGCTAATTTGCCAAGTCAGCAAGTTATGTAGCATTGAACGGAATTGTTGATTGAGTCGCTTAATTGAAAAGTAACTCTAAGTTTGATGTTGATATTGCAAGGTTTTGAAGTTAGTTACAAACATTGAAAGTCACCCTACCGTTGGGGGCTTTTTATGTAATTAACCCTAAAAAATTACTGCCAATGTGAAACAAACAAATTAATCACTATGAGTTGCTATAATCATCAGCAGTTAATTAAAGTGTAAAAATTTCAAACTTAAGTTTTTTTAGAAAAATAATTATAATTCTAGTTAAATATTTATGGCTTCTTTATAACTAAAAAAAGTGGAAAAGTAAGTAACCCACTCAGTGATGAATGCACTTTTGATGTTGTCAACAATTTTAGTCCAGACTAAATTTTACCCAACATAACCATAATGTAATACTTTATACTGTATATGTTAAATAACACGGATATGGAATGTTACTCTCTGTGTTAATTCAAAAAAATAACACTCAATCTTAAATTTTGATATATAACAAAACCTTCTAAAACCAATTAGTTTTAAACTTTTTAAAGTTTATATTTGCAAATCCAATTAATTAAAAACTAATAATATAGGTGTTTTATTTGGATCATAACAAACCAAATGTGTTTTACTTTAAAGTCAGAATCACATCTGGTGTTCTACGACGATTTTGGAGATTAAGATTTTTTAGGAAACAAATGTAAAATTATTTTTTGAAAATTCATGCACTCACATACAACTCATTCATTCCATTAAAAGATATTTTAAAATTATAGCTTGACAATTTAACTTGATTATTTGCTAAACTTTTCATATAAACACATCTTTGAAAAAGGAAAGAAATTTTAAATGATTTTCTGGCTATTGGGATTTATTAAAGGAAACAAAATTCAAAATTTTAATTCTTAAGGAACGTTTTTGAAAATAATTTTATATTTAACGACTATTTTATTTGAACTATAAAAAGATATTTTTGTTTAAGTGTTAAAATAAGTAAGTGAAACATACTTGATTTTGAACATTTCATTGTTGTACATTTCATTTCATTCCATCATCAACTGTCATAATCATATATCCTCAAAATGATTATCTTTTTTATTGTAACTATCTTAGGGAGATTTATCAAATAAACCATGTGAGATAATGTGAGGTTAGTTTACTAGAATATAAGCAAAGAAAGAAACTAGTAAGGGTTTAGATCTTTGACTTAGAAAAAAGATCAAGTGTTTAGATCCTTTTATTTTGGAAAAAAAGTGTTAAGTGTTCTAGAGTTTTTCACTTAGGAGAAAAACTTAGGTAAATATATTGTAACTGACTTTTGACTTTTGTCCGCTAAATAAGTCACACTAGAAAGAGAACTTTTAAGATGGGTTGTTTGAAGGAACAGATGTAGGCAGTGGTCGAATCTCCATAAATCATGGTATCAATTTATCTATTTAATTCCGTACTCTATATTTATGTTGTTTTATATTTAGTTGTTCTATATTTATGAGGTGCTTTATAGAACTATTCATAATCTGCCTGTGTTCTGCCATATGATCATATTAGATTTTTGCATAAATTATTTTGCAAGTATTAAATTGATTTTCGCTCATGGTAAATTTTGCCCATGCATGTATTAATTATTGGAAAAAAAATTGAGTAAAAATATTTTAATCTTAATAAGTTACTATTCATTAACAAAAAATCGAATAGAGTTTTTCCTAAAACAACACCTAACCTCCTACATGAAAACATAGTTTTTTCACTTGTATAATCGTTCATACATCACTTCTAACCATAGCAAACTCCAACACATTAGTTTCTTATTCTCCAATTCACAAATCTATTCAAACATTTACAAACTACCATATATCAAAATATCTATACATATCACATCTATACAAGAATTTTGACATTTATCATAAACACATATAATGCTCCATAAAAATAATCAAACTTTTTTATTCATTTAATAAATATCCAAATAAAATTTAAACTTTATTTTATACATGTCATCCCATCAAAATACAACAAAAAATAAAATATAAAAAATCAAAAAATTCATCGGTGCATCTACCTCGGGGTAGTTTCTTCATTGCACTTATTGGTAGATCCACCTATTCACCCCTTTTTTCTGTTCAAAAAGATTTATGTACCTATGGGTAGAAATAAAATCTACATGCTTAGTAAAAATTAATAGAATCCACCAATCTTATTTTTCCATAATATATATGCATTCATAATAGTTTAATTAAGCTAACAACAACAACAATATTATTTTATGCAAAAGAAATCATTAAATTCCAATAAATTCTATGAGAAATTATATAATACATGCATAAATTAGATATTACTAAGTTTCGTGCACTTAAATTTTTCTTTTCCCAATTTAAGCATATATTCTACCACTAGGTATATAATACACTAATTCATGCCATTCAATCACGCCTAAGAGTATTAAGGTTTCAAATCACATAATCATGCATAAATCAAATTGTTCAATTATTTATTTATTTATTTATTTATTTATTTATGACTATTGTCCAAATTTCTCAACTGGAATCAATTAGAGCAAGATACGAGAGATAACATGAGCGCTAGGCATATAAATACGAGTAGTTACATGTATAATTAATGGCAAACTTGCCATGTTGTGAGCACTGCTATGGATAATTATAAGCTCTTACGTGCACAATGTAAAGGCGCATTCACCAAGACAATTAGAGCAATTAAATATCAAATAGTGTAGCACTGCAAAATCTTGTATGGCATGCCAATTATATCCGTACCCTCGTTCCTAACCAACTTATTAGTGGCAATAATGGCTTATTAATTATTTCATTTAGACACTTAATATGCATTATATTATTCTTACTTAATTCATATTAGCAAATTTCTCACATTTTCATAATGTTTAGCTTTCACATTAACATTGGCATATCTGTGCTTATAAACCATTTCTCATAATTAATTTCATTTACACGCTATTTTGATTTCTTAGCATAATTATCAAACAATAATCACCTTCTATGTTCAATTCTCACCATGCATATAACCAATTACATCCATGTACAACATACATATCATTGCCAATCTTAAGACTCATTAATTCAAATCATTAATCTTCAATAATAATTTTTCCATATACTAGCATTTCTAATATATCCATAGTTTTCTACTCGAGCATTATTTTACATATGTTTATATAAGCATTATTTTACATAACAAATATAAATAATTTCCATAACTCTATATTACAACTCGTTTAAGCAAAACGTATTCAAACCTAACAAACCAAGTTTCTACATTATCTCATAGACATTTTGCAAGCCCCGATGTATTGAAATTTCAAACTAAAACTTGTAGCACATTCTCATGGGAATTTGGCCATTATGATAAATTATTCATTACATTTTAGAACAATTCAATTGTGTTTTAATCCTTACTTAGTTTTGTTTAGGTTTACTTTCTTTTAGTTTGTATTTTTGTTGTGTTTATATGTGTTTTTCAATAATTTATGTATTTTTGTAGGTATTCTGAGCTGTATTCAAAAGTGAAGGCTATTGAGGATTAGATTGGAGAAAGTTTATGATTATAGTCTAGCCACACTGTGTTGCTTGCTAACCACGGGTTTGGGAGAGCCTCAATGCCACATTCATGTTCCAAAAGCATGCCATAGGAGTGGCAGTCCTAGCTACACTAGTGTGCTTGAGCACAACGTTCCATAGCGAGCCACAACCGTTTTACCATACAATATGGCCATGTTGTGAGCTTACCATGGCTATGTTATCATTGATTGTTCGAAGGTGATGACGTTTATCCTTAGGTTTGTTCAGCAGAATTCCAAAAGCCTAGCACCCATGGCTATGTTGTAGCATTGGCCATGGTCTTATTGCATCACAGAACTGGCTTTTAGCTGTAACACCTTATATTTGATTAGATGATTAAGCCGGATAAGAATGTTACAACAATTCTATGTTACATAAATATATAAATAACAAAATACCTTCTAAAAATCAGTAGTACTCCAAATTAATATTATTCATTTTTACAGAATTTCAGCAGAGTTTTATCGTAATTCTGCCTATCCCCCTACAAATAAACTATTTTATTACACTTTTAAAGTCACATATCTACTCCAAAATTCTGAATCAAACTCAAACACAAGTTTTTTCCCACCTACAATGTACATCGAACCATACGTTTCCAAGCAATTTCCATGTCCATCAGCATTCAATACTTAATTCCATACACGCACATATAAAATTTAATAATGTACATGTCAGTAACTTATTACGCTTATTTCTAAATTAATTACATACAATACATAGATTTTCTATATAAACAATATTAAAACATAATAATTAATAATTTATTACAACTATTTGATAAAAAAAAACTCAATTTACTACAATACACCAAAAAAACTACCTATTGAGTGTACGTGCCAACCCAAATAGAAATTTTAAAACACATAATAGAAGAGCTTTTGCACCCAAATTTTGATATGACTCCAGATATCAACAGTTTCATCAAATTATTCTCCCGATCTCAAGAACACTTTTCTTCAATCTATGCACGAAAAGTAACCATGTGTTAAGTTAAAAGTTTAGTGATGGACTACCAAATTTACCTCTACAATTATAAAATATATAACATACAACTAAAAATTTGTATACACATTGCACAAAATTCACTAATTGCTGGTTCATAATTGATAACCATGGAAAAAACGTTTCTCAATGCCCAATTAGTTGGCCCAATTGCACTGGTAGGGCTCAAGGCCCATTAGCAAAAGGGACAACGTGAGCTGGAAGACAAGACAGAAGGGCACGATGTCCGATTGGACTGATGTGATGTTGTGTCCTATCAATCCATTGACAAAAGCTAGTGTCCATACATTCCACCTGCTCCCTATCACATCATCGCTCACCTGCTCCAACTGTCAGTTATCACGTCCTAAGGTACTCAAGTACCCCTCCTTTATCTCCTATAAATAGCAAAATGAGTAATGGCTCTAGGTATTGAACATCTAAGATTCTCTCTAGAAAGCTATTAACTTAAGCTTCAAAGTGCTAATGCCTGGTCCGATCGGGCACTCCTTCTTGCAGGATCAGTCACCCGATTGGGCAAACCAGCTACTAGTTCTCCTTTTCAGATAAAGTCATTTTTGGCCTTATCATTTGGTGTTTTTATTGAGAGGCATAGCAGGTTCAAGATCCAATGAGCACACGGCTTCTAGAGAGTATGATTGCAACAGTCAGGGCAGATCTAGGCCCTCAGAGAGAAGAGAGAGATCTCCCAAATCACCTATCAGGGATAACCTCCTTCCGAATTTCAACAATGTAGTTATGCGGCAGCTGGAAGATACCCCTATTACTATCAGGGATATACACGTCATTCTTAGTGACTTCATTAAGAGCATCATCCAAATGCTGAAAAAGGGAAAAATGCCAAAGACTTCTGAAAGAGGCCACGAAATGGATTTCATGGCCGAAAACTTCGAAAGAAGGAGAAATCAGAGAATCTCCATAAACGAGCCACGAGCTAACGACAATAAAAGAGCGGAGGTCAGAACTTCAGGCAGGTACGATAAAGGGAAGGGAACAATGTCCTTAAGCAGAAACTCTCCATATATGCCCAGTAGATCCTCCAACTCATCCATTGGGGATGATCTCTCATTCATTAGCACGTCAAATCGCAGCCACATGAAGGGATGGAGACACGAGTTTGGCTCAACATCCATGAGCAGGGGGACAAATAGTTCAAGAAGAAACTCAAGCAGTTTGGGTTGATTAGCCCTAGAAGATGAGAGGTCTTTTCAAAGGTGAGCCACAAAAAATATTTGAATTCCCAAAAATAAAAACTTAAAACTCCCTTTTAACCAGACACATACCAATAGCAACAAAAGAAACCCATTTTGGTTCAATCATCCAAGGGTTTTGAAGAATCTCTACATCTTTATAGCGTTTTTACCTAAAAGTAAATCATCTAGGGAGATAACCTTCTATCTTGATTTTTTTAAACAGTTGGTTCATCCATTCATTTATTGAATATGGTGAATCAACCCATTTACCTCCTTTAATGTTCTTATTCTTTCTTTTTTGGGATTTTGATTAAATAAATATTGTCTATGTGGTGTATGCTTGATTAGGTGTTTATCTATATGTTATTTAGACCTACCTTATATATGCTACAAACAAATGGTTATCATGTTTTTACCTTGTTTATGTTCTTATTTGTTAGATGGGTAAGTCTTTATTGAAAATAAAAATGCGTTTTAACGTTAGATCATTTGCTTTTAGTCTTGTTTGATTTTCCCTTGGTATGCTATAATATAGGTTTGGGGTTTATGTCTTTATATTTAAAAAAGTGATTTTAAAATAAAAGGTGAGATTTTGAAAATGTTGTTTGGCTAGGATTTTGGATTTTCAAGTTCACACGGCCACGTGTTTCTTCATAATAATGGTCATGTGACTCCTTTACTTGGATCCAAATTCCTAACGCCAAAGGCAAAACGGTCGTATCTTCTTCTATAGATATGTTTGTGTGGTTCCCCTAGATTTTTTCCTCCTTTCTTTTCTTCTCTTTCTTCCTTAGTTAATTTAATTCTTTTCTCTATTTAATCACATATTTGTGCGATTTGATTCTTTTCCTTCATCTATTATATATTGTATGTTGTATTTAACATTTATGATTTATTTATTGCTTGATAGATAATTGAAATTTTTAAACATATAAAACAAATAATCAGAGGATTTATATTAATTAATTTGTATTTTATTAATAAAATGTATTTTAATTTTTCCTTAATCAAAAGTCATAGTTCAAATAATTTCAATAAGACCAATGTCCCCAATTTCCTAAAATTTCATGAAGGAACTAAAATTTTATTAATCTTCTTTGTAGATGTCATGCACAAATATCTGAAAGAGTTGGGATAAAACTAAAAATTTTAAAAATTCACTAAACTCAAAATTAATCTATGTCATGAAAAAAATTAATTAGAATTCAGAATCAATATTTGGTACAGCCCTACAAGATATTCAATTCCCAATTTATTTTGGGTGACGACTCCACAACCTACCACATGTTGCTTCAATCTCATTCCAAGTCATTCATTAGCAATATAAGAATTATTTAGAATGTTTTTTCATCTTTTGAGATTTGAGTTGGGCAAATTAGATTAAATTTTTTACTATTCTACAGTAACCGATATTAATAAAATGGCTTTCATTCCCATAAGGTGAAAGATCTAAAGCTGCAAGCATGAACAATAGGGTTGATTAACAATGTGGACATACATAGATTGACAATTTATATATACATGTGTCTAACAAGTGTACTAGATCGACTAGTAATATAGAAAAATATCACTACAAAAAAACTACAGATTATTCCGTCGCTAATTAAAATTAGCGATGCCGCGACGAACAGTCGCTAATATATTAGCGACAGATTTCAAATTCAGTCGCTAATATATTAGCGACATTTCGTCGCAAATTTTTAATATTTCGTCGCTAATTTATATTCCTATTTAGTCACCGAATTATAATAATAATATTTAGCGACTGATTTCCGTCGCTAAATACAAATTTAGTGTAAAATTTAGCGACGAAATAATTCATCACTATTTTTAGTCGCTAAAAATATTTTTAATATCAAGGAATTAGCTACGCCAAATTCCGTCGCTAACAATGCAGCAGAATTTATTTTTAATATTTTATTTTTTATTATTTGCAATATATTTTTTTTGTTATTATTATTATTATTGTAATCTCCAAAATTTAATTTATATAAATAACAATCCACCAATATTATTACATTAAAAAATATAATATTAAAACAATATATTAAATTTTGTAGTATAATATGATTACAAAAAGAATAAAAAAGAAACTAATCCATGTGTTGATGGAGCTTATTACATTAAAAAATATAATATCACAAAAATATATTAAATTCTGTTGCACCACCGAGCAGGTGGATTTGGCCAATGAATGACCATACATCAACAAGTTCAGTAGCCTTTCTATTCTTGCTACCTTTTCCACTCTTTACCTCCTGAAGCCCTAAATTGCAGACAAAGATGAAGAAAACCACAACAAATGCAGTTAATGTTAAAAAACAATCCATAGTTAAAGATTCACACATAAAATTGAAATTCCAGTATATTTATAGACTTTAATTTTTGACATCAAATCCATAGTTAAAGATGCACACTAAGTATTCTGGATTTAGGTACAATACATTATTTAAAAAATTTCTCCTACAATTTTTCTAACCAATAAGCACTTCTGGAAACAATATCCAATCACATAATCTCCTTATGGCCATATATACCACATAATGCATTGGTCATTACTTTATAATCATAAACTATTAAATTTAGTTTATATAAGGGTGACTAAGGAAATTTATTCATCTTAATACACAACTTACATCTGCTGTCAGGAGGTCAAGTTTCCAAAGGTTGTGGAGGCATTGGACCTGTGAGATTTCCAAGCTGTAGAGGCACTTAATGGATACATTCTGATCCAAATTCCTGCATCATAATTGAGTGATTCAATTAAGGATTTTTTTTTCTAAATAAATAGTAATGACTTACAAGTTCATTAGCTCCTTAAGCTCAAAAAGTTCACTGGGTATATTAGCTCGGTACATGAAAGCATACATGGACATGATCTAGAAGCAACAAAATAGTTTTAAATGTCTTTTAATGATGCATAAACATCCTGGCTCAATGCACCTATTTATTTGTAACATCATCATAATTGGCATGTGGATAATCAAAAGCCAATTTAGTTCTCTAATTAAATAAGCAAAAACAAAACTAAAGATTTAAAGGATGACTAATGAACAGAAATTGTCAACGTGAACATTTGCAAAATTTTGAAGAAATAATTTCAAACTAATTGTTCCATTACTTGAGGGGCAAAATTTCAAAATAATTTCAAACCAACTTACACGGTACAATAAATATAACCAGCAAAATCAAAGCACGACAATGGAACAATACAATTGTCAATTAGTAAAAGATGATGCTTGGTTGAAGCAAGTATAGGAAATAAAAGCTCACGCTTAACTAGTGCCAACACTAAGGATTTAAGGTATATGTGAAGTAATAATAGCAGTATGCTTTTAGAAAAGCAATAATATGGATATGGTCTTCTAGAGCAACATCAAGACAAAAGAAAAGCATAAGAGCGACATCATAGCCAAAGACTTGTTTGATAGAATGCCATTATTATGCTTTTCTTTAGTTTACTAGTCCACCTTTCTCCATATCTTCTTTGCTTTTCGAAAGGAAACTTCTACATTTTTTTTTTATCAATGTCATTGATGAAAGCTTTATAAAGCACAGGAAGAGTACCAAAAAACCTATATACTCCTCAAAATTGTAGTTATTAACTGGAACCTTCCAACTTAAATATTTAACTATCCACTAATTGATTCTATGGGTTATCCGTGAGTAAATTCTTACAATGTTGTTTAGAAATAATAGATGATAATAATAGATACCAAAGAAACCCCTAGATAAGTATTTGTCGTCTGCTTAGCTTGAAATTTACACATTTGAATTATTATATATTTTTCTTCACTAGAAATTACTGGATACTAGTTCTATCATCCTTTGGGACAATTGGTACTTATTTTAAGACATGTTGTCTTTATAAAGAAATAGTTTCTTCTAAAAGAAGATAGTATGAGTTATATTAAACTTTAAGTTTTAAAGTACATATAGACATGAATTAACTAATTGATCTAGAACCCATTACTCATGCAAATACGATAATAACTGAACCTAGTGATACATAGGTTCCTCGTAGGCCTACTAGGATACAAGTAGCTCTTAAGAGATATCGATTCTCATCATTGAGTATATCATATATTACTCATTGAGGATGATGAACCCACTATTTATGAGGAAGTTCTAAAGAAGCATATGGCTTTCAGTTCTCCTTGCAGCCTAAAAACTCCTTTAGAGTGGTTCAAAATATATAGTTTTCAAATATATACAGATGTTAAAAGCAAATTCTATTCAACTCTTAGGAATTTTCAAGTAAGAATTATCAGGAGAAAACAAATTTTAAATGATCTATTAATATTTGCTGTTGACTTCTAATCTCCCTTTTCTTCTTGTCGTTCTTTCTTTCCCCTCTCTCTCTCTTCCTTTTTTATTTTTCCACAACTTTAATTTGTTTAAGGATTCAACATATTCAAAGAGAGAAGTTGAGAGATTTTTGGGTGAATGAGTAAATAAGTTGAAATGACATTATGAAAATTGAAATAATGGTTAAATATGAAGAAGGTGCAGTAAAAAAAGCACATAAAGTATAAGGAAGTATTTATTTATATTGCAGCAAATTTCAACCTCAATTCCATTAACACAAATGGAAACTTCTATCTTATTAACCAATACAATTTATTGTTCTTTAATTATCTGATAAACACTTAAAAACAATTAAATCTCAAATTTCATCATGTAACTCCATCTTAAATAATTCAATTCAATTCAGGAATTACACATATAAAAATAAATTCTCATAATTTACTATTTATATTAAACTTAATTCCTATAGTCAACCACACACATTGGCAGAGATGTATATTCAACATACAATAAATTTTCCATTAAATCTTAAAATTTATTTAACTAAATTTGAAGAAGTTCATTTCAGTATCCCATACCGAAAAATCGAAGCCCAGAATGCTCTCTCTCCATTCTACCTCGCCGGAGCCTCACCAGAGATCCGTCAGAGACACGCCGGAAAGCTACCGAAGTCGTTCATTGGGAGATCAATCCACCTGCAACTTCCAGGCGACACTCACGCGCCTCTACGTTGCCATCGTTCATCGGGAACGGAGCTTGAAGATCCTGTCCTCACCGTCGCCAATGTCCCTGTTGCCAGCGAGTGGGGAGAAGCGGCAGCAACTGAAGGAACCGCCACAGCCTTGGGATCCCACCGGTGCCATCAGCTCCCTCAACCGCCGTCGAGAACCACCAGAAAAAGAGAAAAAAAAACTACGGTGGTGATGGGGGGAAAATCGGAAGAAGAAGGAGCTAAGGAGAACGGCGCTTGTGGGGATGATCGGAGGTGGCATGGCTGTGGCGTGGTGGTTCGAGCCTCGCCGGCGTCATGAGCAGCGGCGACCAGCAAGAATGGGCTCCCCTCCTTCCTGCTTCCCTTTCCCGTTCCCTGCTCTCCCTTTCTTTTTCTATTAACTGCTTTCTTTTTTAATTTAAACCACACACACACTTAACTTTTTTTGTTTTTGTTTAATCCTACCAACTATTCTTTTTTATTTATTTATTATTTTACTTTATTTTGTTTTATATGTTTCAATAGTTCTTCTAGAAGTCTCAAGATATTATTATTGTTATTATTGGGGCGTTTAACAATTATAATTCAATCTATATATTTAGTTTATTTTATTTAATCTCATTATTTAATATTCATTTTATTATTATTATTATTATTATTATTATTATTATTATTATTATTATTATTATTTCTCTCATATAACTTAAATTATGTTAATTTGTGATTTAATTAAAAAAAATAATTTTATTTACTCTTAATATCATTTTAAATTATTTATTTATTAATATTTATCGAGTCAGTCCGATTATTATTCGGATAACTCCAAGTTCGGGTGTTACACAAATATTAGAGAGAGAAGAACAAGGAGCCCTTAATTGCAACTTCTATCCAAAGCAAATCGGATAGGGTTAGAAAGCAGCAAATAACATGATCTTCACCATTCAAAATTAACGTCTTGTTTGCACATACTCACCAAAAATTAGGCCGATCTAACGGCAAATGATTTTTCGATTGTCTTCACATACAAAATTGGTCATTATATAAAAAATTCAAAAAACAGCCTATTTTTTGCAACAAAAACTGAATATACAGATCTTAAAAACTAATCTTCACCGTCCAATATTAACAACAAGGAGTTTCGAACGTACTCACTAAAATTCAGGCCAATCTAACAGCAAATGATTTTTCCATTGTTTTCGTATACAAAACTGGCCATTACATAAAAAATCAAGAAAATAGCCTCTTTTTTGCAACAAACATTGAACTTACAGACCTTAAAAACTAATCTTTACCGTTCAAAATTAACAACAAGGAGTTTTGAACATACTCACCAAAAATCAGACCGATCTAACGGCAAATAATTTTTCGATCGTCTTCACATACAAAACTGGTCATTGTGTAAAAAATTCAGAAAATAGCCTTTTTTTGCAACAAAAACTGAACTTACAGATCTTAAAAACTAATCTTCACCGTCCAAAAATAACAACAAGGAGTTTCAAATGTACTCACCAAAAATCAGGCCAATCTAACGGCAAATGATTTTCCGATAGTCTTCGTATACAAAACTAGTTATTACGTAAAAAATCCAGAAAATAACCTCTTTTTTGCAACAAAAACTGAACTTACAAACCTTAAAAACTAATCTTCACCGCTGAAAATTAACGAAAAGGAGTTTTGAACGTACTCACCAAAAATCAGGCCAATCTAACGGTAAATGATTTTTCGATCGTCTTCGTATACAAAACTGGTCATTACGTAAAAAAATCCAGAAAGTAGCCTCTTTTTGCAACAAAAACTGAACTTACAGACCTTAAAAACTAATCTTCACCGTTCAAAATTAACAAAAAGGAGTTTTGAATGTACTCACCAAAAATCAGGCCAATCTAACGACAAATGATTTTCCGATCGTCTTCGTATACAAAACTGGTCATTACGTAAAAAATCCAGAAATAACTTCTTTTTTGCAACAAAAACCGAATTCACGGACCTTAAAAACTAATCTTCACTATTCAAAATTAACAACAAGGAGTTTCGAACGTACTAAACAAAAATTAGGCTGATCTAACGGCAAATGACTTTTCGATCGACTTCACATACAAAATTGGTCATTACGTAAAAAATCTAGAAAATAGCCTCTTTTTTGCAACAAAAATTGAACTTACAGACCTTAAAAACTAATTTTTACCATTTAAAATTAACAACAAGAAGTTTCAAACATACTCACCAAAAATCAGGCTGATCTAACGGCAAATACTTAATCGTTGAATCTTTACTTACACTATTTCTTATAAAAGCTGTTCAATTTGTATTTGAAGATCCAACCAAACTGTAAATATGCAGATTCAAATGGACTATATATTTGGATTTATCAGATAATATCTTAACTTATTTATTAATCTGGCCATGTTTAGAATTTCAAAGCCATTTCTCCATTTTTAAATCAGTAAGTTTACTCAGTCTTCCATAACACTCAATTAGGTAACCGCGGTAGTGAAGTTAAATGGTAAGGATGAGTTTAGATGGAGCTTTGAATATTTAGAAAAATAATAGAAATAAAATTGAAAAGTGTGTATGTGTGTGTGTGTGTGTATATATATATATATTAGAAAATGTATTCATTTAGAAAAATAATAGAAATTAAATTGAAAAAATTAAATTAGAAAATTTATTCATATTGACTTGTATGAGTTTAAGTCTTGGATTGAACTCTATTGTATTATTCAACTAAATAATAAATTAAGCTTAAATCATATACGTATTAAATTGAAACAGTGGAGAGATGTGGCGGAAGAGAAAATGTTATTTTTATATGTAGGGTAAATTTTTGAAATTACTAAAATGCCCCTACCAAAATTCATCATTTTATCCTTGTATTCAAGGATAATTTTATAAATATATATTTTAAATTTTTTAATAATTTAAAATTTGCTCAAAATTTTAACAAAATAAAAATAAATTATAAATTTTTCATAATCATTTTAAATGAAATAATAAACTTTATATTATTATTATATAAATATAAATATTTATTATTTTTCATAATATGACTATATAATACTTATAACAATTACTTTATTATTATTATTAAAATGTAATTTTTTTAAATAAATAAGTTTATATTTGGGGATAATTGATACATAAATCATGGGAGTGAAATTTAAAAACTTATTTTTTAATTTATTTGCGACAGATTAGCGACTAAATACATCCGTCGCTAATCGTATTATAGCAACAAAATACTAATTAGCGACCGATATATCCGTCGCTAAACCATCGCAAAAAAAGCGCTAAATTTTCCCGCCAAAATTAGCGACTAAAATTTTAGTCGCTAAAATTTCTGGAACTAATTTCCTGAATAAAAAATTATAAAATTTAGCGACGGAAAAATTTGTCGCTAATTCCGTCGCAAAACAGGGCGCGTATTCTTCCTGCCGATAATTAGCGACTGTTTATTAATTCCGTCGCTATTTCGTTGCAAAAAAATAGTAAATATCATTCTCGCTACGCAATTATAAAACAGTCGCTAATCCGTCACAAAATTAGCAACGAAAATTGTGCCGTCGCTAATTGGCAGTTTTCTTGTTGTGTATAGATTAATATCCTAAATATTGAAGCCAAGAAAAATTTGTGTATGTATGAAAGATCCTAGACTTTTAGAATGAAAACTGTGTGTGAGAGAGAAAAGAAATCTCAAAGTTATAATGGTGAAGATTTAACTAAATTAAAGATAGAAATTTAAGTAACCAAACCAAAATAAACAATTAGAGATTAAATCAATTAAACTAAAACAAAAGCACGTAAACAAGAGAGATAAAATCAATATTAAAGACAACTTTCACTAAAAGATTATTCACCTTAACTTATATTATAATGACTTAATCAAAAAGGAAACACAAGTGATCATGACTAAATCAAATGAATAAAGACAAGATATCTTAAAACAAGAATATCGTTTTAAGCATTAAACCTATCTTGTTAAGAACAATTCAACACTTAGCATAAAAATCTGATTTTAACCTTCTAAATGTCTGTTAAACTCTTTTGTAAGCAAATTTAACTTTCACATATTATTGATTTCAACTCTTCTTAGTCTCAATTTACCATTATCAATACACAATTACACCTAACTTAGAATATAATTATGTATTAATACCAATAAACCAACCTAAAAACATGAATGCAAACTAATAGTCATGCATAAATAAATCATTAACTATTAATTAAAGCAAGTTAATAATCAAAACATGAATAACCAAAGGTAAGAGTGTGCCCAAAATCAAGAAATAATCAACTTGCATAACATTAAGCATAAATTATGTCATTACAATATAAAGTCAAGGATTCAAGTATCATTTAACAAAAGTAAAAGAAACTACTCACTACTCATCTTGAAAAATAAAGCAAAAGTAATAAGAATATTTGAAAACATAAAGATGAAGAAGCTTCCTTGATAACTCTATAAAGAGAAACAAAGAAGAACTTAAACCTGAGCAATTGACTAAAGAAAAACTAAATTAAAAAACAAGTAAAATTCGTATCTAATTGCCTCTCTATATGTTGCTTTGGTACCTTGAATATTCTTTTATAAGCTTCAAATAAAAAATTTGGACCTTAATAAAGTTCCTAATCCATGTTGAATTGGAGTTCTACTCAAATAGGAAGCTTTATTTCGTGTTTCTCTTTATGTCACTTGGGGAGAATAATGAAAATCACTCAGCAGAGTGAAGTTTTACTGGAGGCACCAAATTCATATCATTTTATATGTTTTTAAGAACTATAAATTCTTTTTTTTTAAATAAAAATAATAATAAAATGAAAAGACATTTTATTTTAATAAAATATGACAAGCATTTTATGAAATTAATAATTAATTATTTTTTTCTATGTAAAAAAGTTAAATCGACGTTTGAAGGATGAGTAGAGTATATGAAAAAAATTCCTCTCAACTTTGTTAGCTGGAAACGATCCGAGTAATTTCCCTTCCTAGACCAAGTAGAATAAATAATTGTTTAGTAATATAGCCAGGTTTGATTTTTTGGGCTAAAACAGCATTTGAGTCCATGTCACAAAAGATTTCTACATGCAAGTCTTCAATCATATCCAACTAGACACCTAAACTATAAATTTTTGTCCTCATAAGAAAACAATTATCAATGTTTGGTACCAACGTCTTCAAAAACACAATTATAAGAAAGTAATAAAAAAGAGAGAGGACCTATTATAATGACTTGTCAAAAATCATGCCCCTCGTACAGCTATTATAGAGCCCATTGAATAAGCCATGCTAGCTGATAAAGCTTAAAATGTCTTTATCCTGTAAGGAGGAGAGTAGGCAGTTGAGAATACGGTTGGATGGTGAAACCTGCAAAATGGAGTGCCCGGTCGGACCCGGGCGTTAACACTCCGAAGCTTAAGTTAGTAGCTTTTAGAGAAAGAGTGCTTAGAGAAAGAAAGTCTCGGATGTTCAATACCTGGAGTCTTTGTATTTTTGGCTATTTATAAGAGTCACTTGGAGGGGTACTTAAGTATCTTGGGGGAGTGATAATTGGTAGTTGGAGCAGGTGAGTGCTGATGTGACAGGGAGCAAGTAAAGGCACAGGCATTTACTTGTGTCAATGGACTAAACAGGACAGCACGTCCCATTAGTCCGATCGGACACTGTGCCTTTTTGTCTTGTCTTTTAGTTCACACTCTGCCTTTTAGTTGATAGACTCTGGGCCTTGCCAAGCCTTATTGTGCTGGCTTGATTAGGCCTTGGAAATATTTTTTCCATAGTTATCACTTGTCCCCCCTTCAAAGGGTCAGATTAGGCGATTTGAGCCTTTTGGCGGGATTTTTGAATTTTTAGAAGACGCTCATTCGAAGAGACGTTTTGTTCAGCTCAAACAGATGTTATGCATTTAATGCCTGTACACGTGCTGAGGGTGACGCTTTATTCTCTGTTATGCATTTAACTCCTGCGCATGTACCGAGGGCGATGCTTCATTCTCTACTATACATTTAACTCCTGCGCATGTGCTGAGGGCGATGCTTCGTTTAGTTGTTATGCGCTTAATGAATTGGAGACACGTGGTAATTATCCAGTAGAGAGACGGCTGGATAATTTTAGAAGCTTAGAGCTTATAAATAGGTAATTTTGGGGCGAGTTTTCTCATTTCTTAGGAAAATTCTGCCATGCCTTTTCTCACGAACTTTGCCATGTCAACAATTTCGGAGTTTTTGTAAGATTATCCAAGTAATTCCTTATTCACAATATCGCTTTTTTACTTCTCTCCTTCATCAAAGATGACTCCAAGTAGCATTAAATCTATAGGGGGAGTTTTCTTGAGGCTTATAAAGACTGTGAGACTGCGACTCATCCTTCAAAACTCATGAAGGCAGAAGTGGATGAAATCCCCACACAATACAATATGCCTGCTGAGATTTATGCGATGGTTCGCCCAAATTCCATGGTGATGAAAGAGGGGATGCATAGGCATGAGATCAGTAAGCCGCTCATTCGCCATTTGCGGACACAGCCTCAGAGACAATATAACATAAGTTTTTTCCATGTTATTGGAAGTTGCAATAGCTTTTTGGACCATGCCTCTTTCAACATGCTTCAATTTTATACTATGATCTTGGCCAGATTCTGTGGACTTTCCAATTACTATATTATCACTCTACAAACTGGAATCAATATGAGGGAAACTATCACCATCAAGGCTATCGATATGTTCGATTTTGCTCAATATTAGCCTCAGAATTTGTATTGTCGCCAAAATTTTGCCTCTAATCGATCGAGTATGAGGTGTTTGGGCGTTGGAATCCTCATTTTCGTACTCAATGACGGAAGACCTGATCAGGCTCCGAAGAAGTTTTCGAAACGCAGCTTTTTTTTAGTGGTTGTCTTCTTTGCTTGCTAACTTGTAAGAACTCTTCATAAATGAAAGTCGATTTGCCTACAAATCTCATTTTGGACAAAATTTTGTCATGAAAATAGCTAAGGAGAATAATCATTATCAACCATGGAGAGCGTATGAAATCAAACATGGAGAATGCATAAAATTGACTAAGAAGAATACTTTCTAAATTTTAATGTGCTTTTCAAGCATTGCAGTGCATGACCATTTTGGGATCTATGATCATTTAATTCAATCGGATTTAATATGCCTTTTAGGCATCGCTAGTGTTGTGATTTAGATTGATTGCGTTGAGCACAATAGGTAACTTTTTAGTTTTTGATCTTGACTGAAGTATTATCTGATCGGAGAATCATGAATGACGAATGACCTTTTGGTCTCGCATTATCTTAGGCTCAATATGAACATCGAGCCTAATGGAGGGACTTATCTTAAATGAATGGACTTCAACTTTATCATCTGTGGTCGTGTCAAGCCTAGCAGATAAGTTGCACCATATTGATTCATCGATTGGGATGTATCATCGATCGGAATTAAGCCTTTAGTTTTATGATGGATCGCTCGCTCACCAACTGGGTAAGAGGTATTTAGGTGTTGGGGCCCTTGTCTCGCGTACATAATGGTGGGGGATCCGATCGGACTATACAGACATTGTCCTCTTAAGAGATATTTTGTTCCATCAATGGCTTTATGGAGATTATCCACTAGGAGATATTTTGGCCAATCAATGGCTTTATGGAGATTATTCGCTTATTTTCTTAGGAGATATTCTGGCCAATCAATGGCTTCATGGAGATTTGGCGATTTGGCATTTTCTTCTAAACTTTCGCATTTTTGATTTGGGATAGACATTGAACCTAGTGAATGAGTCAATGGAGATCAAATGGAAATTTCTTGCATTTTCGATTTGGAATAATATCAAACCTAGCAGATGAATTCGAAATGGAGAAAAGCTTTCGCATCTTGGGCTTAGGACGAACATCGAGCCTAGCGAGGGAGCTGTACTTATAATATCATGATCAGATTATGCCAATCAAATTTAGAAAATCATTCAGAATTTTCATTGATTGAAATAAGACAGACAACCTGTAACATCCTCGAATGATCACTTGCAAAAATTATCCACTTTGGGCCTTGGCCTTTACGATTTTAAAATGCGTCTACAAAGGAGAGGTGTCTATAGCCTAAAAAGGACTACTTCGTTCTCCTCTCCAACCGATGTGGAATATTACAATCCACCCCACCTAAATAGGCCCAGCATCCTCGCTGGCTCGAAGGCCCAGTATTACGCTGGCACATGGTCTGACCCCCAGTTCTGATACCAACTATAACGTCTTCGAATAATCGCTTGCAGAAATTATCCACTTTGGGCCTTGACCCTCACAGTTTTAAAATGCATCTGCAAAGGAGAGTTGTCCATAGCCTTATAGGGACTACTTCGTTCTTCTCTCCAACTGATGTGGGATATTATACAACCTACAAATAAATATCGAACCTAAAAAAAAATAAATGAAAATGTACCTTTTTTCCAAAGATGGAGAAGAAATGGAGAAGACTTTCTTTATTGAATGTTAATTTATACATGATTATACTCAGTACTTCTTCAGTAATATGACATTCTAGCTTTCGAAGATGTTCGACCCTTCAAGGGCCCTGAGTCTATAGGTATTGGAGCTAAGGACATTGGATATTTCATAGGGGGCCTTCCTAGTTTGGCATGAGCTTCCCATTTTCGGCATTTCTCATGCCTTTATCTTTTTTTCATGCACAAGATAAATCATATTGAGGGTTCTTAGCTTTTTGAGTTACAGTTTTTAGCGATTCTTTATTTGTAGACAGCGATCATGACATAGGCGTCTTTTCTTCTTTCTTCTATTAAATCCAAATGTTGGCATCTATCTCAGATGCTCACCCGTTTAAAATAGGAGGTAGAATGATAGGATAAGATACCAATCTCTTCAGGTATTATTTCCTCGGAGCTGTAGACAAGAGATGATGGCATTTTATGGATGTCGGCTCTTAGAGAGGTCCTGAAAGACCATAAGACGGTTTGCCAGTTGTTGAGTCTAGTTGTCCTTTTTCCTCACTCGATCGTTTCTTTAAGCCTTCCAAGAGTATTTGATTAGAGGCCTGGCTTATCCTATCGCTCTGTGAATGGGTGATAAAGGCAAAACTTAAGGCTGAAGTTGAGGTTTGGGGACCGAGATGTCGAATTGCTCGCCATTATCTACAATAAAAATAAAGGGTAAGTCGTACCTGTAAATGACATTCCTTCATACGAAGTTTTTACTGGAGGTTCTGTCTCAATTCGTTTGGAGAAGTGGTCCACGGTGATACGGAGGAAATTTTGCCAGGATACTCCAATCGGGGAGCATGACTTCTACCTGATCGGTATATAAGTCGGATCCTTATTAAGCTGGTGAATGATTATATTATGGTCGAATCTGGTGGTGTCTTTCGTCATTTAGGCAAAGAATGCCCGATGAATCACCAAAACTTGAATGGAAGCCTTCTCGACCTCCTCACCCATGCAAAATGTCTATTTGAACGTTTTTTCCTTTTGCAAGTGTCTTTGTCTTGATTTCTTTCGTAGGATCCATTCTTTGCCCCTGCGCCTGTTCGGATCATCCTACCATTATGGCCTCTTTCTGGAGCTTTATCGTGGCAATATATGATTCCTGGAAACCTTTTGATCACCCCTTAGAATAACGACTCCTCCCCTGGTTGGGATTTTAATCACCATGTATCGAATGCTGGTGATAGCTCCAGTTTGAAAGAGTAAAAGCCTGCCAAAAATGACATTATAGGCAAACGTCATATCGATAACCATAAAAGTTACCTTGCAGGTGTGGACTAGCATCTCCTGGCCAAGCTCGATGAAAAGCTCGATAAATCCTACCACTGGAACGGTAGCATTGTCGAGCCCTATCAGTGGTATGGCATTCGGTTTAAGTTCTTCGATCGACAGACCCATGGCCTTATAAGCTTGGAGGGTAAGCACATTTACCGCACTTCCATCATTCACCAATATCCTCCTCACATCGAAGTTATTGATTCGTGCCCTGATGACAAAGGCGTCCTCGTGAGAAAATAATACATCTCGTGCATTTTCATTGGATATGGTGACTGGGGTTGGCCGTTCGGATGTTTGGCGATATAGACACCTTTGCCCTTTTTCTTTCTGGAGAAACTTTTTTTGTAGGATGACCCACCAGCGATCATGTTCATGACCCCGACGTACAACCGGCGAGGGTCTGCATTCTTTGATTTTCTTCGTTCATTGTCTTTGTCGTCATCGGAGTCATCCTTCTTCAATTTTGACTATCTGCAGGGACTTGTCCCTCCGACCGGGCCTACAAACCATTTGAGATGCCCTCTTTGCAGGAGCCACTCAATTTCTTCCTTCAGCTGGGAACACTCATCGGTTATATGATTGTCATCCTTGTAGAATTTGCAATATTTTTTGTGGTTTCGAATGTTTTTGCTCCTTCCATCTAGTCTCCTAGGCTAATTCACCTTTTGGTGCTTTTTCTTGATCCACATCAATACCTAGGATGGTTTGGCATTGAGTGGAGTGAAGGTTTGAGTCTGTTTGCCACCGCCTTGATCAAATTTAAATCGATTGACATCTTTTCTTTTTCCCAGATTCCTCGAAGAAGAGGCTCTCTAAGGAGTCCTTGCAATCCGCTTGAATGCAGGGGCTCGGTTAAATATCCATCCATCGGGTGCTAGAGCCTATCCGTTACACTGCTTCTTCTGCCATGGCTAGACCTCAAGGCATCGTCCAGCTAGATGTGCTGCTTAGCCCTTTCCATTAGATCGAAAAAGCTGGTTGGGGGTCTTGTTGTGATGGACTCAAACAATGGCTGATCAACGGTGCCGTTGGCTAAAGTTGTGGATGCCACAAAGACACTTATATTCCTTACTTCCAACATCGTGGCTTGGAACTTGTTGACATAATCTCGAAGACTTTCGTCGTCCCTCTGATAGAGGTTACATAAATCGCTCACGAATTTTGGTGCCCGCGTTTGTACGATGAACCGTGCGGTAAATAGTTCCTTAAGTTGTTGAAAGGAGGTGATTGACTCTTAGAGGAGTTCGTGGAACCAGCTGAGGGTGTCTCCTCCCAAAGTAGCAGGGAAAATCTTGCAAGCAACCTTTTCGTCGTAGGTGTATACCTGCACTTTTGTTAAGTATTTTTTAAGATGAGTGGCAGGGTCAGTTTTACCTGTGTATTTATCCATTGCCACATCTCTCCATCCGGAAGGTAGCTCAGACTCTATAATTTCCCTGCAAAACAAAAAGGTCGTGTTCTTGCAGGTATTTCCCTCAAACATGCCTTTTCTAGAACCCGTCAAGCCAAACTACTTGAATTTTTACTTAAACCATTTGTCCTCCCTATTCATGGTCGTTGAGGCGAACTCATCTCTTCGCCCTCGCAGGCAACTGTGATTTGGCATGCATATGAAGGATAAATCATCCTCAATGGATGGGGTTAAGGATCTACTGGGGATATATGATGAGTTTCTGCTCGAAGACATTGTACCCTTCCCCCTGTCATATATGCCTGGGGTTTTGACTCCTATTCTTTTAGTATCATGAGATCTCTCTCTTCTCCCTAAGGGCCCGGATCTGCCCTAACTGGTGAGATCATGGTCTCTAGGAGCTGCATTTTTGTCAGATCTTTAATCTGCCATGGCTCTCAACAAGAGTACCAAATGATAAAGCTTAAAATATCTTTATCCTATAAGGAGAAGAGTAGGCAGTTGAGAATCTGGTCGGATGGTGAAACCTGCAAAATGGAGTGCCCGGTCAGATCTGAGTATTAGCACTCCGAAGCTTAAGTTAGTAGCTTTTAGAGAAAGAGTGCTTAGAGAGAAAGAGTCTCAAATGTTCAATACCTGAAGCCATTGTATTTTCTGCTATTTATAGGAGTCATTTGGATGGGTACTCAAGTACCTTGGGGGAGTAATAATTGGCAGTTGGAGCAGGTGAGCGGTGATGTGACAGAGAGCAGGTGAAGGCATAGGCATTTACTTATGTCAGTGGACTAAACAGGACAGTATATTCCATCAGTTCGATCGGATACTATGCCTTTTTGTATTGTCTTTCAGCTCACACTCTGCCTTTTAGTTGATGGGCTCTAAACCTTGTCAAGCATTATTGGGCTGGCTTGATTGGGCTCTAAAATTATTCTAAATACATTATTTTTTCTAAATTATCAGTTTTTAGTAGATTATTTTACACTACAAGAAAAACTGAAAATAGCAACGAAAATGATTTCGTTGCTAAATTAGCAACGGAAAGCCAATTTCATTGCTATTTAGCAACGGAAAATAATTTCCGTTGCTAAAATTGGTTAAACTTTGTAGATTTATCAACGGAAAAATTTTTTGTTATCTTCCGTTGCTAAAAGTGGAGGGAATTTTTGGCGCCAAAATTCAGCAACAAAAATTAGCAATGAAATCACTATTCTGTTGCTAATTAAGGTGCCAATAGATGGCGGAAAAAAATTGAAACGAAAAATAGCAATGGAATATTTTTTCCGTTGCTAATTTAGCAACGGAATTAAATTTTCGTTGCTATTTTAGCAACGGAACATAATTCGGTTGCTAAATAGCAACGGAATTTAAATATATTTCCGTTGCTAAATAGCAACCGAATTTATTTCGGTTGCTAAATAGCAACCGAATTAATTTTCGGTTGCTAAAATAGCAACGGAATTTTTTTCGGTTGCTAAAATAGCAACCGAAATAGAAATTCGTTGCTAAATAGCAACCGATTTTATTTCGGTTGCTAAAATAGCAACGAAATTTTTTTCGGTTGCTATTTAAATAGAATTCTGTTGCTAAATAGCAACCGAATTTATTTCGATTGCTAAAATAGCAACGGAATTTCATTTCCGTTGCTAAATTTTGTATATGAGTACATATGGATATGTATATATACACACATATACATACATATGCATATGTATATATATACATACATATGTATATGTATGTATGTATATGTGCATATATACACATACATATGCATATACAAATATACATACATACATGCATACATCCATGTATGTATCTATATACATACTTATACATATAAATATGTATTTATGTATATACATATATACATATGCACATACATATATATATATATATATATATATATATATATATATATATATATATATATATATATATATATATATATATATATATCCGTATGTGCTTGTATGTGCATACATACATATGTATACATATGGATATGTATACATATGTATGTACATATATATACATACATGTACATATGTATGTATGCATAAATACATGTATATGTATGTGCATATATACACATACATGTACATATATATGTATGCATAAATACATGTGTATGCATGTGCATATATTAAAATGTGATATAACATTAGTGAATATTATCTTTAAGTTTTTTATTAAAATGTGTTAAATTCTTCTCTTCTAATTATTAAAATGTGATATAACATTAGTGAATATTATCTTTAAGTTTTTTATTTTATAATTTAAACTAAAATATATTTTATTAATAAATAAGGAATTAAAGTAAATAAATGTATATAATAAAAAGAAAAGAAGAGGACATATATAGATATTTTGGGGGGAAAGTTTTCTTGAAGTCCCATGAAATGTCTAATATCAAAAAAAAAGAGAAGAGAAGAGTGGATCGGGAAAAGAAGCAGGGGAGATCGGAGGAAGGAGTGCCGATTAACGACGCAGGCTACCGGCCCACCGCCGTTCGCTCCAGTTACCGACCACTAGCGAAACACCAGTCCGTCTGCTAACGTCGTCACAGTGTCCCCTTTAAGTTTGCCGTTCTTCTCTCCATCTGCCTTAGCTTTTTCCCTTTTCTCCGGCGAAGTGAGGCGGCTGACGGAGACACAAATAAGGCCGGTGAGTTCTGTGAGACCCCATACATGACCCTAATTTAATTTGCATATTTTTTTAAATGAGAATTTTGTATGAGTAAGGGTCAATGGGGTAAATTATTATGTTAATTGCATGAGAATAAAATTTATGAATAAGGTTTAATATTAATTGAGGGTGCAATTGAAGTAAAAAGTATTATTTTGGGGTAAATTTGCAATTACAGCATCTTTAGAGGCAAATGTGGATAAATGAATAATTGAGAGGTCAATTTAAGAAAAAGAGTTAGTGGGGAGGTCACTTTATAACATGCAAAAAGGTGCATGGTTTTAATGTGACATGCAAAATCTTGAGGGATTAAAGAGGACATTTACCAAAGCACTATATATATGTGTGTGTGTTAGTGGAATGAAAGAGAAAGTGAGAATTAGAGAGGGAGGTCGGCATTTTGAAGAGAGAAATCCAGAAATTCATCTTCTTCTTCTTTCTTTTATCTCTACTAGATCATCAAGAAAATTAGGTGATAATTTTGTTGGTTCATCAAGAGTTTAAGGCATTAAGCTAAGGTAATTATTATGTTAATGAATCCTTCATCATCTTCTTCTCTCATTTTGATTGAAGAGAATATTAAATAAGTGTTGGAAATTTGAATGATGATGATGTTTGTGAAGGAGAAGAGAAAGGAAGAAAGAACAAAGGGAAAGAGATTGCAAGAAGTTAAAGACATAGAGATTTTATTGTTGTTTTTGGCTAAGGTATGGGAACTTAGGATTATTCATATTGCATGTGAAATTATCTACTGGAACATGTTGTGGTTGGCTTGAAATCTAGAGAAAAGTAAAGAGAACACAAGATAAGAAATGCATGTGAGTCTTAAAAATTCTGGGTTTGAGTTCACTGGACCTAGTTGTACTATTTTGGTAATATCTTGAGTTTGAGAATAGATAATTAGATGATTCCAATTGGGTCTTAAACTATACTTATATACAAAGATTTCATAAGAAGAAATCACACTCAAATTCTGCCTCTAGATATTTTTTATGATTTATTGAATTTAGGAAAACTTCTAAATTCGGATTCTGGACCAGGTTGGGGAAAAATTGAGATATCTGTATGTAAAATGATCATAATGACATGAAATTAATTTCTATGAAAACTAGACTCATAAAGACACATTTTATATGAAGGAAGTAATGCCTAATTTTATTTCTAAGTTTGTCAAATAATTAGCATGAAATTCGTTGAATCTGTTGGGACTGTTAAGGTACAGATGTTGGTATTTTGGGCATAAGTAATAGTAGAGAAGCCAAAATATTATTCTGTAAAATTCTGAGTAAACTAGATACCTAGGAGTACGTTTTTTATGAAGAAATTTTGGTCTAAATCTCTCTTGATTTTATGCTATGAATTTTTATAAGTGACAGCCCCCACTGTTTTTGTTCTATGAACAGCCTATAGTGTTTTTCAAATAAAGCGAGTTATAGACCAGATATTAAGATTAATTTTGACGCTCTGGAAACTAGACACATAGGGGAATAAGATTGTAGAAGTCCATTTTGCCTAAAAATGACATCTTCAATTTCAAATTTGGCTCACAAGTCGAGTCCAGAATGCTGCCCTGTGCAGATTTTTGTGATATTTTATTCTATGACTTTTAATTAATTGAAATAAAAAGTTGTTTATGTGATTGTAAAATAAATTGGATAGAGCATGTAATATGACTATAAATGAAGGATTTATAGGCATATATATACATTCGTATGTGTACATAAATAAATATTAGTGATGAAAATATTTAACTTATACATATAATTAGATTTGTACATGATTGTTATATGCCAAATTGATGTACACATATGTAATCCTATGATATGAAAGTGCACATGAGTTGAATGATGATAAAGGCATATATATAGATAAACATGCTTATAAGAATAAGCCTACTATATGCAAATGTACCTACAGGTATGTATATTTATAATTATGTTTATGAGTGTACGAGCATGTATTTACCCTATGAGATAGATGATGTTTTAGCGTGACTATGAATATGTGAGATGCTGAATGAGAATATGATCAAGTTTATGATATGATTATGTATATGAGTGTATGAGCATGAATAAAGTATTGCCTGCAATAGAGTTCAGATGTGGATAGATAGGCGCCTATAGGGAATTGCAGCTGCCACAGTCGACCTTTTTAGGTCCACAGTATAGTTGATCCTGCTGGATCTTGTACAACTCATTTGGGTTGTTGCTTGACCCTTTTGGGTCCTTGACCGGTCCACCGTATAGTTGGCCTGATTGGGTCCATAGTTTTGATATCTTCGGATATGTAGCGTTGATACTCTCGGGTATCCACCGATCCCGTTATCCACTCTTAGAACCTAAACAGGCTAAGGAAAAACATTAATATTTTACAGTTAATTACCGTATGAACTATGCTTCTGATATATGATTTATCTTGTTTAACTGCGGTTCCATAAGCATGAGTTGGTATCTATTTACATTATATACAGATCTCATCATGAATTGTATGTAATCAAGTATGCTATCTTTTACTTTTTCTTGACATGTAAATATTATTATTATTCAATTGTTTTATATGTCCTATATTTTTGACGACCATTGTGAGTGGTTGTCTTTCATGTTTAGAATTCCCCACTAAGCTGTTTAGCTTAGCACGAGTTATTTTGATCCGTGTAGGTTTTTGGTAGTCAAGGCTTTTGCAAAGGAACTTTTTCTGTATCAGGACAGGCCAACACCAGTCTATAGAAGTGGATGTAGGAAACTTTTGATAAATCTTGTTTAGTTCCTTACATGTTTTAATATGTATAAGGGTTGTAATATATGTATATGTAAGTTATATGGAAATGAAGTTTTTAATAAGCTCATAGTGAGAATGCTGGTTTATGCATGCATCTAGAAGCTATAATACTCTATATAAATGTGCTGAAATGCCGAATGCTACACATGAAAGAAAAATGGCTAAAGTATGATGATATAGTATAATTATTAAGATATTGGGATTGCATATGAAGTCAATATGCTTATTCAAATTTAAATGTACAGTAAAGATGTAAGAATCCTGATTAGTATATTAGTTATATGATTATTTGGATAAAATGACGTAGATTGTATTATTTATAGTAAAGATGTGGTTTAGGGTGTTTCAAGTTCCCCTCAGCGAGGAGTTCCTTTTCGCCATCCTCTTCTCCCTTCCCATCGCCGGTAATGTAGAGATCGGAGAAAGAAAGTCTCCGACGGTTTTTGTTAGATCCTGGCCATGAACGAGTCCTTTGAGCGCATGACCACCGCCGGTGGACTCCCCTCAATGTCATCCAACTCCTGATGGTTTTGGTCTTGCACCGGTGAGGCTCCAGTCACCGGTCTGGCGAAGTTTCGGCGCTTGTCCGGCGAGCACAATAATCGATGAGTAATGATATTCCATGAATTACTATATTCTTTATTCTTGTTCTTCTTGCCTCCTAATTTGTAATTTGCTGTATTATTTAATTGATTTTAGATCTAGATCTGTTCAAGCTAGATTGTTGTGTCCTTATTGTGTCCTTACTATTAAACTAAACAATGATTTTTCTTTTTCATATTATATAGCATAATTTAAGAGTTTCTTAGAAATTCCAGTAGAACTTTGTTATTGGTGCTGACAATTGATTCTTTTCATTAGTTTTAGTCCACATCTGGAAATGGAAACGGAATGAAATTGTCTAATCTAGCAATTGATTCTTCTTTTTTTTTTTCCATCTTTTCTTAAATATATATATATATATATATATATATATATATATATATATATATATATATATATATATATATATATATATATATATATATATATATATATATATATATTCTAAAGATCTGCTTTGCTTCCAGTGACAGTTTTTAAATATATGCTCTCTGTCTTTTACTCGCTCTCTCCTTCAGTATAACAAATACAAAAAAACCTATCTAAAATCTAAATTGGCAAGTTTGGGGAATGTAAGGCAGCTAGCGTCGTTAATTTACCATGAATAACGAATCATAATATCAAGTTTAGAAAAATCACAAAGCATGGGGGATTGCATTTTCACTTTGTAAATAATTTTCACGTTTGTTTGTGCTTCTAACTTTTGATTTAGAAGGCGTAGTATTGGCGGAGTTGGGGGGAAGAGGCGGAGAAGAGGCGTCACTGTTGGTAGGTAGAGAAGCATTAACATAGGATTTGCTCATGGAGACGTTATGGTATTGGCAGGATAAGCAGCCCATCTTCTCTGTTCTTTGTTTGTTTTTTTTTTCTGCTGCAAAGGCAAATGTAGTTTTCTTATCTTCAATTATTAATATTTCCAATAGCTTTTTGTCCACTACTTTTCATAAATATCTTTTTAATCTATCTTCTTCTTTTTTTTCAAGACCAAGAGTAAATTCTTTTAAAAAAAAATTATTTGATAATGATTTTAAGCCAGAAGTGTAAAAATTCTATCAAAGTTTAACAAAATGTGCTGTGCTGTCACGTCTGTAGGAGGAATTTAAATTGAAAAAGCACCAAGTTCAGGAATTTTTACAGGTTTTCTAGAAGACTATAGTCAATTATATATATATATATATATATATATATATATATATATATATATATATATATATATATATATATAATTCCTTCTCTAAATAGAAAACCCTTTGTTTTGTTAGAGTCGAATCTGAAACAGCACAATATTTTAGAGTCGGTTTTGACTGTTGAAACATGGGAGACAAGTATATTTGTGTTAAAATTAATTTTGAAATAAGTTAAACTGATAATGCAAAAAATTCATATGCAGTTGGCCATCCTTTTATCGATAATTAATATGATTTGGAATAATAAAGAACCACAAAATATTCAGTAATTAAAGAAATGTGAGTGCATGGGTAATTAATTTGAGAGTGAAATTAATTAAAGGAGTTTTGCGGTGGGAAATAACAGATTGGATCGAGCCCTGATGGACTGGAAGTTCCAAAATGTGTAGTGGATGAGAAAATAAAGGCAAAAATTAAAGCAATGCCCAAAGAAATGCAACCAACTTTGCCTGATGGACCTGATCTCAAATTGCGATACATGTGGAGGGTTGGTGCTCCACCAGCTAACACCCGCTTCAAGGTATATTATCCCTTTATCGCCGTCTTGTTACTACACACACACTTGCGTTGTTTTCAAACGCTTTTCTATGTATTTTTTAATATAATATGACAGTTTTAATAAGATAAAAAAGATATAAATTTTTATATTATTTTTTTCCCAGCAATTATTCTTCTAATGATATTATTATGTATTCAGGAATTCAATTTGGAACCTCCTATCCCAGAAGGCTTTCCTGAGTGGGCAGACGTTATGGATGCATAGGGACACAAGATGGTGGATGCAGTTCAGGTAATTTACGTCTGTTGACATGAGTAGTAATTATAATTGAATAATATTTTCATAAGATATTTTATTCTTTCATTTTCAGGCTGTAGCTGAAATGGCTGGAATGGGGTTTGGCTTGTCTAAGGATGCTTTCACTTCTCTTATGAAACAGGTGAGATTAATTTAATTTATGAATTATATTATATGTTATCTGAATTATTTATTACATAGCATAATTTAGTACCCTTTAGCCTGGAAGAACACGTGCCAAAATCAGATTCACTTATCGTGACAGACCATGACAAAAGGGGGTTGAATAATATAAAGGGAGATTATTATGTCGTGTTTTCATAATCTAAATGCGGAATTAGTAATTAATTTCTTTTGCTAATCTAAATGCGAAATTTGTCGGTTTTCCAAATTACACTAAAACAGTTTGCTGTTTTAGTGTAATTCTTTTGGTTTTCCAAATTACACAAACAACTTGCTGTTTTAGTGTAATTTGTTGGTTTTCTATTGTAGTTATGGAATAGCGACGAAAAGACCGTCACAAATTTTTTATACTAGTTGCTGAATTTAGCAATGGAATACAACTCGGTTGCTAAATTTAGCAATGGAATTTGAATTCGGTTTCTAATTTTGATCAATTTACCAAATGTTAGTGGTTAGATTTAGCAACGGAATTTAATTTTCGTTGCTAAATTAGCAACGGAATAAACATTCCGTTGCTAAAAATACCAACCACCGAATTAGCAACCGAATGTTCTGTTGCTATGTTTTATTAGCAATTAAAATTCAACAAATTCGGTTGCTAATTTTCGTTGCTATTTGCTGATTTTCTTATAGTGTTATGAACTAATAGACTATTTTAATATTTTTAAATTTATTAAAAACATAAATAATACTCTTAAATTCATATTTGATGTCAAATTGCTGCCGTACACATGCTATATATACATAATTTTTATATACAGTGTCATATGGTCAAAGATAATATGATATTTTTAATAATTTCTGAAAAGTAATATTAATTTCAATTAGTTCAAATAAAAAATTTGTTAAACAGTGATATTTATATAGAAAATTATGTATTAATTCTAACATAATTACATTATCTTTTTAAGCTAACATAACTGCGTCATTAACCTCAGCTAATCATTTGGTGATTTTCTATTATAGGAATACATAAATAATTCATTAGAACATAGAGTTGCTTGATTTGCTTTTGTATTTATTTAGAATATGGACAAAATTATTTCAAAAAAAGAATATGGACAAAATTAATTGCCAAAAAAACAAATATGAACAAAATTAAAAGAACCATTAATAAATAAATAAACAAATAATGAAATAATAATTACAGAGACACGTAGAAGATTGAAAGTAGTTTTTTCTGACGGAGTAAGTCTTGTCTAAATCCAATGCATAATTTTTTTAATAAATTAATAAAAAATCAATAAATAAAATAAATTGGTTGAAAAATACATAAAATGATTTTCAATATGGTATGTTATTTAGTTCATAAAAAATTCATGCACCGCCAGAAATTTCCCAATCATCTCTCTCCATCTCTTTTTTTTTTTTGTTAGCAAAAGGTGAGCAAGCTCACAAAAAGAACCAACTAACAATCATAAGTAACCCCAACAGAGTCATGATAGAGCAAAGAATTAATCCCCTGAGGAGGGGAATGTAAAGCATGATATCCATAAGGAACACCATGCCCCAGTTGAGCCAAGTAATCAGCTGCAGTATTTGCCTCACAATAGACAAACTGGAAGGAGACGGTATGAAAATCTTTGGACAAAATATGGATCCGATTAATAAGAGTGGCGCAAGAGGCATTGGGGCCAAAGCAACCGGATATCATTTCAATAGCTAGCTTGCTATCACTCTCCACCATAATATTGCTGAAACAACCTTCCTTTGCCCTGCAAAGCCCATAGTAGATTCCCCAAACTTCTGCCAACAGGATAGGACAGCTCCCCAAATTAGCTACAAAACCTGAGCACCAGCGCCCCAAGTGATTTCTTATAATTCCACCACAAGACACAATGCCCCCTCTAGAAACCAAAGCATCAGTATTTATCTTGACAAAAGTTACAGGTGGATAGGACTAATAAACTGAAGCAGAATTAGAACCTTCATTGTCAATCTCCTCAGGCAAATTCAAAGCATTATGACAGGATTTAGCAAAGCCTATCACGTCACTTACTAGCGAGAGAATAGAACTATGCTTGTTCTGGAAAATAAAATCATTCCTCTTCTTCCACAAAAACCAACAGCCTATAGCAAAAAACTCCGGCCAAGTCATTTCAGCAAACTCTAACATCGAGCTTGACACATTAAATTTCACCCAACCTCTCAAGCTATCTAGATCCATAAAGTGTTGAAGCTGATCATCAGTGAGGCATAAACTCCAGAATTATTTTGCAACAAAGCAGTCCCGCAAAACGTGAAGACTGTTTTCTGCTCCTAGAACACAGATAACACAGTTTTCCTTATTCGTGAAATGCCTTCTCTTTCTTTCGGAGTTAGTCATAATACCATTATTGACCACCAGCCAAAGAAACACTTTAACCCGCTGCACCACTTTTAACCTCCATATTTGACCCCAAAACGAGTCCTTATCCTCAACATTAGTCCCCAATAAACTAGAATAGGTTGATTTTATAGTAAAGCCACCAGATGAGGAGAGATCCTAGAAAATCATGTCCTTATTAGCAAGAGAGTGCGGAGGACAAGCTGTAGCAATTTTTAAAAGAATATGGTGAGGAAAGAACTTCTCAAATCGAGCCCAACACCAGCCTGTATTATCCTCAGCAAAGAAATCGATCGTTTTATCAATTAAGTCTTCAGAAATAAGCATGGAAGTCTGGTGGAACAAGGGAAGATCCAACCCAGGAACCCATCTATCAAACCAAAACTTGATTTTCCTTCCATTTCCAATGACCCATCTGACATGATTTAGAACATTGCTCCAGACTGAGCAAATACCCTTCCAGATTGGGGTGCTACTACGTTGGGTAATAGGGCAGGCGCTGCAACCATGCACGTACTTATACTTGGAAGCAAGAATTTTGACCCACCATTGTTGCGACTGGGAAAGAATAATCCAAGCAAGTTTCATCATAAAAGCTATGTTAAGAGCATGAGTATTTCGAAGAGAGAGGCCTCCACTATCTTTTGGTTTAATCACCGAACTCCAAGGAACCAAGGCTAGACCATGAGACTCCGCAGCTCCTCCCCAAACAAACTTGCGAGAGAGCTTATCAAACTCTTCACAAAGGGTTGAGGGGATTCTTGAGGCTTGAATAACATAAGAAGACATGTTAGATAGCACAGACTTAGCAAGAGTGACTCAACCCGCCATAGAAATGGAAGCAGTATCCCAGCTGGCTATTCTGCTTTTCATGCAATCAAGAATGTAAGAATAATGCTTCTTAGACACACGAGAGTGTAAAAGAGGCATACCAAGGTACTTGCCCAAGTCTGAAACTTCCTTGAAACCCATTGTATGATGCAACTCTCGCCTAAGATGAGCATTAACGTTTCTGGAATAGAAAATACTTGTTTTGTCAATACTAACCTTTTGACCAGAGCACTCACAAAAGCTGTTAAGGACTTTGTTGATGACAAGAGTTTGCCTCACATCCACCTTGCTAAAGAGGATCAAGTCATCCGCAAAAAACAAGTGACTGATGGGAGGACCACCTCTATTCAGCTGCACAGGGTGCCAGTTACCATTCCTGACTTCCACATTAATAGCTTGACTGAGTCTCTTCATACAAAGTGCAAATAGGTACGGAGATAAAGGACACCCTTGCCTAAGACCCCGAGAAGGAATAAAAGCCTCCGACATACTGCCATTCCATAAGATATGAGTAGAAGAAGCAAAAACACAATCCATGATGACATTAATTAAAGTAATAGGGATCCTCGCATCCATAAGGGTATCCTTGAGGAAATCCCAGCTAACCCGATCATATGCTTTCTCAAGGTCTACTTTGATAGCCATAAAACCCGTTCTACCCTTCTTGAAATGCATAGTGTGAATAACTTCTTGAGTGATGATAATGTTCTCTGTAATGTGTCGACCAGGAACAAAACTTGTTTGCATTGGCCCAATTAAGGAAGGCATAAGAGTCTTCAGTCTGTTAACAATCGTTTTAGTCACAATCTTGTAAAGCACCAAGCCTAAAGCAATAGGGCGAAATTGAGATATATTCTTAGGAACATCCATTTTCGGGATAAGACAAAGAAGAGTCGTGTTCATAGAACTATCCATCCTGCCCCCTTTGAGAATCCTCAAGGTTTCCCGACAGACATCATTGCCAACTATATTCCATTGTGACTGATAGAACCTAGCTTGAATGCCATCAATTCCAAGCGCTTTACGAATTTCATAGTGCGAAAAATCCTTAGATAACCCTTCCATTTTCTCACCAAGGTTAGGGAATAAACCACTGATATGATAGGAAGGGCGAATATAACATTCCTCCGAATAAAGAATAGAAAAATACCCAACAGCCATGGCACAAAGCTTCAAAGGATAATCAATCCATTCACCCTCCGCATTTTGAAGGTAATCAATCTGATTTCGCTTCCGTCTACGAATGGTTCTTTGGTGAAAGAAGGAAGTATTTTTATCACCACTCTGAATCCACTCACTTCGAGATTTCTGAAGCCAGAGAAGCTCTTCCCAAAAAAGCACCTGATCAAGCTTCTGTTTCAGCTCAAGTTTAACACTTTCGAGATGATGAGAGTATTTCCGAGTGAGCCTTTCCTGAATTCCTGCAATATGGGCCAAGAGATCTCTTTTTTGATAGAAAATATTGCCAAAAGTTGTACGGTTCCAACACTTCAGATTATCAGTAAAAGCAATAACCGATGCCATAAAGTTTCCCTCCACTTTCCAGTTATTTTGAACAAAGTCATGAAAACTAGCATAGGTTAACCATGCCTTGAGGAAACGAAAGGGACGGTTTCTATTAACATTTCGGGTATTCTCCAGCTTCAGCAGTAGAGGCCTGTGATCAGAGGAAACTCTAGCTAAATGAGTGATATAAGCATCAGGAAACCGTAAGCACCATTCACTATTCCCGATTCCCCGATCTAACCTCTCATGAAGAGTACCTCGCTTCCAAGTGAAGTCTGGCCCCTTATACCCCAAGTCAGTAAGCTTAGAGCCAATAAACCAGTCCAGAAAATGCTTGCAAACTCCTGATCTGTTAAGAGAACCTCCCTGTCTCTCCTTCGAGTATAAGAGAGAATTAAAATCTCCCATCAATACCCAAGGCTCATCAGTAGAGAGGTTAAGTTGTTGAAGAAAAGGCTAAAGCTTGCTATGAATAGAGGCCACTAGATGAGCATAAATGGCAGTGAAATAAAACATTTTCCTCGCATCAGTTGTAACACACAAATGAATAAACTGGACGTTATTAATCAATACTTCAACAGTCCAATTTTCCTTCCATAAAATCCATATACCTCCACTGAAACCAGTGGCCTCCACTCTATGAGAACGAGGGCAACCGATTCTCGCGATACACTTATCAGCATTATGCCCACTAATCCTAGGTTCAAGGAGAACCATTAAGCTCAGGTTGTGATTATGAATAAAACACTTCAAAGTTCTCATAAACGCAGGGCTTTTAGCACCCTGACAGTTCCAAGAAAAAATAGACATAAAATTATAGAGGGAAGGCATAGAAAAGGACCTTAAGAACAGAGCTCAATCCTCTCGTAGGTAGGGGTTAAGAGGGCCCTCTTCATCACCAAAGTCTTCTCTATCTTCATTATTACCAGGAGGAACCGATTCATCTGAGTCCATTGTATCCATCCTCATAGCTAAATTATCTTCAATAGGAGCGGGGTAATCAATATCAAGGGGTCTATTCTCAAATTGTCCCAAGATGCGGGGGCTTCCTTGAGTATTACCCATACTGCCTTTCGAAGCCTCCATAGACGACACTGGTTTTTCCTGAGTTATTCTACCCACCACAAGATTCTCTTCAGTTTGAGCTTTGCTTTTGAAAGCAAAGAAATCTCCCAGTATGACTTTGTTTTTATTCCCATTAGCGTCTTTGGAGGTATCATGTTCACATCCAACCAGTGGAGAAACCTGCTTACATGAAAAACCTTTTTTAATAGCCCCCCCCTCTTCCACGTGATGTAGCTAACTTGATCCCACGTGACTTATAACTTTCTATATTAGCTGTTGATTGGCCACCCAATAATACATTATCCAGAATAGGCAAATTCTCCTTATCAGCTGTAATCTCGCCTGCAATCTCGCCATCATCCTCATCAAGTGCTGTAAATCTGGAACCATCCTTTTGAGACTAGGATTCTTCACTGAATTATCTGCCGGGATTTTTGGATTCCGTCGTCTTATCTCAACCACCATCCACTCCCCAAACTGATCGGAGTTAGCTGGTGCAGTCTCCTCCGACGTGCCCTCAGGTTTATCCCCTTGGTTATTAGCACTCATCTTGTGAGGACAATAGGTATCAAAATGGCCTACCCTACCATAGTAAAAGCAAATCTCAGGCAAATTTTCATACTCCACCTTCTGTTCTTCCCCATCAATGTTAATCTTAGAAATCAGAGGTTGTCTCAGATCAATGGTTACCGCCACTCTAGCAAAACGACCTCGATGAAGCTCACTGGTGTTGTAGTCTATTTTATTAACTGGTCCAATAGCCTCTGCAATCGTAGTCAAAATACTGCTTGAGTAATATTGCAACGGTAACTCAGGGAGATGGATCCAGATTGTGGTTGAGTGCACTGTTCCATTTGAAACTCTAAACCAGGGCTCCCATTTTTGGACTAGTAAGTAGGCTCCATTGATAACCCAAGGACCTTCGAACAATGCCTTTCTATACTCATATTCATCAGCAAACTGCACTAAAAAGAACCCTCTGCCAATATCTAATATTTTAGCATTCGAAGTATTCCATAACGACTGGATTCTGGCACTCAACACCTTATAACCTATCGTCCTTCCCAAGAGGCTAACAACAACATCCTTTCCTAGTGTTGTAGAAAGTTTAGAACGAAGATTATCAGAGAAACTCACGATCGGAATGGCTCCTGATCTGTCAATATTCACATCCCCCTCATCCAGATTAATTCTCATTGAATCCATGACATCTTCCATGGAAGACTCCCTCATCGCTCCATTAATAAGACTATCTTTGTATCCTGAAGAGCCCCCAAAATCTGCCCTGCGTTTAACTTTCTTTGTTGCTCTATCGGCTTCTGAAGGGGGAGCAAGACGATCACGATCATCCATTTTTCTCGAGAGAGGAAGTCGATTATCTCTCTCCATCTCTTTTATCAGGAACATTAACATCTTTTCTAAACCCAGTTAATATCCGCCGTTCATAAATTCCATAATGTGGTTGTTATGGTCATCAGCTTATGTCTTATTGCTAATACAATTACACCCTTCTTTGGTTCAATCATCACCACCTTTAATTAACGTAACTAAGTATCTTATCTTCCCAGATTTCAGTTTCAATCTCATACATGAAATTACACTTTTAGGCAGTGCAAAATTTGCAGACAAAAATGGAGCCATCCAAATTCCAGATGAATCCCAATCCATTGCTCTCAAACATCAAGCTGATAGAGCCATCCACTCATCTCCAATTCGTCTACTTGATCCTTTCACAAGAACTCCTGCTTCTTTCAAAACTTCCTTTTCTTTCCAATTTAGTCTTAGCCCTCCAGTTTCCAAGAAAGTTGGAGGGAGTGGGCTCACTTTCATTATAGCCCCAGGTGAATTCACTGTGGGAAGATCTGGGCCATGGATAGGTATGCTAAATGATGCTTGTGAGGATACTTATAAAGTAGTTGGTATTGAAGATGATACTCGTTTCAATCCAGAATTTGGGGACCCAAATGATAATCATATGGGAATTAATCTTGGAAGCATAGTTTCTACTACTATTATTAATGTTTCTGGTTTAGGTATTTCATTAAATGATGGATCTATTCATCAAGCTTCAATCTTTTATGATGGTCATGAGAGATGGATGGTTATATATTTTGATTCCAAATCAATATTTTCAGGTTCTATTGATCTTTCCCCTTTTCTTAATGAATACATGTTTGTTGGATTCTCAGCATCTATTAGGAATTCGACTCCAATTCACAACATTTTCTCTTGGAATCTCAATTCCACTAGCCAAGCTTCTTTTCGTGTGCCATCAGTGGAAGCATGTGAGACTAAGATTTTTCGGAGGACTGGAGCTGAAGCTCAAGCTTCGAGCTCAAAAAACTCGGAGTATTTGATATTCATTGGCGTCATGGTTCTGTCTCTAGTTATAATCATCAGTATTTTCTATAATGCCTAGCGCAGAAATGTTCCAGCAAAAATTGTAGTTTTGCCTGACCAAAACCACCGTCCACGGCCTCCAAATAAGCCTAGCCGATTCACCTTCGCCGAAGTTTCCTCGGCCACTCGGAGCTTCCATGAGTTGGAAATTCTGGGTTGTGACTCAAGAGGTGTTTATTACAGAGGAAAGCTTTCAAATGGGTGTCAAGATGCTGTTAAATGTTATTCTGATCAATTCTTGGACTCTGTCACAAATGGGATTGGAGAAGAAAAGATTGGCGAAAGACGAAAGAGATGATTAAAAGCAGAATTCGACATCCTAATTTAGTTCCTATCAGAGGATGGTGTGATGAATGGGTTTTTGGTGTTGGTGTGCTTCCATGGACAAGGCGATTAAAGATGCTACAAATGGGCTGAGCTTCCTTCATTCCAAGGATCTCTCGCACAAGAACATCAAAACCAGTAGTGTCTTTCTTGATGTTAGTTTCCGAGCCGCTTTGGGCGATTTTGGTTTCGTGCTATCTCCTTCTCCTGCAAATTCATCAGTGAGCCAAAAGGCTGATGTGTTTGAATTTGGTATCTTTGTGTTAGAACTGGTGTCTGGTAGAGGAAGATTGGAGAATGAGTTGTGCAATGAAGAAAAGGATTTAGTAAATTTTGCATGGAGAATGCACCAAATAGATGAGAAAGGTAAGAGTGGTAGATAAGAGGATGGGTGCTGTGGTGAATATAGAACAGGCAATAAGGGTAACGGAGATCGGATTGCTTTGCACTTTAAATGGCAATAAAGGAAGGCTTTCCACGGAGGAAGTGGTGGAATTTTTAAGCTTCAATACGCGAATTCCTCAGTTGCCTCAGACTCTACCTGTTGCTCTCTTTCCTTATAACAGGAGCAGTGTTGGCCTTTGCGTTGGCTATTCTTGCACTCCTTTCAAGTGAAGATAACTACCGTTCCTTCTTGACATTTCCAATAACCTCAAATTTTATGGCAGGAAGGCAAATCTTCATGTGCTTTTGATATTTGTTAATTTGGATTTATATTCAGAGTCAGATCTATAAATGTAATAGCAATTTACATAGAGTTCAATTCAATTTAAAAAAGAAACGTACATATTAAGAATGCAAAATGTTTAATGTGTCAATTTTAATTCTTTCAATTTTCTCAATTATGGAACGTGGAATGAATGTTTAGAATAATGGCATCAATGTTCACCAAATTCATTCATAAAATAGAATCCCACATCAAACACCATGCGCGTTTTAGATAGAATCTAAACAGTAAAAAAGCGGGAGATACCATGAACATGGAAGGACAATAGGTCTTCTCGAGAATTGGCGCATTGCTGAATCACTTATATCCTTTATTCCCAGCAAATTCAGACCATGTTTCTTTTTTTTTTTTTTTTGGATCCGAAAGATGAGAATTTAATATAAGGTGCATCAAAAGCCAACAAAGATCTTATGCTATCCACTTCAGAACGCAGCCAACTGCTTTCTCATTTAAAATCACTAGAGGGTATAAAATGTTGGTCTTCCAATCTTTTTACAAACCCTCCAATTTCATACTACAAATGCCATTATTGGTTTTTGATGCTTCTTAAGCCCCAATTATCCGCATAAAAGAAATGAAAAATCTAACCATACCATTCTGAGCATGCTAATTTAACTAGCACATCAAATACACGCACACTATTTCCAATGAACCAGATGACGAAATTGTAATTAAAGGATTTAAAAATAATAAAGAACTTCACATTTTAAAATGTAAAAATAAACGACCCCAACTATTCTTACCATTCACCAAAATTTCAACCAAAGCATCAACGTAAACAGGGATTCTAAGAGAAGTTTAACATGAATAAAAATTTTCAAAGACAAACGATTTTGGCTAAAATTCCGGTTAGACACATTAACAAAACAATTAAAACAGAATCTATATCAACTTAACTGAACCAAGCCAAGTAGTAAATATCCAAACTTGAACAATTTGAAAATTTTCAAGATGATAACCAAGAAAAAAAAAAGTTCCCAATAAAAAGGGTAAACAAAACTAACTATAACAGAAAACAAAGTCTAGCCCCCTCAATGTTCCTCAAAAACGGTACCTTTCTCGCTGACATATATGCCATCAAGGAATTTCCGGATATCTTTGTTCTTAACATGGCATTTCTGTACATGAGAAGTGTGAAGCAGTCAGAACACAAAACCAAATACTGTTTCTTAAAATACATACTATACAACTAGTTATGCATCAGAAAACAATGTTTTAGCGTAGATAAGGTATAACTATCTATGCAACATGAAATGGTACATGAGAAATGTGCCATTCATATATACAGAGTACTACAGTGTGGGTCCAAAGCAATTCTCCATTTCGGTATATGCAACACAAACGCCAAAAACAAAAGATGAAGGAAGTGAGGAGACCTGATTTATCAAAGCAGCTGACCGCGACACAAGTTCAATATCATTGCCATCCAATATAAGCTCATCCTTAACCTTTTCGGATCGAACAACAGTTACACCTTCAAGCATATCAACTTTTCTGACCTGAAACAATTGTACACAATCAATAAATTAATCGGCTACCTAATGTTTTATATGCTAAGAACTACTAAACAAACAATTTCTTCCCCAAATCAGATAGCCACAGTAATCAATATCTAAGTAGTTAAAATATGATCATCAATAATGCCACTTCACTTGCTATAAATTATATGGCAAAGCAAATGAAATGACAATACAATCGAAAATATAAGGAAAGAAATGAAGAAATTTAAAAACCTTCTTCTCGCCGAGGAAGTTACGGATCTCAATAGCAGTATTGGTGTTAGTAATAGAAGCGTTAATAGGAAAGTGAGCATAGACAAATCGCATCTTGTAGCGATAGCCTTTGGTGACGCCGGTGATAAGATTCTCGACATGGCTAAGGGCGGTGCGGATGGCGGCGCTGGTCTTTCTGGAGCCGAACCAGGCTTCGATCTTGAGCTTCCTCTTACCGGTTTCTTCTTCCTTGATGAGCTGAAAATCGAGGTTAAGGTGCTTGAAGTTGCGAGTGAGCTTGCCTCGAGGACCTTCCACTTCAATTACCTTAGCATTTACCTTGATTTTAACCCCGTCCGGAATGTCCATGGTTTCCGATGATAGAATGGTCTTCATTTTCCGATAAGCAAAGGGGGGGCGCAAAGAAGCTTGAAGAAGAAGAAGAAGCGGCCGGGCTATTTAATCCCAATAAACCCTAGCTCCACCCTTGCTCATATAGTCATATATATCAGATGTATCCTTACAAGCCCCATTTATTATAAAAAGGGCTTAAGGGGGGCATTTGCCTACTTTTAAAATAGGGTAATTTTATTCTTAAACCCATTCCTTTTTTTTAATCCGTTGTGTTTCTAAAGTCATTTTTTTAACATAATTTTATTCTTATAACCAATGATAACATGACATCTCATATGCCATATATCTTTTTCTCTCCTAATCAACATAATTTTTTAATTAAAAAATTAATGATGTGACACTCTTATTTATTTTTCAAGATAATTTGTTCTAAATTTTCCAAAAAATATCCCATTTCTCTTCATCTTCTCCTCACTCCCCTTTTTCTGCTTCTTAAAAAATCACCAACTCCCAAACATTCAAGCACAAAACTTTAAAAATATTAACAATGATCTCAACTTTGATACCTTCAAAATTGATATCTACCATTCAAAATGAAGAAATATATGTCTCCTAATTATCCATCAAAATTTACCATAATTAGAGTTCCGATGGATGTCCGATGTTAGAAGAAACATACCATATCAAATATGAAAAATTCAAGAGGAAGAGAAAGGCCACATCATCAATTTTTTAATTAAAAAATTATGTTGATTATGAGAGAAAAATACATGTAACAGATGAGATGTCGCTTTATCATTGGTTGCCATTAGTACAGCTTGCCAAGTTAGCTTTTCATCCATTGTAGGGGTAAAATCGCATAAAAAAATTGACTTTAGGGGCACAATGGGTTCAAAAAAAGTTTTAGAGAAAAATTAACTCCTTTTAAAAAGTATAAGGGCAAAAATTCCTCTTATCCTTTATAAAAATAAGGATTTTTTTTTCACAAATGCCACAAAAAATATAAATTCATATTTATACCTTCCCATTTTCTATATTTCATGAATATTAGGGGCGATCATGAATCGGTTAACGAGTCATTGGGTAACAAAATTAATCAATCCATTAATATCGATTTTTTAAAATCACTAACCATTAACCAGTTTGTTACATTTGATTAACCAATCTATCGATTTCGATTTTTTAATTTGATTAACTAATTTTTTTTGTTAACCATTAAAATTTATAACATAAAATTATAAAAAATAAGAAAAAATTTAATTCAATTTCAAATGTATAAAGTAATTTCACATAAAAATTACGAAACAAACATAATTTACTAGCCAAAATTCATGTTATATAAATTAATAGCTAATATTATAAAATAAATTTGATATTTGTTGAAAATTATAATATGGTTGATTTTAAATCAAATAAAATTTTGAATAATATTAAATGTTATAATATAAACTTTAAAATATAAGAAAATATAATTAAATACTGCTAAGTAAAATATGAACATCAATATATATGATAAAAAATAATATATATAAAAGTTAATTGGATATTATATATAAATATTACTATTTAATTAAAGAGAATGATATAATATAAATTTAATTTAAAGTATTATATAAAGTTTATATAAAAATATAAAAATTAAGGTATAAAAATAAAAATATAATTTAAATATATTTTAAAATATTATTTTATGAAAATGTTAGAGAGAAATAGAAAAAAATTTAAGATATAAAAATAATATATATATATATATATATATATGAACCTATTGAATTAACGGTTAACCAATATTTAAAAACTTAAACCGTAATCACTAATAAAAAATATAAAAATTAAAAATTATAATCTCATCAATCGGATCAGTTAATTGTAAAAATTAATTTAATTTCGAATCGATTTTACGATTAATTATATTTTTTATTTTTTTTACTCACCCTAATGAATACCATTTTAAAACTTTTTTTTTCTTAGTTGTCAATTTTTTATATTTCATTTTTTAAAAATGCTCCATATTAAAAATATATATTTTACTGTGCTGAAACAACCTAGTGAGCAAAGTTAATTGTGCAAACTCGAAACCCTGTGTTGCATTGCACGCCTTTTTTGTCTTATTAAAAATAAAATAATTAAATTATAAATATACAAAATAATTAAACTAAACAAAAACTCCAAAGCATCTTGATGTATGCACACGACGAATGCAGGTGACCAGATAAGGCGTGCCCTAAGTTGCCCATTCTGCATGTACTAAAATATAATCTAAATATTTTTTTGGAATTTAAAAATCCATTATTATTAGGTGAAACGTTCGATGAACAAATTAGATGTCAACTACTCAAAATGCACGAAACCATAGTACAAAATCGTGCTCATGGCTTCCCTTGTTCTTTCTTTTGTTAGAAGAGTCGGATTATAAATATTTTCTTTTTTGAGAAAAAAGAAGAATTTATTACAATAATCTTATTCTATTAATTTAAAGGTCAATTAAATATATGACTAGAATTTAATTATATTATTAAAATTATTTTGATATTCAGAATGAATATAATACAAACAAACAATAAAATTAATTAAATAATAGAAGAAACTTCTTCCATGGCTTATAGAGATGAGCAAAAAAAAAAAACTAAAAATACAGTTAACCGTAATGGCTACGGATTTTAATTTTTACATTTTTTGTTAATGGTTACGGTTTACATTTTTAAGTACCGGTTAACCATTAGTCCACGGTTAACCGGTCATATATATATATTTTCAATTTTTTTTCTATTTTTCTTTAAAATTTATATAAAATAATATATTAAAATATATTTTTATTTTATACCTTAATTGTTTTTATTTTTCTATAAAATTTATATAATATTTTAAACAAAATTTATCATATATTGGTGTTCATATTTTACTTAATAGCATTTAATTACATTATTATCCAAATTTTTATTTGACTTAGAATCAAATATGGTAATTTTCAATAAATATCAAATATATTTTATAATATTAGTTATTAATTTATAAAACATGAATTTTGGCTTGTAAATTATATTTGTTTCTTAATTTTTATATTAAATTACTTTACACATTGGAAATTGAATTAAATTTTATCTATTTTTTATATGATTTTATGTTATAAATTTTAATGGTTAACTGAAAAATATTGATTAACCAAATCGAAAAATAGAAACCGATGAATTAATTAACCGAATGTAACGGATTGGTTAATTTTTAGTAATTTTGAAAAATCTATATTAGTGGATTGGTTAATCTTTTTTGCTTATGAATCGATTAACCGATCCATGCTCATCCCTAATGATTTAAAAGTTAGGAAATAAAATGTCATATTACTATTGGAGAATAGCTATCATGAAATGCTAACTAAAAATAATAATATGATTACAATAATAACAATATAATAGTAGCAATAATGATAACAGTGACAGGTAAATGACAATAAATCATTTGCAGTACACGTATGAAGAATTCAAACCTGAGGAGCATGGTGATGGTTTGCCTTATGCTCCGGTAGACCGGCCAAAACCTAGTGATGTTTTGAAATGGAAGGTGGGGAAGAGAATTGCTTTCGGTGGTCACATATCAATTTTTGCTCAAATTAAATACAGTGTATTGAATTTTGCCAAAACTAAATACACTGTATTAAGTTTAATAAAATTTAATATACTATATTCAATTTTTATTTAAAATTAAAAAATATGAATATATAAGCAATTTAATTACATTGAATTCACTTTTGATAAATATACTACACTAAATCCAATTTTTGTTCAAATTAAATATAGTGTAATACACTATATTCAGTTTTTACTCAAAATAAATATAATGTATTTAGTTTAATAAAACTTAATACATAATATTTAATTTTTGTAAAAAGCTAAAAAATATAAATATATAAGCAATTTAATTACATCTAATTTACTTTCGACAAACTGAATACACTATATTCAGTTTTTGCTCAAACTAAATATAGTATATTGAATTTTGCAAAAACTAAATACACTGTATTGAATTTAATAAAGCGTAATACACTATATTCATTTTTTTGCTTAAAGATAAAAAAATAAGAATATATAAGAAATTTAATTACATTGAATTCACTTTTGACAAAATCTAATGCACTATATTTAATTTTTTTCTTAAATTAAATATAATATTGAGTTTTCAAAACTTAATATATTGTATTGAGTTTCATAAAACCTAATAAATTATATTCAGTTTTTGCTTGAAGCTAAAAAACATGAATATATAAGTAATTTAATTACAATGAATTGACTTTCGACAAACCTAATACACCATGTTCAACTTTTTCTCAAACTAAATATAGTGTATTGAGTTTTGCTAAACCTTACACAACATTGAGTTTAATAAAATCTAATACACTATATTCAATTTTTGCTTAAAGCTAAAAAATATGAATATATAAATAATTTAATTATATTGAATTTACTTTTGACAAAACCTAATACACTATATTAAATTTTTACTTAAACTAAATATAGTGTATTAAATTTTATCAAAATTGAATACACTGTATTGGGTATTAAATATTTACTTAAAGCTAAAAAATATGAATGTAAAAGCAAATTAATTACATTGAATTCACTTTTGACAAACTTAATACACTATATTCATTTTTCGGTCAAACTAAATATAGTGTATTTAGTTTTTTCAAGACTAAATGCATTGAATTATTTAATAAAACCTAATATACTATATTTAATTTTTGCTTAAAACTAAAAATTATGAATATATAAGCAATTTCATTGCATTAAATTTACTTTTGACAAATCTAATATACTATATTCAGTTTATCAAATTAAATATAATGTATTGAGTTTTGCCAAAACTAAATACACTATATTGAGTTTAATAAAACTAATATACTTTATTTAATTTTTTCTTAAAGCTAAAAAATATGAATTTATAAGCAATTTAATGATATTATATTCACTTTTGACAAACCTAATACACTATATTTAGTTTTTTCTCAAACTAAATATAGTGTATTTAGTTTTGCCAAAACTTAATACATCGTATTGAGTTTAATAAAACTTAATACACTATATCCAATTTTTACTTAAATCTAAAAAATATGAATATATAAGAAATTTAATTTCATTGAATTCACTTTTGAGAAGTCTAATGCACCGTACTTTTTGTTCAAACTAAATATAGTTTATTGAATTTTACCAAAACTTAATACATTGTATTGAGTTTAATAAAAACTAATACACTACATTTAATTTTTGCTTAAAACTAAAAAATATAAATATATATGCAATTTAATTATATTGAATTCATTTTTGACAAACTAATACACTATATTTAGCTTTTGCTCAAATTAAATATATAATGTATTGAGTTTTGCCAAAACTGAATACACTATATTGAGTTTAATAAAACCTAATATGCTATATTTAATTTTTGCTTAAAGCTAAAAAAATATGAATATATAAGCAATTTAATTACATTGAATTCACTTTTGACAAAATCTAATACACTATATTCAATTTTTGCTCAAACTAAATATAGTGTATTGAGTTTTACCTAAACTCAATACATTGTATTGAGTTTAATAAAATGTAATAAACTATGTTCAATTTTTGCTTGAAACTAAAAGGTATGAATACATAAGCAACTTAATTACATTGAATTTACTTTTAGCAAACCTAATACACTATATTCAATTTTATCTCAAACTAAATATAGTGTCCAAAACTTAATACACGTATTGAGTTTAATAAAAGCTAATGCACTATATTCAATTTTTGTTTAAAGCTCAAAAATATGAATATATAAGCAATTTAATTACATTGAATTCACTTTTGACAAGTCTAATATACTATATTCGATTTTTTCTCAAACTAAATATAGCGTATGTTTTGTCAAAACTTAACACACTGTATTGAGTTTAATAAAATCTAATACACTATTTATTTTTTTTGCTTAAAGTTAACAAATCTTAATATATAAGCAATTTAATTACATTATGTTTATTTTTGACAAATCTTATTACAATTGCATAAAAAATTTATAGTTTGTGGGAAGTTTCCTATGAAAGAAATTAAAGACTGATGTTATTGAATATTTGTTATTAGAATCACGAATACAAATAGGATCAAAATCCTTAAATAGTGTCTAAAATTGGCATTACTGTTAATTAGCCTCTAAATGAAGTTGTTAACTTTATAATAATGATGGTATGGAGAATTTAATCAAATTACAACCCTAAATTCATTAAAAAACTAAAAGAAAACATGTGTATTTTATAAATTTAGATTAAGCTAATGGCTAAGGAGTATCAAATAAAATTTTGAATAAAGTCATAGCCTGAACATTGTTAGATTAGAATTCCCACCATTCACCTCTTATATCAATGAAAAAAGAATTTTCTTTAAATTTTTTTTTTCATTTTTTTGAAAGATATGTTTTCTCTTCTTGATATTTTCAGAACAAAATGATAGGTAGGCAGATGATTTTCTTTATGATATATTATCTTAGGTTGTTTAAATTTTAAATTCTAAATTATCTGCTAACAATTTCTATTATGATTTCCAATGCATAATATTGTGGTATATTTTATAAAAAGTAAATATGAATAAGTGAATTACAAATAAGCACATTGAAATTTTTGAATGATGAGTTCATAATCTTATCAACTATTTAATAATTAAATTTCAATATAAAAAATTAAAATAACTTATTTATAATTGGTGCTCACTTATTAAAACAGGTGCAAGATTCCAAACTATTCCATAATTCAATTCAATAATACTAAATTGACTTTTTTCTCCTAAAAATTTATTATTTTTGGGTTAAAATTGATAACTTTTCTTCTCCTTGATCTGTGTTTCCTATATACCCTAGGCTTCACTTGAGGCTTGTCAAAAGTAGGTGACTTGGCCTTTATGGTAAGTGCCGAAAGAGAATACCGCCATAACCATAATGGCTGTAATGCGTGGGCTTAGACATTTAGGGTTTTTATATTTGTTTTATAGAATAAAATTAGGCATAGTTGAAATAAATATAAGTGTAAATGTATTTATAAAACATAAAAGGCAAGAATGAAATATTGTAAAATAGGGTGGGGTATTTATAAAAATAAAATAAAAAAGATGACATTTCATGTAATTTCCTTTAAAAATAATGCAAGTGTCGAGCTATTTCCGAATTAAGTGCAGTGTATTTAGTTTTGTCAAAGTTAATATATTATATTTAATTTTACTCAAATGAGTACAATGTATTCAATTTTTCTTAAACTCAATAAGCTATAGAGTTTGTGCAAAAATTAATACATCACATTAATTTTTCTGAATGCAATTTAAATAATTTTTTGGTGTATTTTATCATTCACATGTAGCCAATAGACAACATAATAATATTAATTGAACATCAAGGGGACTAGAATGTGAATGAAGATTTTGAGATGTTTAAAATAAAATGGATTTTAATTCCATTAACTTGCAACTTCAAACAACTAATGGAAATTATATCAAAATAGATTAATATTGATCTAAAATATAACATCCTTGATATAAAGTACAAAATTAAACCTGGATATCCACCAGTAAAAGTTGATAATGACATGTTAGTTCTCTTTTACATGAAATTGAAGAAAAAAATCAGATTTTACGACATTTCCTCTATGTATTATAATGCTACACAATACTCTCCTAGGTAAGATGTGAAATTATGTTTTTGATTTTTTAATTCCATAAAAAAAATTAAAATAATTTTGAGCGCATTTTATCATATTTTTTTATTACTTAATATAGTGTATTCAATTTTTATGGTAATTGAATACATTGTATTTAATTTTTTAATAAGTTAAATACAACATATTCAGTTTTGTTAGAAGTTAATACAATGTATTCAATTTCCTTATGATCAAATAAAGTTTATTCAGTTATACTTAAATCTAATATAGAATATTCAATTTTTGATAACTAAAATACAATATATTAAGTTTTTATTAAATAGAAAACACTATATTACATTTTTTTTAAAGTGAATACAATTTATTTAATTTTTGTTGTAATTGAATACACCATATTCGATCTTTTTATATGTTAATATAGTGTATTTATTTTTCTTAAAAGTTAATATAGTGTATTCAATTATGGTTAAATTTAATACAACATATTTAGTTTTTATAATTGAATATAGTATATTAAGTTTTTGTCAAATAGAAAATATTGTATTATATTTTGTTAAAGTGAATACAATATATTAAATTTTTTTTCATGAATGAATACATTGTATTTGATTTTTTATAAGTTAATACAATGTATTTAGTTTTGTTAAAAGTTAATATAGTGTATTCAATTATTGTTAAATTTAATACAAAGTATTCAGTTTTCAATAACTGAATACAATGTATTAAGTTTTTGTCAAATAGAAATACTGTATTATATTTTGTTAAAGTGAATATAACATATTCAGTTTGTGTGCTAATTGAATACATTGTATTCGATATTTTTATAATTTAATAGAACGTATTCCATTTTATTATTTATTAATACAGTGTATTCAATTTTGTTGAAAGTTAATATAGTGTATTCAATTTTCTTACAATGAAATATAGTTTGTTTAGTTATCATGAAATTTAATACATATTAATCAATTTTTGATAATTGAGTATGGTGTATTAATTTTTATCAAACAAAAAAATATTATATTATATTTTGTTAAAGTGAATATAGTATATTCATTTTGAAGAAAACTGAATACATTAAATAATATGAATTTTTAATTTTTTAAATTACATATAAATTTAGAAGTACAATATTTCTTAAATATTTTTTCATTTTTATTTTAAGTGACTGGTCAGACACATTATCGAAAGAAATGGTAGTAATTAAAAGTAAGCAACTTGTGTCCAGTAATTTAATTGATGAACATTTATAGTTTCATGATACTAATACAAGTATGATGGAATATGTCAATGTTTTAAGCAAAAACATAGTTCATTAAACAATTAGTGACAACAAAATTATTCAAGAATACAATGAAGAAATAATTTTAAAATCATAATTAATGAAATGCAAAATGATATTAGATTGGGGCAAACTTACAAGGACAATAAACAATTTTGGAATCCTAATTAATGAAATGCAAAATGATATTAGAGTAGGGTAGACTTACAAGGACAATAATTTTTTTTTTTTGCAATAAACCATGATTTCTAATTTAAAGTGCAGAGATCATGTTCTCAAAGATACTTCATTGGCTGTATAGATGATAATTGTTGTTGGTAATTGAAAGCATAAAAAAAGGGGGCACAAAAATGTTTAAAATCAAAAAATTTATATCTGATCATAACTACAATATGAAAATAAGATTAAGTAGCAAGAGGCAGACCGCATCAACCTTGATTGGTAATATTATGAAGAACAAATATATGAATATCAAGACCATTTATACTCCAACAGATATAATACAAGACAGAAAAAATGATTATAGAATTAACAAAAGTTATTTAAAGAATTGGAGATCAAAGAAAAAAAAGCTTTGGAACACATTAGAGGTAAGCTATCTGATTCCTTTACACTTTTATTTAGATACTTGTACATGCTAAAAACTTCAAACAATGGATCCATTATGAAGCTAATAACTCAAAAAGATAAGTCATTTCAATATATTTTTATAGCTCTAGGAGAATCTATTAAGGGATGGGAACAATGTAGGCCATTGGTAGTTGTTGATGGTACTTTTTTGAAATCAACATATAAGGGCACAATGGTTAGAACATCAACATAAAATGCAGCTCGTAAAATATTTCCATTAGCATTCTCTATTTTTGATTTAGAAAATGATGCATCTTGGGCATGGTATATCAAAAAGGCATGAGAGCATAGATAATGCTACGAAAAAAGTTTATCAAAAAGTTAGTAATTTCATATGCACCTACCATTTGTTGAACAACCTTAAAGGAAGATTCAAGAAAAATCTAAAAAAATTAAAGAACTCTTTTTTGCAGTAACTACATCATACATAGAAAAGGATTTTCAATATAATACATAAGAGCTAGATAATGTTGATGCACATATTAGACAATATCTAGAAGGAGTTGCGTATGAAAAATGATCAAGATTGTATGATGGGGATTTATTTTAACCCTTGGTCTCATTAGCCTGCGTATAGTAGGAGTAGGGTGTCGATCCAAAGGGAACGGGTAAATTTTATATTGAAATAACAACAAGTAAATGGATAGGTATCAATTTCATTTATAATCATGCAATTTATATAAACTCTAAACTATTTAAGGTAATTTAAGTTGATTTTGGATAATAGATTACTTAAAAGATAGGATGAATATACATTTTAACCAACAAGTTCATCTTTGAATGAATTAACAATTGTATGAATGGTATGAATGGAGAATTTAGCCAAGGTTCTTTAAAGCAACTCTCATTGTCAATAAAGAGTGTTCTTATTTAGAGTCTATAAGCATTCTCATGTCATTATAGAGATAAATAAAAACCATGAAGCTCTATGCCAACTCTTTAACCCCTCAAAGTGAATCCCTTATCTCTAAGTGAATTCAATGCTTCAAGTAAATTTATTTGACTTTCCATCAAAGAATCCCAACTCTCGTTGTGAATTAATTGACTAACATACTTAGTATGGTGATCAAGCATAATAAGTAAATTCAAGCACTCAAACAAACTTAAATCATAATTCATACATGAATAGAATTGATCATTCATAAGATAAAATTAAATAGATGAATAACAAACTTAATTGCATAGTTAAAATGTATCAAAAGAACATAACCACAACAATATTACAATAAAGATAGAATAAGAGTTAAGAAAACATCACTCCCCAGTGTTTACTTTCTAATTTGACCTTCTTATGAATCTCTTACTTCTTTGGCTTTGCTCTTTTGTCATCCTCTAATAATAAGTAAAAATAGAAAATCCAAAACAACTAAATGTTCTTAAGAGAAACACAGTAAAAAAAAACGTTCTTTTTCTATTCAAGTAACCCCCTTTTTAAGTGTTGTTCTCCCATCTATTTATATGTATCTTCTCTACAGATATGTCCTTGATTCTTCACGAAAGATTGCTTCTGGAAGGACACTTTGTTTGGCTGAAAAATCAGGTGCTGAAGACACATCGTTTGGAAAACAGCTTCTTGTCCGACTCGTGACTGCCTTCACGAGTCGTGATTTCCTTGAGACATTCTGAAGTCGTGCCCCATCACGAGTCGTGAGCCTCCTCACTACTCGTGAATCTGCTGCCTAGTCGTGATCTCCATCCTGCTTTCCTTACCGAGTCGTGACTCCCTTCAAGACTCGTGAACTTTTGCTGGGTCTCGTGAATTTCTTTCTTCTTCACTCTTTCTCCACTCGTGATGCTCTTCACTACTCGTGAGCCACTTCTTCTAAATTTCACCATCTTCTTCCTTTTCTTCTCACTTCACCAATTTCTACCTAAAAACAACATAAACACATAAATGGGACATAAACACATAAAAATACAATTAACATTACATATTTAACTACATAAATATAAGAAAAACACACATAAAATAGTAGACATTTAACATGACATCAAATTCCCCCACACTTAAACCTTGCTTGTCCCCAAGCAAGAGAAAAGAATGAGAAAATCTAATTTCAAGTTTAAAACAAGTAAGTCAAATTATAAAGCATTGCTCAATTTTTACTTAAGATAAGATTGATATGAAGTCAAACACCTTAACACTCAAAATATTAGTAAATCAAGACTTAAAACATGCATCTTAAATCATCAAGTCATCAAAGTTTACTAAATTCAACATCAAGAATATAAAGTCTCAAGACTAACCATGCTCAAGAAAGAATAATGATCATAAAACCTAAGATTCAAAGACTATAGATGCCTTTTAGGACAATTAAGAAGCTCACATACCTTTAAACCCATCTCATGGCATTTTAGACTATTTTTTTCTTTTTTTTTTAACTTTCTCTTTGTTATTATATTTTTTCTTAGCATGGGTGCATTTTACGCTCCATCCCATGATTAGCAAGAGAATGTAGTATTGGGTGCGTTTTACGCTCCATCCCATACCTTATTGAACTTTTAGATATGCATCTTGCTTTAATTTTTTTTACTTTCTTTCTAGTCCTCATCCATTATTGAAAGGCCTAAAAGTAAGTATTATGGCTATAATTTCCATAAGACAACTAAAATCCAAAAATCTTAAACTAAATGAGCATAATCTAACCTTAAAGCATAGTTAATGAAGAGACTAAATAACCTAAAATGTTAAAGAAAGTAAAAAGAGATGACTTAAAAACAAAAAACTCATGCAAAAAGATCTTGAAAACTAATAAAATGAGTATAAAGGCAAATGAATATTCATAACAACCTATATGGCATACACTATGAGCAACACTCATAACAAAACTCACTATAAAAATAAACAAACAACAAAACACACAAAAGTGCTCCCCCACACTTGGAACACACATTGTCCTCAATGTGGAGAAACAAAACAAACAAACAAACAAAAAAAGAAAATCACAAAAATAAACTAAATCATAGAGGAAAGTAAAACTCCCCTCAAATCATGGTGAAGTGGGAGGCGAAACAACCACGTAGCCCGATTGGGCAATGAAAGCATCCACCTTGTGCTCAAGGAGGCGTTGATTATGAACTAATTGAGTGGTGGTTTGCTCCAAGGAAGCCAATTGGCTTTGAATGGCGGATTGATTTTGGAGCAGCTCGTTAAACATGGAATTGGTGAAAATTGATGAAGAAGCGGCAATGGGTGTGAAAACTGGTGAATGACTAGGTGTACCCTCTATAGGCTCATCACTTGGCCCTATCTCGGTTGGCCTTGATTCTTCTGATGTACTGTCCATAGGAGCCACTGGTGTGGTAGAAGTACCTGGCAATTCTTTCCAACAAGAATGATATATAGGTGGAATATATTCAAAAGAATTGTTAGTTACCTCTCCCCTCACAAACAAATGCTTAGAAAAGTATAAGCATGGAAGCACATCATCATATGTTCGCAAATCAATATCAATCCCCTTAGCAATAGCAGCAATAACATGACCATGGGTGATAGGGGATTCAGGGCGACTAACACAAGTTAACAATTGTTTGAAAATCCAATAAGACCAACATATTGATTTACGGTTATGCACACACCACATCAAAAAAAGTTCATGACTTGAAACTCTATTAAATTCAGACTTGTTGAAAATAATAGATGCAAGAATCTTATGCAAAATCCAATACTTTAAATCCGAAATAAACATAGATTTAGCATCTCTAGCCCTATATGGTGTAGACAATCTAGTAAGAAAGTTCCAAAACTCATTAGGCCTATAACTCTTAGGAGGATTACATAATCCATTTGAGCTAAAACCAAAAATCCTATGCATCATGAAATATGTAAGAGTATAATTAACACCATTCAATTTAAAGTCAACAAGCCTAGGATTATCAGCATTTTCTTTGAAATTTGTATAAAATTCCAAGACTAAGTCAACATAAAATTTTTCATGCATATTAACAAACCTCAAAAGGCCACATTCAGACAGCATTTCATTAACTTCATCAAGAACACCAACTTGTTCAAGCAGAGAATTAGGAAAATACTTACAGAGAGATTTAGCTCTATCCTTTAACACTAGAAATCTGTTACCTTCATGAATGGAAGAAAGAGGGAATGGAGAACCAAAATCTGTCTGCAAACTCTGTAATGGTGCTGCCTCCTCTCCTTGCTGACCACTTGCAACAGCAACATTCTTTGTCCTTACCATTGTGTATCTTGAAGAAAAAGTGCTTGTGTGTCGTGAAAAGAAAGAAAAGAAAGGGACAACAAATGTGAAAGAGTAAGAGAAAACAACAGACAATCACGAATGTAGTTCACGGTTGAAGATATAGGAAAACACAAAAGTCGTAAAAGAGAAGAAAATGTAAAAGAAACTGTAAAAGAAACTGCCACAGTTTTTATAGAAGAAGAAGGAAAAGTGAAAGAAAAATAACGTTTGAAAAACCCTAGTTTGAAATTATAACCGTTCCCCCTCTTAAATGGAAGTTAATAATGGCAGTTATCTTAATTAAAAACCGCTTATAGTCGTAATTAGAAGAATTAAAAGAGAAATAAAGAAATGAAAATGAAAAGAAATGAAAAATAAGGAGTTAAAAATCACGACTCGTAATTGCTGAACAGTACTTCACGAGTCGACATGGCCTTCACGACTCGTGAAGATAAGGCAGAATGTAATGGTGAAACAAAAGTCACGACTCGACACATATCTCACGACACGTGAAGAAAAATAATATATGAACAAACAAATGGAAATAAGCACGACTCGTAACATGGTTCGCGACACGTGAAAATAAAATAGGGTTAGACAAACTAGAAATCATCACGACTCGGAATTTAAGTCACAACTCATGAACCTGATGCTGTTGTGCTACACGTGAACATTTTCATGACAAGTGAGTGCATTCACGACTGAATGATTTAAGCCACAGTATTACTCGTGAACACTCTCACGAGTCGTGAAGCACTCGTGAAACCAAAATACTTAGCTGCAAAATCATAACAAATTTGATCCAAAAATTAAGCAACAAAGAAAAATAACCCAAAGAACATAAAAACTAAAAGCAGATAATATAATCTACAAACTAAACACAAAATAGAAAATAAACAAATAAACACAAACTAAAAGAACTACAAATGTAAAGAACTAAACAAAAATGTTAGGATTATGCAAAAGAAGAATTTATCAAAGAAACCTTATGTGTAGGAACCATTACATCACCAATGAAATAAGGCTTCAATCTATGTCCATTAACCTTAAAAACTTCACCTTTTTCATTAACAATATCAACAGCTCTATAAGAGAAAACTTGAACAACTTTAAAAGGTCCTGACCATCTAGACTTTAATTTTCCAGGAAATAGCTTCAATCGAGAATTATACAACAAGACCATATCACCAACTTGAAATTCTTTCTTAAGAACATGTTTATCATGCCATAACTTAGTTCTTTCTTTATACAACTTTGCATTTTCATAGGCATTCATACGCAGTTCCTCTAATTCTTGTAATTGAAGCAATCTTTTTCTACCAACTTGTTGCATATCAAAATTTAACACCCTAGTTGCCCGATAAGCTTTATGCTCAATCTCAACCGGCAAATGACAAGACTTACCATAGACCAATTGATAAGGTGTAAGACCTATAGGAGTTTTGAAAGATGTTCTATATGCCCAAAGAGCATCATCTAACTTAAGTGCCCAATCTTTTCTTGACCTAAAGACAGTTTTCTCTAAAATTCACTTAAGCTCTCTATTGCTAATCTCAACTTGTCCACTAGTTTGGGGATGATAAGGTGTAGCAATTTTATGAGTCACATTATATTTTTTCAATAAGTGCTCTACAACTTTATTGCAAAAATGAGACCCACCATCACTAATAATGGCCCTAGGTGTTCCAAATCTAGGAAATATAACCTTCTCAAGCATCTTCTTAACCACCTTGGCATCATTTGCAATGGTTGGGATTGCTTCCACCCACTTAGATACATAATCCACCATAACTAAAATATACCTATTCCCTAAGGAACTAGGAAATGGTCCCATAAAGTCCATACCCCAAACATCAAACAATTCAACTTCCAAGATACCTTGTAAAGGCATTTCATGCCTCATAGACAAATTTTCCATTCTTTGACACTTATCACAACTAAGTACAAAGTCCTTAACATCCTTAAACAAAGTAGGCCACCAAAATCCAGCTTGTAAAACCTTAGAAGCTGTCTTAGAAACCCCAAAGTGACCACCTACAGCATATGAATGACAATGAGCTAATACTTCACTAACTTCTTCATTAGGAATACACCTCCGAATCAATCCATCAGCACACCTCCTTTATAATAAAGGCTCTTCCCAATAATAAAACTTCACATCATGAAGGAATTTCTTCCTTTGCCTATAATCTAAACCATAAGGAAGCATTCCACTCACTAGGTAGTTTGCTATATCAGCAAACCAAGGAGTTTCCTTGGAAACTACACTAAAAAGATGTTCCCCATGAAAAGCTTCATCAATAGGTACCCCATCATCATTATCTTGCAAAACACATTGGGTCAACCTAGATAAATGGTCCGCAACTAAATTCTCCTTCCCCTTTTTATGTCTTATCTCCCAATCAAACTCTTGCAACATTAAAATCCATCTTAATAACCTAGGCTTAGCATCTTTCTTACCCAAAAGGTACTTAAGGGCAGCATGATCAGAATAAACAATGACTTTTTGCCCTACAAGATAAGCTCTAAATTTATCAAAAGCATACACAATAGCCAAGAGTTCTTTTTCAGTTGTAGAGTAATTAATTTGGGCATTATCTAGTAACTTACTAGCATAATAAATAACAGAAGGCTTTCCATCAATTTTTTGTCCTAAAACAGCCCCAACCGCATAATTACTAGCATCACACATCAATTCAAAAGGTTGATCCCAATTTGGTGGTTGCAACATCGGTGAAGTGACAAGAGCATGTTTAAGAGTTTCAAAAGATTTAAGACATGCCTCATCAAAATGAAAATCAACATCTTTACCTAGCAATGTGCATAAGGGTTTAGCTATCTTAGAAAAATCTTTGATAAACCGCCTATAAAAACCAGCATGACCTAGAAAGCTTCTAACATCTCTAATGTTTTTAGGAGGAGGCAAATTAGCAATTATTTCAATTTTAGCTCTATCAACTTCAATCCCCCTATTAGAAACTAAATGTCCTAAAACAATGCCCTCTTGAGCCATAAAATGACACTTCTCCCAATTTAAAACCAAACCATGCTCCATACATCTATCAAGCACCTTAGAAAGATTAGATAAACAATTCTCATAATCAGTGCCATACACACTAAAGTCATCCATGAAAACTTCTACACTTTGATCAATAAGATCACTAAAGATAGAAAACATGCATCTTTGAAATGTAGCTGGTGCATTACATAAACCAAAAGGCATTCGCCTAAATGCAAAAGTTCCATATGGGCATGTAAAAGTTGTCTTAGATTGGTCATGTGGATGAATAGGTATTTGATAGAAACCACTCAACCCATCTAAGTAGCAAAAGTAAGAAAAATTAGCCAATCTTTCAATAACTTGATCAATAAAAGGTAAAGGAAAATGATCCTTTCTAGTAGCCTTATTTAACTTTCTATAGTCCACACACATACGCCAACCCGTGATAGTCCTAGTAGGAATTAAATCATTGTTATCATTACGAATTACAGTCAAACCACCCTTCTTAGGAACAACTTGAATTGGGCTTACCCACTTACTATCACTTATAGAATAAATTATGCCATTATCAAGCAATTTAATTATTTCTTTCCTCACAACCTCTTTAAGAGTTGGATTAAGCCTTCTTTGACCTTCAATAGAGGGCTTAGAATCCTCCTCCAATAAAATTATATGCATGCAAACCTTAGGTGCAATCCCTTTTAAATCATTAATTGAATATCCCATGGCATTTCAATGAGCAAGTAAAATACCACGTAAAGCATCCACATCATGCTTAGCAATTGATGAATTAACAATGAAAGGCAATTTAGAATTTGCATCTAGAAATTCATACCTTAAGCTTGTTGGTAGTGGCTTGAGTTCAAGCTTGATTTCCTCCTTAGATATCTTTGATGACATATCCTCTTCCTTTCTCAAAGACTCAAACTTTGAGAATTTTCCTTGGAAAGGATATAAGGCAACTTGCAAAACTTTATCACAACACTCATTGAAAGAATAAGGTGCAATAGGGTTTTGACTTACACAATCATGCACAACACTATCAACACACTCATCAAGAATATCATAAGAATCAATTCTATTTACCACCTCTATTGGTGAAGATTTAATCATGCCAAAAACATTAAACTCAATTTTTTCACCATTAACCTCAAGAGATATTTTACCATTTTTCATATCAAAAACAACCCCAGCAGTAATTAAGAAAGGCCTACCAAACAAAATAGGAATTTCAGGATCTTCATCCATTTCTAAGACAACAAAATCAGCAAGAATCACAAATTTACCCACTTTGGTTGGAACATTTTCTAATATGCCTATAGGATGTGAAATAGATTTATTCGCCATTGATAAGCACATATTAGTAGGCTTTAACTCACCTAAATCAAGCTTTTTATAAATTGATAAAGGCATAAGACTCACACTAGCACCCATATCACATAGGGCCTTTTCAAAATATGTACCACCTATAACACAAGGAACCATAAAACAACTCGGATCCTTTAGCTTAGGTGGATATTTAGAAAACATAGCCTTAGACTCTTCTACCAAAGAAACATAACCATAATCTTCAAGCTTACCCTTGTGACTCACAATTTCTTTTAAAAATTTTGCCCATGAAGGCATATCCTTAATGGCATCCACAAAAGGTATAGTTATAGTAAGTTCTTTCAAATAATTTAAAAACTTGCCAAATTGCTTATCAAGATTTCTTCTAATAAGTCTTTGAGGGAATGGCAAAACATTCAAATTAACTTTAGGTCCATCTTCCCTAGATGAGGTTATCTTTTCCCTAGGTTCATCAAGCTTATTATTATTTTCACTTGCATCCACAACATGATCATCATTCACAATAAGATTCTCATCACTTTTACTATTACTCTCAATCTTTTTCCCACTCCTTAACATAATGGATTGAACTGATTCATGAGGCAAAAACTCAGGTTGACTTGGTAACTTGCCTAAAGGTTTAGCACTAGAAGTGGCTTGATGAGCCAATTGGTTTTCAAGCATCTTATTATGAGTGACAAGTTGATCAATTTTAGTGTTTATTTGCCTAAATTGTTCCTCATTTTGCTTGTTAGTTGTCATTTGATGATTAACAAATTGCTCCATCAAATTCTCTAAATGGGATTTAGGTTGTTGGGAGTTAAAAGGTTGCTTATTTGGAAAAGGTGATGGGTTAGGTAACTTGTTCATATGATTGTGATTATTATTAGTAGGAGGGTTCAATTGGGCATTTTGGTTAGACCAAGAAAAACCGGGATGTGTTCTCCATTGTGGGTTATAATAATTAGAATTTTGACCCATCCTTTGGTTATAGTTCCCTTGAACAAAATTTACATCCTCACTAGACCCCTCACTACAATTAACATACATATAAGGTCCACCACATTTCTCACATACATGACTAACATTTTCAACATTGGAGTGAGAATTACTTACCATTTTTGTCAAAGCTTCTACCTTAGCCGTCAAAAGATTAATGGAATTCAATTCCAAAAACTCCTTAGCCTTCGCCATAGTGGGTTCTTCTCCCATGTAGCCATGTGAAGCTAACTCTTCCAACAAAGTTTCAGCTTCCTTAGCAGTCTTCTCCAACCATTTGCCACCTGAAGCAGCATTAACAATATTTCTATTTTCCTCCATTAACCCATTGTAAAAGATTTGGGGAATCATCCAATCCGGTAAGCCATGATGAGGACATTGCCTTTGGAGTTCCTTAAACCTTTCCCAAGAGGTATAAATGGTTTCATTAGGCAATTGTTTAAATGTAGATATTTAATTTCTAAATTTTGCCGTTTTATGTGGTGGAAAATACTTATGAAGAAAAGCTTGTTTTAATTGGTCTCATGTAGTAATTGTCTCACTAGGTATACTAGCAAGCCAAATTTGAGCCTTTTCTATTAAAGAAAACGGAAATAACCTAAGTCTAATGGCATCATTACTTACTCCATTAATTTTAAATGTAGCACACACATTAAGAAAAGTAAGGATATGAGCATAAGGGTCTTCCCCTTGCAAACCTCCAAATTGGTTATTTTGCACCATTTGAATGACAGCCGGCTTGATCTCGAAATTATTATTAGCGATAGCCGGTGCCCCTATTCCTCCAAAACTTTCCGAAATATTTGGCATCGCAAAATCACCAAGAGTTCTCCTTTCTTCACCCGCCATAATTGGAAAATTATGACCTTCCTCCAAGTTAACACATGGTTCTCCTTCTACTTGCAAACTAAATTCCTCTTGTAGCTTCCTTCTAAGTTCCCTACACAAATCAAAACAAAATACTTTTAGTCTAAAACTATTACAGAAAACTCTAATACTAAAACAAACAAAACGCAATATAAGAATTCATACATCAAAATAACTAATATATAACATACAATCCTAAAACATCCACTCTTTTGTATCAATCAATAAAAATTCATTTTGAACCGTTCCCCCGCAACGGCGCCAAAATCTGATGGGGATTTATTTTAACCCTTAGTCTCACTAGACTGCGTATAGTAGGAGTAGGGTGTCAATCCAAAGGGAACGGGTAAATTTTATATTGAAATAACAACAAGTAAATGGATAGGTATCAATTTCATTTATAATCATGCAATTTATATAAACTCTAAACTACTTAAGGTAATTTAAGTTGATTTTGGATAATAGATTACTTAAAAGATAGGATGAATATACATTTTAACCAACAAGTTCATCTTTGAATGAATTAACAATTGTATGAATGGTATGAATGGAGAATTTAGCCAAGGTTCTTTAAAGCAACTCTCATTGTCAATAAAGAGTGTTCTTATTTAGAGTCTATAAGCATTCTCATGTCATTATAGAGATAAATAAAAACCATGAAGCTCTATGCCAACTCTTTAACCCCTCAAAGTGAATCCCTTATCTCTAAGTGAATTCAATGCTTCAAGTAAATTTATTTGACTTTCCATCAAAGAATCCCAACTCTCGTTGTGAATTAATTGACTAACATACTTAGTATGGTGATCAAGCATAATAAGTAAATTCAAGTACTCAAACAAACTTAAATCATAATTCATACATGAATAGAATTGATCATTCATAAGATAAAATTAAATAGATGAATAACAAACTTAATTGCATAGTTAAAATGTATCAAAAGAACATAACCACAACAATATTACAATAAAGATAGAATAAGAGTTAAGAAAACATCACTCCCCAGTGTTTACTTTCTAATTTGACCTTCTTATGAATCTCTTATTCCTTTGGCTTTGCTCTTTTGTCATCCTCTAATAATAAGTAAAAATAGAAAATCCAAAACAACTAAATGTTCTTAAGAGAAACACAGTAAAAAAAACGTTCTTTTTCTATTCAAGTAACCCCCTTTTTAAGTGTTGTTCTCCCATCTATTTATATGTATCTTCTCTACAGATATGTCCCTTGATTCTCCACGAAAGATTGCTTCTGGAAGGACACTTTGTTTGGCTGAAAAATCAGGTGCAGAAGACATATCGTTTGGAAAACAGAGTCTTGTCCGACTCGTGACTGCCTTCACGAGTCGTGATTTCCTTGAGACATTCTGAAGTCGTGCCCCATCACGAGTCGTGAGCCTCCTCACTACTCGTGAATCTGCTGCCTAGTCATGATCTCCATCCTGCTCTCCTTACCGAGTCATGACTCCCTTCACGACTCGTGAACTTTTGCTAGGTCTTGTGAATTTCTTTCTTCTTCACTCCTTCTCCACTCGTGATGCTCTTCACTACTCGTGAGCCACTTCTTCTAAATTTCACCATCTTTTTCCTTTTCTTCTCACTTCGCCAATTTCTACCTAAAAACAACATAAACACATAAATGGGACATAAACACATAAAAATACAATTAACATTACATATTTAACTACATAAATATAAGAAAAACACACATAAAATAGTAGACATTTAACATGACATCATTGTACTATTTGAGTGATAAATTTTCAACCATGACATCAAATATTTTTGAGTTTATAAATGCAACAACCAAAGGAGTAAGAGATTTATCAATTATAACACTATTGGAGTACTTACGTGCTTTAATTCAAGAATAAAATTGCATAAATAAAGATATAGTAGTAGCAAATTTCACAAAACTACTCAAAGACCATGAAGATAAGCTAAAGAATGATTGTATTTTTCAATAAAAATGAAGGTATGACCCTTAAACTTAAAGTATATAAACTTTGTTTGAATTTTATACATTGTATTATGTATTATAAAGTCTGAATACACTATATTCAATTTTTTGAGATACACTTTCAATTTTATAGTACCTGGATTCAGCCTATTAAGTTAACTACTTACATTTATAATATAGTGCATTCAATTTTTCCAAAAAGGTTAATACACTATATTCACTTTGAATAAAACCTAATACTATGTATTTATTTTGGAAAATAGTAATACAATATATTCATTTTTGTAAAGTTAAAAAAAATATGAATATATAAAAAATTTAATTACATTTTATTCACTTTTGAAAATGCTTAAAATAATATTTAAATACATTATATTCACTTTTTACAAACGTAAATATAATTATTAAGTATCAGTGAAGACAAACATATTGTATTTATTTTTGCTCAAATTAATACAGTTGTAGATGCTGGGACTGAGTCAGCCTCGGTCAAGGTTACCTAATGAGGATGATGCTATTTTGGAGACAGTTAGGAAGTAGCATTGCTTTTCTTTTTCTTGCATTTTTGTTTATTATGAAAAAATGTTTTCATCCAGTTTTGAAGAGAAAATGCTCTTTTAAAAGGCATATTTTTTCATTCTTTCATAAATGGGGAGAGGGCATCTTAATTGGAGCCATTGGCTGACTCAGGAATAAGTCACAAACTTGATTCACAGGTTAAGTTTGTTATTCATCTCTGACTCACAGTCTTGAATGGCTAGCTCACTATCCACTTTTGCCCATAACTCACTAGTGAGTCACAGACTTAGGCTTGTGACTCACCAGCAAGTCATGACCTTTGTTCGTGACTCGCCATTTTTAACTTAAGGAGGTTTTAGGCCCTACTGAGTGAAACCCATAGGTAGTAGTCATTGATCATGTCCGTGACTGGGTTTTTCCTAGCCAAAATTTCAATTTCTTACTTTGTAGAATAGGGGATAATTTCAGGAAAAAAATCTTTAGATTTCCTTTGATCTTAATCCAAAAATAATTAAGAGAGGATGAGCTATTTTTCTCAGGATTAAGTAACAATACATTTTTCAGCAAATAAGAGAGAGAGAGGAAAAAAATAGGACTAGTTTTTGCAGGGAAAAAAACTCTGGTTTTGGAACTTCAGTTTTGAGAAATAATCACGTAAGAAGCAGGAAAAAGGACTCTTACTGACTCTAGAATAAAGCTCTACGAAAGGTAATGTAAGAGGCTAAATTCCAGCTTTAGAGCACACATTGAATTTTCATTTTATTAAGAATTTAATTGGTGTTTTTTCCTTTGAGCTTTAAGTGCTCCGTTATTGCCTTGCTTCTATGTAAATATTTTATAAATTTTAATTTCCTATGTTCTTTGTGTAAATATTGTATTATTGACATGTTTGTGTGTATTTTGATGAGTTATGCATAAATCTATACTTTATTTGTGAATTTGGGTGAGCTCTCTATCTTTAATAGATAATTTCTCTCTCTAGAGCTTACTTTCTTTCACTTGATAAATTCATACAAATTGGGTTGTTGGTGCTTTTTAATTTTATTTAGTGGTGTTTTTCATGAGCTTTGAGCCTGTTCCAGCTTTGCTGGACTGTCCAAAACTGACTCACGAACTTAATTTGTGACTCGCTCACTGAGATAAGTCTATAACTCACTCATAGATGGTCGGTGACTTGCTGGGAAGCAACGTGACTCATTTTTGTCACAGCCATGACTCACCTGTCACGTTGAGTGAGTCTATGACTCACTCTTCTGCTGGTCTTTAGGCTTCTTTCTATTATTTTCTTTATTTATCATATGTTTTACCTTCCTTTTATCTTTTAATACATTTATATATTGATTTTAAGTACATTAGCCTGCAAGCTTGTTTCTGCTTTGTGACAAAGTCTTTATTCATTCTTTTTGCTCTTGTCTAATTAATCATATCTTTACTATTTTTGGATGCGTGTGTTAGTGTAAGCCTTAGCCCCAATACATTGTTATAAAACATTTAGGTTAATAAATGAGGCATTTGTTTTATCTATTGTATTCCTGTGCATATCAAATGATAAACCTATCCAAGAATGTTGTTTTAGTTTAAGTTATCATGTGTGAGGCACATGGTTGTAAGACCTTAAAACAATTGAGACTTCATTCTAAATATCCCTAATCAGTCATTGTTATAGGAATAACAAATGAATTAAGACTAGTATGCTCTCTCTGATAAGTTGAGTTCTGTCTTATGGATCATAAGGACTAGAGTGTCAATCGGAGATCATAGATACATGTTTAGAACATGGTATCTAGATTTGATCCGTTCATGAGAACACTACATGGTAAAAGTCATAAGTGTTTCTTATGTGCAAGTTTTGCATCAGAGTTTTTAGACCTAAAATCTCTATGAAACTCTCTATGATATATTGTGTACTTTGACATACACCTAATATACTCGTAACATGGTGACAAGTATCTGTATGATTGGGCATACACTAATTCATGTTAAAGAGCATGAGAGAAGTAAAGGGATTACCCCTCTCGATAAGAGAGAAAATATCATCGGCCACTTGATCGATCAACTGAGAAGTGTATGGCCATACCGAGATGAAATAATGAGTAATCATTATTTATTTGAGAGTTCAGTGTCATTTGAATATCAAGAAAAGAATTAGTATATATAAGGATGACTAGTTCCATGCCTTATATTAGTTTTGATATTTATGGATAAGGGACTATGCAAAATTGCATTAGGTCACTAAATACTATTTGCATTTTCATTTAATTTGGAATGCTATAATATCTTGCTAGAGAATATATATAGCCTTTGGATTATTTATTAATTCATTGCCAATATTAAATGGACCTATAGGATCGCACACAAAGCATTGGGCTTAAAATATTTAAGATAAAGTATTGGGCATTAATTTGAAATTTTATTTAAAGTCAAATTAATGTGGATAATGGGTATTAAAATTGCTAAATGGACCTTGATCCATGAGAGAGGAAAATCGGCATTACTAGGATAAAAATCAATTAATTAATTATCTTTGAATAATTAAGGTAATTGATTTTGGATCCTAAATTGTATTTGAATCAAGATATAACACTTAATAGGGAATGATTGTGGCCGAAATTCAAGCTAGGAATCCTAGTTGAATTCGACAACTACTAAACCCTAAAGAAGTGATTTATTTTGATTAAATAACTAATGCCAATTTAAATTAATTTGAATTTAAATACTAAAAGAATTTGAATTAATTTAAAATCACTTAATTAGGAAGTGATGGGGGCTGAATATACTACCTAATTCTAGGAGATTTCGACATCCACATGATTTCCTAAACAAGTGATATAAATTGATGAAATTGTTTTTCCAAGTTAGGTTTTTTTCTCTCTCATTGCTTCTTTCTTCTTCTCTTGGATTTTTGGTAGCCATTTGTAAACCCTAGAAAGAACAAGATCAGATCTTGTATCTTTGTTTGAATACCCATTGCCAAATACAAAAAGGATTAGAGCTAGCACTCTAGTTTTGTACCATCTGTGTGTGTGAGCATAGAGTGGTGTGGTGTAAAGGCAGCACCTTTGGCATTGCGGATCGAGATCAAATATATATAAGTCTATCTTATATATTGGCCATTGCAAAAATCAAGTTTTGAAGAGCATCCAAGGTTGTAAGTTTATTTAAAACCCTAAAATTGCATGTTTCAATTCTATATTGTATATTGCATGGCATGTATGATCAAAATTTTTAATTTTCTCACTGTGTTATTATGTTTATGCCATGCGATATCCCATCAGCGTGAACATATAAGATTTACTCGGAGGAATCCTGAAAAAATAGAATAGATCCATTTGGACCTGGAGGATTTAATTTATTTAATTCATTTATTCTATCTTATTTAGGTTATTTGTAATTTGGGCTTGTATAATTATCATATGTTTGCAATAGTGTAGTAAACAAGAGTATTTTTGGCATAAAAACCAAGAAAATCACATTAAATGATTTTTTTATCTAATTAACTAGGATTTTATTAATAAAATAGACCAATATCTTATTTTTACTAAAAAGGATTTTGTAATTATGCATGGGAAACCAATATCCCCAAATAAAATAAATATCTCAATTTATACACGTTTAATTCTTTATTTACTTTTTGTAATTTTAGTATGCATAAAAAATATTTTTACTTAAAGCCACAAATTAAAAAAGATTAGCTATTATTCCAAGTTCACACATGCCGAGATCAATGTCCTTAAATATCGAAAATTTATGTATGGTTTTTAATTGATTTCTATGTGCTAGCATGTTTATTTATTTATTTTGCTTTAATTGATTTCTATGTGCTAGCATGTTTATTTATTTATTTTGCCTCTTGAAATGCATTAGAAAAGGGTCGTTATAATTGACCACAAGCTATTATTTATACTGACTATCAACTAAGTAATGTAAGTAACGATGAAATTCAAACTCTTTCCAGTTTCAGTATCTCAAGGTTCAAAGAAATCACTTTCCCAATGTTTTATTGAATGGTGACTCCAAAAAATGCATACCTTATGATGCTCAATAGACATCTCGTAAGCTAGTCATCATTCATGGATAAGGATAACTCAAAATGTTGTCTCATGCCTTTTGGAGGCTCAAGACATTGTATATTGGGTTGAATCCTTGTTCACTATAAAGCGATCAATTTTCACAAGTTAAACAAGCCCTAATCTGGTCTTGAGTCCTAAAAGTGGAATTTCGAGAATAAATCGGACGCCTATGGGGTACGATGTATGTCATAGTGGTGATTCCACTGGGGATTATATGAGATTTCATTTTGAAAGTGACTTGGTTGGTATAATATAAATGGTTGCTTATGGTTTTAATTGTGTTAGTCCTTTTATAATTCAGGATGCATTAAAAACATGTTACAACCTTAGAATTAAGTTAAGCATCCTTATTTGACCAATGGTATAATCTCTAAGCATGATCCTATATTCACTCAATGTAGAAAAGTGCCAGGAAGGACCACCAGCCCAACTCTTATACCTATTAGGTATATTAGATAGTGATCCAACTGGTTGTTATGCTCGTGATGAGCTAGACCCATTGGCAGGGACTATGCTTAGGTAGCCCTAAAATTGTACTACCAGACCAAAGTTCCATGTAATGGCATAAATACTTCTCTTAGGTAGTATGCACCTTAATACTTTGCTTGCTATTTGGATACCTATATACTCGATCAAATTTTGATAAACAAAGGTAGGCGTTATCAAAGGCTATTATGCCCCAGTAGGCTTATTTTGGTTTATTCGAATGACTCGAGTATATAGAGATCAATGTTGCACTTGTCTATGTTTTAAATTAAGAGAGATCATGCTATCAGTTTTCCACTGCCCATCATGCACGTTCATTGGGTTCCCAATTAATCCATCAGGTTAGCTTATGGATTAATATTAATTTTCTATAGAAAGATAAGTGTCATTTGGACAAGTTTTGAGCCTCAATTTCTTTAGGAATGTACTCAAGGGGAAGTTATAATGGCCTTGCTTGATGTAGATTGGCAGTAAGAAATTCTTTTAGCTATATTAGAAGATTGAGGCCTCTATTGAGGGTTAGTAGTCATAGTTACCATAGAGTCAACAAGCTGGTTTAAGAGTCCGAAAAGGGCATCTGGTCAGAAGGTATTTTTTAGGTTAGTTTGAGTTAACATCAGAGATAAATCTAGGTTTAGATAAAATTTTTGGGATAACAACTGAAAGTGTAGATATGATGGATCCAACATGGAATGAGGCTATTGACAATCAAAAACTAGATAAAAGACTGGATGAGTTTGAAAGGAGGATAAGATCCATAATGACTGATATGATGAATTCTTTGACACAACTCGCCGGTCAGCAGCCTCTGACAATTGCTGCTACCTGAAGAGCACCTATGACTGTTGCAGTTACTCCAATCGTTACCTAAGTAAGACCTTTTTTAGTGGACGAGTTAAGGGGAGTTAGGTTGAGAATTTATCTTACAGAATAGTAGAAGGATAAAGGCATTACACCTAAAAAAGACTTTATCCTTAAAGAATAAGTGGAACCACCAGTAATACAGGCTTAGAGAAGGAAGCAACCTAGGATGGAAGACCCAATTTTTAAGAAGATGGAAGAAAAAATAGAAGCAATGGCTCGGGTCTTATCAGTGGGAAAAGGGGTTAGCCCTGAAGATAGGGATTTGGAAAGTGAGGATGTACTCCCTCAATGGTTCAAAATGCCTAACTTGCCTAAGTTTAATGGCATGTTTGATCTATCTACCTATATTAAGCAGCACACCTTGATCATGAAGGATATCACTCTTACCAAAAGGCAGAAGGTTAAATATTTTAGTCTTAGTCTTACCGGTCCTGCTATTGATCGGTACCATAGCCTGGATAGGCGTACCAAGGAGGATTGAGATATATTGATGGAGTTTTTAAGGTAGTATGACTATAGTATAAGAATGAAATTTACTTTAAAAGACCTTAAGTTATTGCAGCAAAAACTAGATGAGTCTTTCCATGAGTATCTTATAAGGTGGAGGAGCTGGGTAATAGAGATGAAAAGAAAGCCTAATACTCCTTACAAAATTAGAATTTTCATTAGAAATGCTAGCCTTTATTTGAATGAAGGCTTGAAGATGAAAGGGTTGAAGGATTGGAAGTCTTTAAAGGATATTGCTATTGAAGTCAAAAGTGAATACTTGGCTAAGAAAACAAGCTCTATAAGTAGCGAAAATTTTGGTGTTGGGTGCCGAGGGTACGAAGCTACAACAAAGAAAACTAGTAGTGCAAATGCTAATGGAAAGATGATCGAAGTGTCGGTTGATGAAGGCACTCAGAAGCATTATTCAAATCTAAACAGATATTTATCTTGGGTATTGGATTGATTAATAAAGGAAGGAAAGCTACAGCCTCTACCAGCCAAGCCTACTAGGAACTAGGGCCAGCCTAATCATTGGGCTGATCAATATTATGCATATCACCAACATACAGGCCATCTTATAGACCATTGCAAAACTTTAAGGGATATAATCTAAGACCTTATTGATAGTAAGCATATCACTGATCCAGAGAAAAGGGAAAAGAAGAAAGGGAATTACAGTGCAGTTCCACCTCTCATGTCAATAATGGCAATGAGTACCTAGTTGTTGTTAACCTTGAGCAGTCAAATATATAAGATTAGGAGAAGCTAGGTGTATATGTAATTGATTACATCACTACCTACCAGGTATACTATAGTTTAACTAAAAGAGAACAAAATACAATACATACATCAAAATTTTCTCTTTAATTTGATGTTGGCTTTTGTCCCTGAACCAAAGGCCTAGCTTGTGAACCTACATGGATGAACACCCGTGTTAAGCTATATAGTTTAGTGGGGAACAAAAAGAATAATTTGATAACCACTCACAGTGGTTATCACCAAGCATGCATCATTAATGCCAAAAAAAAATGCATTCATCTCAATGATAACCATTACTGAGTATATTATTGATATCAATTATGGCAGCACTAACTGTATCATAACTAGAATCTAGTATCATTCATGTATAATGAAAGAATGCAAACTTATTCATTCTTTAACACCAGTATATATACATGTTATTTATTCTATGACCTACCTGCTTAAAATCTTATGGGTGTGGATAATGGGTGCTGTGGATACCCGAAAGTATTAAACATATAAATACCCAAAGGTATTAAATCTATGGACCCAAATGGGATCAGAACTGTGGTCCCAATAGGGACATACTGTGGATCCAAATGGGTCAAACTATAGCAGCCGTGACTGTAATCTTATAGGCATGCCTATCTATCCTCCATCAAGTTTTATGTGTAGGCAAAATAAATCATATACCATATATCATTAATTCATATTAATGCATTTCAGTATAAGATAGACTAACTCAATTTAATGTAAGATAACTTTCAACTAACATAGTGTAACTAACAATCACCAATGAATAGTCATTATAGGGCGTCCATGCATTCATATTCAATTAACCATAAACCTACATTAAGTACTAAAATTTTGGCCTTCATATTTCTTTTACAATTCATATGATTAAGGGGATATATTACTCTATACTTTAAATTCAAGATAATTTACAGGGCTTAGGAAGAGCTTAGGCCTCTTATGGAGTCTTAAAACTCCAGGTATTGAAATTTAAGGGAGGGTCATAGTTACTATCAAAACATGATAATCGTGACTTAAGTCATGCAATAAGGGTCACAGTCATTACCCAAAATATAGTAACCGTGACATACATTGCAATTAGGTTATGGACTAAGGGCTAACTACCTCATGGTTACTGCTAATAGGGTGTTAACCGTGATCTAAAGCTACGAGAAGGGGGTCATGATTTCTACCAATAGCCTAGTAACCATGACATAGGTTGCCATAAGGTTCTAGACTAAAATTCATCTACCTCACGATTACTAATCATAGGTTGCTAGCCGTGACCTAAGGTGATGAGAAGGGGTCACGATTACTACCAATAGCCTAATAACAATAAGATAGGGTTGGTTTCAATTTTGGATTGGAAACTAGACTACCTCACGGTTACTAGTTAAAACTTGGTAATAGTGAGGCCCATCTATCCCAACGACAGAATTTCAGTCTCAAAGTCTAACCCATTTTTGACCTATTAAATAACATTTTCAACAAATATGCCCTTCACAAAGTTATAAACCTATATCTTTAGTTTCCAAAACACTAAAAATCTTCTCAATATGACTTGTCAATCTTCATATATATATGAATAAAACCACAGACTTCTCTTAATGATTGGGCAACAGTCAACCAAAATTCCACTCTAAATTTCACTATCAAGCAAATTAAGTCAGATTTTAAATTCTTTATATGAAATGAAGATCTATGAGTCTAGTTTCACTTGAAATTGGAATTTCTCAAATCTCATGACTATAACTCAAGATATCACCATTACAGTATAAGCTGTTCCAGTGAAACCAAAACAAATTTCCAACACTCAAAGAATCCATACACAATAGGGGTTTTCAACTCATTATAAGTTTCATATCACACAGAAAACACACACACACACACACACACACACACACACACACACACACACACATATATATATATATCAATAGACATGCTATTCACATCAATAACTTAAACACACTCATTCCAACTATGATGGTTCCTATAACTATTTAAAGTTCCAACCTTCTTCTTTACCTTTGAATTGCCTTTTTTTTTTTCCTTCTTTTTGCTGCTTTCACCTTTTAAGAAAAGAAACTTCACCATGAATACCCATAAACTTCTTTCAATGAAACAACACACACATCAAGGGAAAAAGGAAGAGGCAAAACAATACCTTACCAATCAACTATTAATTAAACCTTTCTTTCTCCTTACAAAAATTAGGAGAGAGATCTAGCGAGAGATTTCAATTTAATCTAATTTATATATAAATTAAGTAGGAAATATTAATAACACTATATATATATATATATATATATATATATATATATATATATATATATATATATATATATATATTTGAAAACACAATAAAAGAAATTGAAAACATGGAAAAAATTTCAAAGGATTTCTTGTTTGTTTTAAAAATGGTTACTAGTAGAAAATATCTTATTAAAATAACACTTGTTTTTTAAGATAATTTTCAAATTGAAACAATTGCCCTTTTTGATACCGGTGCAGATTTAAATTGCTTAAAAAACGGTATTATTTCAAAAAGATTTGCTAACAAAACTAATGAATTTTTTTTTGCAGCAAATAATTCAAAAATGATTATTCAAAGCAAAACTGAAGCTACCATAAAAAAGGGTTCCGTTTCAATAAAAACTCCTTTTGTTTTGTTAGAAAATATAAATCATAGTATTATTTTAGGGACTCTGTTTATCAATATGATAACTCCCTATTCTGTAAATTATGATAATATTTCTTTTAAATCTAAAGGAAATAAAATTATTTTCCCTTTTATTGAAAAACCTAAAACAAGAAATTTAAATCTTTTAAAAGCTTGTTCTATTTATAAAAATAAATTAAATATTTTAATTCAAGGAAAACAAAAGCATCTTCAATTTTTAAAATAGGACGTTTCATTCTCCAGAATCTAGAAGAATTTAGAGACTAAACTCATTCAACAAAAAATTCTGGATTTTAGAAATAAAATTGAAAATGAAATATATTCAGATTTACCAAACACTTTTTGGGAAAGAAAACAACATACGATAGATTTACCATATAAAAATGATTTTTCAAAAAAATTAATCCCAACAAAAGCTAGGCCAATTCAAATGAATCACGACTCAGAAATAATTGTAAAAATGAAATTCATGAATTACTATCTAAAAAATTAATTGTAAAATCCAGGTCTCATTGGAGCTGTGTAGCTTTCTATGTAAACAAAAACTTAGAAATAGAAAGAGGTACACCCAGACTTGTGATAAATTACAAACCTTTAAACAAAGCTTTGAAATGGATTCAATATCCGATTCCAAATAAAAAAGATCTTTTACAAGGTTTACATTCTGCCTTAGTCTTTTCAAAATTTGATTTGAAATCAGGATTTTGGCAAATTCAAATTGAACCAAAAGATCGTTATAAAATAGCTTTCATTGCTCCTTTCGGACAATATGAATGGACAGTAATGCCATTTGGATTAAAAAATGCTCCCTCAGAATTTCAAAGAATAATGAACGATATTTTCATGCCTTATTCAAAATTTTGCATAGTATATATAGATGATATTTTGATTTTTTCAAACTCTTTGGAACAACATTTCAAAGACTTAAAAACTTTCTTCATAGTAGCAAGAAGAAATGGCTTAGGTCACTATATTACCCAAGGAACAATTACTCCAATTGAGAGATCATTAATTTTTGCAAAAAAAAATTCTGATAAAATTTTGGACAACATCCAACTCCAAAGATTTTTAGGAAGTTTAAATTATGTTTTAGGTTTCTATCCAAATATTAACTTCCTTGCAAAACCCTTGCATGATAGGTTAAAGAAAAATCCATTGCCTTGGTCTGATAAACACACTAGAGTTGTTCAATAAATCAAAAAACAGGTAAAAGAAATCCCATGTTTGCATCTTCTTAACCCTTTAGCATTTAAAATTGTAGAAATAAATGCTTCAGACATAGGATATGGGGGAATATTAAAATAAAAAGTCAATGGCAAAGAATGCATTGTCCAATACACATCTGCATACTGGAATGACTGCCAAAAGAATTATCCAACCATCAAAAAAGAAATTCTTTCGATTGTCATGTGCATTCAAATATTTCAAAGTGATTTACTTAATCAAAAGTTTTTACTTCGCATTGATTGTAAATCTGCTAAACAAATTTTACAAAAAGATGTTCAAAACATTGCATCAAAATAGATTTTTGCCAAATGGCAAGCAATTCTTAGTGTTTTTGACTTTGAAGTTGAATTTATTCGAGGAGATAAAAACTCAATTCTAGATTTTTTGACCAGAGAGTTCCTTCAAAATAGTTATTGAGTGAACCCACAATTGCCTAGAAAATCAAAAAAGGGAAAAAAGGTCCAAAAAGATCCAGATGAAAAAGAGACAAAACCAGCAGTCTCTACTGCTGTTCCAATAAAATCTTAGGCCCAAGCGGTCAAAGAAGATGAAAAAAAGGCCAAACAGTAGGTGCAAACAATCCAAAATTAGATCCAAACTGTTCAAAAGGATCCAGAACTAAAGTTTTGGTTCGAAAATGCCCTAGAAGATAAAGAAGCCCTAAAACCCCCAAAAGAGGAAAGGCTTTAAGCTCTGAAGGCTTTCTCAGAAATTGAGGCCTTAAAAGCAAAAATTACTGAAAAAGAGGCCTTTATAGGTAAAAATCTAAACTCTGTTGCAAAAATCAAGAAAGGAGAGTCTTCAACTCCATAAACCTTTTCTCAAAGTTCTTCAAAAATATTGCAAGAATCATCTTACGACAAAATTATTATTTCAAAAAACTTTTGTGAAGAAATCATTTCAAAACCCTCGAAAGAGGAATTTTCACAAATAGTTTTATCCCAAAATAATTTTGAATTAGTCTTGTCTCAATCAAAACTACCAAAAGTAGAATATTTTGTAAAATTTGAATTTTAATATATATGGACTATTGAGGACGATTTTCGTTTTCAAAATCCTCAAAAGGTCATATCTCAGATTTTTTCAAAAGGCTGGTATTTTAAATCTTGGAATTTAACAAAACCCCAGCCTTATTACTTGGCAATATTAAAATTTATAGGTTTGGTAACGGTTACTCATAACCCCAAAAACAACCCTGAAATCCCATATTCCACCGTAAAATCCATAAAATCCTTTCTCCATTTGAATAGGGATCGGCTTTTCATACCCCCAAATACTTCCTAGTTAACTTCCAAACAATCCTAAATCACTGTAGGACATACACTTACTGGGATTACCAACAAGCTTGGTATAATGCATTCCTACTCCAAAACCAAAAATTTAGCCACACTTGGCTATTTTTCTTCCTAAAAATAGACCCCTTAAAAATTTTATTTTGGTTCAACCATTGGTAAAAATTATACGGAACCTCTCCTGAGATCTTAAAACCTTCAATCCAGGAAGGCTATCAGCTGTTTACAAAATGCCCCTAGTTCTTGTCGTGTTTTCTTCATTTTCATTTCAAATGTTTTTGAAGTTTTAAGTCCTGGAAGATTTTTAAACCTTCTTTTTGCATAAAGCTAATCAATTCTCCATATGTTAAATGATTATATAGGATTTGATTTATTCTAAAAACTTCTTTTATTCTATTTTTAACCTTTTCTCCTAGTTCGGTTTTGATCAAAACAAACCCCTATGATTTAACAAAAATCTTAGGAGCAAAATCACAGACAAAACCCCATGTTTTGTTTATATTTTTAAAATTAATTGTTTTCTGAAATTATTTTGAAATATTATCTGGGTAAAGGTTAGTTGTAGGGTAGTAAATCCTGTGTTAGCCGATGGATAGGCGTTTAGGGCTATAAATCCATTGTAAGGTTATCCAGGTGAGAAATAAAAAATCTTTTCAAAAAATAATTAATTTTAAAATATGAATAATTTATTTTATAGAACTACTGGGGGGTGGTAGATCTATACAATAACTTATTTATATTTTTAAAATTAATTATTTTCTGAAAATATTTTGAAATGTTATCTGGGTAGAGGTTAGTTGCGGGGTAGTAAGTCCCGTGTTAGCCGATGGATAGGCATTTAGGGTTGTAAATCCATTGTAAGGTTATCCAGGTGAGAAATAAAAAATCTTTTAAAAAAAGAGTTAATTTTCAAAATATGGATAATTTATTTTGTAGAACTACTTCTTTATCTAGTTCTTCTACCTCAAACTATTTGGATCTAGGATCACAAAGATCAAACGTTGTAAACAGTGAAGAAATCACTACTGAAGATTTTAAAAAATCAATAAATGATTGGAAAATTCCAAAAATAAAATGAGATCAAGTTTATGAGAACAGTATTTTTCAAAAACTCATAAAAACTGATTTCATTATTAAAACGGAAGAACGAGGAGTTCAAATCTCAAAACCATTTGAAACTATTCATCTTCTCTCTCAAAAAACTTTACAAAAATACATAGACAGAAAATATGAATACATTTATATAGGTCTTGTTCAAGTAGAAATAAAACCTTTAACTAGAGAAGACTTAAACAACTCAATTCTTTGTGTTTTAAGAGATGCAAGGTTTTTAGATTTTCACGATTCCATTATAAGCTCAGTTGAGTCGAGTCTTTTCCAAGGACCAATCTCTTTTGAATGCTCACCAAATATTTCATTATCTCTTGTAGATCCAAACATTTTGAAATCTTTGGTTTTACAAATTAAAACTCATAATTATAAAATACTGGAAGGATATATTCTAGTAGCTATTATTTTTAGAATACATTATAAAGCAATGTTTTCTGCCTTTACATCTGTAAAAAATATAACTAAAAAAGGAGAGACTTTGTTTTTACATACTGATTTATCTGGAGCAAATACAGTAATTCCAAAAACCATCATTTGGAAGGATATAGATCTTCCTAAATAATGGATTTTAGAAGGTGCTGTAAAAACTAAATCTCCGAAAAAATAAAAACCAAACACTCATATGAAAGAAATTACTCAGTATGATGATGAAAGGGTAAAATTAAGCTTTTCAAGAGCTTTCAGCTATCGATTTTCTGACTCTGGTTCCTCTACTAGTACTATAAACATTGGAAGAGCTTTAAATCTTCCTTCAGTAATTCATTTTCCAGATAAGGAGGAAAGTTTTCAAAAACCAAGATTTTCTTATTCTAGCATTCCAAGTACTTCTTTGCAAAATGTTGACTATTCAACAACTGTTCCTCACCAGATCTATACTAGACCACAAGTTTTAAATGAGGAACCCCAACATGTTTCACCACCTACTTCACTATCTTTTTTAGCAGTAACAAAAAATATTATAAAATGAATTGAATGTTATTGAAAAAGAATTTGAAGTAGACAAAACCTATTTACATAAGGATTTCTATTTAAAAGAAAATCTAGGAAAAAGAACATGGTTCTTTAAAAATTTTCTAGAAAAAGAAAAGAAATTCAAGAAAAATATTATGAATTTGTTTTTGAAAATAAAACACAAATTATGTTCTTTGATTGGTTTGAAATTTATGCTTTGCAAGAAAAAAATTCATATCAATTTCAACAAAAAACTATTAATCCTATAGCTTCTAGAAGTAAGGATACAGAGTGGAAAATGTCTGATGGTAGAAAAATACAGTCAACACATCCACCATTAAGACGTATAAAAATAACATATTTAAACCAAACAGTAAAAGCTAGTTCTTACAAAACTCCAAATGAAAATAAGGATAAAGATATTAAAAACATTATTCAACAGAATAATTTTACAAATACTCATCTTAGTACAATTGCAAAACAATTAACTAGGATAGATGAGCACCAAAAAACTTCTATAGTTTCCCCTGTTGAAACCATATAATCTAAGTTAAAAAAACCCGATCTCTAAACCTTTTCAGGTATTCAAAACTAGTCAAAAATTATTTAAAGAGGGTAATTAGAATTTACTCAAGCCTTGAAAGACTAGTTAAGTAGGATAGAGTCATCCTCTACTTTTGCTCGTATGGTTGCACAAGATACCTTAGAGAAAAATAAAACGGTCAGCATCTTAGATCAGATCTCTGACTCTAACGAAAGTCAAAAGCAGGAGTTATCCAGACTCCATTGGCCATGAAGTTCACCTTCACCTTTAGCCATGGTAACTGCTCTAGACTTAGCAATAGAAAATAGATCAAACCTATTATCTCAGTCCAAATTCAATGTCTCTACTATCTATGAATGGAGCATATATGGTATGTCTAAGTATAATATCCTTAGTCTTCTACAATAGATGACTATAGCTTCAAATGCCTATAAAATCCAAACAAATACCCTAGATAGAGCCATAACTGAACTCCTAATAGCAAGTTTTTCATGTCAATTAAAAGGTTTGTGGTATTTTCATCTTACTGAACAACAACGGTTAGAAATTTTAGGTGCTATTCAAACAACAGAGGAAGGAACTCCCATCCTCAATGAGTTAGGAAACCCTATTCCAGACGCAGTCACAACATTAATCCACATAATTAGTTTACACTTCATAGGAGATCAATCTCATTTAAAAGATAAAAATGCAGAATTACTGTCAAATCTTAGGTGTAAAAGTATATCTAAATTCCAAAATTATAAAAATACATTTCTAACTAGAATCATGCTTAGAGAAGATTCCAATCAACCATTTTGGAAAGAAAAATTCTTAGCTGGTTTACCAACTCTCTTAGAAGAAGAGGTTAGAAATAGAATAAAAGAAGTTTTCAAAATAAATAAAATCCCATATAATCATTTAACATATGGAGAATTGATTAGCTTTACACAAAAAGAAGGTTTAAAAATCTTCTAGGACTTAAAACTTCAAAAACATTTGAAATTGGAAATGAAGAAAACACGATAAAAACTAGGGTCGTTTTGTAAACAGATTGAAATTCCTATAGGAAACCAAGCTAAAGATTGTGGAGGTTCCTGTTCAAAATCCCACAATAAATCTCACAAAAAATCTCAAAAAATATTTTTTCCAAAACTAAATAAATAAAACTTCTATAGGAAATCTAAATCTAGAAAAACCTATAGAAAGCAAAATTCAATTAAAAAATATTTCAAGAAATATGATAAAAAACAAGTTGTTTGCTATAAATGTAATCAACTTGGACATATTTCAAGATACTATAAGGTAAATAAAAGACTTCATGAATTACAATTAGAAGATGAAATAAAACAAAATATTTTATTACTTTTAGTTGGAACTTTAGAAGAAGAAACTCAAACAGATTTATCTGAAGAAGATAATTCTATGGAATTTGATGATTTAGCAACATCCACATATAGTTCAACAAAAATTGGTTCTGATTCAGAATCACTGAAATCTATAAATATTTTAACAAAAGATCAAGAGTTGATGCTTGATATCGTAAAGCAAATAGAAGATAAAAAACTTCAAAAAGAAATTATAGAAAAACTCTAGAAATCTTTTGAAAATATAACACCTAAATCTCATTCACCTTCTAGTTCAACTTTGATCAAAACAAATCCCTATGATTTAACAAAAATCTTAGGAGCAAAATCACAGAAAAAACCCCATGTTACTATCCAATCACTTCAAGAAGAAATTGGAATAGTAAAATAAGAGTTGAAAATTCTCAAACATAAATAACAATCTGAATCTAACCTTCTTCAACAATTATTTTGAAAATATACTGAACAAAATAAAACTGAAGAATACTCTTCTGAAGAAGAAGAAGAAGAAGATGATGATGATGATGATGATGATGATTTTGAAAACACAAGAAAAGAAATTGAAAACCTGGAAAAAATTCCAAAGGATTTCTTGTTTGTTTTAAGAACGGTTACTAGTAGAAAATATCTTATTAAAATAACACTTGATAATTTTAAAATTGAAACAATTGCCCTTTTTGATACCGGTGCAGATTTAAATTGCTTAAAAAATGGTATTATTACAAAAAGATTTGGTAAAGAAACTAATGAAAAACTTCCTGTAGCAAATAATTCGAAAATGATTATGAAAAGCAAAACTGAAGCCACCATAAAAAATGGTTCCATTTCAATAAAAATTCCTTTTGTTTTGTTAGAAAATATAAATTATAGTGTCATTTTAGTGACTCCGTTTATCAATATGATAACTCTCTATTCTGTAAATTATGATAGTATTTCTTTTAAATCTAAAGGAAATAAAATTATTTTCCCTTTTATTGAAAAAACCTAAAATAAGAAATTTAAATCTTCTAAAAGCTTGTTCTGTTTACAAAAATGAATTAAATCTTTTAATTCAAGGAAAACAAAAGCATCTTCAATTTTTAAAACAGGATGTTTCATTCTTTAGAATCTAGAAGAATTTAGAGACTAAACTCATTCAACAAAAAATTCAAGATTTTAGAAATAAAATTGAAAATGAAATTTATTCAGATTTACCAAACACTTTTTGGGAAAGAAAACAACATATGGTAGATTTACCATATGAAAATGATTTTTTAGAAGACTTAATCCCAACAAAAGCTAGGCCAATTTAAATGAATCACGAACTCAGGAATCATTGTAAAAATGAAATTCGTGAATTACTTTCTAAAAAATTAATAGTAAAATCCAAGTCTCATTGGAGCTGTGCAGCTTTCTATGTAAGCAGAAACTTAGAAATAAAAAGAGGTACACCCAGACTTGTGATAAATTACAAACCTTTAAATAAAGCTTTGAAATGGAATCGATATCCAATTCCAAATAAAAAAAGTTTTTTTACAAGGTTTACATTCTGCCTTAGTCTTTTCAAAATTTGATTTGAAATCTGGATTTTGGCAAATTCAAATTGAACCAAAAAGATTGTTATAAAATAGCTTTCACTGTTCTTTTTGGACAATATGAATGGACAATAATGTCATTTGGATTAAAAAAATGCTCCCTCAGAATTTCAAAGAATAATGAACAATATTTTGTGCCTTATTCAAAATTCTGCATAGTATATATAGATGATATTTTGATTTTTTCAAATTCTTTGGAACAACATTTAAAAGACTTAAAAACTTTCTTCATGGTAGCAAGAAGAAATGGCTTAGTAGTTTCTAAATAAAAAATCTCTCTTTTTCCAACAAAAATTCGTTTCATAGGTCATTATATTACCCAAGTAACAATTACTCCACTTGAGAGATCTTTAATTTTTGCAGAAAAATTTCTTGATAAAATTTTGGACAAAAGCCAACTCCAAAGATTTTTAGGAAGTTTAAATTATGTTTTAGATTTTTGTCCAAACATTAACCTCCTTGCAAAACCCTTGCATGATAGGTTAAAGAAAAATTCAGTACCTTGGTCTGATGAACACACTAGGGTTGTTCAACAAATCAAAAAACAAGTAAAAGAAATCCCATGTTTGCATTTTACTGACCCTTCAGCATTTAAAACTGTAGAAATAAATGCTTCAGACATAGGATATAGGGGAACAAAAAATCAATGGCAAAAAATGTATTGTCCAATATACATTTGCACACTGATGAAATGACTGCCAAAAGAATTATCCAACTATCAAAAAAGAAATTCTTTTGATTGTCATGTGCATTCAAAAATTTCAAAGTGATTTACTTAATCAAAAGTTTTTGCTTCGCATTGATTGTAAATCTGCTAAACAAATTTTACAAAAAGATGTTCAAAATATTGCAACATAATAGATTTTTGCTAGATAGCAAGCAATTCTTAGTGTTTTTGACTTTGAAATAGAATTTATTTAAGAAGATAAAAACTCAAATCCAAATTTTCTGACCATAGAGTTTCTTCAAAACAGGTTTTGAGTGAACCCACAAATGCCTAAAAAATCAAAAAAAGGAAAAGAGGTCCGAAAGGAACCAGATGAAAAGAGAGACAAAACCACTAGTCTCTACTGCTATTCCAATAAAATCTTGGGCCCAAGCGGTCGAAGAAGATGAAGAAAAGGCCAAATAGCAGGCCCAAACAATCCAAAATTGGATCCAAACTGTTCAAAAGGATCGAAAACTAAAGTTCTGGTTCCAAAAGGCCATAGAAGATGAAGAAATCCTAAAACCCCAAAAAGATGAAAGGCTTCAAGCTCTAAAGGCTGTCTCAAAAATTGAGGCCTTAAAAGCAAAAATTGCAAAAAAAGAGGCCTTCATAGGTAAAAATCTAAACTCTGTTGCAAAAACCGAGAAATGAGAGTTTTCAACTCCAAAAACCCTTTCTCAAATTTCTTCAAAATATTGCAAGAATCATCTTGCAATATAATTATTATTTCAAAAAACTCTTGTGAAGATATCATTTCAAAACCCTCGTAAGAGGAATTTTCATAAATAGTTTTATCCCAAAATGATTCTAAATTAGTCTTGTCTCAATCAAAACTACCAAAAGCAGAATATTTTTTAAAATATGAATTTCAATATATATGGATTATTGAGGACGGTTTTCGTTTTCAAAATCCTCAACAGGCCATATCTCAAATTTTTTCAAAAGGCTGGTATTTTAAACCTTAGGATTTAACAAAACCCCAGCCTTATTACTTAGTAATATTGGAATCTACAGGTTCTGTAATGGTTACTCATAATTCAAAAAATAGCCCTGAAATCCTATATTCCACCGTCAAAATTCATAAAATCCTTTCTTCACTTGAATGGAAATCGGCTCTTCATACCCCCAAACACTTACCAGTTATCTTCCAAACAATCCTATATCACTGTAGGATATACGCTTACTGGAATTACCAATAAGCCTGGTATAATGCATTCCTACTCCAAAACCAAATATTTAGCCACACTTGACTATTTTTCTTCCTAAAAATAGACCCTTAAAAAATTTCATTTTGGTTAAACCATTGGTGGAAATTATACGGAGCCTTTCCTGAGATCTTAAAACCTTCAGTCCAAGAAGGCTATCAACTGTTCAAAAATACTTATAAACCTTCAAACAAGAAAAGACAATTCCATCCCTATATGCTTTTTCCCATAAAATTCTATCTGCTATGGATAACAATATGGTATTTAGAATATCAAAAAAATGAGGCCCAAATGATATTGGTCCGAAGATTCCAAATTTGTTGGTGGACTAAGTTTGTAGTCCCAGATAGCATAAAAAAAACCTAGTATCATGAAATGGCTCCAAGCATAAGAACTCACCAAACCAGGCCCAGAAGTCTCTCAGTTTTTGGCCTAGAAGTCCTTTTCATAAACCCAACTGGCAGCAGCAAAAACTAAGGAAGAATATTTCCAGATTATGGCCCAACTTCTCCAAAGTGAGGCCTCATCTTCAAAAGCTTCCTCGGTTCCTTCAAAAGCCTCATCTTTAGATTCTGAGCCCATTATCGACTTAGAAGATGATAATGAGGATGATTGTTTTGGTATTTTTTCTCCACCTTAGTGGACCTTTATTTTTAATATGGATTCGTTTTAAGATCCATACTCTATAAGCAAGCCTGGCCCAAAGCCTAAACAGGCCCATAAAAAAAGTAAAAGTAAAAGAAAAAAGAAAATGATTAGATTCTTTTCTTATCTTTAACACATATCTGCTCCCTATATGCAGTGTCTCCACCAACTCCAAAGTGGGTCAAATGGCTACTTCACAGATACCAATAAGTGGGTCCAAGCTCCCACTAATTGAGGCTAAACATATGGAGATTTTCTTCTATAAAATGGACTCTCCATCTCCATTTAAGGCAGACTCTTCTTTAGGCAAAAAATCCTCTCAAGCTTAGAATATTAGGAAGCTCATGTGCTGAGCACACCTGTAATCTTTTGAAAGTTTAAAGTATTATCTCCAAAAATAAACTTGTAAATTTTATTTTATTTTCAAAAAACGTAAGTATGCTCATGTGTTGAGCTTTACTTTCTTGTAATTTATTTTCATTTATAAAATTATATTTTTCATATCTGTGTTCAAGTGTTGTTGCATTTATAAGTATGCTCTGCATCTGCGGCTTATGCTGATCTTGTGCATCAGAAACTTTGTTTGCATAATACTTGTGTTGCATTAAACAGGTATATTGACTGAAATATATAGCCTTTTTCGAGAGCTATACTGAATAGTATAGTGGGCTGTTATACCACATACCTTACATTTTTTGCATTCATGTTCATAGATCTTTAATAAACATCCCTTGAAATCTCGGACGTCACTAAATGAAAATAAATTACAAGAAAGTAAAGTTTAACACATGAGCATACTTAAGTTTTTTGAAAACAAAATAAAATTTATAAGTTTATTTTTTGGAGATAACACTCTAAGCTTTTAAAAGATTACAGGTGTGTTTAGCATATGAGCTTCCTAATATTCTAAACTCTAAAGAAGAGTCTGCCTTGAATGGAGATGGAAAGTCCTTTTTATAAAAGAAAATCTCCATCTGTTTAGCCTTAATTAGTGGGAGCTTGAACCCACTACAGGTGGATGCAACTATTTTTATATAAAAAAATAATTTATATATATAAAAATTAGACATTTAACCTTTTTTTTTCAATTTAATCTAATTTATATAAAAATTAAGTTGGAAATATTAATAACACTATATATATATATATATATATATATATATATATATATATATATATATATATATATATATATATATATATATATATATATATATATATATATATATATATATATATATATATATTATGATTAAACTATAATTTATAGAAAAAACACAGTAAAATAAATTTTAATAAAAAGCATTTGCATCACGGGTTTGAGTCAAGCTGATTTTCAATTATTTTTGAGTTTGGGTTGCGTTTGATCATAATATTCTTGAATTTTCTTCACTTTGGCTCACTATTTTCGGGAAGATTCGCGTTGGACTAAAAATTTTCAGGTCAACTTAAAATAAATAATTGACATTATATATAACTATCATAACATCGGTTTGACCTTTTTGGATCAAATTTTTTACCACGGGTCAAATATGTTATTTTTACTACCAAACGTGATTTGAATTTTAATGTCAATTTTTAAAACCTGAAATATACTTTTTTTTTTTTACCCCAAATTCAATCCTTGGATTGTCTAAAATGACAGTATTCATAAGTCACAAAAAATACTATTCATATTTTGGTGCCACTATTTATTTAGGAAAGTACCATTTGCAAATCGAAATGTATATTTTACAAATTTAAAATTTTTGAAATATTAAACTCAGTTTTAGATTTAAAATATCATGATTTAATGAAAAAAAATTACAAGAGTATCACTAAGCAGTAAGTTAGTAGATGAACCGCGAGTAGCATAACAAAATCGAAAAAAAAAATAAAAAAAATAAAATACAATATATATTGTACGTTATTTAATTATGATTTTCATTAAAATTTTTTTCTTTTACTAATAATTTTTATCGTTAAAATTTTAAACAATTAAATATTTTTTCTTTCAATTAAATTTAATTTGTTAATAAAATTGTCGGATTATGAATTTGAATTGCAGATATTTTTGAATTGGATTAAACTCTGACGTCTTTGAATCAATCGAATTTGGTCCATTTAAATTTCCTTTGAGCTCAAATTATTACTTTTGGGCAGATTCAAATTGGGCAGGTCATACAGAAAAGTTAAGAAACATAGAGAAGTTTTTTGTGCTTTGGACTGTCTTAGCATGTGAGACCATGAGAATGCTCAGATATTTATTATTACTATTATTTTAAGACATACAAAAACATTAAAAAAAAAAAAAGAACTCATTTCTCTTTATCGCTTTTTCTTTCTCCAGCTTTCAGCATTCTCGAGAGATTCCTCACTCTTTGATGTTGTCCTCTCCAACCAGCTGACAACAAAAGCCCTACCAGCGTTTGGATGCGCTGCGTTATGTGCCGTCCAATTAAATGTTTGATTTTGTCGATCATCTAATTAAATACAAATGCATAGCTGCTGAATAAACACTTGGTGCTGACGCAGAGTTGCAATATCGTATGCTTATTGCATATATAGTATACATATGTGATTGTGGATCATCCAATTAAAAATAAAATAATGTTATAAATTTTAATTCAACAGTAGGATTGTGCACACCTCAGTATATGCATTCACTATATCAAAATTTTTACTCATGTATAATGAGATGTCTCAAAATTTAATTTAAAAATTTGATATTATCTAATTATGCCTACATATTGGCACGCATAAAATCAGTGCATACCAATCACTTGAACATCGAATACTGTAAATCATTTACAATATTTATTTTTTCTGCAATACCATTTATAATGTCAGTAAAACTGTAAATTAAAACTAATTTATTGTTTAAAGATGTGATACGATTTTATAGTTTTGCCTATTTTAACATTTACAACATAAGAAAAATGATAATAATTTTTTTCCCTTTTAAGTGCTATTTTGTATCTTTTAAAATTTATCGTTTATTTATCGTTTTTTTAATTATTGACCATATAAAATATTTTTGTGTTAAATATTGAGTTGAAGTTAAGAAATAAATATAATAAAAATTGAAAAATTAATCATTTGAACTATAATTTATAACTTATCAATTTGAACTATTGTTTTAAATATGATTAATTATTATGTTAACTGAAAGATTTTTTTCTATATATTGATTAGTATTTTAAAATTTTTAATATAGAAAAATGTTGAGAGAAATATGTTAGAATTTATATTTTAGACGATTTTAATGTTTACTGGTTCAACTTCAAAAATATTATAATTGAAATTTTAATCCATAAATTTTAATATACACCCCGATTCTTTATTAAGTATGATTCTAAAACCATACACGTGAAGGAAGATATTCTTTTAAATAGATTTTAAGCGTGTAAGACCCTTTAATAAAGTTTTTGAGACAAATTCGAGGGAACTTTTTATTATAAATGACGCATATAGTTAACTATTCTTTTTCTTTTTTAAAGTATGCCATAAGTGATCATTGTTCCTGTTATTACTCGCCGTAATATACATCTATAAACACAAGGTATCTTTACTATGTTTTGAACACTTCATTTTTTTTTTTAAATTATATATACATTTTAACTTGTCAATTTATTATAGTGTTCCTATTATAGCGGTCCACGTTAGAGTAGGACGGATCCACATGTATCATAAGAATCTTATCTTTTCAAAAAATAATTTTCTTTAATAAATTTTAAATTTATAATTTAAATTTTAAGTATTTATTTTTTTAATATTGATTTCAACCAAAATTTCTCTGTTAATATTGATTTTCATGTCTGAGTTTAACATCCTAGATCCGTCTATGGGCTGCATGCACTAAAAAGTGTCTTAAAGGGAGAAAAAAAAAATCAGAAGAATGAAAGTGTTTCAAAGATGTGCCAACCTTAATATCTTTGGAACGTAAGAGTATACTTGTTATCACAGAATTGAAGGCCCTTTTGTGTTCCCATTCGCAGGGACAAGTTCTTCTCTGAATACCAGCCCATATTAATTTTCCCTTTCCCTTTCTTTCTCATTTATATCTCTGTTCATTTAGCATTTAAAGATATCATCTACTCTACCATTACTATTAGTTTATCATACTTGAGTTTTGTCCGTTTTTAGTTATAAAAATTTGTACTGCTTTCCTTGTCCAGTATTTTTTTAATGGGGAAGATTGGAGGAAGCACTTGGTTGACTGCTGTTAAAAGGGCTTTCAGGTCTCCTACAAAGGACAATGAGAAGAAAAGCAGCAGAAGAAGAGAAAATCCAGAACAAGAAGATGAAGAAAAGGTGAAAATTTACTTACAAGAAAATGTGAAAATTTACTTATTCTTGAACTTTGAACAATTAATTAACAAATAATTTTGGTGTAATTGTTTGCAGAAGAGAAGCAAAAGAAGATGGATATTCAGGAATAAGCGTCCAAATAGCCAAGAAACAGTAATAATAAAGCATTCCGCAGAAGCTGATGCTGCACTTGCAGGAGCCATGGCCACCACAGCAGCTGCTCAGGCAGCTGTGGAAGTTGTTAGGCTAACCAGGCCTTCCCTCTTTCTTAAGCAACATATTGCTGCCATTGCTATCCAGACAGCTTTTAGAGGATATCTGGTAATTAATTAATTAGCTTAATTAATTATTAATTAAACTGTGCTTGAATAGTTAATTAAGAGTATTAATCCGGTTGAGCTGCTGTCGATTGGATAATCAAAACAATTAATATGGTGCACCCGCCTATTGCGTACCAAAACATATTCAGTTAATTAATTGTGGAGTTTGAATTAATTAGGCAAGAAGAGCTTTGAGGGCATTGAAGGGATTAGTGAAACTACAAGCAGTAGTGAGAGGATACAATGTAAGAAAGAGAGCAAAGAGGACTCTCCGATGTATGCAAGCTCTAATGAGAGTACAATCTAGAGTAAGAGGTCAAATAAGCAGGCTTTCTAATTTTGAAGGAACCCCAAATCCCATCTCCACAACTAGGAATTTCGATGTAAGTTTAATTTAATTTACAATTTACATGCTCTTCCCCTTTAGGAATTTTACAATCTACAAATGCAATTAAAGCAAATTCTTGCATATTTTATTGAAATTCAGTCTAGAGACGATGATGATGAACTTGAACAGCAACAATCACTCAGTGACATTCAAGTAATGTTCCAGGAAACAAAAGAAGCTGCCTTGAAAAGGGAGAAGGCACTTGCCCAAGCTTTCTCTCACAAGGTTTTACCTTTTCACTTCTCATTAATTAGGGCTTAATCTTTGCATGTTATAACCAATGTTGTAAAAATCGGTCAGTTCAACTAAATTAACTATGTTTCAGTTTTTTCTCCCATATTTGATTAATATCCGCTGAAGAACTGTTAAATTGGACGGGCAAATTGGAACTCGGCGGAACTAGACTGGTTTTGAATCTAACATATTTGTTTTTTTTTTTAAAGTGTTTTAAGAGTTTTTAGCCTTAATTAAACATTTAATCTTTAATCTTTAATCTCTAATTAATTAATTAATTAATTTTATCTTATATTCATTTGGAATATGATAAACTTGGTTATAACATCGCTTCAGTTTTAACACTAAGACTTTTTTTTTATGTTAATTTAATTATTATTTTTTTCAAAAAGGGTTGGCTTAAAATTACCCTTCTCTTCTCCTTACGTGATGCATATCACTAACTTGTTTCATGGTTTTGGTAAAGATATGGAGACCCAGCAGGGAGACATATGCAAGTGAAGGAGAATTAGAAGAAAAACCAAGAAATAGGCAGAATAGAGAAAGAGAATCAATAAAAATTGTAGAAGTAGACACTTCTCAACCCTACAATTTCTCGACTCCAAGAGGCTATAAGCCCAACTCATCTCATCACTATCAAAAACAAAGGCCTATATCATATTCCGTTGCCTCTCCTATTCTCAACTCACCATCAAAACCTCAAAATCTTCTGTCTGTTTCTTCGGTGCCTAATTACATGGCTGCCACTGCATCAACCAAAGCCCGATTTCGGTCACAAAGTGCTCCAAGGCAAAGGCCATCAACACCAGACAGAGAAAAGATGAGTAGTACAGTGAAGAAAAGGCTCTGTTTTCCAGTTCTTGATCCACAAACAAGCACCTTTGATAATGTTGATCTTGGACCTGAAAGGAAGTCTAACAATTCTTGGTGCACGGAGAGTGTTGGTGATGGGATTTCTTCTCCTTCAGTCCATCATCGTAGCAGGTGGTTAAGGTGAGTGAAGCTAATTAATATGATCACATGGCATCCATGACAGATCTGAACTATTATTAGAATGAAATATTTAAAAGATTTCTCAAATTGGCAGCACAAAGTTGGAGCGATTTGGCTCTTATTCCAACCACTCTCTTATGATGTCATTACCATACCGTCAATGTGTTAGAATTTATATTATTCACATTTATTTTATAAAAAATACTAAATACCCCAAATTATATATATATATATTACATCAACAATTGACGAAATGTATGAAAAATTTTCATGACATAAATAGCTCTAAAAGAAACCTAAACTTTAATTTTCAAGAATTAAAGAACTAATTTTAAAAAAAAAATTCATAAAGAGAAACCGGGAGTTTTCTTTTTTTTTTTTTTCTATATTTTTCTTTTTTATGTTATATTGTTTTTCAAGTTCAGTATTTTAAGTGGTAACTAGCCACTAGAATAACAGATAAAGAATGTTCAGTTACCACTAAAAAAAGTAAATTAAATATTAATTAATTAATTTATGTTTAATTTAATCGGATCGGATCCCATCTTGGATGATTAAACTGATTTTTTTTGGATTTTTAAAAAAATATACAAAAAAAAAGATAAAAATAACAAAAATACAAGGGTTTTTTCTAATTTTTTCAATAATACATTATCTTAAATTTTCAATTTCAATTATACAACTTTTATTTTTAAAAATATAATTTTTTCCTAATTTTCACTTCCCTATTTCCCTACCACCGCTCCATTTACTCTCCTCTCTTTCGATAACGGCAACTTTCTTTCTTTCGGATCAATCGCTGCTCTACATCTCCATCGATTACAGATTTGCTATTGTCGTTCAGCTGAAAACAGATCATCTCTTAAAATCCAAGCTGAAAACCACGACCATTTCTTCATACTCAAAAACTCCATACTCAATGCTTCATTACAATTAACAACTCTTCTCTCTGTTTCGTGGATTATAGCCTTTCCTCCACTCGCACAATTTTTTCTCTTCGTTTTTAACCATCTATGGTAAAATTCCCCCTATTTAACTTCTATATATATTACCTTCCACTTCCACTGTTAAGTTCCTAGATCGAAAACTACGGCCGGCGGTTATGGTGGTGGCCAAAGCGGGGTTCAGGCATTGCGAGCCGAACTTTGATTCTTCAATCTGCTCAAAACAGGTTATAAATCTTCAATCCAACGGCAGTGACTTATTTTATTTTGTGGAAAATTCCCTATTTAATTTTGCTCTTTTTTATTTGGCTCTTGAAAATATGAGAGAAAGAGAAGTTTTGGTGAATAAATTGAAGCTCTGCAACTTCATTCACCGTTGAAGAAGGTTTTTTTTTTTTTTTTTTTTTTTTTTTTTTCTGGATTAGTATACTGAAGTCGGTGTAAAGAAACAAAGTGAACTGTTTTGATCCCATTCTATGAAGTGCAAATATCATTCGTGAATACTAAGTAATTAATGACACTTGTCAAAAAGTAGTTTTCATTCACCATTGCAGTATGACATCAGACAAACACAAGATACAACAACTTGAAATTAAGTAGAGAGTTTCATTTTATTGGCACCAAATACCAAATACGGTGGTTACATATAATGCTCCAAACCAAAAAATGAATCCCGTTGTCCCACTCTCACTAGCTAACTAATTAAAAAGAATTAGTATCTAATTAAATATGTGAAAATATATATAATACATATAAAATATATTAAATCCTATCTCTAACAATTTGCCCCTTTCTTGCATATTGCACCACTACATCATCCCCTACCCACTTTTAACTCATTTCTGTATTTTCCGTTTCTGACGGTGAATTTTGAGTTCAGACAAAAGGTTATCCAATATCAAAATGTTTTCCTTGAATATTGAATTTTAATTAATTTAGGAAACTTTGAGGGACTGTCAAGCAAATAAGATCTTGTGATGTTTCAATGCTATTTTTTTCACTTAGTTCTCCTTGATTCTCGCTTCCTGGGTTCTCATTGGTTCCCTGTTTCTATTTCTTGCTGCAAACCCTTATCTCAAGTTCTGTATTAGCTTCTGATACTTCTAATTTTTATGCAATTTTGTTTAACATCGCTATATTACTCATTGTTTAATATCTTACGAGTTAGTAATTTGAAACTATGGTTGCTAATTAGAGATTTAGTTTTTGTGCAAATTATAGATTTCTAATAGTATTATGACTCATTGGTGCTCTGTTTAATTTTTGATTGCGGTTATATGTTGATACCTTTATATATGGCATACTTTTTGTCTCTGCAATTTTGATACAATGGTTGGAGTAGGTTGTAATGTCCTTGTGCTCATTGTCTTTTGATTCTTAGAATTGTACCTAACTACTTGTTTCATGAGATGGATTTTTGATGTTGATTTTTGTAAAAAGGTTCCCACTGCTCTTGCTTTTGTTTCTGCGATGGATTTTTGCCATTTACTTTCTTTAATAATTTTTTTGCTGATTACAAATCTGATTTGTTATTGATCCTTAGATTTTTTTAGTGCACACTCCTGCATATGATGCATTTTTATTTTGGAATATTTATTGTCATTAGGACAGTGTGAAAAGTTATGGTTTTTCCAGTTATGGTATATTATTTATAAGTGTATAACTAGTTATATAGTTTTATTAAATTTAGAGTTAAGAATTGATATTTCAACTATTGGAATTTCAATCAAAGTTTGAGGGTTTAGTGATTTTCTTTAGGTTCTTTCTTTTCTATATTGTTCGACAAGCTTTAGTTTAATAAATATAACTTAAGCTAATGTTGTACTTGAATTGTCAAGCAAATAAGATCTTGTGATGTTTCAATGCTAATTTTTTTTCACTAAATTCCATTTAACTTGATTTAATGGTGCATATTAATATATTGTGCATGCTTTATGTATACGTTGTTTGTACTTAATGTATCAAAAACTTGATAAAATCACATTGGGTTTAAATCTCAGGAAAAATGGTTGATACCCGATCAAGTACATCTCATTGGCCTAGAAGTATCTCTCAAATAATTAAGACCATCAAGAAACTAGATGCAAAGAAAAATATTAATAAAAACAAAAGTGGAGATGCTGGTTCTAGCTTAAAGGTCACAAGATAGACTAAGTGAAATCGTAGTGCAATTGAAATATCGAATTATAATTCTAAAGTCTCTAAAAACCAAAAGGTAATTATTTTTTATTTTTCTTTACTGTATACATTTGCTAATTGTAAATTATGATTTTAATTGTGTGTATATGCTGTATACAAAGTGTGTATTAGCTGTATATGCAGTGTGCACATACTGTGTGTACTAGTGTATACATCGTGTGTATTAGCTGTATATACAGTGTGTAAATTACTACAAAAAAACTGTAAATTAGCGACTAAAATTAGCGATGACTTTATTTCCGTCGCAAAATTTGCAACGGATTCGCGACTGTTTTACAATTCCATCGTGGGAAGGTTAATTTTCATTTTTTTGCAACGAAATAGCGACGGAATGAATAAACAGGTGCTAATTATTGGCGAAAATATACGCGCCATGTTTTACGACGAAATTAGCGACAAAAGTACCGTCGCTATATTTTTTTATTATTTTATTTGAAAAATTAGTTTAAGAAATTTTAGCGACGAAATTTTTAGGCGCTAATTTTGGAGGGAAAATATAGTGCCACTTTTTGCGAACAGTATTATATTTAAGTAAAGAAGATTAGCGACAAAAATTTGCAGTCGCTAAGTCGTCGCAAATAAAATAAAAAATAATTTTTTATTCAAGTCACGTGAATTTTAATATTGAAAATATGAAATGAATATTCTATTTTGGAATAGAAATTTGTAAATTATATTATGATGTGATAATAACTTTTTTATCAATTATTCCAAAATGTAAAGTTATTTATTTAGAAAATTTACATTTTTAATAATAATAATAATAATAATAATAATAATAATAATAATAATAATAATAATAATAAACTATTTGTTACAATTATTATATAATTACATTATGAAAATTAAGAAAAATAAATATTTGTAAAATAGTAATATAAAATTTATTATCTCATTTAAAATAATTATGAAAAATTTTGTAATTTATTTATATTTTGTAAAATTTTGATCAAATATTAAATTATTAAAAATTTTAATTATATATATTTACCAAACCATTCTTGAATATAAAGATAAAATAATGAAAATTGACAGGGACATTATAATTTTTTTAGTTTTATTTTTCTCTTACAATTGTATTATATTATAATTGTATTTTTTTTACATGTAATCTTATTGTACCACATATTTAACTACTTTTAAAACTAACGAAATTGATATTTTTTTCATATATCTTAATTAATTATGTATTCATTATGTGTGATCATATAATTATATATAATCAAATGAAAATTAGTATCCTAATGAATAGAACTAGTTGTTTAATAAATTTCAACTTATTCTAGAAAATAAATAAATCTAAACTTATCATAATAAATATAAATATATCTTCAATTAATGAAATGAAACGATAAGATATATTTTCTCTTAATTAAATGTTTCAATTTTAAATATATTTGGACAATTTTGCTCAATTTATAAATATAAGCATTCATCCAATTGCGCTCAGTAAAATTAAAATTTAACAAAAAACAATAGATAAGAAAATATATAAATTACTTACTACCATAATTTAAAATTTTTTCTATATAATTTCGGTCATAATATTCTTGTTTAAAATCTTAATTAATGTTGCTTTTTTTACCAGATATTCTTGATAACGTTAAGTTGTATACTTTGTATTTATGTTAATATAAGAAAATTAAGATAAAATTTATTGTAGTATTGAAATTTCTGAAAATAAATTTTAAGAGAGAGAGAGAGAGAGGAGAAGGAGAGGAACTATGATACTTTATTTTGGCATTCATAAGTTGTCATTGGTGCAAACCTTTTGTCAATGTTTTCAAAGACGGCATAAAGACCGATGCTGTTTCGTATCTATGTCAGATTATCCATATCTGAATTCAGTTTGTGGAATTTGTTACCTAGTTTTCTTATTTGGTTAGGAAATTCAGATTGATCATTTGGTTAAGAAATGCAGCATAGTTCAATCACTTTGTGAGTTTAGTTAGGAAATGCTGGCTCACTCAGCCTAATCCCAAAGAAAGAAAAAAATCGAGGAATTTTGTGATAAACTCATTAATAAAGCATAATATGTTATTGTAGATAAAATGGCAGTATCAACATTTGATTCGCAGTTTATATAACAATGTCTTTGAATCTGTATCCTTATAATGATTTGGGGTTCGATTTTGTTTTAGAACTTTAATCTAATGAGACTGATAATTTTGATGTTTGAGAAAGCTAAGTCAAATTTTCCTATGTTCAAATTTAACTGCAACTAATTTATGGTTCTGCACCTTCCTTTATAAAGTAAAAGCTATCTCTGTGCTCTTGCATAGACAATAACATGCACTTTGTGTGGGGATTATATGATGTTTTGCAGGACTGGTATAGAATACACAACTTTATATTAGGAAGAAGCTTATCAATATTTAACTTTTGCCTTTCAATCACAGTGCCTTCTGAAAAGCTTCATGCCCTTATTCTGGCTGAATATGTGGTGTCCATAATGGGGGAAAGCTGGTTGGTTGGTCAGAAGAATTTGCCTGACTTATAGGACCCTATGCCTGCTGACAGTTAAGGTATACATGTAAATTTTTCTTCCTTAATTAAAGTTTTTGTTGGTTCTTTGTGTTATTGTTTTGTTATCTTTATGTGTCAGGTGTCTGTTGCTTGTGTTGGAGACATCAAAGGTTGAAGTTGTTGTTTTGCTCAATGAGCTAGCCTATTTGAAATATGAAGCTTCCAAGAAAACTTCATCAGATGTCGAAATTGTTCTCTTAAAGCAGTGGAATGTAGCTATTGACTTTTTATTGGTAGAGAGGATAATCATATTGACATCAACTATAACTGGAAGTGAAGGTACTTAAATAATATTGACTAGGAAAGTTACATAATATCCTTATTTTTGTTTGTTATCCAAATCTTATCCAAATATTTACACCTTCATATGTGGTTTCATTATTTCTTTTCCTTGTTTCTCTCATCTAATTTTGTTCCAAGACTATTCTATATTTCACCATTTTCTCTACCTTTTTTTTATCATTTTAAGAAATTTGACCTTTGTAGTTAAACTTTGCGTAGGGGAACTCATCGGTGATGACATTTTTCTAAAGGTGATAAATGGGCTTGATGAGATAGTTATTGTGGTGCTAGAGTATCTACAAGATGCAAAGGTAAGGACTTTGCTTGCTTTTCTTCCTTGTTGGAGAATATAGTGTTTTTTTTATGGGAAAAACAAGTTGCTAATATTTATGAATATTTTTTCCCTTTTCAAGTCTATTAGGAAATGTTTCTGCCAGTTTATGTAAGGAATTTCCTCAAATCTTGTGCTTCTGATAATGATTTGGTAGTTTGATAATTGCATCTGTTATAGTTATCTTGCAAAAACACCCAATGCCTACAAGGATAAGGTCAGAGAACTTTTGGGTTATATGTTATTGATTGAAGCTGATGATGAACCAAGGTTTGGCAATTGCAAAACACACACACACACACACACACGAGCACACTACAAGATTCTGATAGTTATATATATGAACATTGTATTTTAACCTGAGAATGACTTTACCTACACTATTTGTTGAATGTCAGTCCTTTTTACTCTATATGCTTTTTACTTCCAATGCTGTGTCAAATTACAATGAAGATTGAAGGATGCAAAATATTAGTTTCTTCTGGAGGTTATAAGGCTATAAGTTGGTGTAACTTCATGCTGATGTTTCTCTTTAGTTGATTTGATATAGTTGTGTATTCATGTGATTAAGCAACCAATCCCCTTTATTACTTGTGTATGTGTTAATATCACACCGAAATGCTACCTAAGAACACATCATCACGTGGAAATTTGTCAAATTCTTCTCATAACAGATTGCAGTACTTTCCTTTTATATGGACATGTGAATAGGCATTTTATTGATTTTTATCTGGATGCTGTTTCAGGTTGTTGAATGCCTTGTAAAAGTGATTGGGCCAAGTCACTATATAGTTGAAGATAGTAACTACACCTTCTTAGCATGTGACACAATTATGAATTTGCTTTTGAAGGTAATGTTGTCTTTTTTATTCATATCAACCTTATATCTGATAATAAACATCATATAGCTAGATTTCTTTTCTTTATCTATATGTTTTTCATCAACAGAAAGAACAAGTACGATTTTCATTGGATAAAGCAACTGTTGTTGATCTTCTGATGGCCTTGGCATATTGGGTAGGTATTTATATGTCTCTTCCTGTATGCCTGCTTGTGGCTAGGTTGGTCAGTAGGTATTCTGGGCTGCTGTCCCATTGTATGATATAATGCTCTAATTTTCCTCTCTAAACCATGAATGCCTATAAAATTCTATTGTCTGATTAACCCACCAATTATAATTTAACTTTATTTCACTGAATGAAATTGTAGGCTTCTTTTTCTAGGATTCAGTTTTTGGGTTTGATGTGATTTAACCATACTTCACTTCATATTGTATTAATGCTACTTCTTTTTCTAGGATTCACTTCATATTGTATTAATGCTACTTCTAATAGAAAGTAACTACTCCTTATTACTTTGTAAAGGAAGGTGCAGAACCTCCTAGGCCACTCTTTTTGAAGTCTTAATTGAGTAATTCTTTTGCTGTGATTTCGAATAGCAGACTCAATGTTAATATCCTCTAAATTTTTTACCATGGCATTAAATCACTTCTATAATCTATATTGACTAGATTTTCCTAATTTTATTTAATTTTTATTAGTTATCTTATTTATTGCAGTTCTATATTGGTTAGTCTGTTATTAAATTGCAAAATTTGCATATTTTCCAATTGATATAAAGTTGTACTTGTGGTCTATGAACTTTTATCTTTGATATGTTTATTTTCCAGTGTACTTTCTTTATGATATTTCTTTAGTTTGCTTATTTTTCTCTATCCTTTCTTTTGCTTGGCCAAAGTTACAAAATACCAAATTAGCTCCTGATTAGTGAGTAGTTACTTAAGAATTATGCTATAATCTTTACTACTGTGTTATTATCCTTGCTTGTCTAGTGGGAAGGGACTTTATTTTTCCCATTATATTTTTCCTCATCTTGTTGCTTTATTTGGAGTTTGTCTATTTGAGTTCCTATGTTGTCAGGAAATTTCAATCTTGGTGTGCTTTATAGGTGTTGCAAATACTCCAACCCTTCCAGCAATGGCTTTTTCATCTACATTGTCAGAAACCTCAGAGTTTACCAACTCAATTTTACAGTTCTCAGAGTTTTCTCCCCAAGTGAAATGGCGAGACTAATTTTCTTGGCAAGGACTGGATACCTAAATCACATGTTTGCTTAGGAAGCAGCTAGATATATGTTATTCATATCCCTCAAGTTAAAGAATGATGTGAATGAGGAATGTCTATTAACTCGGGGGATAAAACCATTTTCAATGCCTTTTTTTATGTTGACTCTATATTTATAATGAATTCATTACAAATTATATATATATGAAAATATAAGATTATTATTTATATTTGTATCTATTATATATGAATTTTATAATATAAGATTATTTATATTGTGTACAGGATGAAAATTTAAAATACGATAAAAGAGAAAATTAAATTATGCAATATTTAGCGATGGATTTGCGACAACACCTGTTGCTACTACGCAAACATTAGAATTTAAGAAATAATTAGCGACCAAATTAGCGACAAAAATTTCATCGCTAAATTTTACACTAAATTTTTAATTAGCAATGGAAAATGTAGTCGCTAAATATTGTTATTATAATTCGGTGACTAATTAGGAATATAAATTAGCGACGAAAAAAAGAATTAGCGATTGATTTTAAATTCCATCGCTAATATATTTGCGACTGGTCTTTTAGCGACTGTTCGTCACAGTGTTGCTAATTTAAATTAGTGACGAAAAATAGGCAATTAGCGACGGAATTTTCCATCGCTAATTTGCAGTTTTTTTGTAGTTTATGATATACACGCAGTGTGAACTAGTTGTATACACAGTATATACTTGGTGTATACACTGTGTGTATTAATTATATATACCATGTGTAGATGCTGTATACAGTGTGTAGATACTGTATATATAGTGTACTTGATATATGCACAGTGTATACTGGCTGTATACACAATGTATGCTAGCTATATGCATAATATGTACATGTATACATAGTGTGTACTAGCTGCATACACCGTGTGTATATGCTATATACATAATGTATACTAGTTGTATACACCGTGTGTATATGATGTGTACATCATGTATACACCGTGTGTACTAGCTATATATACCATGTGAGTACTTGGTGTGTACACTATGTCTATGCTGTGTGTACTTGATGTACACAATTTGTTTACTTGATGTACACAATGTGTGTACTTTCCATATATTGTGTGTATACTTGATGTATTATATATGTGTTGTTCCTATTTATTGTGATTATAATTGTATATTATTTGGTCTATTTTTATTATTCTAAAAATTCTTGGTTATTTGACTTTTAATTTATGATTAATGATGGTCTTTCAATTTATAGGTTCTTTTTGAGGCATGCAGTAAAAGTACTCAATTCTAAACTGACATCGTTAAAGGCATATGACACAAGTTTAAGCTCCATAAAGGCTACTCCTTTATGTTTATATTTATCTGTTAATTATAAGGTCTCTGTGGAAACAATATGTGGTTGGAGCAAAGCTTGCATGAGAATCATTACGAAGAATGCAAGTTTTTATCGAACAAGGATGACTTGGATTACATCTTTGAGAGTATTAGCCTGGGTAAACAGTTGAGAATGGAGTCTTGGTGATGTTTAATATAGGAAATTAATTACCTTTCTATTTGATTATAATAGATAGAATTAGCTCAATAAATCTCTGTATCAAAAATTGACCAAAAAGTAGTACATGTTAGCTAGAAGCATTCATTTCTCATCTTCTCGAATTAAGAGTTTGGGGAATATATAATGTTAAACTAACCAAAGGCTATATAAATAGCCTAATTTAGTTCTTTCTGGAACTGCAATGGAGGATGAAATTAATGAGATCCTATAAAGAAGAAAAAAAAGAGAGTTAGAACATTAACATCAGCTTGCAATAATATAAACATAAAACCATAGGCCATATATGCATGTGCCCAAGAGACGCAAGTGATGCACGTGCCCAAGAGATGCAAGTGATGCACAAAATGCAGAGACTAATTTATAGTTATATATAACAGCTAGCTAGTTGTATTCAATGGCAACATGTTCAATAATAGGTTTCTTTGTTGATTCAAAAAATTGTTTCTTTATTTTATGTTTAGTTAAGTTTTTCTTGTAACTGAATCCAATTCTTATCTTTCACCTTTGGTTTTCTAATTTTCTATTATTCTAAGAACCAATGATTGAAGCATTCTTATAAAGCTCATTTCTTGAATTGAAGTTTTAGTTCAAATTTTTTATTTGCATCTTTTAAGCTACATATTAATTCTTCTTCTTTTTGTTTTGCTGTAAGAAAAGGCAAAACTTGGGTATATGCTGCATATCCTTTGCTTCTGTTCCTCTAGCTTCTAATTTGAGTTTTCAGTTACCTAAAAACTGTAATTTTTGTTTTTAAAGCAAGTTTTACTGATTTTGGAGTGTATTTGTTTCTGTTTATAACCTAAAATCTTCTGCTCGAATGTTTTCATTCTTGTAAGATTATGTTGGAATTGGAAAAATGAGAAACCAATTTACAGCAGAATAGCCATAATGAATGCACATTCATGGAATTTAACTAGACCCTTAAACTATAAAGATCATGAAAATAAGCTAAATCAATAATTGCAGGTTTTATTACAATAACTGTTCTATTGCATGCTGAACTCTTTTCTTTTCCTTGATGCAGTGATTGAATAAATGAAAGATGGATTTCTTAAAAAATACCAGAATTGTATTTAATAGAATTAAGAGATTGGAACAAGAGAATGTAAAAAAAATCATTGGTTATCTTTTATTACAAGATGGTGGAGAAGAAGAAATGATTAAGTTAGCTACGAGTTATTCAGGATGTTATTTTCAAGGCCAAATATGAACTAAATCAATTCTCACTCAAATCAATACCTTCTCCACTTTCACCATCCATGAATTCACCACCTGTTTTTGAGTTTTCCTTACAATATACTATCTAATTTCCACCCTATCTAATTTCCATTTCCCAAGAAGCAATCAAACAAAAACCCAACAAAATCAAGAATGAAAAAAAAGGAGGAAAAAAAGATGAACTTTAACTTAAATTGAAAGTAGAAAATAAAAAAAAATTGGGATTAATGGATAGTCAAACAACTAAATAATCAAATTGAGATGGCTGCTTAATATTGTAAAATTTTTTAATAGCAGCAGTGAGTTAGAACATTAACATCAGCTTGCAATAATATAAACACAAAACCATAAGCCATATATGTATGTGCCATTCATGTATGTGCCCAAGAGATGCAAGTGATGCACAAAACGCAGAGACTAATTTATAGTTGTATATAGCAGCTAGCTAGTTGTATTCAACAACAACTTGTTTCATAATAACTTTCTTTGTTGATTTGAGCAATTCAAATGCATATCTGAAGGACAAAATCTCTTCACTATAAGTCAAGAACATAAACATTTAGCTCTTTGAGTATACTTTTAAAAAATTCAAATAGAATTTTGAAAAAAGTGCAAGTCCAATATATCAAAGTCAAGTGTCTCACCGCAAATAATACAGAATGAAAAAAGCATTGTATGGATAAATCCTATATATTAATAGCCAGCTTGGTTACCATAGGTAAAACAAAAGAAATCTAACTTCTCTTATTTTTCCACCATTTTGGCCTTTAAAGGGCAGTTAACTATGCTGGCCCCTTTTACCTGAATAATTTTAGCTCCAATTACCAATCAATCAGCAGGAACAAAAGAAAATAAGTTAGCAAGAAAATGATCTAATTCAGTCAGAAATAAGAATTTTTAATTTCTTCGAATGCAATCTAAATAGAATTCTAAAATAACCCAATATCACTTAGTTTCTGAATCTAAATAATCGACCACATCTTGCACATTTATTTGTTACGAGAATGACAAAGCGACCAATATAAAAAAAAATATCCTAAGCAAATCTTACAAAAGCTAAGTGAAATAATAACGAGAGCAAGCCTGCTAATCAAAGTAGGTAAAGACAACTAAACACAATTTATATGTATATACTCTATCAAAAAATTCAATGCCTAACACCAGCAGTTCTCTTCAAAGCCTTTTTGAGTTCCTTATTGACATCCCCTTCTGATTTCTTGTCATTTTCTCTCCTCTCATTTCCACTACCATTAGCATATTTCATTCCATTTGTCTTAGAATATCTTCCACAATTGAAATCCTGAGATGGTAAACTAAATTTACCTACTACAATTTCCTGCCTGAGGTCTTCCACTACTTTTTTCCATTGCCCATTCTTAGCTTGCAAAACCTCCAACTATCGCTTAACCGTAAAGCAAGCTTCTACTGTGTCAAAAGTTCACAATTCTTAGCCCAATTTTGTTGAGCTATAGATCATCCCTTTTGATTTAGAACCATCGCCATCCAAATGCTCAATGCCTATTTTATTCATCACCAAAAATGCTATATTTTTGAAATTAATTTTAGTTGCTGAATCATCACCGAGACCACTCTTTAGTTTTACAAGAACCCTAACAACCCACTGAAAAATCATCACTTCCCGAACTCCTAACGGGGCAACTTCATACACGCTGCCACTTCCACACTAGAGAATGGACAAGTCGGACTTTAAAGGCCAATTTCAGATTGCTCCTCAGTTGAATGAGAACAAAAATGCGGCTATTTTTGTTTAAGTAAAAAACATTTGTATTTTTAAAAATAAAAATATAAAAAGTAACATTTAGGAAAGATTATAAAAAATATTGTATTTTTTGAAAAAAAGGGAAAAAAACTTGGCATTTGGGGTAATTTCCTTTTTTTTTTTTTCCAACACCTCCCACTTACACATGATAGGACCAACTCTCTCTTTTAATTTTACAAGATTCATAAGTAAACAGGCCATGTGACCATGCATACATTAAGAACATATATATATATATATATATATATATATATATATATATATATATATATATATATATATATATATATATATATATATATATATATATATATATATATATATATAACAACAACAACAAATGACTTTTAAGCATAAGGATGGAAATGAAAAAAATCTTTTATATTAAAAAATAGTGTGAACATCAGTGGAAAGGTTATATAAAATACATAAGTAGTATATTCAACATCTACGTAAATCCAATAACTTTACATGCCTATAAAATGCATATCTTGGTACAGGATTTGTAAATGGATTTGGTAACATCTACTCAAATCCCTAAGGACTTAGAAATGATGCACACATACAAGAATGTAATTATGCACACACATATCAATATATAAGATATCAATATACAAGATGATGTGCAAAACACAAAGGCCATCTAGAATTACATAGTAATAGGAAGACACAAACTTGCACATAATAACGCATCACACACACAAATGCTTAAACACTCATCCTTAAACTCAATCAAAATAATTAGCAAAAGTCGTAAATATGTTCAAATGAGTTTAAAAAAACTTCATTCTATATATTAGTATTTTTTTCCTAACTTTTTTAAGGGCAATTGCTACAACAATTGAAAGCAACAAATCAAAATTATTAAATTAGCATGACAAAAATAATTATTAGTTCTTTTGAATATATATATTTTCTTCAAAATTTATTTACTGTATGAACCTAATATTGTTAATTTGAAAAGAAAAACATACAAGTATATCATTACTGGTAATACATATTGTCATTTAAAGTCCATACTAACTCAATGCCTAAGGTCCATTCCATAAGACTAGCTGCTCACATAAGATAAATCCCATCAAACATGTGTGATAAGTCTGATGCGAAAATCCCTAAGGCTAACTAGAACCGAACCCCAAATTAATTAATGACAAAAAACCCAATAAACGAATAAACTTCAAAACTCCTAAAATACACAATATGGCATGAACATGAACAAAAACAAATCCTAATGAACTTTAAACCTTAATTCAAAGGAAATTAAAACTTAAAGCAAAATAAAAAACTAGAACTAAATAAGTAATACTTGAATAACCGAATTCTTAAATACAAGAATAGAATTCGCCACAAAGTAAATATCTTGATAAGAATTATAGTTCTTAATACAATGGAAGAAATCAAGCCATCCTCCCACAAAGTAATTTTAGCCAAGCCAAAGGGAATACTCTCAAATTAATTAAATCTGTCAAATCTCCCTAACAATGTTTATAATGAGGTATTTATAGCCTCATAAAAGGAATAAATCCTAAATAATTAAAAGGCCTTTAAACATGGGCCAATGAAAGGAACTAAAGCCCAAAATTAAATAACTCTAAAATATAATTCATAGGTAATAAGTAAAATATCTAACTAAAATTTAAGCATTTCAGCCCTCCTCTATCGCGCCCGTGGCTCCTGTCACACTCGCGACAGACCATATATGTCACCTATTCTTTTCTTCTCCTATTTTCTTCACATGCTCATGAATATTTACATCATACCCTCCCTCTTTAAGAAAGATTCATCCTCGAATCTTTGTATTGTTTAAGTTAGGAATTGAAACTTGAGGAATGAGTTTATCTTTATAAATAATTTTTTGGATAAATGGAAATAATATGAAGGCTTCTTCAGAAAAGAACTCATCATTTTCGTGCAATTTAAAAAAGAAACTAGGCAAAACATAGTTAGTCCTAAATACATCCTTATGACTAGGATTATGATTTCCTTCATTTTGCATTTGCAATTCACCTTCCGTAAGCAATAGATGAGCAATTGTAACATGTTGATCTTCTATGACAATCAAACAATCTTCTTCATGTTTACTCAAACAATCAAATATCATATTTGCTGTCAATTATTTCTTCATCACTCTCACCAACACCATCAAACAAACCTATAGAGTCTCCTTTAGCTTCACAAATATTTTCTTCTATTAAAACTTGCTCTTCCTTCATCTTTTCCTCTTGCTTACACATTCTACTTAGTTATTTAGGAAAGTTGTTTAAACTGTAATTCCATATCATTAAGGTATCACACACTTCATACTTTCCTTTAACTTGTGCCATTCTTCTTGATTTGAATGTTACTTTGCCTTGTAATAAGACATCATCACATTTATTCGTGTTTCACTTAAAATTAGCTCTTACCCTCTTCAAGATCACACGCTCAAGCCTTTTCCCACTCAAGCTTGTTATCTTCAATTGCACTTCAGAACTCAAACTCAAGTTAAAGTGATTCACAAGAAACAAATACAAATAAGGAATGCAATGAGAAATCCTTAACAAAGAAGATAGGCTCAATACTAGAAGCAAAATTACCAAAATGAAGAAATTAGAATAATTGTCTAATTTTAAGACAAAGAATAACAATATGTCTAAAGTAAGATAATATGAGATAAGAATAAACTCTACCTAAAGATGAGATAAGGATAAACCTTTCCTAAATAATTGTAATCTTATTGTTTCACACCAATTAGATGAAATTCCTAATTGAAACACTTCTTGCAATTTTTTTGGATGAATAGTACCATAAACAGTAATGTGAACAGTATCGTGAATTTTATTTATTTATTTATTTTTTAAAAACATCAAACAACATAAAGATCTGATTTAAGAAAAAAGAAAAACCTAAAGGAATAGATTTCGGAACAAAGGAAAACAAAAAATTGATAAGGACAAAAAAATAATTGCGAAATTTCAGTTCTAATGAAAAATTAAACAACAAAATAGAAAAATAACATAAGGTAAATAAGAATTTATCCTGATCCAAGCTCTAATAAATGATTCAAAAATCCTTAAGGATAATTAAAACTGATCCCTAAATCAATTAATGATACGGAACGCTAAATCCCATATATAATGCTTCACATCAGTCTTTAGCTTTTTTCTTTGTTGCAATGTATAATCATTTGGCACAAAACCACTTACAAGATAGGTAGCTAAGTCAGCAAACCATGGGACAGTAACCTTACAAACATAAATCGCACAAATGCACATATTAGGAAATAAGTTTAGGATTTCTCCCTTTCTTATATGCTTGTGCTCCAGCCTCGATAGATTGTCTGCCACAAAGTTCTCTGCCCTTTTTTTATCTTTAATTTCCAAGTTGAACTCCTATAAAAGAAGCACCTATCTAATCAACCTCGGTTTAGATTCCTTCTTAGAAAAAAGATGTCTCAATGCTGCATGATCAGACAACATAACAATTTTAGCACAAAAAAGATAGGGCCTAAATTTCTCAAATGCGAAAACTATGGCATAAAGCTCTTTTTCTGTGGTGGTGTAGTTCACTTGGGCTCCCATTATGGTGTGGCTTACATAATAAATAGCATAAAAGACCTTCTTTCTCTATCTCAGCACTACTTCCGCTGCAAAGTCACTTGTATCACATTTTAGCTCAAATGGAAGATTCCAATTAAGAGAGATAATCATCGGTGCTAAAATTAATCTTTGCTTTAGTGTGTTAAAAGCCTACAAGCACTCATTAGTGAAATCAAAAGGAGCATCTTTTATAAGAAAATTTGATAAAAGCTTAGCAATTTTCAAGAAGTCCTTTATAAATCTACGATAAAAACCCTGCACACCTTTAACACTGTTTGGGGATGGAAGTTTCTCAATCACTTTTACCTAGGTCCTATTGACCTCTATTCCTCTCTTAGATATTTTATGTCCCAAAATAATGCCTTTCCTTACCATAAAATGACATTTTTCCTAATTCAATACTAAGTTAGTTTCATCATACTTTCCTAGTACCAAATCAAAATGCTTTAGATAGCTCTTAAAGTCCCTTCCATATATGATGAAGTTATCCATGAACACCTCCATAAATTTCTCTATGAAGTCATTGAAATTGCCATCATACATTACTAAAATGTAGCCGACGCATTGTATAATTTGAAGGACATTCTCTTATTAGCAAATGTGTTATATAGGTGGGTGAAAGTTATTTTCTCTTGATCCTCAAGGGCTATGGGGATTTGCAAATACCCTGAATACCCATCTAAAAAGCAATGAAACCTATTCTCTACTAACCTCTCTAGCATTTGGTTAATAAATGGGAAGGGGAAGTGACCTTTTCTAGTTACACTATTTGGCCTTTTATAATCAATGAACACTCTTCAACCCATAATTGTATGAGTCAAATTGAGTTTATTATGCTCATTCACTATCAATATCATCCCTCCCTTCTTTTTAACATACTGTACTAGGCTTACCCAACTACTATTAGAGATACAAAAGATTACACCTGCGTCTAACAATTTTAAAACCTCTTTCTTGACTACCTGTTGAATTGCTAGATTCAATCTTCTTTGAGGTTGCATAACTGGTTTGCAATCTTTCTCCATTGGGATGAGATGTGTGTAGTAGCTTGGGTTGATTCCCTTATGATTCGACATCTCCCATCCGATGGCTTTTTATGCTTCCTTAGCACTTTTATCAATATGTGACACCTTACATTCATTCATACTTTCGTACATAATAAAATATCATTAGCGATATCATATAATTACTTAACTTAATTATCTATTTTATGTAATTAGTTGATAGCTTGATTTACTATTCCATTTTGGCATCACTATGTTACTATTCATTTGGTATAAATTTTGGCAGCATGATGGCTTATAATTTATGCTACCCCAAACCTATAAATGGACAAAATTACAATCCCAAATAACAACCTCCACCTTTAATACTCCAACAACAATCACATCACTTTTAATATCAATCCACAACTCATTTACACAATGTATGTATTGTTTCTATTTATGTTTTTGTTTATTGTTAGTATATTTATTTATTTGTATATTGTGTTGTGAATTTAATTTTGGAGTTTATGTATTTAACACATATTTGGATTTAATTGCATGCTTTAACTTGAATTTCTGTCATTTTTAGTCTAGTTAGGCAAATTTTTAGGCTAATCATTTTCATTTTACTTTGATAAATTAATGTACATAATGAAGGTTATGACTTGGCAAAGCACTTTAGTGTAGGTTCTTTTTAGGTTGAGTATCTTTTCAAATGTGTAAGTGGATTATTTTTTGCCAATTTATTGCTTAAGGTAATTTGACCTATAGCTTAAGTGAGCTTTTGAGCCTTATACATTGATATTTTTCTTGTATGAGAGCCTTAATATGCCATTTCTTCTAGAATTTGTTCTTGGTAAATTTTGAGATTACATTTAGTATGAGATGTGCATGAAAAATGATAAGAGCATTTAGATTACACCATTTTGGCTTGCTTTAAAAACTTACCTTTTTTGACTTTAGGTAGCCAATTTTGATCCTTAAACCTATTTTTGTTGAGCAACATATAATTAGCCAATATCCTTTACTAAACAAAAAAACCTATTTCTTTGTTTTACCCCTTTTTGTGAAGAGAAATAAATTGTTATATCTTTAGGAGGTATATATTGTTAATGTAAGCATGATGGTATTTAAAAAATGAGAGTTAAATTCCATTCTTCTCTAGGATCAATATTAGAACAAGGCTAGTTTCTAAAGAAGAGAAAAAAAAAGAAGAAAAAAAGAAAGAAAGAAAAAAAAAGAGAAACTAGTAGTAGTGTGCCATTGAGAAGGGAATATGAGAAGTAAAATACATCATGGGATGCTTAGGTTCTTAAAAAAATCTCTTATGATATGGTAATATTGTTTCTATTCACAATTTAAGCTACTTAAACCAAAAATTATCTTACCTTAACCTAAGCCAAGTTACAACCCTTGTAAGACCCTTTTGATTTCATGTATTATTTTATACTAATAGTGGAGATGTTTACTAATTACAAGCTTATAGTAGATAATGGCATGATTAAGGAATGAGAGAAACACTAACCCATAAACACATTGAGTGAATAAGTGCCTTAAGAATATAGTGTTTGAGTGAAAACTACTTTGGGCAATATTTGGTGTGAAATAATGTTTACATGTGTTAAGATATTCAAGTTTTTAAGTTCATACATTCTCGTGCTTTGCTACTTCATATTTTTTCCAAATGTGCATGGTTGTTTAAGCTTAATGGTGAATGGTTTTGTTTAAGGCCTTGCAAACTTGGGCTAAATTTGTGTAGAGATGAGAGTTTCTGCATGTGGTTTTCAAATATTTGCCAAATATAAATGCGAGCTCCAAAATTGTATGTTTGAGTTGTTTGCTTGTTTGTTAAGTTTTGCTTGGGGACAAGCAAAAGTTTAAGTGTGGGGGTATGATATGAGCTTAAATAGCTCATATTTAATCCAAGTTTTGTTATCAAAATAATATTTTGTTATATTAAATTGTATTAAGTGTGTGTAATTTTTTTTTGTCAAGTTTTGTGTATGTAGGAGAAAAGGGAGAAAATGTGAAGAAAAAGCCTTGTCGCGAGCGCGACAGATGCCGCGAGTACGACAAGGGATGCATGTTGAAGGCAAGAGTTGAAGAGAAAGGTGCAAAGAAAGAGGCGTGTCCTGTCGCGAGCGCGGCAGGAGGCGGTTAAATGTGGTTGAGCTTGAAAAGTCATTTGAAAAGTCACCAAGTTTCATCAAGGGTTGCAACCATATAGAGGGGCACTTGAAGGGACTTGATGCTTGAAAAATTATATATACCCTAGAAGTTATAATCAAAAAAGGAAGAAAAGATCTATCATTTTTATTTTTTATTTTATTTGAAAATGTAATTACAGAGAAATAGTTGTAGTTGTAGTTTTAGTTTTAGTTTTATGGCTTGAAGAGAAGGCAAATACAAGGGAGAGGACTACATTTGGTGAAAGGAAGAAGGGTTGAGAGATCCCCTTCTTTTATTTTTAACCTTTACTTCTTCTTTGTTATTATTATGAATTCTTTTTGGGAATTAAATGTCAATAATCATATTTATTCATTTCTCTTTCATCTATCTTTATATGTAGGATTTGCTATTAAAAGTTTATTAGTATCATTATAAGTTAAGGAAAAGGACCTTAGATGGCAATTCCTTTTCTAAAAATCATCATAATGGTCATAAATAAGGGAGTTAGCGAGAGCAACGTCTGATTGAAAATTAATAAGAAATTCATTATCAAAGCATAGTTTGAGAGATCGCATGTGGAGATAGTTGTTATAGGTTGGTTTTTATTCTTTGAATGTGTGTTTATGTAATTCTTGTCTAAATGCGAGAGCTGCAATTTAGAACTATAAATGCATGTTTAAGGCATAATCTAGTCTAGATACGAGAGCTGCGACATAGAACATTATTCCAACTTGGCTTGCATGATAAAGATTGAATTATAAATAAGAGAAAAAGATTAAATTCCATAATTATGTATACGTTACATTCACCATATTTATAAGTCTTCTCGGATTATCATTAAAATAGAATATTATTTTTAATGTTGTGTTAATAATAATTTTAATTTGCAAATTAATGAGCATTGTAAACAAGATTAAAATCAAGTAGTAATAGTGTACAATGTTAATCAACATTCCTCGTGGGATCAATATCTGAAGTACTATAATTGGTACACTGTATACTTGCGGTATTTAAGCTTTTAGAAAAAGCATATCAAGTATATGCTTTTTCTAAAAGCTTAAATACCGTAAGTATATGATGTACCGATTATAGTACTTCAGATATCGATCCCATGAGAAATGTTGATTAACATTGTACACTATTACTACTTGATTTTAATCTTGTTTACAATGCTCATTAATTTACAAATTAAAATTATTATTAACACAACATTAAAAATAATATTCTATTTTAATGATAATTCGAGAAGACTTATAAATATGATGAATGTAACATATACATAATTATGGAATTTGATCTTTTTCTCTTATTTATAATTCAATCTTTATCATGCAAGCCAAGTTGGAATAATGTTCTATGTCGCAGCTCTCGCATCTAGACTAGATTATGCCTTAAACATGCATTTATGGTTCTAAATCGCAGCTCTCGCATTTAGACAAGAATTACATAAACACACATTCAAAGAATAAAAACCAACCTATAACAACTATCTCCATATACGATCTCTCAAACTATGCTTTGATAATGAATTTCCTATTAACTTTCAATAAGACGTTGCTCTCGCTAACTCCCTTATTTATGACCATTATGATGATTTTCAGAAAAGGAATTGCCATCTAAGGTCCTTTTTCTTATAATGATACTAATAAAATTTTAATAGCAAATCCTACATATAAAGATAAATGAAGGAGAAATGAATAAATATGATTATTGACATTCAATTCCTAAAAAGAATTCATAATAATAACAAAGAAGAAGTAAAGATTAGAAATAAAAGAAGGGGATCTCTCAACCCTTCTTCATTTCACCAAATGTAGTCCTCTCCCTTGTATTTGCCTTCTCTTCAAGCCATAAAACTAAAACTAAAACTACAACTGTTTCTCTTTAATTACATTTTCAAATAAAATAAAAAATAAAAATGATAGATCTTTTCTTCCTTTTTTGATTATAACTTCTAGGGTATATATAATTTTTCAAGCATCAAGTCCCTTCAAGTGACCCTCCATATGGTTGCAACCCTTGATGAAACTTGGTGACTTTTCAAATGACTCTTCAAGCTCAACCACATTTAACCGCCTCCTATCACGCTCGCAACAGGACACGTCTCTTTCTTTTCACCTTTCTCTTTAACTCTTGCCTTCAACATGCGTCCTTTGTCGCGCTCGTGGCATCTGTTGCACTCGCGACAAGGCTTCTTCTTCACATTTTCTCCCTTTTCTCCTACATACACAAAACTTGACAAAAAAACATTAAACACACCTAATTCTAACACAATTTAATATAACAAAATATTATTTTGATAACAAAACTTGGATTAAATATGAGCTATTTAAGCACATATCGCACAACATGCATCACATTATACATATGTCATCGAGTTTGCTAGCATTTAGCATTCATTACATGCCATAATACATACATCAAGTTCTCAACTATATATATATATATATATATATATATCCAAATGGCGAACTTCTAAAATGTTTACACATGTACATACCAGTTTTTCTTTCCTTGCTCAACTTTATTTTACCTATCCCTGTGTGCAGTCAAAACAAATCATGCGCTAAGCAACATTATTACCTAGGGTTGGATACAACTACACACATTCATCATTCGACATCATTGTGTTTACATATATATAATATGATTATTTCTTCATTCACATGCCATATGTGTTTTTAAAGTCATTTTAAACATCCATATGATGATACACATCTAATTTACATTATAATTCTTAAGTTACCTTTAATTCCATTATTATGTCCACTTGTACAACATTATGTCCACCTATTATTTTTAATTCTAATCAATCTTTTTATTTTCTGTATGCATTATATTTTATATCTCATATTAAATATGCCACTAATTATCAAATTACCTCACATAATACCTTAGTACATAATTCGACCATCATAGGTCCTCTCATTCTTAAGTTGTTTTCTTCACTAATTCATCATTTTATCAAGTTATCTTAAATTATTTCACATTTCCACTTAAGTTTATATAGTTATATAATGTAAATCTTAGGTTAAATTCAAAGAAATAAATGAAATTAGGTGTAGTTTGTATCCACTAACCTCAAAATAGGCTGGAAATCATATAATCTTCCTTCTTCACTCTTTTCTCCTCTTTGCTTTTCTCTTTCCCTTGGAATTCCTCTTTAGGCCAAAATTAGGGAGGAGGAATTAGTAAGTTTATTCTATGAATTTAAACATATAAAATCAACTAAACAAATATACCAATGATGCTTTATTAGCCTATAACAAAATCCCCAATTAATTCTAACAAAAACTAAAAAATTTACCTAATTAGGTTACCTTTTTCTCACTAGAAATTCTTATTTTCCAGGTTCTCTTTTGCTCCAATTATATTTCTTTGTTGAAGAGGATGTTTCATAGTATAATTGAGTGGAATTAGGGCTTGAGATTTGGTGCGAAATGGAAAGAACAAGAAGAAAAATGGTGGAAGGCCAAAGTGAGGGGAAGTTCAAATTTCCTAGAGAAAAAGGGTGAAAATTGTAGATTTGTTGGGAGATTTGGAGATTTTTCTCCACTTTTCTATTTTGTCCTTTAGTGTATAAAATGGATGGCCAAGATTTGATCATTTACTATTTGATCTAATGGCTTATTTTTAAGCCACTTATCATCACAATATTAATCCCTACACGCATTCAAGCCTAATATATAATTTCAATTGATTTTAATCCAATTTATCATGACATTTATGCCCTTGGATAATTTAAATATGACATTTAAGCCTACTAACTAATTTAACCTTGGGTTTTCACTATTTTTCTGAAAATGATATTTCTCTTGTCAAAATACTCTAAAAGTTTGTCGTGCATGAAATAACATATATAAAAGAATGTGGTTAAAATTTCAAATTATTTTAACATCGGTTCGGTATACTTCCAGCTTTAGGGGCAAAATCAACCAGTCCAAAATCAAAATTCTTAAACTATTAAAAAAATTATTTTCCACTTCCAATAACTAATTTATACTATTTCTAATGTGTCTATATGATTGGAATAATTTTTGGAGGTGTATAAAATATTTATGTGTCTGGTCAAACTTTCAATCAACCTTTTTTATGGTGCAAAGTAAAATCTTCACTGTCTTTTTTGAGAGCCTATTTAAGCTTAATTTCATCTCAAATTGTACCACTAGACTCCATTAAATACTTATTTTCTTATATAAGGACTAAGTCAAACTTTTCGCTTGGTCACCCATTGTAGTATTTCTCTAGGTTAAGCATATTTAATACTTAAGCATTTTTAATTTTTATGTACTATTTTACTATTATCACTCTAAAAACTATCCTAGGATCACTGTTCATGCTGTAAAATGTACCATGCATGTTAAATGCAAATTTTGGAGCATTACACAATAGCTCTTCTTCAACACCTATAAAACAAAAGATATTATAACTAGTTTTGTTCCTTCCTTCAAAATTACATACTTTAAATTAGAGGGAAGGGATTTGAGTTCAGTTTTAAAATCTCCTTTTGGTAGTTCAGACCCTTCTTCTATTGAATTCTCTTCTTTATACTCATTTTCTCGCTCTTTCACAATTTTTTTTTCATTCTTAGTTAAGTCCTCTCTTTTGGCCGAATGCATCAAACAACTCTTTAATGGGTCATTCAGTAGGATTTTCTCTTGCATTTCCTCCATACAATCCTTAATAGCATCTATAAAGCATATAGACTTATTAAATTCACATGATAGGGGCTTTATCACTTTGTTTACATCAAAAACCATATCTTCATTATTGAATCAAAGGGTCTCAGTTTGTCCATGTACATATATTAGTACTGTAGTTGTGTTTAGGAATGGTCTTCCTATAATGAGTGGCACTTTCCTATCATCATCCATGTCCATGACCACAAAATCTTCAGGGAATATAAAGTTGCAACTTTGACCAGTAAATCATTGATGATTCCTTTAAGATGCTTTACCAAATGGTCCATTAATTGAAGTGTCATCCCAGTCTCCTTAATGTCACCTAGCTTTAATTTCCTACGCAGAGAATATGGAATTAGATTATGCTTGCTCCCAAATCACACAATGCATTTGTTAAAAAAATCCCCTAGTTTATAGGGCAGTGCAAAACTCCCTAGGTCCTCTAATTTTGTTGGGATTTTCTTTGTAAGAATAACACTACAACTCTTAGACAATTGAACAGTATATATCTCTTCTAGTTTCTTTTTATTTGAGCATAAATCTTTTATGAACTTAAAATATTTTGACATATGAAGCAAGGCTTCAACAAATGGCAAATTAACATGCAATTTCTTGAACATATTTAAGAATTTCTTTAATTTTTTATTGTTTCTTTCTTTCTTAGCTACTGAAGGGAATAGTAATTGTGATGCATCAATTGGTATACCAGAGTTAATAATGCCCTTACCTTTATCTTTAACCTTTGGAACCTCTTATACTTTAAGGATGATCGTATGTGTTTATGTTTGGATAATTTTTATTATGGTTTTGGTTTTGTTTCAAACTATTTCATTATTATGGACATTGATCCTAATTATTTAATTAATGCTAGTTTTCCTTAATTTCTTATTTTGCTTTAAATAGTTATAAGAATAATGTGAAATTATGGCATGTTAGGTTAAATCACATTGGGCAAGACCGAATGATTCAGTTAGGCAGAGTAGGTTTGTTAGGTAATCTTAATAAAATTGATTTACCTACTTGTGAACATTGCCTAAAAGAAAAATTGGTTAGGAAACTATTTGGAAAAGGAACTAAGGCTGAATTTCCATTACAATTAATCCATTATGATATCTATGGTCTAATGAATGTAAGGGCAAGGCATGGGGCTTACTATTTTATCATATTTATAGATGACTATATGAGATGTGGTCATGTCTAGTTGATTTCTCACAAATCAGAAGAATTGAGTTGCTTCAAAAGTTATATGAATTTAGTTGAAAATCAATTAAATAGAAAGATTAAAGCTTTAAGAACTAATAAAGGTCAGGGAATTTCTTTCTGACAAATTTAAAGTTTTATATGATGAAAAAAGAATTAAGCATCAATTATCTATTCCTAGAACTCTACAACAAAATATTGTTATGGAAAGGAGAAATAGAACTCTCATAGATATGGTAAGATCTATGATGCCTGAGGTAAATTTACTAGTCTCCTATTGGGGAGATGCTCTATTAACAACCATATATGTTCTAAATTGAGTTCCTTTTAAGCCTATCACATCCGCTATTTATGAGTTATGGATTGGTCAATAACTTGACCTAAGCCATTTATGACCTTAGAGTTGTATTGCTCATATCCATGACACCTCAAGCAAATTTGGTAAATTGGGACCAAGAGGTAAAAAGAGTATCTTTATGAGATATTCTAAAGTATCAAAAGGATATGCATTTATGGTTGAGCAAAAAAAAATGGCACAATGATATAATTTGAATCACGAGATGTCATTTTCCTAAAAAATGAATTTCTAAAGTTAGGCGAAGTTAGTCAAGACTTCACTTTCTATGAAATTCAAGAAGAAAAACCATCAGAATCACTGCATCCAAAAGAGAGGGATTTGAAAAAGAAGGTCAAGACCCTCTTCCCCATAATCCGGATGTTCGGGGATCCTTACTCCAGTGGAAGTATGGAAATTTAAGACCTTTACTTAAGTGAGAGTATTCTTGGCTCCAATGAAAGCATGGATCTTAATCCAAGTGGAAGCATTCTAAACTACGATGAATATATGAGATATATTTATCAAAAATTAAAATTACAAAAATCTAAAAGGAAAAATATCCCACATTGATGATTTCATATTCAAGCCTCGAATAGAGCCTTTTTAGTCACCCCACTAGATAAAGAAGAGCCTAAAAATATTCAAGAAGCTTTTTAAAATTGCCAAAGATAAATGGATTCAGGCAATGGAAGAAGAAATGACATTTTAGAGATTGAATCATGTTTAGGAATTGGATGATCAACCTAAAGGATGTAAACCACTTATAAATAAGTGGATTCTCAAGGTAAAGCAAAAAGCTAATAGAAGCATCGAAAGATATAAAGCTCAACTAGTCACTAAGGGTTTAGGTAACAAGAAGGGATTGATTATTGTAAGCTTTATCACTTGTTGTAAGATTTACATCTATAAGGTTAATTTTGGCCTTAGTGGCTAGTTTAGATTTAGAGCTATATCAAATAGATGTAAAGACTGCTTTCCTCATTGGTGGTTAGATGAAGAAATCTATATGGAACAACCTATAGGTTTCATTGAAAAAGGTAGTGAACATAAGGTTTGTCGTTTGAATAATAATAAAGTTCATTAATCCCTTAACATTATTATTTATGAATAATAATAAAGTTCATTATTTTGAAATACATGAATGTGAATGTTTATATGTAAACATAGGTGTTTACCTTAATTTTGGCAATGAGTTGACAAAGACTTAGATGAGGTAATTTTTGAACATATGGTGAACTTGAGAGTCTGTTCAAAATAAAAGTGCCATTTTGTAGAAAATATAAGATTAATCTTATTAAGGTGTAAAATAAAGACATACATAAGGTTCTATATGGATTCTCTTATTTTTTTCTTTTGTAAAATTTATTTTGCTATTTGTTACTTGAGTGATTTATATGGATTCTCTTATTTTTTCTTTTTTAGATTTCTTTTGTTTTGGAGTGCTAAAATTGAAGTGGATTTCACTCAAAATTAAGTGGACCTTTTTCTTCTTCATGGTTGAGGAATTCATTGGATCCGATTCTACTTATTTGAAAATAAACAAAAAAGAGCATCTTTGGAATTCTTGCTACTTGGTTTCTTCGAATCTTAATTTATTTACTTTTCCATTTTCTAGGTATAGCTTAGCTTTAGAATTGTTTATCAACTTCATTCTTTCAAGAACTTGTAAATTTGTTCTAACAGCATCATTTTTACTGGGGTATGGATATAACATTATTATTTGGAAATTGATCTTTAACTACATATGATACCATATGAAATGGTCTATTATTTAGTGTGTATTTTATTTCATTTAAGTAGCTAAGTATGTAATATTACATATATTTTATGTGTTTTGTTTAATTTATGTGTTTATCTGTATTATAGGACAAGTTAGGTGCAAATATAAAGAAATCTTGAGGAAATGTGAAGAAGAAGGAGGAGGCTCATAAGTCATGAAGAGATTCATGACTCGGACAGACATAAACGAGATGGGAAAGGCTTTCATGAGTGAAGCAGAAGCATCAGATGCACGAGTCTTGAAAGGCTTTACAACTATGTAGGGTGAGCAGCAATTCTTCACCAGTCAAACAAGCATTCATGATAAAGGCCAATTATTCATGAGTGGAACAGTATGTGAAGGATCATAACTTATGAAGGCATTCACGAGTCGATATTGGCAACTATTTTCAAGCGACATCATTTTCAGCATATGTTTTCTCAACCAACCATAAAGACCTTTAATGGAAACTTTTCACATATACAACCATTCTGAAGAGACATATTTATATAGTTATTTCCTCCATAAATATGGATGGCATTCACTGAAATAGGGATCGATCAGTTTTAGTTTTTAGTTTAGTACAGTTATTTGGAGAAACACTTTTACTTAGTTTTTAGATGATGACAAAAGAGCAAAGCCAAAGGAATAAGAGATATATCAGAAGGTCTATTCAGAAAGTCAAACTCTGGGGAGTGATGATGTTTCTTTTCTCTTATTCATTTTTATTTCAAATGTGTATTTGGCTAAGTTTCTTTTGTACATTATAACTATGTAGTTGAATTTGTTTAAGACATGTTTATTATGTTTGTGAATGAAGTATGATTTAAATCCATTTGTGTGCATTGATTTGCTTTATTATGCTTGATCACCATAGTTAGCATGTTAGTCGATTTATTCACAATGAAAGTTGGAATTCTTTGATGGAAAAACAAATTAATTTACTTGAAGTCTTTGAATTTACTTAGAGATAAGGAATTCACTTTAAGGGGTTAAAGAATTGGCATAGAACTTCATAATTTTTATTTATCTCTATAATGACATGAGAATGCTTATAGACTCTAAATGAAAACACCTTTAATGACAATGAGAGTTGCTTTAAAGAATCTTGGCTAAATTCTCCAATCATTTTATTCATACTATTGTCTTTACTTGTTCTTAAATGAAATTACTTCTTTTAGTTCTAATGTATGTTCATACCATCATTTAAGTCATCTTTTATCCAAAAATTGATTTAATATATATATATATATATATATATATATATATATAATAGTTTAGTCATTAAATTAAATACATAATCTTTATTTTATTAGATACCTATCAATCTACTATTTGTGATTTCAATACAAAATTACTCTGTTACCTTTGGAATGATACCCTACACATCCTATACGCAGTCTAGTGTGACTAAGGGTTCAATTAAATCTCTATCAAATTTTGGCGTCGTTGTCGGGGAACGGTTTTAATGAATTTTTATTGATTAAAACAAAGTAGTAGTTGCTTTAGAACTGTATGATATTAGTTAGTTATTTATTTTTATGTATGAATTTTTATTTTTTTTTGTTTTATTGTTTGTTAAAGTATTAGAGCTTTTGTTATTATGATCCTAGACTAAAAGTTTCTTTTGATTTTGTGCAGGGAACGTAGAAGAAAATAAGAAGAGGAACAAAATTGTGATTAGAAAAAGAACAAAGGGCTAAGTTGGAGGAAAGTCACAATATTTGAAATATGGCGAATTAAGAAAGGAGAACTCTTGGAGATTTTGCCATGCCTAATATTTCTGAAAGCTTTGGAGGAATAGTGTTGTGGCCATTGCCAACAACAACTTTGAGATCAAACCGGCAGTCATACAAATGGTGCAAAATAACTAGTATGGAGGTTTGCAAGGGGAAGACCCTTATGCTCATATCCTTGCTTTTCTTAATGTTTGTCTTACATTTAAAATTAATGGAGTAAGTAATAATGATATAAGACTTAGGCTATTTCCATTTTCTTTAAAAGAAAAATCACATATTTGGCTTGCTAGTATACCTAGTGAGACAATCACTACTTGGGATCAACTTAAACAAGCTTTTCTTCATAAATATTTTGCACCCCATAAAATAGCAAAATTTAGAAATCAAATAACTACTTTTAAATAATTGCCTAATGAAACTATTTATTCATCTTGGGAAAGATTTAAGGAACTCCAACAGCAATGTCCCCACCATGGCTTATCGGATTGGATGATTCCTCAAATCTTTTACAATGGACTAATGGAAGAAAATAAAAATATTGTAAATGCTACTTTAGGTGGATAATGGATGGAGAAAACAACCAAGGAAGTAGAAGATTTGTTGGAAGAATTGGCCTCACAAGGCTATATGGGAGAGGAACCCATGATAGCTAAGGCTAAGAGATTTTTGGAATTAGATTTCATTAATCTATTGACAACAAAAGTTGAAGCCCTGACTAAGTTGGTAAGTAATTCTCAATCTAATCTTGAAAATGTGAGGCAAGTATGTGAAAAATGTGGTGGACCTCATATGTATGCTAATTGTAATGAGGGGTCTAGTAAGGATGTAAGTTTTGTCCAAGGTATTTACAACCAAAGGATGGGTTAAAATTCTAATTATTATAATCCTCAACAGAGGATTTATCCTAGTTTTTCTTGGTCTAACCCAAATGCCCAATTGAATCCTCCAAGTAATAATCCTATGACCAAAATACCTAACACTTCAGTTTTTCCAATCAACCCACCGTTTAGCCCCCAATAACCTAAATCCCATCTTGAGAATTTAATGGAACAATTTATTACCCATAAAATGACTACTAACAAACAAAATGAGGAGTAATTTAAGTAAATAAATACAAAGATTTACCAACTTGTTACCCACAATAAGATTCTTGAAACCCAATTGGCTCAACAAACCACTTCTAATGCTAAACCATTAGGTAAACTTGCAAGCAAACCAAAATTTTTACCTCATGAATCAGTTCAATCTATTATGTTAAGGAGTGGAAAGAAGATTGAGAGTGATATTAGGGGTAAAGATGATTTTCTTGTGGATGATGAGCATGTTATAGAAGTTAGGAAAAATGATGATGTGAAAAAAAAGTCTAATGAATCTAAGAAAAAGATGATCTCATCTAGGGAAGATGACCCTAAAGTTAATTTAAATGTTTTACCTTTTCCTCAAAGATTTATTAGGAGGAATCTTGATAAGCAATTTGGCAAGTTTTTGAATTATTTGAAGGAACTTACTATAACTATACCCTTTGTGGATGTAATTAAGGATATACCTTCATGGGCAAAATTTTTAAAAGAAATTATACGTCACAAGGGTAAACTTGAAGAATATGGTTATGTTTTCTTGATAGAAGAGTCTAAGGCAATGTATTCTAAGTATCCACCTAAGCTAAAGGATCCGGGTTGTTTTACGGTTCCATGTGTGATAGGTGGAACTCATTTTGATAAGGCTTTTATGTGACATGGGTGCTAGTGTAAGTCTTATGCCCTATTATATTTATAAAAGGCTTGATTTAGGTGAATTAAAGCCTACTAACATATGTTTATCTATGGCAAATAAATCTATTTCACACCCTATAGGCATACTTGAAAATGTCCCTACCAAAGTTGGTAAATTTGTGATACTTGCTGATTTTGTTGTGCTTGAAATGGATAAGGATCCTAAAATTCCTATTTTGTTTGGTAGGCCTTTCTTAATTACTACTGGAGCTATTTTTGATATGAAAAATGGAAAAATATCTCTTGATGTTAATGGTGAAACAATTGAGTTTAACATATTTGGGATGGTTAAGTCTTCACCAATAGAAGTTGTGAATAGAATTGATGCATATGATATTCTTGATGAGTGCATTGATAATGTTATTCATAATTGTGTTAGTCAAAATCCTATTGCACCTTATAGTTTAAATGAAAGTTGTGATGAGGTTTTGCAAGTTGCCTCTTATCCTTTTCTTCGAGGATTCTCAAAGTTTGAATCTTTGAGAAAGGATGAGGATATCATCAAAGATATCAAAGGGGGAAGTTAAACTTGAAATCAAGCCTTTACCTTCAAGCTTAAGGTATGATTATCTTGATTCAAAATTTCAATTACCTTTTATTGTTAATTCTTTGATTGAAAAGAAAAATGTGAGTGCTTTACGTGATATTTTGCTTGCTCATAGAAATGCTATGGGATACTCTATAAGTGATTTAAAAGGGATTGCACCAAAAATTTGCATGCATAGAATATTGTTAGAGGAGGATTCTAAGCCTTCAATTGAAGGTCAAAGAAGGCTTAATCCAACTCTAAAGGAGCTAGTGAGGAAAGAGATTATTAAATTTCTTGATAATGGCATAATATATTCTATAAGTGATAGTAAGTGGGTGAGACCTATTCAAGTTATCCTTAAAAAGGGTGGCTTAATTATTATTCGTAATGATAATAATGATTTAACTCCTATTAGGACTATCATGGGATTGCACATGTGTGTAAACTATAGAAAATTGAATAAGGCTATAAGGAAGGACCATTTTTCTTTGCCTTTTATTGACCAAGTTATTAAAAGATTAGCTAATTTTTCTTATTTTTATTACTTAGATGGTCTAAGTGGTTTTTATCAAATACCTATACATCCATATGATCAATCTAAGATAACTTTTACATGTCCATATGAAACTTTTACATTTAGGCGTATGGCTTTTGGTTTGTGTAATGCACCGGCCACCTTTCAAAGATGCATGTTCTCTATTTTTAGTTATCTCATCGATCAATGTGCATAAAATTTTTTATGGATGATTTTAGTGTGTATGGCAATATGTATAAAAACTGCTTGTCTAATCTTTCTAAGGTGTTTGATCGATGTATGGAGCATGGTTTGGTCTTAAATTGGGAGAAGTGTCATTTCATGGCATAGGAGGGTATTGTCTTAGGACATTTAGTCTCTAATAGGGGGATTAAGGTTGATAGAGCTAAAATTGAAATTATTGCTAATTTGCCTCCTCCTAAAAATGTTAGAGATGTTAGAAGCTTTCTAGGTCATGCTAATTTTATAGAAGATTTATAAGAGATTTTTCTAAGATAGCCAAACCTTTGTGCACATTACTAGGAAAAGACATTGATTTTAATTTTGATGAGGCATGTCTTAATTCTTTTGAAACTCTTAAACATGCTCTTGTCACTTCACCGGTGATGCAACCACCAAATTGGGAGTAACCATTTGAATTAATGTGTGATGCTAGTAATTATGCCATTAGGGTTATTTTAGGACAAAGAATTGATGGGAAGCCTTCTGTTATTTATTATGCTAGTAAGTTACTAGATGATGCCCAAATTAATTACTCTACAATGGAAAAAGAACTGTTGGCCATAGTTTATGCATTTGATAAATTTAGGGCTTATCTTGTAGGGCAAAAAGTCATTATTTATTCTGATCATGCTACCCTCATGTATCTATTGATTAAAAAAGATGCTAAGCCTAGGTTGCTAAGATGGATTTTAATGTTGCAAGAGTTTTATTAAAAGATAAGAGATAAGAAGGGGAAAGTGAACCTAGTAGTTGACAATTTATCTAGGTTGAACCAAAGTGTCTTAAAGGATAGTGATAATGGTGTGCCCATTTATGAAGCTTTTCATGGGGAACATCTCTTCAGTGTAGTTTCTAGGGATGTTCTATGGTTTGCTGATATAGCAAACTGTTTGGTAAGTGGTGTGCTTCTATATGGTCTTGATTATAGGCAAAGGAAGAAATTCCTTCATGATGTTAAATTTTACTATTAGGAGGAGCCCTTGTTATATAAGAGATGTGCTAATAGGCTGATTAGAAGGTGTATTCCTCATGAGGAAGTGAGTGATGTGGTGGCTCATTGTCATTCATATGTCATGGGATGTTATTTTAAAGTTTTCAAGACAGCTTCTAAAGTGTTGCAGGCTAGTTTTTGGTGGCCCACATTATTTAAGGATGTAAAGGAGTTTGTGCTTAGTTGTGATAAGTGCCAACGAATGGGAAATTTATTTAAGAGGAATGAGATGCCCTTAAATGGTATTTTAGAAGTTGAATTATTTGATGTATTGGGTATGGATTTTATAGGACATTTTCAAGTTCTTTAGGTAATAAGTATATTTTGGTTATAGTTGGTAATCAATTTCTTGCTCTCAAGGATAGGGCTATCTCATAATGTAAGTATTTTCCAGACTCTCTCCTTGAACAAGTAGGTATGCTTGATGCTGTAAATGACATGTTGTGTCAATATGGATTACTACGATTTGTTAATATGCATAAACATTTCTATATTGATTTGGTTTTAGTATTTTATACCAATTTGAAAGAAAATGAAGAAAACTCTAGGCTGTTGGACTTTCGTTTAGATGGTACGGAATATACCTATTTTATGATGTATAGGATTTTTGGCTTTAAACAAACCAGATTATGTGCTCCTCCTAAGATTTATAGACCTAATGAATTCTGAAATTTTTTGACTGGATTGACCACACCATTTAGGGCTAAAGAGGCTAAATCTATGTGTATCACAAATTTGAAATATTGGATTTTGTATAAGATCTTTGCTTCTGTTGTTTTTAACAAGACTGAATTTAATAGAGTCTCCTATCATGAGTTGTTTTTGATGTGGTGTGTGCATAATTGCAAATCAGTTTATTGGTCTTATTGAATTTTTAATTAGTTAATGCAATATGTTAGTCATCTGGAGTCTCCTCTTACACATGGCCATGTAATATCTTCTATTGCTAGGAGTATTGACATTGATTTACGTACTTATGATCGTGTCTTTCCATGTTTATATTTTTCTAAACATCTTTTTTTTGTGGTGAAATTGTAAACAATGAATTTCAATTCATTCCACCACTTTCACAATCTTGTTGGAAGGACCTTGCTGGGACTTCTGCTCTACAAGCGGTTGCTGTGGAGAGCATTTTCGATGAGGCAAGGCAAAAGGAGTAGGGGCATAGTGACGATACCATGGATGATGTCCCTAGTGAAGAGGCTACTATTTCTCCTATTGTTGGATCTTCTTCAAATAACGTTCATTCCATGTTCACCCAATTATTGCAGAATCAGTCCACCATTCAGAATCAACTTACATCTTTGGAGCAAGTTACTAATCAATTGGTTCGCCATCAAAGATGACTTTAGCATAAGGTTGATACCTTCATTGCACAATCGGGCTACGTGGTGTCCTCTCCTCCACCTTCACCATGATTTTCAGGGGAGTTCTTTTCTTATATTCTTTAGTTTATCTTTTTCTTTTTCTTTTTGTTTTGTTTCTTCACATTAAGGACAATGTTTGTTCTAAGTGTGGGGGGGAGTATGTTTGTTTGTTGCATGTTTTGTTTACATTATAGTTGTATGTGTGTTTGTGTGTGTATTTTTTTCTTCATTTAGACTAGACTTTTTAGTAGGTTTTATTATAAGCAATGTTCACTTTGTATATACTATAGGTCATTATGTTAAATCATTTACCTTTTATGCTCATTTTATTAGTCTCTTTTATGTGTGTTTGTGTTTTCAAGTTATCTCTTTTTAATTCTTTCAACATTTTAGGTTATTTAGTCTCTTTAATAACTATGCTTTAAGGTTAGGACTTGATCATTTAGTTTAAGATTTTAGGATTCTAGTTGCCTTATGCAAACTTTAGCCATAATACTTTCCTTAGGCCTTTCAATAATGGATGAGGACTAGTAAAAAGAAAGAAAAAGTTCAAAAAAATAAAATAAAAGCAAAATGCATACCCAAAAATTTCAATAAAGTATGGGATGGAGCATAAAAGGCACCCATTACTATATTCTCTTGCTACTTCAAATTCATAGGATAAAGTATAACCATGTTCAAGAAAAAAAAAGAAAAGAAAAAATGAAGTCTAAAAATACCATAAGATTGGATTAAGGGTATAAGTGCTTGCAAATTGTCCTAAAAAGGAAGCTAACAATTATAGAACCTTAATTTTTATGATCAATGTTCTCTCTTGAGCATGATTAGTTTTGAGACTCTATACTCTTGATGTTGGACTTAGTAAACTTAGGTGATTTGTTAAATTTAGAATGCATGTTTTAAGATTTGATTTACTGATATTTTAAGTGTTTAAAGTCTTTGATTTCATTTCAATCCAATTCAAAGTGCATATTGAACAATGCTCTATAGTATAACTTAGTTTAATTTCGAATTAAATTTTCTCATTCTTTGCTCTTGCTTGAGGACAAGCAAGGTTTAAGTATGGGAGAATTTGATACCATATGAAATGATCCATTAATTAGTGTGTATTTTCTTTCATTTAAGTAGCTAAGTATATAAAATTACGTAGATTTTATGTGTTTTGTTTAATTTATGTGTTTATCTGTATTATATCACAAGTTAGCTATAAATATGAAGAAATCTTGAGGAAATGGGAAGAAGAAGAAGGAGGCTCATGAGTCGTGAAGAGATTCATGACTCAGACAGACATGAACGAGACGTGAAAGGCTTCATGAGTGAAGTAGAAGCATCAGATGCACGAGTCATGAAAGGCTTCACAACTATGCAGGGTGAGCAGCAATTCTTAACGAGTCGAATAGGCATTCACGAGAAAGGCCAATTATTCACGAGTGGAAAAGTATGTGAAGAATCACAACTCATGAAGGCATTCATGAGTTGATATTGGCAACTGTTATCAAGCAACATCATTTTTCAGCATATGTTTTCTCAACCAACCATGAAGACCTTTAATGGCAACTTTTCACATTGACAACCATTCTGAAGAGACATGTTTATATAGTTATTCCCTCTATAAATATGGATGGCATTCATTGAAATAGGGATCGAACAATTTTAGTTTTTAGTTTAGTATAGTTATTTGGACAAACACTTTTACTTAGATTTTAGATGATGACAAAAGAGCAAAGCCAAAGGAATAAGGGATATATCAGAAGGTCTATTTAGAAAGTGAAACTGTGGGGAGTGATGATGTTTTTTTTCTCTTATTCATTATTATTTCAAATGTGTATTTGGCTAACTTTCTTCTGTACATTATAACTATGTAGTTGAGTTTATTTAAGACATGTTTATTATCTTTATGAATGAAGTATGATTTAAATCCATTTGTGTACATTGATTTGCTTTTTGTGCTTGATCGCCATAATTAGCATTTTAGTCATTTTATTCACAACGAGAGTTGAAATTCTTTGATGGAAAAACAAATGAATTTACTTAAAGTCTTTGAATTTACTTAAAGATAAGAAATTCACTTTACGGGGTTAAAGAATTGGCATAGAGCTTCATAATTTTTATTTATCTCTATAATGACATGAGAATGCTTATAGACTCTAAATGAAAACACCTTTAATGATAATGAGAGTTGCTTTAAGGAACCTTGGTTAAATTCTCCAATCATTTTATTCATACCATTGTCTTTACCCATTCTTAAATGAAATTACTTCTTTTAGTTATAATGTATGTTCATACCATCATTTAAGTCATCTTTTATCCAAAAATCGATTTTATAAATATATAGTAGTTTAGTCATTAAATTAAATACATAATCTCTATTTTATTTGATACCTATCCATCTACTATTTGTGATTTCAAATACAAAATTACTCTATTCCCTTTGGATTGATACCCTGCTCATCCTATACGCAATCTAGTGTGACTAAGGGTTCAATTAACACCCCACCAATATACTATTTCTGCCTATTTTTTCAATTCAGCTCATTTCGAAGTAAAAGTATCAGTGATTTTGGGTCAATTGAATGCTTTAACTTTGCTTACCATTTGGGATTTGATTAACTTGAAAAAGGAACACATCTTGGGTTCCCATTTCTACCATCTAGCTTAATGTTCTTTAATAACAATAGTCATCCTTGTAATAAAAGTTGGATGATTAATTGATCGTATATACAGATTTGGGGGATAAGAAGGAGATTCGATGGATAGTATGAAGAGGAGCGAAAGAAAGCCTTATATTGAGAGATGGGACATAGAATCTAAAGGTTGAAGATGAAAATTGAAAAAGTAAATTTTTTACCTAACATATGACATGCATATGCTACCAACTGGGCAATGACATGTCTAATCATCTTTTACCATTTGTCCAATTATGACACCTCACCGATCAACTAATAGGAGTTTGGTCAAAATTGATATTAGTTGATGGTAGTTGCATAAAACTCCCATTTTTCAAACATAGGGGGCAAAAATCTCCAAAAGGAAATATTAGGGACAAAGTTGTACTTTTTGGAAAATATTAGGGGAAAAAATGCGCCTTTGGCCTTTGTATTAATTATAAATACAAGATGTGCATATATGAAATTTGTATATGATTCTACATTCACAAATGTATATATACAAATGAGTTAATGATGTATACTTTCAAAAAGAGAAAAGTGATGAAAATCAAAGAAAAAAGAATTATAGTTGCCTTCGTCTATGTCTAGGTTATGGATAGATAGACATGCCTATAAGGGTATATTGCAGTTGCCATCAGATCAACCCTATTTTGGTCTATAGTATTGACCCTATTTAGGTCATATAACCAACCCCATTTGGGTCCACTTGACCATCATTGATTCACATGCATGACCCCATTTCGGTCTATATGTTTGATACCTGCGGGTGTCTTTATTGTAACTTCGAGTACTATAGTATCACCAATATCCACATCCATAGAGAGGTACAGGCTTACTATAAGATATCGTTAAAGCATTATGAATAGCAATATGACAGAGATAATATAATATTTCATAACTTGATCTAAATGTTACTTTTATATGAATTTGTGCATAGTAAATGAGAAACACAAAATTTGATAAAGTAATGTTTTAAACATGTAGTTTACAGTATTGTAGTATGACATGTATGAAATTGTTGTTGTAATTACACAATGCTTTCTACACTGAAGGCCATAAGTTATGTACGAACACGTGTGATTATTTGATGGTTTGTCATTAATCATATTGTGAATACACATTCATTATTATTAAATGCTACATACTTGATATTAGCAAATGGTGATTATGATTCATGACTATTATAGAAATTAGACTACTCATTGAATGTAGGAACATCTAATGTATAAACTTACAACTTATGTAAACAAATACCACGCAATTCATGGGTTAAACGAAAGTTATGATTTTGTAACATTGATGAGGTAGAATCATACATATGAAATGAGAAAATGACATAATGATGATAACAAATTGAGATTACTAATAAAATGTATAGAGTACACTGGATTATGAAGTAAGTGTTTGTATAATATAAGATCTATTAGTTTTTTATGAACATACTATACCTATTTGAATAACATAGTTACAAGTGAGAAATTACTACAATTTAACCATGAATTTAATTTTACTTATATACATAAAAGTCACGTGAATGTTTAGGATTAACTAAAAATAATAAAGGTGAATCAAGTAAGTTAAGATGATATAGGTGTACTTAAGAGATGATATAGGTGTACTTAAGAATCACATGAATATTTTGAGATAAGTAAAGGTTAAATAAGTAAGTGGGTTTACAATAAGTAATGATGTTTTACAGTAATTAATTAGTGTGATAATGTTAGAGAAATATGCTGGCACATGCACTATATATTTTAGCATAAAAGAATATATGTCTTAATAAGTGATTAACTTAGTATGTACGTGACTAACCTACGAGTTAGGATTTATGCGATAATGTAATAAAGGAGCTTAAAAAAGGTAAATGGGTAGTAACATGTAAGGCTATAAACGTACAACTAGTTCTTGTTACTATTTCATTATACATTTAATTGTATAATCATATATTTGTGTGTATTTGATGACTTTTGTGAGGGGTTGTCCCCATGATGTTGTTCCCCGTTAAGCTTTATAGCTTAGTACGGGTGTTTATTTATGTAGGTACCTAAGTTAGGACTATTCTACATGGATGTGATATACAGCAGGAAGGCCAACACAATACCTAGGAAGAGTCGAAAGTGTGAAACTTATATTTTTCTTTTTGTCTCTATATATATGGTATTTTGTATTAAGAGATGATAATGTAATGTAATAAACCAAAATTTTGTAAAGTATAACAGCACTAATATTGGAAATAGTGGATATGTAAATATAAATACAACATGTTTAATTTGTAACCTTAAGAATTATACATGAGATTATAATATGCAGACCTAATAGATTCTTCTATAATAGATGTGAAAGATGGATAGTTTGATTATGTTTACTATCAATATGATATGTATGGTAACCCTAGAGGATTTTAGATGGAACATTACATTTTTGATATCATAGCAAAGGTTTAGGCTATTCTGGCCAATAGATTCTAAGAATAAGTGGTTATAGATTGTTTGTATGTGTTTGCCTAATGTAGATGTCCCTGTATTCTTATAGAAAATAAAACACAAAATGACCTTAGGAAATAGTTATGAAAATAGCTAAAAGGTAAGAATTCTTATGAGTAAAGTAAAGTGCCTTAAAAGTTATAGTTGATGTTTCTTTTATCCCTATCAATGATATGTATACAGTGATAGTTTAGGCTTTCAACCCTTTCATCTATATGCATAGAGAATGTATCAGACAAGGTGTTAGCTTTAGATTAAGATAGTATATAACATGCATGAGGTTAGTTTATTGGACCATAGTGTGTGTGTGTGTGTGTATGTGTGTGTGTGTATGGATGAAGATTATATCAATATGATACATGAAGAAGAGTTTGTACAAAACTTGGTAAGATTATTTCCATATGAAGTTGATATCATATTGGGCTAAGATTGGTTATGTAATGCCTAAAAATTACATTTTGTATGAATAGTGCATTTTTTCCATGAACAATGCCATTAGGATGGTATTTGGTGTGATTACATTAGCCTAGTATAGTAGAATTTATAAAAACTTACATGTTGAACATGCATGAGCCAAATAAATTTAAGGAAGGGTGACCTACCGAGAAGTTGGTAGTTGACCATAGGAAGTGATAATGTGAGTTAAATGTAGTCCTATGGTATAATTTGAGAAAAATTTGAGCTCAAATATGCCCTTAAAACAGACAGTGAAAAATTTTTGCAAACAGTAAAAGGGTTGATCAAACATTGTTCGACCCCAAAAAATTGTACAAAGCTTTAAAAATTATTTTCCCAGATTTACTAGAAATAATTCCAATTAATATTTGAATGTGAAAATTAATTTTTCTGATAGTGTTGGATTTTTGAGTTCAAGACTGATAAAATTTTTTTCTTGACTTGAAAGTATATCAAACTAATGTCAAAATGTCCTAAACTTTTAGACATATCTCAATGAATATTATTTTGTACTTTGAGAAATTTTTTAGAGAATTCTAATGAGGGGAACATTGAAATCTGAAAAGGGTAAAAAATTAAGATTTCAGATCGATTGAAAATATTTTGATGTTATAAAACCTATCGAAATGAACTCCGATTGACTTGAAATTTTAAAAAATTTTAATTATAATATTTAGAATTTTTGGAACAATTTTTGTGGAAAAATAAAATAAGGATGGATGAATCAATGAGAAATTGATAAGTGACACAATTATGTCCACTTAAAGTGGTTTGATTTGTCCACCCTTCAAACCATTGATTTTAAGGCTGACTTTCGAACATAATATTCACCTAAAACCTAAAAATATTTGAACAATAACTAGAGTAAAAAGTCTTTTGTGGTATCAGAGTAGGTTTAGACGGTCCTAAGAATGGAGTATATGTATAAGTGCGATGAATGATTGAAATAACACATGTACATGCCATACAAGGTATAAAATGCATTCGTGATTAATCCTTACCTATCTCCTTATATAATTTTAGTAGTATATATAGTCTCCGACATAGACAACACCATGACTTATATCTATAATAGATCCAATCAGCTTTCCATTTTAGATAAATTCGAGGACAAAATATTTTTTAGTAGGGGAGAAATCTAATGTCTTAAAATTCCATTCAGTATGAATAACACATTCTTGACCATTAATAGTACCATTTGGATGGTATTCGGTATGATTACATTAGCCTAGTACAGTAGAATTCATAAGAACTTAAGTGTTGAACGTGCATGAGCCGAAAAAATATGACGATGGATGACCTACTAGGAAGTTGGTAGCTAACCATTGGGTGTAATAATGTGATTTAAATAGAGTCTAGTGGTATAATTTGAGAAAAAATTGAGCTTAAATAGGCTGCTAAAACAAACAGTGAAAAATTTTCCCAAACAGTAAAAAGGTTGACAAAACTTCGACTTCTCCAAAAATATTTTATAGACCTCCAAAAATTATTTCATTTGCCTAGATCTATTAAAAATAATCCCAATTAATATATGAAAATGAAAAACAATAATTTTGACAGTGTTGGATTTTCAGGTTTGGGATCGGTAAATTTTTTTGCCGAACCTGGAAGTATATCAAACTGATATCAGAATGATCTAAAATTTTAGATGTATCTTAATGGATATATTTATCTACTTTGAGAAAATTTTTAGAGAATTCTAATAAGGGAGACAATGAAATCAAAAAAAGGGCAAACAATCAAGTTTTCAGACCTAATAAAAATGTTTTGGTGCTTTGAAACTATCAAAATAAACTCCGATTGACCTGAAATTTTTAAAAAAATTTTAATTATTATATTTAGGAATCTTTGAAATAATTTTTATGGAAAATAAAATAAGGATGGATGAGCCAATGGAAATTTGACAAGTGGCACAATTATATCCACTTAAAGTCGTTTGATTTGTCCACCCTTCAAACCACTGATTTTGAGGTAGAATATTTACCCAAAACCCAAAAATGTCTAGATAAGAACTAGACTAAAAATCTTTTATGGTATCATAGTAGGTTTAAGCAGTCCTAAGATCTGAGTATACGTATAAGTGCAATGAATGATTGAAATAACACATGTACATGCCATAAAAAGTATATAATGAATTTAAGATTAATCCTTACCTATCCCTTTATATATTTTCATTAGTGCATGTATTCTCAAGCATAGACAACACCATGAGTTATATCTGTAGGTAGATCTAGTCAGCTTTCCATTTTAGATAAATTTTGAGGATGAAAGTTTTATTGATGGGGGAGAAATGTAACACCCTAAAATTCCATCTGGTGTGAATAGTACATTCTTGACCATGAATAGTTCTGTTAGGATGGTATTCAGAATGATTACGTTAGCCTAGTACAGTATAATTTAAAAGAAACTTAAGTGTTGAACATAAATGAGCCAAAAAAATTTAAGGATGGGTAACCTACTGGAAAGTTGGTTGTTGACTATTGGATGTGATAATGTGAGTTAAATGGAGTTCAATGGTATAATTTGATAAGAAATTGAGGTTAGATAGGCTCCCAAAATAGACAGTAAAGAATTTCCTAGATTATAAAAAGGTTGATCGAACTTTGATTGATATAAAAATATTCCATAGGCCTCCAAAAATTATACCATTTGCCTATATCTACTAGAAATAATCCCAATTAATATTTGAAAATGAAAAATAACTTTTTAATAGTGTTGGATTTTTTGGTTTCAGACTGATAAATTTTCCTGCTGAACCTGAAAATATATCAAACTAATGTTAGAATGACCTAAAATTTTAGACACATCTTAATGGATATATTTTTACACTATGGGAAAATGCTTAGAAATTCTGATGAGGAGAACAATAAATTCCAAAAAAGGCCAAAAAATTGAGTTTTTGTACGAATTGAAAATATTTCGGTCCTCTGAAACCTATCAAAATTAACTCCAATTGACTTGAAATTTTAAACACATTTTAAATAAAATATTTAGGAATTTTTTGGAATAATTTTTATGGAAAAATAAAATAAGAATAAATGAGCCAATGAGAAATTGACAAATGGCATAATTATATCCACACAAAGTGGATTGACTTGTCTACCCTTCAAACCATTGATTTTGGTAATGATTTTTATGTAGAATATTAACCCAAAACCCAACAAGTTTTTGACAAAAACCAAACTAAAGGTAGCTCTCACTTTCCTCCAAAAATATAAACCAAAACTTAGTGAAATTCCACCATTTTTCTCCTTCTACCATTTCTTTTCTTCTTCCTTCTAATTACCACCATAACTCAAACTCAAATTTCATTTAGATGCACTATAAATTATCCTCTTTAAAATGGCAATAATATTGAAGCAAAAGCTTGGAAAGTGTGGAATTTTAGTGAGAGAAAGTTAGCCTAAATAGATAAATTTGTGAGTTATTGTTAAAATTAATCAGGGATTTTGGTAGAGAATTGTTAATAATCATTAATATAATTTTTTATAAGTATTTACATGCTAAAATTGATGGAAAAAAATAAAAATTTATTCCTTACATAATTTGGCCTAAAAAGAATTTCAAGGTGAGAAAGAGAGCTAGCAAGGGAATTGTCAGGAAAAAGGCAAAATAAGTTAAGTCATTTTAAGGTAAGTGGATACAATCTTGCTTTTATTTCATTCAATTCCCTTGAATTTTGCCTAAATTCACATTATGTAACTATGGTAATTTGGGTATAAATGTGAAATAATTTGAGATATGTTAGTAAAATGGTATAACAACATATAATAACAAAGAATTAATAAAGAAAACAATCAAAGAGAGAGGAATCATAAGGTGGGTGAATGGTGCATTCATGTTTACCATGTGAAAATTAAACAATTCATGAAAGATAAGGCATGATTTAGACATTATGATGATAAGTGGATTTGATATGAGTATTTAAAACCCTAAACCACATGTGTACATAATGTATCTAAGTTATACATAATGGTGATCAAATATGCATTAAATGATTATAGGTATAATTTTCATGTATACCTTTATATGAAAACTTAAAGTGGTTGAAGGAACATGTGTAAAATGATAAAGTATAAAAAATCATGGTGGATACTTATGCACATGTGGTGCCCACCTTATGTAAATGACATGTTCTCATTAAGTTTGGATGATATTATTTATGTTTGTTATGAATATATGTGCGATTAATGATTAAAACATTCATGGATATTGATGGACTTTAATTACGTACCATTATATGAAAGTTTGAAATGAACAATAAGAGTTATAAAGCATGATTATGTGTAAGGAAATAAGATGGATGTATGTGTAGACACTGGCTCCTGAGGAGACTTTTGTTAGAGTTACCTAATGAGGAAAGTTGCTCTTTAAAAGATAGCGAGTGAAGGATAGTGAGGTGTTTTTTATGTTCAAAACCTTTTTTCTAAAAAAATATTTTAAAGTGTTTTCGAGGTTAATTCGGCCATTTAAGGGAAGCAAAAGGTCAAACAATGAGACATATCCTTGATCAAGGGCTTGAAAGATAATTTAAGCAAGTTTTAAGCATTGTATACCCGTGCAGTAAGGAGATTATCAACATTGTTTGGCCAAATAACTAGCTTTTTTTATTTTTTGGTTCGTACATCCATACACAAGGTCTTGCATGGCCGTACATAATAAGAATCTTATATTTTCAAGCAAGTGGCCTGAAGCACTTATTTGAATGTTTGAAAGATAATTTAAGCATGTTTTAAGCATTGCATACCCATGCAAGGGCTTATACACCCATGTATAAGAAGAGTACCATCATTGTTTGGCCAAATTACTAGCTTTTTTTATTTTTGGTTTTGTACACCCATGCACAAGGCATTGCATAGTCGTGAAGAATAAAAATCTTGCCTTTTCAGGCAAGTGGCCTGAAGCACTTGAGTTATATGCCCATGCAAGCCTGATTGCACACCCATGCATGTGAACTTTTTAGATGCAAGTCAGCAAGTTGAGTGACTTTTGGATTGTACACCCATGCATATGGGTTTGCACGACTATGAAAACCTTACTATATAAGAAGTTGGCCAATCAGTTTGAAAAAGGTTGGAAAATTTTGTGTTTGAAGTGCTGTTGTTGTTATAAAGGCTTTTAAAAGTTTCAAACGCATTTCAAGTTCAAAAAGTCATTTTTGGCATTTAACCCTTCACCTTTTCAAATTGATTTTGATCATTTCAACACAAAAAGGCCTATGAATCCAACAACTGACAGTCTAATCAAGTAAGTAAACTCAAGGTTATATAAAAAGTCTCTTTTACTCGATATGTTTTATCCACAGCATAAAGTATATACATTTACCATTTTGATATATCCAGTCCACTATTTATTTATATTTATATCACTTTAGGTTGTGAAATCTTTTTCAAGGATATTTTTCCAAGTGGTAGAAATTATTAGGCTATTGTCTTCATATTCCCTTTTGTCCATTTTAAAGTTAGATTTTTAGAAATTTTTATTTAAAAAATCATTTTTGTGTTTAGTTATCTCTTTTTTATCCCTTTTTAATTTGTTATTAACAAGGGCTTTATTTTAAAAAAAATGAGAGAAAACTAGCCATCACCAGGCCAATATGGCCATGTATCACTTGATGTACAACCGTGCGTCATGTGATGCATGACCCAAGATATGTTTTATCTTTTTTTTATAACAAAAGAGTCGACTGTATGCCGTCTAATACATGCTGGTGTAATTTTGACATATGTGTTGGATTCTTGTCTTTCTTTAAATTTATTTCATTTTGCTTTTTTACATTCTCCTTTTTATTTTTATTATTATTGTTATCATTACCATTGTTGGTATTGTTATTATTATTTTTATCAATAATCCTCTTGTAAGTGTAGCCAGTTAAGCACTATAGGTAAGTCTACAATCCTTTTTTTTATTATAAATTTTTTTTATCGTAAATGGAAAACGCAAAAAAAATATTTATAGTAAAGAATTGGGATATTTTGGTAATAAAATTTGACCAATGTCCAATTTCTTACCCAGTAAACTTATATGTAAAAATTATCTTTTAATAATGTAAAATATCCTTATATCTAATTAAATAACATGAGATGTTTCTTAAATAAAACTTGGACTGGCAAGTCTCCATCTGCAAACTCTCATAATGAAACGCTATATCACCACCCACATATAAGAACTAAAGTCCTCACCAAAAAAGTTACAATACACTACATGATTTATGGATGTCTTTATCATTTTATTCTATACCATGATTTATTGCTTTCTTACATGATTGGGTGTACCTTTAATTTCTATATTTGCTCTAATCTAACATGTAAGAAAAGAGATAACATAATTAATCAGAAAAGCGATTATGTCATATTTATCAAAGGTAAAAATAAGAGCGAAGTTACAAACCATCTTTAGGTTTTTTGGCCTTACGAGGTCGGAACACCCTTTTTCCAAATGTTTTATTAGGTGGTGACCAACATATGCCTTCAGCCTATCGATCACTAGTGATGAGATAGCGACACCTTGATGTACCATTTCGTACCTTATGAGGCCTGAGACTCAACAAGTCGAGTTGAGTCTTTTTCCTATCGCTAAGCGATCGATCAACTCGGGTGGAGGAGCCTTAACCTGGTTAGACCTTGAAAGCAAGATCAAACCATTAAAGGTGTAATGCCCCTCAGTATACCCTAGGATAATTATCACTAATTAATTATTAGTGACTATGTTTAATTAAGTATAAATGTATAGAGAAGGACCTAATTGCATAGTGAGAGAGTAAGTTTTGGGGTAGAATTTGAAATAAAGCAAAATAAGGGACCAAATAGCAAATTTTTCTTAAAGATGACATTTGGGCCAATCATTGAGAAGGAGAGGGAGATATTTTGATGGAGAGATGGTCAGCCAACCCTTGATCTTCACTCTTCATCTTTAACCTCTCTCTCTAACCCTAAACTCTCTCTCATCCTCTCTCTCTCTAGATTTCTTTGAATTAGGGTAAGGAAAAAGAGAAAGATTTACTTGGTTTTGATCTTAATGTAACTTGATTCTTCTTTGTGTGTGTGTTTCATTGAATAGCTTGATGGGTTTCATAGAAGTGTCTTATTTTATAGAAGGAGAATCAAGCAAGAGAAAGGGGAAGGAGGCTCTCCAAGGTTGAAGAACTTGGAGCTTAACAAGGTATGGGAACTTAGGTTTTTTTGTGTATGTATGGTGTTTTGGTCATGGGAGAGGGAGACCTTGAATGTCTCTCTCATATATTTTATGGATGATTTCAAGCTTAGAAGGGTTTAGAGTTGAAAACATACAAGTTTTGTTTGAAAAACATGAAAATCTATTTTAAGGATCACTTGAGCAGTCTGCACACTTTTGCTCATATCTTGAGCTATAGTTGTTCAAATGATGAAATTCTAGTTGTTATAGAAACTAGACTTGTATACCTTGATTTTGTTAGAAGTAACTAAAATATGATTTTCACTGTATGATAGTGGAAATCGGTATTGAAATCTGATTGTAATTGTTATTTTACCTTTATGAACAGTCTATGGTTTTTCTGGAATATCTAAAGATTTACAGGTCCTGTTGAGATGATTTTTGGTGTTTTGAAAACTAAAAACTTAGGGATACAACTTTATTGAAGGCCATTTTAGCTGAAATTGCTGTTTTACAGGTCAAAAATAGTGTAAAAGTCGAGACTGGGAATCGATCTTTGGGAGGTTTAGGGCTCACGGTTACCATGAATTTCATAGTAACCGTGAGGTGCCTAAATCTCCAGTTCGGACCTAAAGTGTGCTTTGGTTCACGTTTACTAAGACTTTATACTAATCGTGACCCATTCTCGTAGTTCTACTTCATGGTTACTACTCTAAGATTGGTAACCGTAAGGTAGTGAACTTTTTGTCCAAAGGTAAAACCCATGCTATCTCATGATTACTACGAAATCCATAGTAACCATGACCCGATCTCGTAACCCTATTTCACAGTTATTATTCAAAGCTTGGTAACCGTGAGGTTGCTCAATTTTAGTCCAGAACCAAAGGGCATCATAGCTCATGGTTACTAGGAAAGTGATAGTAACTGTGACCCATAGTACATGACTGGGCTCACGGTTATCATGATTTCATAGTAACCGTGACCCTTCCCTATTCTTTGATATTTGGATTTTTATGACTCCATTTGATGTCTAAACTTGTCTAAGCCCTTCCTAAGCTTATGAATCATCCTAAATGGCAATAATATAGTAAATATATCCCTTTAATTACAAGATTTGCTTAATAATTGAAAGGTGAGTTTTTATTACTCCAAAATAGAATGTGCATTAGTTTATTCAATTTAATTACAGCATATGATTATTATCTATACTATGAAGTTAACAATGAATAATATTATAGTGTTTGGCATTCATTAATGCTATATTGGATTATATTGATGCAATTTCGCAACATATGAAAAGTGATTTATTATGCCTGCACATAAAAGACTTGGTTGTGAATAGATAGGCATGCCTACAGGGTTACAGTTGCAGCTGCTATAGTCTGACTCGTATGAGTCCATAGTTTATCTCTAAATGAGACCACAGTTCTGACCCAAATGGGTCCACAGATTTAATACCTTCGGGTATTTACAGATTTGATACCTTATGGTATCCACATCACTCGTTATCCACACCCATAGGAAGTTAGGTAGGCAAATTAATAAGATGAATGAAATGCACATACACTTTACAATATTACATGATATGATCTAATGAATTAACTATTCCTTCCAATATTACATTTTGTTTCTTTTACCTTATTATTTAAATGCATGCTTGGTGATAACCACTGTGAGTGGTTATCAACATATTAGTTTATTCCCCACTAAGCTTTATAGCTTAGCACGGGTGTTTATCCGTATAGGTTTGTAGGGTAGAATTTTTGTCTAGGGACAAAGCCAACAATCTCTCAAGTCAACATCAGTATAGGAAGAACATTTTGATGTGTGAGATTAATTTTACATCTCTTTTGGTTAGATAAAGCTAAATTTGTATTTAAAGGCATGTAATTATTCAGTTATGTAAATAATCTCTAATAGCTTGTGAAAGTATCACCCTCAATCATATATGACTAATATAGTATGAATGTATGTATGCTCATATATGCATCGATAATAGATAACCCACAGGATTTATAGGATTAATGAGTGTAATTAGTAACAGTAATCAGGATTATCTAGTACAGTCATTACAAAAGGTCAAAAGTTTCCTCTATTAGCTTGATAATCCCTTACTTCTAAGGGTGATTTGGGTATCGATAAAAAGAGCACACATCACAGTGGTAACTCCACAAGGGAGAATTTTACACTTTGCTCTGAAACTATTTTTGATTTATACGACATAACAAAGGCTTTCAATTAAGAAATTTTATCTCATTTTGAAATTGCATTAGAATCATACTAGAGCCTTAGAATAAGTTAGGTATCCAAATTTTCTAACCCTGGTGTGTGAGGCCCCAATCCTGACCCTAATCGAATTATGGTAAATTAATAAGGATTATCGTTAAATAAGGCAAATTAGATTATTTTGCATTATTAAAGTTAAGTTGCATGAGGGGTATTTTGGTAATTATGCATATATGTAATGGCATATAGTTAAATTATAAGGAAGGATGCAATTGCATTAAATTAGAAGTTTTGGGTTAAAATGTAAGAAATACAAGTTATTAAGGGTTAAAGTGTATAAGGGTAATTTGGGAAATTCCCTTAGTGAGATATTTACCCCACTCACTCTTTTAAAGTTTCCTGGAGAAAATTAGATATAGGGCAGAGAAAGGAGATGCAATCTCTCTCTCTTTCTCTTCTCTCTCTGGTTATAAATTGAAGAAAGTGAAAGCTTAGGGTTTGTGAGATGACATCTTAAAGGTAATGTCTCCCATGTTATAGATCTATCTTCTCTTCTTTCCTTGATTTGATTTCTAGATATGAGGGATTAAGAAATCCTATTGTCGCCACTATGTGTAAGGGGAAGAAATAAATCATCAGTAAAAGAGATAGATGAAGAGGTTGAAGGAGGAGTTAAAGCTTCACTAATAGGTATGGGAACTATTATATTGATTGTGTATGGTATATAGTTGCCTTTTTAAGTGACCGGTCCGATAAGATTAGGGTTATCTTAGAATAGTGATGAAACCATTAGTTTTTGGAAGACTAGTTGAGTTAAGTTAAAGCTAAGAGAAGGTAGAAAGATTTAATGGCTTAGTGAGTATTGCTGTAAGATGTTGGGTTGAGATCTTGAGTTTAAGTGTTTGATATGTATAAGTGGGATTTGGATTTTAGCACAGACCCAGTGCACGACCATACATACCCCTTTGTTTTCCCCTGCATGGCCCTTTATTTTCCCTTACACGGTCACGTATGGCTCTCCTTCTTCTTTTGTATGTCCAAGTGGCCACTTTCCTCTTACAGTGCATGTCCAAGTGGCCATTCTCCTCTTGCAGTGCATCGCCAAGTGGCCATTCTCCTCTTGCAGTGCATCGCCAAGTGGCCATTCTCCTCTTGCAGTACATGACCAAGTGGCCATTCTCCTCCTATAGTGCACAGTCAGGTGCCCTTGTTCTTTTTACAATGCATGGCCAATTGGCCCTTCTCTTCTTGCAATGTATGGCCAAGTATGGCCTATTATTTTTGATGCACGACCAATCATGGCCTTCCCTTTCCTAGTGCACAGCCACATGTACTCTCTCTCTTTATTGGTACTCATTCACCCAAACTATAGATCATTCATAAATCATGAAAACAATATTATATAGTTTATACGCTTATTAAGAGAACCACATCATCGGGGTAAATTAAGCTAGTAGTAAGTAATATTGATGATAGTTGTTTATTAAAGTGGTGGTTAGTATGTTATCTGATTATTGATGGATTAATAGATTTATGAAGTCTTCTCAATGCTAAAGTTTAAAAAGATATGGTTAGAAAAGTATGACTATAAGATGAGGTATTATTAAAATTTGAATGATATGAATGTTATTATAAAAGAGAGTAGATTGAATTAAGTTATGAGTCACCTAAAACCCCCAATATGTTGTATATGGTATGGTCACTTAATTGGAGAATCCCTATGTATAAATATATGTATATAGAAAGAGTGAGAAGTTTTAAAGTAATAAAACCTATTGAGTTAAGATATGGGGTTCACTTGAAAGATGATTTAAAGGGACTTGCATATGGCAATTCTAATATGAATAGTTTTGCTAGAATGTGTTTTGGTGCATATCGAGCACAAAACTAAAAAGAGTAAGAGGCGACATAGTAACCTTAGAATTATATGCTATTCAATGTGTCCTATATAGTTAGGTACGAGGTATGTCCCCTACCAAAATAAATGGTTTTACCCAAATAGTATGCATTGATGTGTCTTTACAGTGGCATGAAAATATTATGATATGGCCCAGTAACAATAAGAAGATAGTTACAATGTTACATGTCTAAGTTAAAAGAGATAGGATATTACATTTTATACTTAGTCATGAGACTATAGAAGTTTGGTTATGCTTTTAGTCATAATAGAAAGTAGTGACTAGCCTTGATGTAAAGGAACAAGCTTGTCTGTTTGCTTATGCCCTATGTCATATTATGTTAAACACATGCCCGTAAGTAATGTGCTAACGTATGAGATGGAATAATCTTTCATAAACTTACCTGAGTATAAAATGTTATAAGATGAAAAGTACAAGTGAGATTATTGATGCATATATGATCATGTTAGGGTATATAACATATTGTTTATGATCTAATAGACTATAAAAGTAAACTAGGGGGTTAAATTGGAACGAGTGTTGAACTTGGGATGAAAAAAAATTATTCATCTTGTTATATTGATCATAGATGCTTAAATGTTGTTTAAAGTGATTATGTATTGATGTGAATAACTATGATGTTGTATGAAAGCTACTCGAGACAAAACAGTAAGGTACGTCATTGAGAACTATCAATGAGTTATGTAAGTTCAATATCTTATTGTTAATATAACTATGCTATGATAAGTAGTCTGACTCAGTATTCGAACAAGTATGAGTAACAAAAACATGTATTTTCATGATTCAAGTTGCATATATATATATATATATATATATATATATATATATATATATATAGACATGTATATAACCTTATGAAGACTTTTAGTGGCAAGAGCTACACTTTCATATTGCCTTATTGACATCATGGATAATGTTGGTTGTGACGAGAAAAATCAATGAAAAATTACACTTTATTATTGTTTGCATAATCATGCAACTACTATGATATGGATGAATGAATGCTTATGCAATTATGTGATCATATGACTGGCATTCATGTGTATTAGAGCCTAAAGCTCAATATTGATCTATGATAAGAATAATTTGTATTCTTATATGAATTATGGCTTTAAGAAAAATGTTTTACTAAGTAAAGAGGAATATGGTGAATCAAAAATGTTCTTAAAAATGGTAAAGCCTACGGGTTTTATTTCAGTTATGGATTAGATAGGTATGCCCAGAGGGATACAGTTGCACCTGCCATAGTTGACCCCATTTGGGTCCATTATTTGTTCCTTTAATGGAACCATAGATCAGCCCTTTTGGGTCTATTATTTGATATCTTTGGATATCCATTGTTTGATACCTTTGGGTATCCATCGTTATTACCAATTGGCATCCATTGCTCCCACTATCCACCCTTTGAACTAGTACTTAGGAAGGCTATTAAAGATTATGAAATGTGCACAAAATAAAGAAATACATGTATTGATTTCTTCATTTATGTAATATAAGCATGATGAATGGCCTATTATATTATTTTATCTTGAATTCCTTTTGGCTATAAATTGTTCCAGTGAAATGACATTCTATACTCAGTACTATATAAATTATGATATCTCACATCAACCATAAGGGGTTAAGATTCCAATGTGAGTACCAGTGTGGGTAGGTTCCACCGATGGGTTTCACGATGAATAGATGGGCCCCAAAGCATACAATATTATACTAGCAGCTATTCAGGTTGAAACATATATAATGAGTTTCATGTGCTTTGAAATTTATGAAACGTATGCATGTGATATTGAGACTTTATCCGGTAATCATGATATGTAATGTCGTTCTTTGTAATTATATGCAAATCTGTTGGTTTATATATAATTAATTACACATATATATGCATACTGATAACTTTGATATAAGCTAAAGGATATTGTATGACATAATATGATGTTGTATGATATTTAGTTGCCATGCTAAGATAGCATTAAGAAATACATGATTATAAATAGGAATTATGAATTAGAAATGTATTTTATACTTAAGATTGTGTGATATATGTGAAGTAATTATGCCTAACAATATCTCTTATAAATGTTACCTGGCATATGCACTCCCTTATGCTTTAGTTAAACATTGAATGTATATCCTATGTAACCAATATGATTAAATGCATATGTTTAAGGTGTTGTACTATCAATAATCACGATGTCTAAACTCATAATTAATACATTATAAGGGCGTGTATTATACAAGTTTAATAATAAAAGGGGTTTAGTAATGCAAGTAAATTGAAAATTCTTCAAGAACTTGACAAACTCACGTAATCCTCTAGATTATATTAAGAATAGTATTTATTGTTAAGGTTAAAGACTTATCCGGTATATTCATTTTGAAATAATTAATATTGTAGACTTATATGTTTTCCTTAATTGTGAAGGTTGTAATGAATTGATGATATTTTGTAAGAGTTTTTCCATAGAGTTTTGTTTCTCCATTAAGATTTATAGCTTAGCACGAGTTTGTTTATCCATGTAGGTCTCAGGATAAGCTCCACTTTGGATCGATCGCTGTGGTGTCTCAACCCATGTTGAAGAGAAGATTTGGCAGGTTGCAGTTGTCCTTGAGGTTTTCATAATGTATTGAAGGCCATTTATGTTATGTCTCCTTATTTTGGCGTTTGATTTGGTTATGTTGTGGCATATAATTAAGGCATGTATTATTATTATTATTATTACTATTACTATTACTATTACTATTACTATTACTATTACTATTACTATTACTATTACTATTACTATTATTTCTACCTGATCTTTACTAGGTTTATATTGGTATTGAATATTTTTCATGTCTTATGGATTAGGGTGTTACATGATGTATTTTCAAAGTACTCCTTTATCGTTCACTCAATTAAGGGCAGTGTTAGGGATAACCACGAACCCAAGTTTAGTACCTCTTGGTAAATTAAATGGTGACCTAATTGGTCATTATACTTGTGATGAGCTAAACCCATTGGCAGTGACCATGCTTGGGTAGCCTTGTAATCTAGTACCTAGCCCAAAAGCCTATGTATTGACAAAGAAATCTCTGCTAAAATGTTTGTAATAATCTTGCATAACTTATGATGTGGGTCCTTATGTATTAAGAAAACTTGAATAAGTCTAGATGTTTACTTAAAGGTTACTATACCCTAGTAAGCCTATTGATGATTTATTCAGGTTGGTCAAATATGCATTGAAAAAACCCTTTTTTGTGTACTTTTTTTGAGAGGCATTATGCTACCAGATTTTCACCATGCACCATACATATTCATCAGGGTTTCTTGTTAACCTATAGATTAAGCCCACATAGGAAGAGGACTTTAACCACGTGTGTGGGAAAAATAAGGTAGAAAGGATTCTTGTGTGTGGTTATCGATGCTACATCTCATGATCATGCATCTGTATCTCTTCATGCATTATGTTGACAACCCCATTTTGATAGCCATAATAGAGCCATCATTACCTAGGTGTTTTTGGGGCTTAGACGATCATTTGGATAATAAATGGTTTGTTAAATAGAAAGAAAAGTTGGTATTAGGATAGATTTCAGAATTAGGATATGAGTCGGGTATAAATAGTGTTTTGGAGGAATTTTTAGATGGGTATTCAAAACAGTCAGAGTGGGAAACCATTTCTGAGCTCACTTTTCTAATTGGTTCCTCTAGTTCCTAAGATGCTGATAAGAGGATGGATGATCTTGAAAGAAAAATGTATCAATTTTTGCTAGCTTCATAGCTAGTTTGGCCTCAATCATAGCTACTCAGCCATTTATGCTAACAATTACTCAAGTCGAACCATGTCCTATTGGGGAGATTCCAATAACACCTATCATGACATGCCACTAGCAGCAAATGACAAAATTGTGGCTTCCCAAGGGATGGAAAGGGATGTTGCTCGTAGTGGTTCTTAATGTGATTTTATAACTAATAAGGAGGAGGAATTGCCAGCCCCTTAAGTTTTAAAGAATCTTATCCCTAAGGAGGAAAATCTTACCGTGAAAAAGGTATAAATGAAGCTGAAGGCTTTGACCCAGATGATGTCATTTGGGAAAGGAGTTGGTCTTAAAAATATTGATTTAGATGGTCAAGATGCTTTACCTAGTCGATTTAAGATGCCTAATTTGATGAAGTTTGATGGAACATATGACCCATTGGCTTATATTAAACAATATATGCTCATAAAGAAAACTACCCTCACTAAGAGGTAGAAAGTGGATCTCTTTAGTCTCAACCTTGTGGGCCCTACTATTGACTGGTATCACATATTAGGTAAAAAGGCCAAGGAAGATTAGGAGAGCTTGATAAAGGAGTGTTTTAGGTAGTATGATTGTAGCATAAATATGTAAGTCACTTTAAAAAATTTAAAGTTGTTATAGTAGAAACTTGGAGAGTCCTTCCACGAGTATCTCACTTAATGAAGGAATAAAGTAATAGAGATGAAAAGGAAGCCTAACATGTAGGACCAAATTCGATTGCTCATTCAAAATGCTAGTTCGTACCTAAAAGACAATATCAAGATGAAAAGGTTAAAAGATTGCGAATCTTTGAAAGACATAGCAATTAAAGTTGAGGGAGAATATCTGGTAAAGAAGGCTAGTGCTGAAAGTTCAAATAATGGGAGTTATGGTAGCAACAAGAGGGGTTTCAAAGGCTTGAGTTTTGGTAAGAATGCCAGCAACAATAGTGGCAGTAGAGGTAACAGTGGAAGGACTATTAAAGTGTCAGTGACAGAGATTAATCAATAGCATTATCTAGATTTAGGGAAGTCAATATCCTGGTGCCTTAATTATTTGATGAAAAAGTGAAAGTTATAGTTGATGCCATCTGAGCCTACAAGGAGTCAAAGGTAGCCAGGATATAGGTCTAATTAGTATTATGCATTCCATCAACATACAGTGCATGAGACTGATTATTATCATACCTTGAGGGATTATATCCAAGATTTGATTGATTCTTAATACATACCTTTTCTAGAGAAGATGGCCAAATGAAGGAAGTTTGCAACGTTGTGCTACCATAGGTATTCATGGTTGGGTCTGGATTGCTAGAATGGTATGTTCTTAAGGATTTGTATAGTAATAAGTACTTGGCTATTATTCATAAGGCTTAGGGGAGTGGCAACGGTTTAGATCACTATAAAAAAAACTGTAAATTAGCGACAACATTATTTTCCTTCCAAATTTACGACGATTTTGCGACTACTTTACAATTCCGTCATGGAAAGGTTATTTTTTTGCGATGGAATAGCGACAAAATTAATAAACAGTAGCTAATTATTGGCGAAAAATTTACGTGCCATATTTTGAGATGAAATTAACAACAAATGTACCGTCGCTAATTTTTTTAATTTTTTATTCGTAAAATTAGTACTAGAAATTTAGCGACGAAATTTTTAGTCACTAATTTCGAAAGGAAAATACCGCGCCACTTTTTGTGACGGTTTAGCGATGAAAATATTGGTCGCTAATGGTATTAGAATTCAGAAAAACATTTAGCGACGAAATTATGTAGTCACAAATCCGTCGCAAATAAAATAAAAAATAGTTTTTTCTATTTCATATCTTTTTTATATAGATCATATGAAATAGATATTTTATTTTAAAATAGAAATTTGTAAATTATATTATAATTTGATTATAATTTTTTTTATCAAATATCTAAAAATTTAAAGTTATTTATTTAGAAAATTTACATTTTTTATAATAGTAATAAACTACTTGTTATAATTATTATATAAACACATTATGAAAATTAATAAAAGTAAATATTTATAAAATAGTAATATAAAATTTATTATCTCATTTAAAATAATTATAAAAATTTTATAATTTATTTTTATTTTGTAAAATTTCAATAAAATATTAAATTATTACAAATTTTAATTATATACATTTATCAAAACATTTTTAAATATAAAGAAAAAATAATGAAAATTGATAGGGACATTATAATTTTTTACTTTTATGTTTTTCGCTTGCAATCGTATTATATTATAATTGTATAATTATACCATATATTTAACTAAATATAATTTACTTCTAAAACTAGTGAAATTGACCTTTTTCTTCACATATCTTAATAAATTATATTCATTATGTGTGATCACATAATTATCTATAATAAAAAAAATTAGCATCCAAATAACTAGAATTGGTTGTTCATTAAATTTTAACTTATTTTAAATAAATAAATAAATATGAACTTATCATAATAAATATAAATTTATGTCCAGTTATATATGGTGGTTATGTAACGCCCCAAAATTTAAGTCGCCTGATAATACTTTTTAATATGTGAGCAGTACTTCTGATACTGGTTCACGAGGATCAATTTATTTGAGGATCCTATACGAGTGAGTATAATTTGAAGGTTAGTGTGTGTGTGTATACAATAAAATACCTACTTTAAATCATTTCAAGATAATACACATCAAATTTATAATAAATTCAAACATTAAATATACTTCAGAGTAATATAAGTATATTTTAGATTTAAACTCTCGCTCCGATATCGTTTTTATTATATATTTAGATAAAATTAACAAAATAAAAAAAATTATAGACAGATGGATTTAATTAATTGAAAGACTTCCCAAACATTAGGAGTACAATTATTATATTTAAAATGATATAGTTTTGATGGTAGATTAGCCTAAACAATTTAATTTTTTTAATTAACTCTATTATTTTATTCAATTTATGAAAATTAAATTGAATATAGAAATATAAATTAAAATTCATAAACTTAAAAGTAGATCTTACCAAATAGAAAAAAAATTACTATTAAAAATAGAATGATTATTATTTTCTTAAAAATAATTCATTTTTCTCCTCCCAATCCCAATGTTGAAATTCAAATTTTTTTCAATTCGAAATCATTTAATCATTTCGCTCCTGATTCCATTTTCCCTCAACCAATTTCTTAAAAATTTGAATGTATTACATGGATATTTCTTGAGGTTTCTTCATTTTACCATCAATTTTAGATTTGTCCCTATTCAACAAAATAAATTCGAATAAGCTCTTGGAAAGTAAAGCGTATTGGTGCTGGTGCTGTACTTGAACGCGTGTTTATGTCTTGTGATATAATAAATTCAAATATTATATACAAGTATATAATTTTATAATTATAATAATGCATACATATTATATCTATTGATGCAAATAAAAATTCTATATAAATTTATCTATGAAATTATCCTCCATTTAATAAAATGTTGTACGTATGAAAGTAGGGGTATTTTTGAAGTTTAAAAAATAAATATAATTATCAACAAGTTAGCCAATTTAATTGAGTTTAACCAATTAATATAATATTATAATTTTCATTAATCAACTGCATATAAAAACTTGTATTTTTTATATATACTTAGTTGTATGAAAAAAGTATAATAACAAATAAGAGAAAGAAAAAAATTATATATATATATATATATATATATATATATATATATATAAAGGCAGGGAAGGACTTTTTAAGGGGGTGGGGCACCGGCTTCTAGAAAAAAATGTTAGGACCACAAGAAAAAAAAAAAAAAGAAAGGAGAGGAGGAAGGAGATCGAAAATAGGGTGCATCGGTGATCGACGACAGCATCGGGTGTCACGACTGGCACCGATAACTCCGTGAGGTAGAGGCGGCTTCTCCAGCAGTTACCGCTCCTCTCTACTTGCCGGCAACAAGGAGATTGGCCATGGTGGAACGGGACATTTTAGCTTCGTTCCCGATGAATGATGGCAGTATTAGGGTGCATGAACGTCACCTAGAAGCTACCGATGGCTCTAGCTACCAGCAGTCAGCTTCGGTGCATCTCCAATGATTATCCGGCGATGCTCCAGTGATCGACCAGTCAATAACTTATAGCAAATGATCTTCAGCCTTCTGTTATCTTTGAATAATTTATGATTTTTTCTAATGTTCAGCATAAATAATTGAACATTAATTATGACTTACTGCTTTTGAGAGTTAATACCTCGTAAGTTAGGATGACAAAGTGGAAATGTTGAAGGTGTAAAAGAAATTAGATTTGACTAATTTTTTAGTAAATTTAAAAATAAAAAACGGAACTCCAATCCCTTTCAACATTAATTGTGTTCTTGTGATTTATTAGAAATTGCAGTATTATAAGTCTCTTTCCCCGGCTCACCATAAAGTTAATAGGTTGATTGTGGCAACAATTGACTTGTTATGAAATCTCTACCGAAAGCATCGGAGCCTCCCTATGTATTAATTTCCAGAAAGGCTCCAATCAAAGTGGTTAATTAATTAATTGTTGTCTTTTTCACCTTAATAATATTTAAAAAAATTAAAACGTAACCATCGTTCAAAATTTTCTGGCAGACAATATTTAATTATATTAAAAATTTCACAATTTGCGTGTTCTATGAATCTTGGCCATTGGCATGCACAATGCTTTTCGGATAATGCTTCTTTTACAACTGCAGTTTGCCTATTTATATATTATATAAATTTCTATGTGTTCTGTCATCTAAGTACACTACATATATATGTATTTTTTATCATAAAAATACACATCAGGGCAGGTACCATGGTCGTACTACTATATATTTATATATATATATAGTAATGGTACGATGGCTGTACCTACTAGGTGTTTGATAAATATTTTTTTTCTTTTTGGCTTCGTTAAGCAACTTGATGCAGTTAATATAATCAAATAATTATTTGCTAATGGTTTCTTGGATAATTACTCTCTGTATGCATCGTTGTTGTTGCACTGGTGTAGGGCTGGGGAAATAAAACAAAACCCTTATATATTTTCCAAAATCAATTGCGTTTTAACTGTCTATAATCTATTTGATTCAACATTGACTAGTGGTTGAGTCAGAAATAAATCTCTATGAAATAGATTCTCCTTTATTGAAACTCACTTTTCAGGGAGCTATTTTAAGTGAATGTGCTCTAATTCTCCATCTAAACTCATTTCGTTGTTTGTGAAGTTTGCTTATTTTAGAGACTTTCTCATTAACAGAGCATAATTCTTCCCAAAGTTCTCAAAACCACTTTCTGCTTCTTTCTATTATTTCTGTAACTTGTCATTTAGCTGTTAATTAATCTACTATTTTCGGAGGTGCCACTATTATATTGTTGGTGCTTATTCTTGCTTTAGGGTTGAGCTTGGGATGATTTAAACTACTTTGGAAGCAATAGTGACTGACACTTTTAACCGTACATATATAATTTATACAGTTTTGATGCTAAATAGAGTTGCATTATATTTCAAGCTGTAACAAATTTGTCTATTCTTTTATCCGCTAAGATTTAGCTGATGTAGGAAGAGTTAAAAGGTTTGGCTTTCTAACCGTGATCAAGTTGTAGGGTTTGGCTTTCTAATGCAGTGATCAAGTTCTAGTGTGTCAATTCTAGCTTTTAAACATTAACTCATTCTGACCTTGTCATTCCAACTTATCTTCTTTTAGATGGAAATAATTATTTCTGAAGATGTGTGCTTGGTTACAGGTTACATAGATGCTGGATCATCTACTGTTGGGGCCAGCTGGTCATGGAAGTCCTTGGAAATGGAGATCCAGTCTTTGCTTGAGAAGCTATTAGACATAAATGATTCTATGAGTAGATGTGCTACCTCTGCTGCTCCAACTACATCAGTTACTCAAAAGCTAGCGAGCAAAGAAACATACTTCATGAATATACTCAGGTTCGCCATGCGTTGCATTATCTTCTGGTTCTTCCATTTTTCTGGTCTTTTTTGCATTTGAGATCCAAGGCCTTACATTTATGTGAGCTTGAATTATATTTTGTTAGTGCCACTATAGTTGTTAGTCCTGACTCTAAACAGAATGCAAATGCTGCATGAACTATAAATTCGCATCCAATCTGATACTTGTTAAAATTCCAAATTCAGTAGTTATGATCTGTGATGATATACTTCCACCTCATGTCTGTTACTTTCTTGAATCACTAGCTATTTGGTACTTGTAAATATTCTCTATCTTCCTATAAATTTTTGCTGTATGTTAGGTATTTTTGGTTCCACTTGCACCATAGGCAGACCTAGATAGATGGTGGGGCGCCAAGTTTTTTTTCCTTCAATATTATCCTCTAAAAATTACTGTTTATACTTGAGAATTTTTTTTTTCCTTTATAACTTGGCCTCACTTAATTTCTTAAGACCATGATTGCGGTTGCTGCTACCTTAAGAGAGAAATGAGTGTGATCTGGGGCGAATTCAGAATTTAAGAAAGAGGGGGGCCAAAATTTAAATATTATTGAAAAAAACATTTTAGGGGGGAAAAGGAATAAAAATTGAAAGGACTAATTTAGAAAATAAGCTGGAATTAGTATAAAATTACAAGGAATTTTTTGAAGAAAAAAAAAGATTCGCCTTTGTGTGTGACACAAAGACATGCGTGAAAATCATTAGAAGGGCCTGTTAGATGCTAATGGCAATGGTATAATAGCAATCTCCATATAGTTTTCAGTTCTGTATTTTTCTTCACATATGATTGATTTTTGTATTAGACTTCTGTACTATTTTTGTTCAATTCTAGCAATGAAGTGAGTGTTGTTTCTTAGAAAAATGATATAAGTTAACTGAATTGGTAAAAGAAAAAGAAACACAGTTGCCTCTGTAGATTTTAACAGCTTTCTTCTTGGGGATATAGTAGTTCCCGACTGGGACATGTTCCATGTAATATACTTTATAAAGTGCTTTATATATGTTTTTTATTTTGGTTCAATCTATAGTGTCTTTGAATAATTTATAATTGTTTCTAATGTGCTATGATTCTTGGCCTGTTTTTTCAGTCATTGTTTCGTACCATGTGATGTGAGCCTGCTACTGCTACCGATTTCTCTAATTTTTTAATTTATACCTAATCAAGATCCTACTGTTGCTGAAATTTTAGGAGGAATTGGCTGAAATAAAATCACCATCCTTTAGTTCGAGGTGAATTGAATTTAAATATTATTGTTCGTACTTTAAGATATTGAAATTAGTATTTATTAGATTTTAGGAGTATAATTTCATTTTAAGATATTGTTAATTTTTTTAATGATTTTAACCTTAATCTTGATTTTGTTAAAAAATATGCGAATCAAGTGGCTCATCAACTTGTTTGAGAATCCGTTTTAAAAAAATTTATTGGTGTTTGTGTATTCCTACGTGCATGCGCAGCACCACCTTAGCTCCTTTTTTAGAAGATTTATTTCTTAATATACCTAGAAAAAGATATTGGTGCATTCTTTATTATATTTTAGTTCACTTTGTTTAAAGAATTTTTAACATTATTCTGGGTTTGTTAATGTTTTCATTCAAGAGTAATCTGATATATGGCAATAGTTATTAGGATTTTGCATACTTCGGGCATGTTTCAGTAGAATTCTTTACATCCGAGAGATTAAAGGATATCAGCAGAAGTTATTGCTTTATTTTTTTGGGTTTTAATTTTGTTTTTAATCGAATTTCAAAATTACCAATTCGGTACATTTTATTTTTATCTGATAACAGTTGGATAATATCGTTATTGGGATTGATTTTTGCTTCTTGATCTGATTTTTACTGTTGATTTTTTCGCTGGTGGAAAATTTTAGATTCATTAATTTTGAGCGCTTAATATTGATCTTAGTTTTGTTCCATTTTGATTTTTTTCAGTATCAATGGACCAAATCGAACTGACTACTGAGTAGGTTGGTGATCTGATTTTTTTACTATATAATTATGGAAATTTATATAAGTAGTTTACAAATTATTTTTTTCTTCTTCTGTTAACTGATCATGAAGTTCACTTCATGAACTTCTGAGAGTGTGTGATGAACTCTTGTTTTCCTGAATTTCACAGAATTTATGCTTCTTGTTAATCAGCTAATCAGATTTTAAAGATTTTCATTAATTTTTTTTAGGTTTATAGTGTGAAGTGAGTGTAATTTTTATTTAAAATTTTTGTTCCGTTTTTATAGGTTCTTAAGAGGGACATCCCTTGGGAGATTTATATGATGACAAAGCTGATCTCAGGCACATACCTTCAACTGTTGAGGCATTATGATAATCGATCTGAAAGTTTCAGGGCGCAGTTGTTAGATGATGTAATGGTTTACTAATCTTTGTGCACTGTAAAGATTAAGTTGTGCATGAGTTATCATATCAAACTTTTTTTTTGAGATCTTGTATGAGCTGACTGTAGAGGTCATGTTTTAGGCCCATTGGTAGGAAGTAGTGGGTCAGTAGCCATAGAAACATGAGTCCAAGTCTCTGCTTAATGGAGAATGCTTGTGAGCAGGATTATGTTCAAATTCTAGATAAAATTGTACTCATTTGACTATTTTTAATGGTTCATTTATGAAGTTTGGTTCTATGGAGTAACCTTCTCTTTATGGTTTACCAATGTGAACTTTTCTTATAATTTCTTATATGTTTGTATGTGTGAGATCATTGTTATGTACAGATGAAAATAAATAAATAGTGATCATATAGGATGAAAATTTAAAAATACAACAAAAGAAAAAATTAAATTATGCAATAATTTTGCAACGGATTTGCAACAACAACTATCGCTACTGTGTAAATATTAGAATTTAATAAATAATTAGCAATAATATTAGCATCTAATATTTCGTTGCTAACTTTTACAGTAAATTAATAATTAGCGACATAATTCACGATGGAAAATATAGTCGCTAAAAATTATTATTATAATATTTGCGACTAATTACGAAAATAAATCAGCGATGGCACAAGCTAATTAGTGACAAAATTTTTTGTTGCTAAATTAGCGACTGATTTGGGATTTTGTCGCTAATATATTAGCGATTCATCGCACCATCGCTAAATTATATTAGCAACGAAATTTTGGCAATTAGTGATGGAAAATGTTGTCGCTAATTGCCAGAATTTTTATAGTGGATGCAAGTGTAGAGGGGTCAACGAAAGTAGGGGAATTAGTTCAATTAGTTGATATATGGGATATAGACAGTGAAATAGGCTCATTTAAGGTTGAACGAGAGCCAAAGGACCTATGGGAAACTGATAAAGATGAGAAATAAGCAATAAATGAAATAGTGGTTTAAGCCATCACTAGGAGTGGTAGAGTTATGCTCGAGGTTGAGAGACAATAAGAACCCACTGCACCTATAGAAGAAAGAGCCATAGAGGATAATCTAGTCTTCAAGAACCTTAAGAAAATGTATGCTCAGATTTTGATTTGGTATTTACTAAGGCGATCGCCTTCCTATAGGCAAAAACTAGTGGAGGCCTTATGTGAATCAATGGTTGCTACTATCATATCTCCTTCTGAATTGTTAGAAATGGTGAAAGGGGAATTTGAGGAAAGTATTGTGTTCACTAATGAGACCTCCCCCCAGAAAGATGCGAGCATAACTGCCCTTTATACATTAGGGCTATGGTGAATGGTAAGCATATCACATATGTGATTGTAGATGATGATTCTGTATGTCCTTTTACCATAATGGAATCTTATGGTATTGATGAGACAATGCTCACTATGTTTTGACTTGCTATAATGGCTTATGATAACTCTAAAAGGCAAGCTACTGGCATTTCTAGGGTAGTAGTGATGATAAAGCCTATTGAGATAGAGGCAGAGTTTACAGTGTTATAGATATTAGATAATTTCTCTCTATTACTAGGGCGACTTTGGTTCCACAAATTGGGAGGGGTTCCTTCCACCTTGCACTAGATGGTTTAATTCCACACAAAGGTTGTATGGTCACTATTAAAGTAGTAAAAGAGAATTTTATCTCTACTCAGAACATATCTAACTAGCCATTCAATGGTTTCCATACAGCCAGAATTAATGCTAAGGAAAAAGAAAAAGATTTTGCAAGCACTCAAGCTGTTAATATGATTTAAAAAAATGAATTATCTACTAGCACCAGAATGGGAAATAACTCTCAGGGGACCCTTATACCTATTTCTCTAATTAGTCAGAGGGACAACAAAGGTTTGGGCTACTGTAAGAATGATGTTGAGAAGCAAACTGACCCATAACTAAGAAAGTTTTCTCATATCTTAGAAAGATTTATGCTAGCATCCAAAGACTGCAAGTATTGTAGGGATGCCAAGCCTATAGTGATTTTAGGAAGGATTGTCCCTGAATTTTAGATCTTTAATGATGTCTTTGATTGGTCAGTTAGAACCATCAAGCCAGTGCTAGGGTTTTGGGATAAAGAAGTTATGGCAAAGCTCACCGATATGGATTTAGGTCACTTTAGGGAGGTACTGATGCCACAGTCACTATCCACTAAAGTTAAAGCAAAGGAAATGATTGAGTGTGATGCTACGATTTTTGAGAAGGCGACACCATTAAAAGAAAGAAAGGCATCTACTATTGCATTAGCCATTCCCAATTTAGAAGATGATTTTTTTGCTGATATAATTTACATTCTTAAATCATTTTGTGATGATGTGCCTTTTTTGGTTAAGTTAATAAGATGAATAACTTTACTTATTTGTGCGATGTCTCATCTGATTTTATCATACATGATTATAATCATGACTCATTCATATTTGACATTAACATAACAAACAATACTCCATTTAATCTCAAAACCCAAGATAATCTTAAAGAAATCTTGGTTGCATCCGAGATAAATCTTGAGGAGAGGATAAAATTTGAGAGAATATTAAGAAAATATGAAAAATTATTTGCTTGGACATATGAAGACATGCCTGGAATTGATAGAGACATTGTAGAGTATGCCATTTCAACATATCTTAATAGTAAACTAGTAAAATAGAAGCTTCGAAGGCTTAAACTGGAATAGCCTTTAATGTTCATAGGTACATCTTAGTTGCCATCGATTATTTCATGAAATGGGTGGAAGTCGAGTCCCTTAAAAGATTGAGCGCATGAGAGATGGTTCAATTCATTGGAAGAAATCTAATCTACAGGTATGGGGTGCCTCACCATATAGTATCATACAATGAGGTCCAATTTTAAGCAAACACTAGACATATGCTTCAGAAGTATAGAATCCAGCATCATAAGTCATCGCCTTATCGTCCCTATGCAAATGGCATTGTCAAAGCCACTAACAAGAATTTAAAAAAGATATTGTCCAAAACTATCCAAACATATAAGAATTGGGCCGAAAAGTTACCGTTCGCACTTTGGGGGTTTAGAACCCCTGTTAGAACTTCCATATGAGTCACTTCCTTTTTCCTCATGTACAACCCAAAAGTAATGCTACCGATAGAAATTAAGCTACAGTCATTGATAATTGTACTGGAAATCAAATTTCCAAAGATAGAATGGGCAGAACATAGGATGGCACAATTGAACTTGCTAGATAAAAATTGAATGAGAACTTATTACCACAATCAGTTGTACTATAAAAGATTAGATCAATATTTTGGCAAAAAGGTAAGGGCCATCATCAGAAGGTGGGAAACTTGGTATTTAAGTAGATTAGACCTGACTATTGAGGAAAGTTCAGATTAAATTGGGAGGGTTCAATTATTATAAAGAAATTACTTTTTATAGGAGCAGCTATCCTTATAGACAATGATGGGAATGAATTCAAAGAACTAGTTATTATTAATAGGCTAAAAAGGTTCCATGGCAAAAAAAAATCAAAATAATAATAGCCTGCAGGTCGAAAATCAAGAAAAGGTGGCCTTGCTAAAATTGGGTATCCTGCTAAGGTAAAAATAAAAACAAAGGTACCTTAGGCAAAAATTAAGTGTTGGAAAAAAATAGCCAATCAAGAAAACCCATGAGGGCTGATTAACAATAAGAGTTGGATGTATTAAAAATGTCACTGTCTAAGACTAAATGAAAATTGTGTTTTGTATTAAATGTCATGTCATGATTATCATTATTGCAAGCTATAATCAAGTGAAAATGCATAAATAATTTAAGTTAAACACTTTAGTTAACAAGAAAGCAAGCATGTTATTTATTCATTCAAAAACTCGAACACACAAACACAAAAGCAAACTAAAAGCACCAACCATGCAAACATACTAGTAGGAAATAAAATGCATAAGTCCTAACAGCCAGCACTACAGTATATATATTACATATCATAGAAAAAATAACAATAAACTTTCCATTAACAAAATCGGTCAATTTGCATCTCCCCCTTTGGGGCCTCTCCTGCCCGAGCATTTCAGTAGGAAAACCCTTATGTCAATTGTTGGGAATTAACCGGTTACATACATCACATGTATAAGCGAAAAATAAAATTTTTAACCAATATATCTGATCTTGCCATGAATATACAATATAGGTATTAATGAGAATAAGAAAAATCACCTTTGATTTTTGCTGAACAATTGTTTTTCCTTCTCACCAAGTTGTTGCAAATCACAGTGTCCAAAATTGAACACTTCCATTGTAATCCACACTAGAGAAGGATCAAATGAATAAAAAAACTATTGGAATTACAAGGTGGCCGAATTCTCCTTGATGCTAGCAAGGAGAGAGCAGTGACTAGGGTTTTTGAAGAAGAGAAAATTTATTTTCTTATGAAACTCACTTAACCCTAAATCCCCTTATCCTGGATTTTTATATCTAGGTTAAAAATCCACTTCTCATTCGCTTGTTATTCTTTTCCTATTCTAAGTTTTCTGTTGTGAAATGGTAATTATAATAAAATAAATTATTGCTATATACTATTTATAGAAATGAAAATTGTCTTGGTGATAATTGCATGAACTAGATTTATTTATATCTTCAAAGGTCATGATGAGTGTATAAAAGCAGTTATGAATCTCTGAGCAAAACTTAGGCAAGATATTTGACACAAAATTTATAATGGATAATCAGTCAATTGAAAAGAAAAATGGCAAAATAGAACATTACGGTGTTCATAGCTTTAAATGGCATGTTTTGATTATATCCTTGAAATATTATGTGTATATATGGGAAATATACAATTAGTAAGCTTGAATGATTGGAAAATTAAATTGTGACAATGTTAACATAATGCGATTAGTGGATATAACAATGTAACAATAATGTGAAGTATTATTAAATATCAAGTCCGTATAGAAGCAAATTGTGGCATAAAGTGAGTAATACATTGTGATCAAGATAATTAAGAGGAGAAAATATAATAAATTTTGATGCCCTTAGTGTCAGTGGGAAATCCAGTTCTTTGGATAGTATGGCTAGCCATAGGAATTTATTTCGCGGGATACCATGAGTTTATTTGATAGTTGTCATCAGAAATGACTGTGATATATGAGATTGGATAGCCGGCTTATTATATGTATCAGTACTGGGGTTTTGGTGTCGTACCTAGTTGTGGGATCCCTCCAGTACACCGTATTTACATCCCATTTATCTAGTTTGTGGTTGTCTATGACTAGGGGCAAAAATGGTAAATTTTATATAGAAACCGGAACAGAAGAGTAATTATAACCATTTAGATACCATAAATCTGATTATCTACTTTTAAATGCTTAAAGATGATAGGTATAACATAAGTGTTATGATAAATTATGTAATGCCTTATACCATGTAATGTAACAAATATTTGAATGTTGTATACATAATCACAGGTAAATAATTAAGGCTTTTATGTCAAGTATTTATATATTAGTATGATTTAACATCTAAATTGGTTGCTTACCTGAGTATTCGATGATATGAGAAATAAATATATAAATATATATGTGTATGTGCAAGTTAAAGAAACTAGATTGTCTACTCCTCATAATTTGATATAAACAAACTAGGAAGTTTATCTAAGATGGTAATATGTGCACACTGCAAACCAGAAATATGGAAGTTTATGTGTTATGATGATTACATTTAAAATGAGTGTTTGTTGAAATATGATATATATATATATATATATATATATATATATATATATATATATGCATATATTTTGATACCAATCATAGTAGAACGTATGACAAAATAACCTATAGATTGAGATGGGAATATTTAAATATTGTTATGAAATTATACCTTATTGATTATAAATCTAATAAGATTAAGTGCAGTATAATAAATGATCTATGGACAATGAAGAGTATAATTGAATTGAGATATTATCGGTGATAACATGTATTTATTTATATATATATATATATATATATATATATATATATATATATATATATATATATGCATTTTGTAAGTGAAATCCTAACTTTTTCTAACTGATTGATGTTTTTATACGCTCTATAAGCTGGAATTGGTAACCTTTATATGTCTTGTGAATTGGCATATGCATGCATGAGATTTATAAATGTATTGTCATATTATATCATTTGAGAAGTAATTTTGGTAGTCACCACTAAGCATATAGCTTAGCGCTTGGTTTTCTCCATGTGTAGGTTGGTTCAATATTCAGTATCATCGACGCAAAAGATGGAAACCTTCATAGATTGCTGCAGCTAGAATTATAGACGATCAAGAACTCAAGAGCAATTTATTGTGTTATTTATTTATTTGGAAATTTTGGCATGTACACAGGTGTTAAGATAGTATAATTTAAGTGTAATTTCAGAAGTGAATAGTTGAGATTCAATATAGTAATATCAAACAGATTTGTCATGGCATCTTGTATAAGCATTATTGAGAACAAAATAATTGGATATTGAAATAGTGATATAGTGATTGGTATATTAGCTTAATTATTTACTGAGGAGGATGGGAATATTTTGTGCAGGAGTTTGATTGAGGCAATGAAAATCGATGATTGATTTTAGAAGTGTTATTTTTGTATTTTGTTGTCAGGAGGCTGTGATTATTTAGGGGAGGTTCAGCTGAAATTTTTAGGAAATTTTAGAGTAAAGAATTTAGAAGTTGATAATTTAAGCATAAATTATATTGATTTAGTAATATTCAGAGCAAAGACCAGGTTACGACATCCATATCCGGTTTGTTTACCAGACCGGGTATAGGGTGTTACAAACTATATTACCTTCCCTGTCGGTATTTTTTTTGAAGACCCATTTGCACCCTATGGATTTTATTCCTTCAGGTGGTTAAGCTTTAGTCCATACTTTGTTCTCATTCATGGAGTCCATTTCAGACTACATAGCCTTAAGCCATAAATCATGTTATGAACTGTTCAAAACTTCTTGATACCTTGTAGGCTCATTGTCCTATACTACAGTTATGCCTCTCTCTGAATCAATGTGAAATCCATATCTCACAGGGATAGAATGCATCCTAGTATATCTTCTAGGATTTTGTGTATAATTAAGTTTAACTATAATCTCATCATTATGAGATTCAGTTGCGGGGTCAATCGGTTGATCTACTTCTATTTGTGGTTCTTGAATTTCACCAAGTTCAATTTTACTCCCACTGTCCCCTCGTAGGAGAAACTCTCATTCTAAGAAGACATTATGCCTTGAAAAATCACCTTTTGTTCTAAGGGATGGTAGAAATAATATCAAAATATTTCTTTTGGATATCCCATAAATAAATATTTATCAAACTTAACATCAAGTTTGTCTGACATTGTCCTCTTTATATAAGCAGGTCAACCCCATACCTTCATATGAGAAAGTGTAGGTTTCTTATTATTCCATATTTGATATGGAGTAACATCAACCGATTTACTAGGAACTCTTTTTAACACATAAACAACAGTTTCTAATGCATATCCCCAAAAGGACTTAGGCAAGTCTGCTCGGCTCATCATGGATTGAACCATATCTAATAGTATTTGATTTCTCCTCTACGATACACCATTATGTTGTGGTGTATATGGTGGAGTCCATTGAGATAAAATCCCATTATCTTAAGATAATCTTGAAATTCATGGCTTAAGTATTCTCCACCTTGATCTGATCTAAGTGTTTTAATACTTTCACCAAGTTGCTTCTCTACTTCATTTCTGAATTCTTTGAACTTTTCAAATGCTTCTGATTTATATTTCATTAGATAGATATATCCAAACCTGGAGTAATCATCTATGAAAGCAATGAAAGTAGGAGTAACGTCCTCTGGCATGTGTAGTCATTGGACCACATACATTTGAATGTGTTAAGTCTAAAATCATTCTAGCTCATTCTACTTTACCAATAAAGGGAGCTTTTTTCATTTTTTCTAATAAACAAGATTCACATGTATCAAATGATTCATAATCAAATGATTGCAAATCACCTGACTTGTGTAATTTTGTCATGCGTTTCTCATTTATATGGCCTAAATGACAATACCATAAATATGAGGTATTTAGATTATCTTATTTCATTCTCTTGGTATCCACATTATGCACTTCTTTAATTAAATCAAGAACAAATATAACATTCTCAATGATAACTTTAGCATAAAATATATTGTTCTTAAAAATGCAACAACATTTGTCCTTCAAGGAAATGTCATAATCGTTTAATAAACAACTGAAAGAAATAATACTATTAGATAATGCTAAAACATAATAACAATTATTTAACTCCAGTATTAATCTACTTGGAAAAGGCAAATGATAAGTCCCCACAACTATTGTAGAGATGTTTTGTCTAGTAGCTGACTGTAGATATATTTCTGCCTTTCCAACTCTTTTACTGCTTTTAAACCCCTTTAGATCATTACACAAATGAGATCCACATCTGGTATCTAATACCTAAGATTGTTTTGAAGCAATAGGATAAACATTTTTTTCAATCATATGAATAGCTGAAGTAGAAGCATCAGCTTGCTTCTTCATCATAAGAAAATCAAGATACGCCTTCCATTTATGCTTCCAATGACCATCTTTCCCATAGTGGAACCAAGTTCCTTTGGGATTCTCTTTCTTGAAAATCCCACCATCCTTTGGCTATGCCTTGGTCATCATCATCATCATCATCTTCATCTTCTTTTTCTTCTTCTTCTTCTTCTTCTTCTTCTTCTTCTTCTTCTTCTTCTTCTTCTTCTTCTTCTTCGTCTTCTACTTTTTATCTTTACTAGAAGTGACAACCATGACACTTTTTGAATCCTTCTTGAAGGATCCATCAGCTATTTCGAGCATATTGATTAACTTAGGAATAGTTACTTGGATCTTATTCATGTTGATGTTAAGAACAAAAGGTATAAAACTTGGAGCCAACGAGTACAAGATTAAATCTTTGTATAGATCAATATTCATTACATAGTCAAGTCTACTTAAATGCTCAATGTACCCATACATCTTTAATGCATGAGTACCAGCCAAAGTGCATTCCATCATTTTGTAGCTAAACAGAGCTCGAGCAATCTCATATTGCTCAGTTCTTGCTTGAGAAGAATAAAGCTCCTCTAGATGCAAAATGATGATTCTAGCATCCATCATCTCATGTTGATTTTGAAGCTCTGAGGAAATAGCACCTAGCATCAGACATGTCGCTACTTCACTATCCTCCATGTATTTACGATAAATGCTCTTGATCTCATCAATGGAATCATATGATGGAATTGGTGGTAGATCTTTATCCAAGACATAATGGATCTTTTCAGCTCTGAGAAAACTTCTCACTTATCTGATTCAGTCAGAATAATTAATGCTGCCAATCAGCTTGTTATCCAAGATTGATCATAAGTTTATGTTTGATGTGCTCATGATGATGACCTAGATGTGAAAAAGAAAAACATATGAGAGTATGTTCATATATATGTATGCATTAATTAGGTCTTTAATTAATCCATTTACTCCCATTATTTTATTACGAATCAATAGCCCTCACTATATAATCCAAGAAAACCCGATGGTTTTCTTGGTTGGCCAATATCCAATTCTTGATATGAATTTTGACCTTGACTATGGTCAACAAGTCAAACCCCATACCTTTGAAAGGTAGGTATCTCAATACCAATTGTGTCATTAAACAACTATTGGATCATAAGGTTATCAACTCTTGATACATGCATATCATATATGCATACCCTAATCTTGCCTCTAGAACCATTAGCCTTGATTGTGGTGAACAAGCTAATAGGCTAGCTAAGATGACCCATTTAATTAGATTTGAACAAATTCGATATAATGTGTGCTTGACTATGGTCAATAACCCATACTATAAAGAACTTTGGTTCTCCTCCAATTAATGGAAGGCTTATATACCTTAGTATTAGTTTGAGGGATTTTAGTTAATTATGTCTCACCATACATAGTTGGCATACATTGGTATGCATCCTATATCTATCGCATAAATATAAGCATACAAATATGGTATAGTTATGGACGTTACTGTATTGAACTCCCCGAGCCAAAAGGAAATCAAAAGGTCAAATCTAGATAATATGCATGATTCAAACAAATTAAAATAATTACATTATCTTCAATCTTGTTGGATCTTCATCCAGCCCTTCTTGCTCTTTGATAGTGGTCTCCATATCTATCTCTAGTTCTAATCTAAGTAATCTAATTACAGATTATAATTTGAAAAAGCATTACAAACAAAAAATAAGTAGTCGGGATATGAAAGTCCTTATTGGACCGAAACATGCATTATGCTCAATCACATTGAGCCTTGTCCATAATTATCCATCATGCCAATCATACACCCTTATATGAATTTCTAATGCATAAAGTAAAACCATATAATGGAATACAAACTATGTTTCAACTCTTGAAACTTACTTTTGAGTTATTTTAATAATGTGATCAAATTAGAAAACTTTTTCCGTTTTGGAAACTTTCCATTTTAGGCAACCATTTTGAATACATATGTTCCTACCTTAATTATCAATCCAATTGATTATTAATTAATTAATTAATCACATTAAATAATTAAAGAATCAATTTTGGGCTTAAAATAATGGGTAGGCCGAAACCTACAATTTAAACCCAAAAGTGTATTCACAAACAAACTAGTTTTATGTCTTTTGCACCATTTGGGCCTTTTGGAATGAGCCAAGCCCACTCTAGCCCTTAAAACCCATTAATGAACTTAATTAAAGTCTGTAATATTTAATTTAAATCAGCTCCTTGGGCCCACCAAGTCATTTACTAATTTCAATCAAATCCGTAAACATAATTAAGCCCATTAAGTGGCTTTAATGAATTAAATTTAATCCAATTAATTCAAGGCCCATTTTAATTAATGTAACTAATTAAAAACATATTAGATATATTAGATATATCAAATTTAGAAGATTAAAAATCTTTCTAAACATGAACTTACCAAGAACACACTAAGAACACGCGAATAACACCAATTTATCAAACTTCTCGATAAACTAGTTTTCATACAAAACTTGTTTGATTTTAATTTTGTTTGATCCTATGGCTTAATATCATATATTAAACACATAAATTATCATCAAAATAATTTTAGAGTGGATCAATTAAAATTTTATTTAGAACAGCCCCTTAACTATATTGAAACAATTTTTTCACGCCTAGAGAACGATTCTTTACAAAAAAAAATCGTTTTTACTTCTTCCATTTTATTTATTTAATCACATACATGCAGAAATCAATATTTCTTATTCATGAAAAACCAAATATGATATTTTAAAGTTCATGAAATGGATAAATCAAAAATAAAAAGAAAAGCTAATCCGTAAATAATATAGAATTGTAGATTCATGGAAAAACCATGGCTCTGATACCATGTTAGGAATTAATCGGTTACATACATCACATGTATAAGTGAAAATTAAAATTTTTAACCAATACATCTAATATTTCCATGAATATAAAATATAGATATTAATCAAAATTAGAAAAATTATCTTTTATTTTTGCTGAACAATTATTTTTCCTTTTCACCGGGTTGTCACAAACCACAGTATCCAAAATTGAACACCTCCAATCGTAATCCACACTAGAAAAGGATCAAATGAACCAAAAACTATTGAAATTACAAGGTGACCGAATTCTCCTTAATGCTAGCAAGGAGAGAGTGGTGGCTAGGGTTTTTGAAGAAGAGAGAATTTCTTTTCTTATGAAACTCACTTAACCCTAAATCCCATTATCTTTGATTTTTATAACTAGGTTAAAAATCTAACTTCATAATGGGATTGAACTCTTTAAAATTTCTGAAGAAATATTAGTTGGGATTTTGAAAATATTATTTATTTATTTGGGTTCAATTAAATCTAATTTAAGTCCTTTTATAAAGGACCCTGCACATAACCCATAAACTAGGCCTTTTAAGCATATACTTGGATTTAATCACCCAAATTAATTCTAAATCCATCCAAATTAAATATATAGGCTCCATAATATTTATGAAATAATTTAATTCATTTTCATCTAAGAATTAGGCCTCTAAGGCCTTTTATATGGAATTTACGTAGAACCCATCTTCTGGTGGGCTTTTGTGCAAAAACCAAAATCTTGGATCTATAATTATTTCTCCAATGGACCTATTAATTATTATATCAACCATATAATATTTATAGTTCAATAATAATTAATTATGAAATACAATATTTTAATTAGGTCCATTTTGCAGAACATTTCAAAAAAGTTATGCGAACATTTCTACTTGAGCATAATTACTTAAACTCTTTAATTAATTATTCTCTTGTATATTTCTCTTCTCCTATAATAATATCAAATATTATTTTCCTTGTCATTTTACCATTTTATCTTTTACTCTGTATGTATGTGACCTATTAGTTTCCTGTCTATATTGGCAATATAATATGCAATTATGAGTTTTATTCAAAACCCATATGATTTAAACCTCTTTAAATCATTTTATTAATCACTTATTGATTTTTATGATACACTATTATAAAAGTCATGAGCGGCCTCTAACTAAGCATCATGACTACCCAAATGTTAGGAAAGTTAAGTGGTTCTGACTATATCGTTCCATAGAAACAGTTACCGTGCAATTACTCCTGTCACCACTCTTACCTCAATTAGATTTTGAGTATGGATTTATGTCAACTCATATAAATCTAATTATGTATGTTTTATTAATTTAACCATTGTTCCCAAAATGCCCTTTATGGATCCCTATCCATCTTGGCATATTACTCTGGCTAGAGATTCTCTGAACAAAGCAATTATAGAATCATGCGAGATAACTTCTTTTAATAAATCTGGGATGGTGAATCCCTTATCAATTACTCAACTATCTTCAAAGTAGGTCATGATATACCCGACCTCTTAACTATGTTCACCCCCAATTGGAAGTAATCTGTTATAGAGTCGAAGTTTATCACTCGCTACTTAAGATAACATTGGTGATCTCAAGTCTAAGGATACTTGCACAACCGCTATGATAAGATTCCTCATTGACATGGATTTAATATCCATGTAAGGATTCTCTTTGCAGGTCCCTAATGAACTTATTCTTCTAATAAGCATCCACATGTTAGCTTTGATCATCTCCCACAATCACAGTTATGAGAACCACTGCTTGAACTATTCAAGAAGCATAACATGTGCTAGTTTGTCTAAATTAACAATGTTTTGTCTTGTTAATTATATGACTAGGGATATTTAGATATCATCACATTTACATGCAATAGACATCTCATATCATAAACACTTTCATGATTGCTTTCTCACTATGTTTGTAATATCTAGGACTTTATTTATTAATTCAAGATATAAAAACACATGTATTTAATCATATCATTAATAAATGAATGATGCCTTTCATTAACAACATGAATATATATATATATATATATATATATATATATATATATATGAAATTCATCCCTTTTACATAGGCTCTAAGGCATACTCTCTAACAACAAGTGTGTCCATGACCTATGAGATGTATTCCACACTGGTTTTAAAGTCATAAACATTCACAGGTGGTATATTGGTCCTTACAGGTAAGCACCTCCAAATATAATGATAGCTTGTAATAAAGGCATAAGTCAAATTGACTCCCCCAAAGTTCAGGTACATATAAATTATCTCCTATCTCGCACCAAACTATCGAGCATAGCACGTAATGATACAGAATGTAGCCCTACGAAGGTCTTGTCTTGTTAATTCTATGACTAGGGATATTTAGATATCATCACATTTGCATGCAATAGACATCTCATATCATGAACACTTTCATGATTGCTTTTACACTATGTTTGTAATATTTAGGACTTCATTTATTAATTCAAGATATAAAAACACATGTATTTAATCATAGCATTAATAAATGAATGATGTCTTTCATTAACAACATGAATATATATATATATATATATATATATGAAATTCATCCCTTTTACATAGGCTCTAAGGCATACTCTCTAACAACAAGTGTGTCCATGACCTATGAGATGCATTCCACAAATATACATATATATATATATATATATATATATATATATGAAATTCATCCCTTTTACATAGGCTCTAAGGCATACTCTCTAACAACAAGTGTGTCCATAACCTATGAGATGTATTCCATACTGGTTTTAAAGTCATAAACATTCACAGGCGGTATATTGGTCCTTACAGGTAAGCACCTCAAAATATAATGATAGCTTGTAATAAAGGCATAAGTCAAATTGACTCCCCTAAAGTTCAGGTGCATACAAATGATCTCCTATCTCGCACCAAACTATCGAGCATAGCACATAATGATACAGAATGTAGCCCTACGAAGGCTATAAAGGGGAACATATCCAAAGTTCCCATTGTAAGTCATATACTTTATATGGATCCAAAGGTATATAAAACTCACCCTCCATTTTTTCATTAAGCTCAACCATATGATGCCTTCCTCTATAGTGCCAATCCAGTACCAGTACATTCGGACCCCACCCCAAAAAACCTCAAGGAATATGCATCCACGATAAAAGAAGAGGGTTTAGCTAGCATCCTAAGCTTTTACTGCAACCAAATCTGAAAAAAATATGGATGACAATCAATGCAAAAGCCAATGGAATGCTTTGGTGTCCATTTTAGGCAAAAATTAGGCATAGGGTTATGTGAAAATCTATAAAAAGATGCATTTCTCACAAAAAAAAATAGTGTGAAAACTCACAAGGGGCGCACTATCTTTAATAGATGACTACAGGTACCTGAAGCAGTAGGTGACTACCAGTAAATAAAGCAGTAGGGTCAATATGTACTGCATCCAATCTAAGCAGGGTCTCAGCCAGGATTAAGGGAAAAGGGATCAGCCCTTCATGAATGCTATTAACAATGTCAAAAGGTCGATAATCTCCTAGGATGTCAACTTCACTGGTGATGCACAGATAATGGATCGGACATATAAAAAAAGTCATGCCAATAGCATAAGTCTCGTTACCATTGAGTTCCTAACCGATTGGACTCAATTGAAACAATTTGTGTCCATTGTGTCCCTCCACAGATAAGTATAAAAGTTGCATTCTATCTGGCTTTAAAGGAGATCATTTTAGGTTTTTCAAGTTTAGGTTTTTCTCTGTAGTTCTAGTTAGTAGTTTTACAGATTTTTTGGGTTTTATACTTAGCATACATAGATTTATATGTAAAAATTACATTTTTAATATAGTTGTTAACCAAAACACAAAAATACATAGTTATAGCTTAGTTTATAAAGTAAAGTTATAGCTTTCAATCAAGTTCAACTTGGAGAAGAAGAGAGGAAGTATTTTCAACCTCAGATCTATAGTCTTTAATGAGTTTAAGAGTTTCGTCTTCCCTTTTCTTTGTTATTTTCATTATATTTAGTGAGTAGTTTTATAGTTGTTTAGGGATTTTTGAATCCCCTAAACCATGTAAGAAAATGAACCTCTCTGCTTAAATATATATTTCAAACATTTCTTTTCCCTTGTGCTTATCTTGATATGGATGTTATTCAAGTATTTATGCTATTAATCTTATTCAAGTTGATGGATTTATACTATTTTAATAGTTGAATCATGTATGCTCTATTTTTGTTCATGTATTCTTTAGTTTTGATGGTGATTTTAAAATAGGGGCTATTAGATCTAGGGTTCGTATGCTTTAAAATTAGAAAAAGAGAGAAAAATGAATGGGTATTGGGTTGGTTAACTTCAAAATGGGAAACTAATCAATATTTAGGTCTTGGGGCTTGCACTTATGCTAGCTATTCAGTTTGCTTTGGAATGGGAAATTGGGTAGTTAGAGTGGTTAGTTTTGAAATGGAAAACCATAGGTTTAGATAGGTTGTCCACATCTAAGATATATAATTTTTAGGTTAAAATGAATCTTAAATGGGAAAAAGGGAGGATTTAGTTCTAAAACAACATTTTTAATCATTGCTATCAATCCATTTTATTCTCTACTTTTATTACTTTGTTTAATTCACACTTTGAGTTTAAGTTAATTTCATTTTAATTGTTAAAATTGCCAAATTGAACATAATAACAATTAGGATATTCTTTAACACATTACTCTAATCAATAAAATATTTTTACATAAGTCCAATTTTTCCCTTGAGTTCAATATCTCAAGGTCCTAAAAATACCCCACTTTATTACTTGTCGATTTAATACACTTGTTGAGAGTATCGAACAGTTATCCCAGGAGGAATAATAATCTAGCAATAGGGTAAGTCATTTTGAAAATGGAGTCATTACTAACAAAGTGTAACTAAAACTAAAGTAAAACTAAGGCAATAAGAGGTCGAGAAGTAGAAAATGAGAAGGGTGAATAGAATATAAGTGGGGAACAAAAAGCAGCTGAAAATCTGAAGCACTCTTTTATATGCTGGTTTACATGGCCATACAAGGCTGATTGCATGCCCGTGCAAATGCCTTAGTTACCACCTAGTGAAAAAGAACAGTAAAAAATACCTTTGCATGTCATACACCTCATTCGGCATAATCTCACGCTCATATGCACGATTCTAGTACCATTGTTTTGTAGAGATTTCTTTAGTTTTCAATTCTCAAGGCTAACTTAACGTTTAATGTTACAATGTTTGTTAGGAAAGTTTAAATAATTCAGGGAGTATATTTTGCACGCGTACGTGGGTATGCGAGCACCAAAAAAATAACACAAAATGTAGTAACAATTAATTGAGAGGAAATGTGCATAATAAAATAATAATAGTGAATTAAGTATATAATAGATATAAATAGATTTTGAGCATGATAATAATAGAAAGTAGATTGTTAGTATTACACATGTGCAAAAATAAATTCTTGTAAATAAGTTGTGATTGAAATAATTTTATTTTTACTAGAATAATAAATTGTAAAACTTGTAATTTTAGAATTATTTTGAAAGAAATTGGGGTTATTTTGCATGAGTTTGGGTCAAAACCCATGCAAAAACACTATTTATATAGCTTTTTACATGCATGGGAAGGTTTTAGATTCAAACTTTTCAAATTCCTAATTTTTTGCCTTGCATACTTGTGCATAGCTTGTACATGGCCTTACACGGTCGTGCAAATCCTATGAATGCCCATGCAAAATGTCGTGATATAAAAACTCAAAAGTTTTTTCCTTCTTTTCTCTTTCTTTCCTTCTTCTCCCTTTCTTTCCTTCTTCTCCTTCTCCTTTTATGAGTTCAACATGGAGCAGTCCCTTTTTTCCATTTTTCTTATCCGTTAGATGGCATTTTGTGTTTTTGATCCAATACATTGTTAGGTTTTTGAATTGCACTTATTTTGACTTACTATTTATGCATTTTCATCAAGTTTTTACTTCTCAACTAAAAATAGTATGTTTAACACTTTTACCTCTTTTTATTATTTAAATAGATTTAAAATGCTAAGAAATTGATGTTAGGAGTTGTTGCCTATGTGTGTGACATAGTGATACTGATGGTTTTGTTTTAGTTTTGGAGCAAGTTTGAGTGAATATGTGAAGTTTAGGTTACTACACTTTGCTTTCTTTTTTAGTTTTGTTTATTTAGTTATGGTGCATATTATTGTTTTAATTATTTAGGTGATTTGTTTAATGAAATTATGTATACAGGCATTGTTTATTTAGGAGTTGGAATGAGAAATAAAATAATAATACAATAATAATAAAAATAGTGACAATAGATATATTGATTTTTATTATTGTATATAACATAGTAATGTAGAAATAATAAAAAAATGAAATAGAAGAAAATATTTGTATAATTTTATTATTTATGCAATAATGTGTAAATAGGTGTAAATATTAATAGCTAAAAATTGAAAAACATGATGGTGGAAAATAAATGAAACAATACAATAAAAAAAGAATAATAGGAGGTAAAAAATGAAATAAATGATAAATAGTTGTAGGATGAATAAAGCTTTATCCTTTGGAAAAAGATACACGTGTTTATATAAATATGTACATCAAATGAACTTTTTTATGCATGTTGTTTGCATGTGAATAAACATAATGACAATATGAACAATGATGATGGTATATATAACTATGATAAAATGACATATTCCCCTATCCTGACATAGTATTTATTTTTATAAGCCTTAGCATGAATACTGATCGGTGTCTAGCAAGTGTACTAGATCGGCTACTAATATAGAAAAATATAATTATGACCTCAAGAATATAAAACCCAAGGAAACATGGATTACTAAGCAAAATATCTATAATTAAGTGGAATTAATCTTAGATTTTTTTCATGTTTTTGAATTGAAAGCAAGAACTAAACTAAATTAACAATAAAGCAAAAAAAAAAATTAAAACTAGACTAACATTAATTAAAATAGAGCAATAACTAAACAATACTAAAGGAACTATCTACCTCAACTTCAATTGCAATTACTTAAATCAAAAGTAAACAAGTGATTATGGAAAACCAATTAAATAAAAGCAGGTATCTTATTCAGAATATCATTCTAAGTATTAAATCCTCTTATTAGTAACAATCTAATACCTAGCATAAAGATCCAATTTTAAACTCTTAAACCTTCATTCTACCCTCTCGAGAGATATCTAAATCTAGTCCATTCTTAATTCAAAATTCTTAAATTTAAATCAATTCATGAACAATAAATCACTGCCTAAATCTCAAAATGCAATAATACATTGACATGAGAAAAATAAACTAAAAACATGCAAATCCTTGATTAAAGCCTAAATTAGCATTCAACCATCTATTGGAAACATTAAACACCAATCCAACCATAACCAAAGATAAGATTTAGCATAAGAATTTAGAAATCATATACTTGCATTGAAATTAAGCTCGAATTCAAGTCTTTACAGTAAAAGTATGAGGGTTCAGGTTTTCCTTAATAAAAGAGAAGAAAACTACTTACTGAACATGATAAAATTGAAAGAAAATTAAAATAAAGAGATACAATATCCATGAAGCTTCAAACTTGCTCTTGATGACTTCTCAGCATAGTAGTATAAAGCTTGAATCTTTAAGAGAATTAAAAACTAAATAAATAAGAAAACTAAGTCTAAAAACTACTGTACAATTCTAAAGAAAACTAGGGCTAAAACTTGTAAAAACTAAAACTAAAAACTAACTAGAGAACTCTCACCACTTTAGAATTTGTGCTCCTTTTTATATTGGTGTTTTTGTTTGCTTAAAATACTCAAATAGGAAGAAATCCTGCTAAAATTTAACTTCATGTTCCGTAGAAAATTAGGATTTCATGTGTAATTAGGAAACTTACCTCGGTAGAGGAAAAATCCCCCCCACCGAGGAGATCAATTTTTTCTAAGGCCTTTGGGTTACTTCGGTAGAGGGAAAACTCCCTCCATCGAGGTGGATTTCTCTATATCTCAACCACTTATGCTTGCCTCGGTGGAGGGAAAAAACCCCTCCACTAAGAGACTCAATTCTTAACTACTTACATGATTTCTTTACTTTAAAAATCTAAAGTGTTGATTTTCTTCCTTTTGCCATGGAACTTTCTTTTCTTCTTCAATTAAGTACCTAAAAACACCAAAATTTACAATTAAGTCCATAATCACACAAATTAAGAAATTAAACATAAAATTAATCAAATTAACACTAAAATAACAACCTTAACACATCAAAACATACTTATTAATATAAATAAAATTCACAACTATCAATTGCTAGGGGCCTAGTGATGCGGTAGGATGAACCAAGTATTTCTTAATTGTTATAACTTTGTATGGATAAATTTTTTGCAGGTTTAGGTTTAGACTTTTTAAGCTGTTATGCTATCAAAATTTATGCACAAAAAGCACCAACATCTAAGTAACACTATTAGGCAAATCACAAGAATTAATTGCATAATTTTATCTTTTACAGGGTATAGATCCCTACTTTCCTATATGGATGATGCCCAAACAAGCCACTCCATAATGAACCATGGCAGAAGTCCACATAGTACCTAGTTAATTTTTATCTAGGGGACTTTTAGGCTAGTTGGGATCACTTAAAGAGGCTGATATGTTAATAGCTTAAATGGGATGGACAACATTTTATGCTGGGGCATATGGGACTTACGTCGAGATGACTTGACAGTTCATGGCTACATTTCATTATCTAGGGCAGCAACGACCAGATGATGAGGAGGGTTTCATTACCTATCGTATTTAGGGCCACCTGGTATCTATGACATACAGGCATTTTGTTGAGATTTTAAGGTAACCTATAGGGGAGGATGTAGTCAGGCTAGAATGATATGCTTCAAACCATATGTGCAAGGCCATTGTATGACCAAGTGCTTCATATGTTTATTTTGTTTAAATGTCGTTATATGCCATGTTGTGCTTCAAATTTAGCTTATGTACTTGCATCATTTAGGTCACTTTTAACATGAAATTTAAACTTCATTATGATTTATTTTGACAAAGTTGCTTATTGTGTACCTAATATACATGCAATAGTTGCTTCAAATTAAATTTTGTGGAAAAAGCACTTCATTTTGATCTTCAATTTGACTCTCAAACATGCACACACCATATGCTCGATGAAATGTGTCAATGAATTTTATCTTAGTTTTGACTTATACATAACTCTTTTGTTGACATTATTTTCATCGCTATTCATGATTCATTACCTCTCTATTGTCTTGCATCCTTATTTACATAGAATTACATGACTCTATCAATGCAATTTAAGGCTATCTTTTGACTTATTCTCTTTATCCATTGTGGCAGACTCTTGGTTACATATCTTGCATGCTTAGTTATTAGCTACTCTCGTTGCTTTGTATTATCAATCTCATCATTCTACCATTATCTTTATGTGCTTACATTTTTTTTATCTTCCAAGAGTCTTCTTTCCAATAAGTTTTGTTTTAGTTCATGGCTTACCATTTTCCACTCACACTTATATTATATTTTTCAGTGGCACCTAAGAGGACTAAAAATCCTGATGTTGCATGCTCCTCTGGTATCTGCATTCCTTCTTATATTAACAGAGCTAAGATTGATCAATTTGAATACTTTAGTGTTTTCACCTACATTCAACCAACATATCTGAGTCAATTCTTTCATAATATTCCTGCTGGCAACTTCAGCGCATTGGGTGGACATAGTTCATCGATAAAAAGCCTAAGGTTTACCTTAACATGGCATAGGATTTCTTATATTTATTTGAGTGCTATTTTAAGGAGGACAATGATAACACGAGAACAGTTGGATTCAAGTTTGGAAAGAAAGGATATTCATTAACCTTCAAGCAGTTTTTCGATTACCTAGGATTTTTGCCTGTTGCTCCTGTTGAATTGACTGAGGTTTCTGCTGAGGATAATTAAGATCAAATTCAAGATCCACTATAACTTGAGCCATAAAGAGGAGGAAGATGCAAGGTTCATGCCTTAAGAGATGATGCACTTAGAATCATTCATAGATTTTTAGCCAGGAGTGTCTACAACAATTTAAAGAATCTTAGTGCAGTGAATGCTTCACAGTCCATGCTTCTTCTATGTATGGTGGATGGAATCTTTATTAATGGGGCATTGATTATCACATGAAAGATTATAGAGCTACAGAAAATGCCTGCTAATGTCAATAACATCTCCATTGGCTGGATTACTACAATTTTGGCAGCAGTAGTTGGTTATCCCACCATAGGAGATCTAATTGAGGGAGATCTACCATGCATTGATAATGTCATGCTAAAGAGAATGAAGATTCCGGTGCCTAAGCCATGATGCCATTAGGCAACAAGGGAGGAATATTTAAGGGAAAATATTTAAGGAATATTTAAGGGAAAATAACGTCTTTTTTCATTTGTTATGAATAGAAAAGTTTTGGGACGAGGTAGAGCCATAATCTCAAATTTTGTTTAGGGAGTTGATACTTCTAACCTTCTTCAATTTTATTCATGGTTTTTTGTTTGTTTTATTTTTTTTATGTTGTGTGTTTAGGTTAGTAATAGGTTGTTTCCTTTATTTTAAGAAGTTTGTAAGGTTTATTAAAAATAAAATGTAGTTCAATGTTTTCATCTAGTTCGCAAAAGAACTTAATGTGCCCAATTTTTCCTCAAAAATTATGAACACGCTGAACTTGAATGATAGAATATGCATGTTTAGAATCCTTACTTAGCAATGGAACAAATATGTTGTTTGATAAATATTTAGATAGTTTAATCGTTAATTTGATAAAGATTTGTTAGTTTCCATTCTTTTGAAAGCACTTAAGACCAGTTTTAAACTTAGAGAAAAATAATACAATGAAGCAGTGAAGTAAGTGTTAGAGAGTATGCCCTAGAGCCCATGTAATAGGGATGTTTTTCATATGTATAAAATTTATATTCTTAATAAAAGGCATCATTCATTTATTAATGCTGTGTTTGAATACATGAGTTTGTAAATCTTAAATTAATAAATGAAGTCCTAGATATTATAAACACAGTGCAAAGGCAATCATGAAGGTGTTCATGATGTGAGATGTCTATCGCATGCAAATGTGTTAATATCTAAATATCCCTAGTCATAGAATTAACAAGATAGGACATTGTTAATTCGGACAGACTAGCACATGTTATGCTTCTTGAATGGTTCAAGCAATGGTTCTCATAGTTGTGATTATGGATGATAATCAAAGCTAACATGTGGATGCTTGCTAGAGGAACAAGTTCATTGGAGACCTGCAAAGAGAATCCTCATATGGATATTAAATCTATGTCAGTGAGGAATCTCTTCATAGCGGTTGTGCAAGTATCCTTAGACTTGAGATCACCAAAGTTATCTTAAGTAGCAAGTGGTATACTTTGACTCCATAACTGATTACTTCCAACTAGGAGTGAACATAGTTAGGAGATTGGGTATATCATGACCTACTTGAAGATAGTTGAGTGATTGACAAAGGATTCACCATCCCAGATTTAACAAGGGAAGTTATCTCGCATGATTCTATAATTGCCTTGTTCAGAGAATCTCTGGCCAGAGTAATATGCCGAGATGGATGGAGATCCATGAAGGGCATTTAGGAACAATGGTTAAATTAATAGAACATACATAATTAGATTTATATGAGTTGACAGAAATCCATACTCATAATCTAATTGAGATAAGAGTGGTGAAAGGAGTAATTGCACGGTAACTGTTTCTATGGAAGGGTACAGTCAAACCACATGACTTTCCTGACATTTGGGTAGTCATGATGCCTAGCTAGAGGCCAATCATGACTTGTATAATGATGTATCAAAATATCAATAGAGATTGATAAAATGATTTAAAGGAGTTTAAATCATGTGAGTTTTGAATAGAACTCACAATTACATATTATACTGCCAACATGGACAGGAACCCAATAGGTCACACACATATAGAGAAAAGGGTAAAATGGTAAAATGACAAGGATAATAATATTTGATATTATTATAAAGGTAGAGAGGAGAATATGATAATAATTAATTAAAGAGTTTAATTAATTATGATCAAATAAAATTGTCCGCAGAACTTTTGAGAAATGTTCTGTAAATTGGACCTAAATGAAATAATGTATTTCATGATTAATTATTATTGTCTTATAAGTGTTATAAGACTACTATAAGTGTTATAGGACTGATATAATAATTAATAGGACCATTGGAGAAATTATAAAGGGCCAAAAGAATGAAGAAGCTGGAGGAAGCCCTCCAGAAGAGGGCTACACGCCAACTGCAAACAAAAGGGCTTGGAGGGCTTTTTCTTGGACCAAATTAATTTATATATGTTACATAAGTGTTATGGAACTCACATATTTAATTTGGTTGGATTTGGAATCCATTTGGGTATTTAAATCCAATTAGATGCACAAAGGGCCTAGTTTGTGGATTTTGTGCATGGTCTTTTATGAAAAGATTTAATTTGGATTTAATTAAGCCCAAATGATTATAATTAATTCCAGAGGCCCAATTAATAATTCTCCAACAATTTTAAAGAGCCCAATCTCATTAAGGAGTTGGAATTTTAACCTAACTATAAAAGGCCAACTAATGAGAATTAGGGTTAAGTGATTAAAACAAAAGGAAAGTCCTTTCTCTAATTCTCTCTCCACTTTTGCGCCACTTCCCAAGCTAGCTCTTGGGAATTTTGGCCAGCCCTAGTTGAACACCAATTTGTTGGTTCAATTTACCCCTCTCTAGTGTGGATTACTCATTGGAGGTGTTCGATTTTGGACACTGTGGTTTGCGACAACCCGGTGCGAAGTAAAATCAACTGTTCAACAAAAAATCAAAGGTGATTTTTCTTATTCTCATATAGTTATATTGTGTATTCATGGCAAGATCAGATCTAATGGTTAAAAAATTTTAAAATTCCGCTCATGTATGTGATGCATGTAACCGTTAAATTCCAACATGGTATCAGAGCCACGGTTTTGCCATGGATATACAATTCTATATTTTTCTGCGGAATAAGTTTTGTTTTGTTTTGAGTTATTTATTTCATGAACTTTAAAATATTAGATTTGATTGTTCATGAATGAGAAATATTGATTTCTGGTTGTATGTGTGATCAAATAAATTTGGTGGAAACAAAAACGAATATTTTGTTTTGGGTTTGGCGTGAAACCCATTAGGGTTTGGCGTGAAACCCTATGTAATGTAGGGGCTGTTCTAATTTAATTTCTTATGGATCCATTTAAAAATCATTTAGATGATATTTTATGTGTTTAATATGTGATATTAAGCCGTAGGATCGAACGGAATTAAAATCGAACAAGTTTTGCATGAAAACTAGTTTTGTCGAAAAGTTCGATAAATTGGTGTTCTTCGTGTGTTCTTGATGTGTTCTTGGTTAGAACGACTTTTGATCTTCTAAATATGATATATATGATATATTAAAGTGTTTTTAATTAATTGGATTAATTAAAATGGGCCTTAAATTAATTTGATTAATTTTAATTCATTAAAACCACTTAATGGGCTTAATTATGTTTACGGACTTGGTTTAAATTAGTGAATGACTTGGTGGGCCCAAGGAGCTGATTTAAATTAACTATTATAAACATTAATTAAGTTTATTAATGGGTTTTAAGGGCTGGAGTGGGCTTGGCTCATTCCAAAAGGCCCAAATGGTCCAAATGACACAAAACTAGTTTGTGTGTGAACACACTTAGGGTTTTTCTTCTGTGGGTTTCGGCCCACACTTGTTTTAAGCCCAAAATTGATTCTTTTAATTATTTAATATGATTAATTAATTAAATAATCAATTTATAATTAATTAATAATCAATTTGATTGATTATTAAGACAAGAACACATTCATGCAAAAAGGTTTCCTAAAATGAAAGTTTCCAAAATGGAAAAAGTTTCCTAATTTGATCACATCATTAAAATAACTCAAAATATTGTTTCAAAAGTTGAAACAAAGTTAGTAATCCATTTCTTTATGCATTAGAGAGGCATATAAGGGTGAATGATTGGCATGATGGTTAGTTATGGACAAAGCCCAATGTGATTGAGCATAATGCATGTTTTGGCCCAATGAGGACTTTCATGTCCCGGCCACTTGTTTTTTGGTTTGTATTTCATTTCAAATTGTAATATGTAATTAGATTACTTAGATTAGAATTAGAAATAGAGATGGAGACCAATATCAAGGAGCAAGATGGGCCGGATGGAGATCCAACAAGCTTGAAGATAATGTAATTATTTTCTTGTTTGAATCATGCATACTACCTAGGTGTGACCTTTTGATTTCTCTCTTGGCTCGGGGAAATCAATGTAGTGAAGTCCATAACTATACCATATTTGTATGCTTATATTTATGTGATAGATATAGGATGCATACCAATGTATGCCAACCATGTATGATGAGACTTAATTAACTAAAACCCTCAAACAAATACTAAGGTATATAAGCCTTCCATTAATTTGAGGAGAGCCAGAGTTCTTTATAGCGTGGGTTGTTGACCACAGTCAAGCTCACATTATATCGAATATGTTCAAATCTAATTAAATGGGTCATCTTAGCTAGCCCATTAGTTTGTTGACCACAGTCAAGGCTAATGGTTCTAGAGGCAAGATTAGGGAATGCATATATGATATGCATGCATCAAGAGTTGATAACCTAATGATCCAATAGTTGTGTAGAGACACAATTGGTATAGAGATACCTACCTTTCAAGGGTATGGAATTTGGCTTGTTGACCACAGTCAAGGTCAAATTACATATCAAGGATTGGATATTGGCCCACTAAGAAAACCATCGGGTTTTCTCGGATTAAATAGTGAGGGCTATTAATTCGCAATAAAATAGTGGGAGTAAATGTATTAATTAAAGACCTTATTAATGCATACATATATATGAACATACTCTCATATCTTTTCTTTTTCACATCTAGGTCATCATCATGAGCACATCAAACATTAATATACGATCAATCTTGGATAACAAGCTAGTTGGCAACAACTATTCTGACTGGATCAGGCAAGTGAGAATTGTTCTCAGGGCTGAAAAGATCCATTATGTCTTGGATAAAGATCCACCACCACTTCCATCAGATGATGCCATTGATGAGATCAAAGGCATTTATCGAAAATACATGGAGGATAGTGAAGCAGCAACATGTTTGATGCTGGGTGCTATGTCCTCGGAGCTTCAGAAGCAACATGAAATGATGGATGCTAAAACCATCGTTTTGCATCTAGAGGAGCTTTATTCTTCTCAGGCTAGAACTGAGCAATATGAGATTGCTCGAGCTCTATTTAGTTGCAAAATGGTGGAAGGCACTTCAGCTGCTGCTCATGCATTGAAGATGTATGGGTATATTGAGCATTTGAGTAGACTTGGCTATGTTATGGATAATGATCTATACATAGATTTAATCTTGTACTCGTTGGCTCCAAGTTATGCACCTTTTGTGCTTAACTTCAACATGAACAAGATCCAAGTATCCATTCCTGAGTTAATCAACATGCTCAAGACAGCTGATGGATCATTTAAGAAAGATCCAAAAAGTGTCATGGTTGTCACTTCTGCTAAAGGCAAGAAGCAGAAGAAGAAGAAGATAACCAAGGCGCAGCCAAAGAATGGTGGGATCTCCAAGAAGAAGGTTGCCAAGAAAGAGAATCCCAAAGGAACTTGCTTCCATTGTGGAAAAGATGGTCATTGGAAGCGTAACTGCAAGGCCTATCTAGATTCTCTTAAGGAGAAGAAGCAAGTTGTTGCATCTACTTCAGGTATTCATATGATTGAAATTAATACTTATTCTATTGCTTCAAAACAATCTTGGGTATTAGATACCGGATGTGGATCTCATTTATGTAATGATCTACAGGGGCTTAGAAGCTTTAGAAGAGTTGGAAAGGCAGAGATATGTTTGCAGTCAGCTACTGGACAAAACATCTCTACAACAGTTGTGGGGACTTACTATTTGCCTCTTCCTAGTGGATTAGTACTGGAATTAAATAATTGTTATTATGTTCCAGCCTTATCCAAAAGTATTATTTCTTTCAGTCGTTTAATGAACGATTATGATATTTCTTTAAAGGACAAATGTTGTTACATTTTTAAGAACAATATATTTTATGCAAAAGCTATCATTGAGAATGGTATATTTGTTCTTGATTTAATTAAAGAAGTACATAATGTGGATACCAAGAGAATGAAACATGATAATCTAAATACCTCATACTTATGACATTGTCGTTTAGGCCACATAAATGAAAAACGCATGACCAAATTGCACAAGTCAGGTGATTTGGGATCATTTGATTATGAATCATTTGATACATGCGAATCTTGTTTATTGGGAAAAATGACAAAAGCTCCCTTTATTGGTAAAGGAGAACGAGCTAAAATGGTTTTGGACTTAATACATTCGGATGTATGTGGTCCAATGACTACACATGCTAGAGGAGGTTACTCCTACTTCATTACTTTCATAGATGATTATTCCAGGTTTGGATACATCTATCTAATGAAATATAAGTCTGAAGCATTTGAAAAGTTCAAAGAATTCAGAAATGAAGTAGAGAAACAACTTGGCAAAAGTATTAAAACACTTAGATCAGATCGAGGTGGAGAATACTTAAGTCAAGAGTTTCAGGATTATCTTAGAGATAATGGGATTTTATCTCAATGGACTCCTCCATATACACCACAACACAATGGTGTATCCGAAAGGAGGAATCGAACACTATTAGATATGGTTCGATCAATGATGAGCCGAGCGGACTTGCCTAAGTCCTTTTGGGGATATGCACTAGAAACTGCTGTTTATGTGTTAAATAGAGTTCCTAGTAAATCGGTTGATGTTACTCCATATGAGATGTGGAATAACAAGAAACCCACGCTTTCTCATATGAAGGTATGGGGTTGTCCTGCTTATGTGAAGAGGACAATGTCAGACAAACTGGATGTTAAATCTGACAAATGTCTATTTGTGGGATATCCAAAAGAAACATTTGGATATTATTTCTATAATCCCTTAGAACAAAAAATGTTTGTTTCAAGGCATGCTGTCTTCTTGGAAAAAGAGTTTCTCCTACGAGAAGACAGTGGGAGTAAAATTGAACTTGGTGAAGTTCAGGACCCACAAATAGAAGTAGATCAATCGATTGAACCCGAAACTGAATTTCATAATGATGAGATTACAGTTGAACCTGATTATACACAAAATCCTAGAAGGTCTACTAGGATGCGTTCTATCCCTGTGAGATATGGATTTCACATTGATTCGGATAGAGGCATAACTGTAGTAGAGGACAATGAGCCTACAAGCTATCAAGAAGTTTTGAACAGTTCAGAACGTGATTTATGGCTTAAGGCTATGCAGTCCGAAATGGACTCCATGTATGAGAATAAAGTATGGACTTTAACTCAACCACCTGAAGGGATAAAACCCATAGGGTGCAAATGGGTCTTCAAAAAGAAGACTGACATGGAAGGTAATATAGTTACCTATAAAGCTCGCTTAGTAGCAAAAGGTTATCGTCAAAAAGAAGGTATTGACTATGACGAAACTTTTTCTCCTGTAGCGATGCTTAAGTCTATAAGAATACTTTTAGCCATTGCAGCTCATTATGATTATGAGATTTGGCAAATGGATGTGAAGACAGCTTTCCTTAATGGAAATCTTTTTGAGGATGTGTATATGACACAACCAGAAGGATTCACATCAGGAAATGGCGAAAAGGTATGCAAGCTTCAAAGATCCATTTATGGATTGAAGCAAGCCTCTAGGAGCTAGAACATACGATTCAATGAGACAATCAAAGAGTTTGGTTTCTCACAGAATGAAGATGAACCTTGTGTGTATAAAAGGGTCAGTGGGAGTGCATTTGTCTTCCTAGTTCTATATGTAGATGACATATTGATCATGGGAAATGACATTTCTCTTCTCCAATCTGTTAAAATATGGTTATCCAAGCAATTCTCCATGAAAGACCTTGGAGAAGCATCCTATATTCTGGGAATAAGGATCTATAGAGATAGATCTAATAGGTTGCTGGGTCTTTCTCAGAGTACATATATAGATAAAGTATTGAAGAGGTTCAATATGGATCTCTCTAAGAAAGGATTTATACCCATGGTGCATGGGAAACACCTTTCTAAGTCTATGTGTCCGCAGACTCCAGAGGATAGAGAGAGCATGAATAGAATACCGTATGCATCTGCAATTGGTTCTATCATGTATGCTATGTTATGTACACGTCCAGATGTAGCATTTGCTTTGAGTGTCACAAGCAGATTCCAATCCAATTTTGGAGAGGAACACTGGGCAGCTGTCAAGAATATCCTTAAGTACTTGAGAAGGACTAAGGATATGTTCTTGGTATTTGGAGAGGGCAGTTTGGAAGTAAATGGGTATACGGATGCCAGCTTCCAATCTGACAAAGATGATTGTAAATCATAATCTGGTTATGTGTTCATAATGGGAGGAGGAGCAGTTAGTTGGAAAAGTTCCAAACAAGAAACAACTGCTGATTCCACGACAGAAGCTGAGTACATTGCTGCTTCAGAAGCAGCCAAAGAAGCAGTCTGGATCAAAAATTTCATAACTGAACTAGGAGTGGTGCCTAGCATTGTTGATCCGATTCCTTTATATTGTGACAACAATGGAGCCATTGCGCAAGCAAAGGAACCACGGTCTCATCAGCGATCCAAACATGTTCTCAGACGCTACCATCTCATAAGGGAAATAGTAGCTAGAAATGATGTGAAAATAGAAAGGGTTCCCACAGATGACAATGTGGCGGATCCCCTCACTAAAGCACTTTCCCAGATAAAGCATGATCACCATATAAATAGCATGGGTCTGAGACATATGAGTGATTGGCTCTAGTGCAAGTGGGAGATTGTTAGAGAGTATGCCCTAGAGCCCATGTAATAGGGATGTTTTTCATATGTATAAAATTTATATTCTTAATAAAAGGCATCATTCATTTATTAATGCTGTGTTTGAATACATGAGTTTGTAAATCTTAAATTAATAAATGAAGTCCTAGATATTATAAACACAGTGCAAAGGCAATCATGAAGGTGTTCATGATGTGAGATGTCTATCGCATGCAAATGTGTTAATATCTAAATATCCCTAGTCATAGAATTAACAAGATAGGACATTGTTAATTCGGACAGACTAGCACATGTTATGCTTTTTGAATGGTTCAAGCAATGGTTCTCATAGTTGTGATTATGGATGATAATCAAAGCTAACATGTGGATGCTTGTTAGAGGAACAAGTTCATTGGAGACCTACAAAGAGAATCCTCATATGGATATTAAATCTATGTCAGTGAGGAATCTCTTCAGAGTGGTTGTGCAAGTATCCTTAGACTTGAGACCACCAAAGTTATCTTAAGTAGCAAGTGGTATACTTTGACTCCATAACTGATTACTTCCAACTGGGAGTGAACATAGTTAGGAGATTGGGTATATCATGACCTACTTGAAGATAGTTGAGTGATTGACAAAGGATTCACCATCCCAGATTTAACAAGGGAAGTTATCTCGCATGATTCTATAATTGCCTTGTTCAGAGAATCTCTGGCCAGAGTAATATGCCGAGATGGATGGAGATCCATGAAGGGCATTTAGGAACAATGGTTAAATTAATAGAACATACATAATTAGATTTATATGAGTTGACAGAAATCCATACTCATAATCTAATTGAGATAAGAGTGGTGAAAGGAGTAATTGCACGGTAACTGTTTCTATGGAAGGGTACAGTCAAACCACATGACTTTCCTGACATTTGGGTAGTCATGATGCCTAGCTAGAGGCCAATCATGACTTGTATAATGATGTATCAAAATATCAATAGAGATTGATAAAATGATTTAAAGGAGTTTAAATCATGTGAGTTTTGAATAGAACTCACAATTACATATTATACTGCCAACATGGACAGGAACCCAATAGGTCACACACATATAGAGAAAAGGGTAAAATGGTAAAATGACAAGGATAATAATATTTGATATTATTATAAAGGTAGAGAGGAGAATATGATAATAATTAATTAAAGAGTTTAATTAATTATGATCAAATAAAATTGTCCGCAGAACTTTTGAGAAATGTTCTGTAAATTGGACCTAAATAAAATAATGTATTTCATGATTAATTATTATTGTCTTATAAGTGTTATAAGACTACTATAAGTGTTATAGGACTGATATAATAATTAATAGGACCATTGGAGAAATTATAAAGGGCCAAAAGAATGAAGAAGCTGGAGGAAGCCCTCCAGAAGAGGGCTACACGCCAACTCCAAACAGAAGGGCTTGGAGGGTTTTTTCTTGGACCAAATTAATTTATATATGTTACATAAGTGTTATGGAACTCACATATTTAATTTGGTTGGATTTGGAATCCATTTGGGTATTTAAATCCAATTAGATGCACAAAGGGCCTAGTTTGTGGATTTTGTGCATGGTCTTTTATGAAAAGATTTAATTTGGATTTAATTAAGCCCAAATTATTATAATTAATTCCAGAGGCCCAATTAATAATTCTCCAGCAATTTTAAAGAGCCCAATCTCATTAAGGAGTTGGAATTTTAACCTAACTATAAAAGGCCAACTAATGAGAATTAGGGTTAAGTGATTAAAACAAAAGGAAAGTCCTTTCTCTAATTCTCTCTCCACTTTTGTGCCACTTCCCAAGCTAGCTCTTGGGAATTTCGGCCAGCCCTAGTTGAACACCAATTTGTTGGTTCAATTTACCCCTCTCTAGTGTGGATTACTCATTGGAGGTGTTCGATTTTGGACACTGTGGTTTGCGACAACCCGGTGCGAAGTAAAATCAACTGTTCAACAAAAATCAAAGGTAATTTTTCTTATTCTCATATAGTTATATTGTGTATTCATGGCAAGATCAGATCTAATGGTTAAAAAATTTTAAAATTCCGCTCATGTATGTGATGCATGTAACCGTTAAATTCCAACAGTAAGGAATTTTAGAGCACTAAAACCTTCCTTATCACCCTTCAAAGCATAGAAAAAACTTAAACGACTTAGGAAATGATCTAAGTAATAAATTTTCTTGTTAAGCTTTCTAAAGACCTTTTTCCTACCCTTATGAAAATTTTATCCATTGTAACCTAATTTGAGCCTAAAAAGGTATGCTTAATGCGTACCATTAATAATTTTTCTTATTATACTCAATTTTCGATCATATAACCTAAAAAGCTTTTATCTTCCCTTATGGAATTGACCACTTTAGGATTAAATGGATTTATGTTAAGTTAATATCTTGATGGGTGTAGTGAGAAATGTTTTGGCAAGAGTTATTGTTGAAGTCAAGTGAAAAATTACCTTGTAACTGCCTTGTTATTATTCAGGTTTCTATTATTTAGCTAGCTTATCGTTAAAAAAAAAAGAAGCTAGCATCTATGATAAGCTCTTAAGTATGGGGTAGTTACAATGAAAAATAATTGTGACTTCTGAAAGGGTATGACTTAGGTATATTTTCTCTCAAAAGAGTTTTGTATTAGGAAAATTAAGCCAATTTGACTAAGTTATTCATTGATTAAGTTAATGGGATTGTTAGTCTATTCTGTCTTAAAGTGGCTATTCTTTTTGAATATGTTATATCCATTCTTTGATAGCCATTTCCTTAGCCCTATTACAACCTTTGAAGGACCTAAGTGATTTTAAGTGTTGTTTTGAGTTGTTTAGCGGAGATGACCTTTGGGTTTCGGTACTAAAGGACAGGCTTATGGTGTCTCTAGAGTTTTAGGCACGAAACCACTTGTATGCATATGTATATGATCATTCTAAGCTTCACTATGTAGTTGTATTGATATTTTGATTTACAAAATACTTAAAATGATTTGGTCTTGCACACACTTAAGGAAACTAATGTATATTATCCTGATTAAAGTTATTCTATTATGTGCTTTTGTTAAAATGCTGAGCTTGGTTATTAATTGCATGATTTTTTATTCAAGTTTGATTATTTTAAGGAGTTGGAATGTTCTAATTTGCTTGAGGGCGAGCAAGGTTTAAGTTTGGAGTATTTATAAGTATGAGTTATATAATGTTTTTAGTTGTTTAAGTTAGTAATATTGGTTTAATTTTAGTTAATTTATAGTATAAATGTTTACATTTGTGTTTTAGGAGTTAATTTTAAGTTTTGGTGTTTTCAGGGTTAATTTGCAAAAAAAAAAGACTTAATTGTAAAAAACAAGAAGATTTGGGCCAAAACTGTGAACTTGGGAAATTCATGCTAGAAAAACAAACGTGAAGTCCAGTAAGTGCTTAAGTGGCCGGGCATTTGAGAGCTTGAATGCTTAAGTGGCCATGCATTTGAAGGGTTAAAGAATGAGTGACCATGCATGGAAAAGCTCTTTCCCTTAAGTGGCCGTGCAACTCCTCATATTAGAAGTCGTGCACGGCAGTGCATGGAAAACCAAATAGACATGAATTGTCGTGCACTTCTTTGAAAAAGGATACACGACAGTGCATCTAACAAAGAAGGGTTTTGCTTGGCCGTGCAGATTGAAGTCTGATATGTCGAAGTATTTTCCAATTCAATTCTTTTCCTATTCTAATTGAGGAAGTTTAGAAGACTTATATGACATATTTTGCCTATAAATAGAAGAGTCAAACACCAAAGCAAAGGGAATCAATAATCAAGAGCTAGAATTCAATAATTTTTTAGTTTTACGTTGTTTTTCTATTTTCTCTATTTTGTTCAGTATTTCTTAAAAGCCTTGTTTTAGTTTTTTAACATGTGTAATGAGTAGTTTTCTTTAACTTTTGCTAAAGGATACTTGAATCCTTAACTCTTTATTGTTATAACTTAGTTTGTGCTTAATTTTAATGCAAGTTTTGATCATTTCTTAGTTGTGAGCTCAATCTTATCATTTATTTAGCCAAAGATTGGTTGTTAACTTGTTTAATTATTGGTTAATAATTGACTTTTTATTTAATCATTGATATGCATGTTCTTAGGTTAGTTTATTTATGTTATTGCATGATTATGTTCTTTATTAGGATAATTTTGTGTTAATTAAGGTAAGTTAAGGCTGAGCAAGGTGTAACTAAGAATAGGTGAAAGTTGAATTTACTTGAAAAAGGATTTAATAGACATCTTGGAGGATTAACTCAGATTTTTATGTTGAGTGTTGGATTGTACTTAATAATAAAGTTTTAATACTTAGATGATAATCTTAAAGTTAAGTTATCTAGTTTTATTTATCTGAATTCTTCATAATCACTTGTATTTTTCTTTAATTAAGTTATAATAATATTAGTTAAGGTGGATAATCCTTTAGTGAAAGTTTCTTTTAATAATTGATTTTACCTCATTTGATTACTTGTTTTTGTTTTAGCTTTGACTTAATTGTTTTAAACTCTCTCATTATTTTAGTTTATTATTTTTAGTTTTAAAGTTCTGTTTTTAGCTTTTAATCTTCAACTACACACTTTTGGGATTTCTTTTCATCTTTTACACACAAATTTCATTTTAAAACTCAATTCATTCACACAAGCACATGTTTCCGTTGGGTTTGATATTAAAGGGTCATAATTATATTTTTCTAAATTACTAGCTGATCTAGTACACTTGCAAGACACCGATCACATTACTTAATTTGTAATCCTAAGAAGAATGTGAGTTCTCCCATTAAACTTATCTCAAATTCCTACTTCGTAACAGATTCAAATTCTTTACACAAAGAGATATTAGCAAAACCAAAAATAATATCTTCAAAATAAATTTGTACCAATAAAATATGTTGAGATGGTTTATGCTTGGTAAAAAAGTTTATTGTCACTTTTTCTCTATTAAAACCATAATCTAGAAGAAAATAACTCAATCTTTCATACCAAGCTCTTAGAGTTTGTTTCAAACCATATAAAGTCTTTTTGAGTTTTTAAGCTTATTCTAGATGTTTTTTTATTTTCAAAACTAGGAGATTGTGCTACATAAACTTCTTCATTTACAAAACCATTTAGAAAAGCACTTTTAATATCCATTTGACAAAGTTTAAAATTTTTGAAATATGCATATGCACATAAAATTCTAATTGCTTTTAATCTAGCTACCGGTAAAAAAGTTTCATTGAAATCCATGTGTTCTTCTTGGTTGTAGCCCTGAGCGACTAATCTTCCTTTATTTCTTACCATATTTTCTTGCTCAACAAGTTTATTTCTAAATACCCATTTACTACCAATAATATAACAATTTAAAAGTTGGGAACTAGATTCCAAGTTTTTATTTCTCTCAGATTGATTTAATTTTATTTTGCTTAACAATAATCAAATTTTCATCATCTTGAGCATCTATAAAATTTTATGGTTCTTGTTGAGAAACAAAAGATACCTAGATTACTCTTATAATTGAAAATAAAATACTTACAGCTGAAAGGTTGAAAGTAGCTAATGTTGGATATTTTGTCCTTTTAGAGCTCATATAGAGTTTTGTTTAGAACTTATATGATAAATGTTTTGTTTAGGACATTATGAGTAGTATTTACTGATTCTACCAAGTACTTTGGAAGATTATTTTCATGAATCATTATTCTTATCGCCTCCTAAAGTGTATTATTCTATCTCTCTACTACACCATTCTATTGAGGTATTCTAGGAGCTGGAAAGCTATGGTAAATTCGAAACTGTTGAACTACTCATCAAAACTTTTATTTTCAAATCTCCTCTATGATCACTTCTTATATTTATGATCATATACCTTTTTTCATTTTATTTTTTCTTTCTCAATATTTCAAATGCCTTTAATGCCTTACATTTGTGAGTAAGAAATAACGTCCATGTATATCTTATATAGTTGTCCACTAATAGCAATACGTAAGCTTTTCCACGAATACTTGTCGACTTATAATTAGTCCAAACAAATATAAGTGTAAAAGCTCCAATGCTTTCTTAGATAAGATTTCACCCTTTAACTTGTTGGAAGTTCTAGTCTATTTCCCTAGTTGACAAGCCTTAGAAACATAGTCTCTTTCAAAATTCATCTTTGGCAATCCTTTAATGAGATTTTTCCTAACAAGCTTCTCTACGCTATGAATGTTTGCATATCCAAGTTTCTTGTGCCAAAATTTTGTAATGCCCCAAAATTTATATCTGACATGTATGGTATGTTTTAGAGTATGAATAGTAATCTTAGAGTGACTTTCAAAATCATTATAGTACAATAGCATAAAGAAATTTAAGAGTGTATAAGTGTTAAATGTGCTCAGGTCAGGAAAATTCTAGGATGGATGGCTTGGTAGGTTATTTAATTTAACACTGAAATAAAAAATAAATATTAAATGGAGTCTCATGGTATAATTTGAGATGAAATTAAATTGAAATAAGCCTTTAACATCGACAGAGAAGATTTTACTCGGTACTAGGGTAACCATAACTTTGATCGAGCCTTAGATTAGTCAAAATATCTTTAAAAATTATTTTGATTACATGGACGCATTAGAAATAGCATAAAGAAGTCTCTGAAAATGAAATAATTTTTTCAATAGTTTTGGAATTTCGAGCTAACTTTGCCTTCGAAACTGGAAGTATATCGAAATGACATTAAATTTTAACCACATGCTACTGAATATCTTAGTGCATGCAGAGCAAAATTTTGGAGAACTCTAACAACCGAAATATTATGTTTAGAAAAATGATGAAAAATAAAAATTAAATTAATTGGAGGGCTTAATTGCCATATTTAATTCATCTAAGGGCATAATTGTCATTGCAAAATAAGGTATAATCACCTACATGGACCAACATAATCTAGAGAAGTGTAGAAATGCATGAGGACTTGATGAGTGGCTCAAAATTAAGCCATTGGATGAATAGTAAATGGAGGAATTTAGGCCTTAGATTTGGTAAATTTTTGGCCATCATAGAGGTATAGAATCATCTATATTTCTATCCCAAAATCTATAAAATTCCCTCTTTCTTCTTTAAAAATCTGGCCAGCACACATAAACAAGGTTTCCACAATTTTTCCTCCAATTCTTCCATCTCTCTCCATATCACAAGCTCTAAATTTAACCAATTTCACTACAAAACATCTTCACTCTAGAATTTGAATTGGAGCAAGAAGAAATTTGGAAATGAAAAATTTCTAGTGAGAAAAAATTGCACATATTCGGTAAAGTATATGATTTTTGTTGGTTTTAATTAAAAATTTTTAAATAGGTTTATAGAGTATCTCAAGCATGATTATTAGGTAGCATTTAGATGATCAGACCATAAATTCATGATTTCCTCTCTTTAAAATTCAGCCTTAGGGTGGAGAAAAAGAAAAAGAGAGGAACAAAGAGGAGAAAGGCAAAGGACAAGAAGATTAGGTGATTTCAAGCTTAATTAAGGTTAGTAGATACAAAATACACTCTATTTCATTTAATTTTTGAAATTTGGTATGAAATTTTCATTACGTAACTATAGGAATTTGAAGGAAAATGGAAAATAATTTAAGATAACAATGTAAAATGATAATTTAACATGAAATAAACAAGAAATGATGAAGAAATTAAATTTAAAATGAGAATTCATGGTAGGGCTTAATTGTACATAATGAAATATAATATGGTAGATTGATCTTAATTAGCAAATTAGGCATAAAATATCTTATAATAAACTAAAAGAACATAATTAGAATGATTTGAGATTAAAATAATGTATGGACACCATATTCATCATATAAACATAATGATGTACATAAAGGAAATAAGTTAGTAATGGTGAAAATTAAATATATATTAATTCATAAGGGCCAAAAATAATTATTAAAGCATGTTAAGCATAATAACATATGAAAAAACCATGGGAAAAGTGTGAAAAGTTATCTTGGCTTAATTGTACGCTAAGTAATATATTATGCTAATGTGATAGTATCGGCATGTTAAGTATGAATTGAATAATACAAAGTTGAATAAACACTAAAAATAATGTAGGAATATAGAAATTAGTACGAGTATATAATGTTATATGTGTAATGAATAACGACATATTTTGGTAAAATATTTTCAAATTGGTACATGTATAACATAATTTAATATTAGAAACATAAATGGCATGAAATGGGATGAGAAAACATATAGTATGTTAGGTACCATACTATGGGCGAATGGTATACATGTTGAAAATGCTATATTTACATTACGTTTATATATTATTTATCATGTACATTATGAATTTGCATGTAGCATGAATGAATACATGAAGAATAAGAAAGTATGATATGATATAGAGTTAAATTAGCATACAGTTTGGCATGAGAATATAACATCAACTGAAATCATTAGTTGCCCTTAGTGTGAGATCCCATACATGACCCTAATTTAATTTGCATATTTTTAAATGAGAATTTTGTATGAGTAAGGGTCAATGGGGTAAATTATTATGTTAATTGCATGAAAATAAAATTTATGAATAAGGTTTAATATTAATTGAGGGTGCAATTGAAGTAAAAAGTATTATTTTGGGGTAAATTTGCAATTACAGCATCTTTAGAGGCAAATGTGGATAAATGAATAATTGAGAGGTCAATTTAAGAAAAAGAGTTAGTGGGGAGGTCACTTTATAACATGCAAAAAGGTGCATGGTTTTAATGTGACATGCAAAATCTTGAGGGATTAAAGAGGACATTTACCAAAGCACTATATATATGTGTGTGTGTTAGTGGAATGAAAGAGAAAGTGAGAATTAGAGAGGGAGGTCGGCATTTTGAAGAGAGAAATCCAGAAATTCATCTTCTTCTTCTTTCTTTTATCTCTACTAGATCATCTCAAGAAAATTAGGTGATAATTTTGTTGGTTCATCAAGAGTTTAAGGCATTAAGCTAAGGTAATTATTATGTTAATGAATCCTTCATCATCTTCTTCTCTTTTCTTTTCATTTTGATTGAAGAGAATATTAAATAAGTGTTGGAAATTTGATTGATGATGATGTTTGTGAAGGAGAAGAGGAAGGAAGAAAGAACAAAGGGAAAGAGATTGCAAGAAGTTAAAGACATAGAGATTTTGTTGTTGTTTTTGGCTAAGGTATGGGAACTTAGGATTATTCATATTGCATGTGAAATTATCTACTGGAACATGTTGTGGTTGGCTTGAAATCTAGAGAAAAGTAAAGAGAACACAAGATAAGAAATGCATGTGAGTCTTAAAAATTCTGGGTTTGAGTTCACTGGACCTAGTTGTACTATTTTGGTAATATCTTGAGTTTGAGAATATATAATTAGATGATTCCAATTGGGTCTTAAACTATACTTATATACAAAGATTTCATAAGCAGAAATCACATTCAAATTCTGCCTCTAGATATTTTTTTTTATGATTTATTGAATTTAGGAAAACTTCTAAATTCGGATTCTGGACCAGGTTGGGGAAAATTTGAGATATCTGTATGTAAAATGATCATAATGACATGAAATTAATTTCTATGAAAACTAGACTCATAAAGACACATTTTATATGAAGGAAGTAATGCCTAATTTTATTTCTAAGTTTGTCAAATAATTAGCATGAAATTCGTTGAATCTGTTGGGACTGTTAGGGTACAGATGTTGGTATTTTGGGCATAAGTAATAGTAGAGAAGTCAAAATATTATTCCGTAAAATTCTGAGTAAACTAGATACCTAGGAGTACGTTTTTGATGAAGAAATGTTGGTCTAAATCTCTCTTTATTTTATGCTATGAATTTTTATAAGTGACAGCCCCCACTGTTTTGGTTCTATGAACAGCCTATAGTGTTTTTCAAATAAATCGAGTTATAGACCAGATATTAAGATTAATTTTGATGCTCTGGAAACTAGACACATAGGGGAATAAGATTGTAGAAGTCCATTTTGCCTAAAAATGACATCTTCAATTTCAAATTTGGCTCACAAGTCAAGTCCAGAATGCTGCCCTGTGCAGATTTTTGTGATATTTTATTCTATGACTTTTAATTAATTGAAATAAAAAGTTGTTTATGTAATTGTAAAATAAATTGGATAGAGCATGTAATATGACTATAAATGAAGGATTTATAGGCATATATATATATATTCGTATGTGTACATAAATAAATATTAGTGATGAAAATATCTAACTTATACATATAATTAGATTTGTACATGATTGTTATATGCCAAATTGATGTACACATATGTAATCCTATGATATGAAAGTGCACATGAGTTGAATGATGATAAAGGCATATATATAGATAAACATGCTTATAAGAATAAGCCTACTATATGCGAATGTACCTACAGGTATGTATATTTATAATTATGTTTATGAGTGTACGAGCATGTATTTGCCCTATGAGATAGATGATGTTTTAGCATGACTATGAATATGTGAGATGCTGAATGAGAATATGATCAAGTTTATGATATGATTATGTATATGAGTGTATGAGCATGAATAAAGTATTGCCTGCAATAGAGTTCAGATGTGGATAGATAGGCGCCTATAGGGAATTGCAGCTGCCACAGTCGACCTTTTTAGGTCCGCAGTATAGTTGATCCTGCTGGATCTTGTACAACTCATTTGGGTTGTTGCTTGACCCTTTTGGGTCCTTGACCGGTCCACCGTATAGTTGGCCCTGATTGGGTCCATAGTTTTGATATGTTCGGATATCTACCGTTGATACTCTCGGGTATCCACCGATCCCGTTATCCACTCTTAGAACCTAAGCAGGCTAAGGAAAAACATTAATATTTCACAGTTAATTACCGTATGAACTATGCTTCTGATATATGATTTATCTTGTTTAACTGCGGTTCCATAAGCATGAGTTGGTATCTATTTACATTATATACAGATCTCATCATGAATTGTATGTAATCAAGTATGCTATCTTTTAATTTTTCTTGACATGTAAATATTATTATTATTCAATTGTTTTATATGTCCTATATTTTTGACGACCATTGTGAGTGGTTGTCTTTCATGTTTAGAATTCCCCACTAAGCTGTATAGCTTAGCACGGGTTATTTTGATCCGTGTAGGTTTTTGGTAGTCAAGGCTTTTGCGAAGAAACTTTTTCTGCATCAGGACAGGCCAACACCAGTCTATAGAAGTGGATGTAGGAAACTTTTGATAAATCTTGTTTAGTTCCTTACATGTTTTAATATGTATAAGGGTTGTAATATATGTATATGTAAGTTATATGGAAATGAAGTTTGTAATAAGCTCATAGTGAGAATGCTGGTTTATGCATGCATCTAGAAGCTATAATACTCTATATAAATGTGCTGAAATGCCGAATGCTACACATGAAAGAAAAATGGCTAAAGTATGATGATATAGTATAATTATTAAGATGTTGGGATTGCATATGAAGTCAATATGCTTATTCAAATTTAAATGTACAGTAAAGATGTGAGAATCCTGATTAGTATATTAGTTATATGATTATTTGGATAAAATGACGTAGATTGTATTATTTATAGTAAAGATGTGGTTTAGGGTATTTCAATTTGGTATCAGAGCATAGGTTTAGCCTTTTCTGGGCAATGTAAGTATAAGATCTTTTAATATGAGATAGTGTTGTGTTGGCCTAATGCAGAAGTTCCTGTTTTCTTATAGATTAAAGATGGAGAACTCCACTAGGGATACTATAGAAGAATCAGCTGAAAGTAATTTGCCGGTTAGATCAAATCCTCCTAATCCAATGACTTCCTCTTCGCATCGAAATGAAACTCCTACCGCAGTTCCTGGAGAGACCTTGTTAAAAATTTCTCAGGATATGGCCCAGATTCTGCAAAGAATGACCATGTCCAAGGCTCCAATCTCTGAAATTAGAAAGCATGGGGCACAAGAATTTATGGGCACCAATATAGAACAATCTGAAGAAGCTGAGTTCTGGTTAGAAAGACTGGAGAGGATATTTGATGAAATAAACTGTCCTGCAAATCATAAGGTATCTTGTACTGTGTCCTTACTTCAAGGCATGGCATATGATTGGTGGAAGTTAATTTTGAGACAACCTCAGTTACCTGATCCACTTACTTGGGAATTCTTTGAGGGGGAGTTCAGAAAAAAATATGTTACTGAGGCTTACAAGGAGGAGAAATTGAAGTAGTTTCTGAGTCTGAGGCAAAAAGCTCTATCTATGGCTGAATATGAAAAGGAATTTAGCCGATTATGCAAATATGTTCCCAAAGAGATGTTGACAGGAGTATTTAAATGCAGGCACTTTGAAGATGGGCTAAATGACCGAATCAAAGAAAAATTGTTCGGATTCACATCCTTAAATGTGGTAGATTTTAATCAACTGGTCACAACTGCTATGAAAATTGAAAAGTATGAGATAGCTAAAAGAGAGAGGGAGCATAAAAGAAGTGATTCCAGGGAAGGATCATCTACTGGAAAAAGATTTAGAGAAACTCAAGGAAGTCAGCCTGCAGGATCTATTTTCAGTTCTTCTAATAAAGGAAAGAAACAAGAATCTTCTGCCAAGTTTAAAAATGAGAAGGAAGCTTCAGGAAGACAGGGTGGGAGACAAGCACCTGAGTGTTCCCATTGTTCCAGGCATCATTGGGGTAGTTGCAGGAAACTGGCTGGAGAATGCTTTAGATGTGGCAGTGCTGATCATTTTATGGCCAATTGTCCTTTGAAGTCGGATCAGGGTTTTAAGCAACAGAATAGCAGGGGAGCTTCTAATGCACCCCCATCTGGAAGAGGTAGAGGCAGAGGAAGGTTTGGACCAGATCATCATGGATCTCAGTCCCAGAATATGTCAGAAACAGTTGATAGACCTCCTACTCAAATGGTTGCTAGACGAGCTTATGCAATGAAGGCTCGGGAGGAACAGAATGCTCCAGACGTCATAGCTGGTACTTTTTCTCTTTATAATTGTAACATACATGCACTTATTGATCCTGGCTCTACTCATTCTTATGTTTGTATTGGGGTTTCGGGTAGAGCTAGTTTTAAAACACAACAGTTAGATTTTGATGTATGTGTAACTAGTCCATTGGGACATAGTACAATTGTTAATAGGGTGTGTAAAGACTGTCCTATAGTAGTTCAAGGGAGAGAGTTTCCAGCAGATTTGATTGTATTGCCTTTTCATGAGTTTGATGTAATTTTGGGAATGGATTGGTTATCCAAGCATCATGCAGTGGTGAATTGTGAAATGAAAACAGTAACCCTCAGGAATGATGAAGGAAAGGAAGTGGTAGTAGAAGGCAATTATTCTAAGCTATCAACTAATGTTATATCAGCAATGCAAGCTAGACGTTGCCTTAGAAAAGGATGTGAAGCATTTTTAGCTTTAGTCCTTGACTCAAAAAGGGATACAGTGGAGCTTGACAAAATACCGATTGTGAAAGAATTTCCAGAAGTATTTCCTGAGGAATTACCTGGTCTTCCCCCAAAAAGAGATGTTGAGTTATCTATTGATCTGTTACCTGGTACAGCCCCGATCTCTAGGGCACCATACAGAATGGCTCCATCTGAATTAAAAGAGTTGAAGGTTCAATTACAGGAATTATTAGACAAAGGTTTCATCAGACCCAGTGTGTCACCTTGGGGTGCTCCGATTTTATTCCTTAAGAAGAAGGATGGGTCTATGAGAATATGTATCGATTATAGACAGTTGAACAAAGTGACAGTGAAGAACAAATATCCTTTGCCACGAATAGAGGATTTATTTGATCAGTTAAGTGGTGCTGGTGTGTTTTCAAAGATAGATTTGCGATCAGGATATTATCAGCTCAGAGTTAAAGATGGGGATGTTCCTAAGACTGCATTTAGAACTCGTTATGGGCATTATGAATTTTTAGTCATGCCATTTGGGTTGACTAATGCTCCTGCTGCATTCATGGATCCCATGAATAGGGTATTCAGACCCTACTTGGATCGATTTGTTGTAGTATTTATTGATGACATATTAATTTACTCCAGAAATGAAGCTGAACATGTTGAACATCTGAGAATTGTATTACAAACTTTGAAAGAAAATGAGTTGTATGCCAAATTGAGTAAGTGCGACTTCTGGCTTAAGGAAGTTTCTTTCCTAGGTCATGTTGTATCTGCTGAAGGTGTTAGGATTGATCCAAATAAAATTGAAGCTATTGTTAATTGGAGACCACCCAGGAATGTGCATGAAATTAGAAGTTTTCTTAGGTTGGCAGGTTATTATCGTCGTTTTGTGAAGGGTTTTTCTGTCATTGCTTCACCCCTCACTAAGCTGTTAAGAAAGAATATTAAGTTTGAATGGTCTGATCATTGTCAAGCAAGCTTTGAAAGGTTGAAGAAAATGTTGACTGAAGCTCCAGTGTTGACTCAACCTGTGACAGGGAAAGAGTATGCAATGTACAGTGATGCATCTAAGGTTGGTTTGGGTTGTGTATTGATGCAATATGGTAAAGTTGTAGCTTATGCATCTAGACAGTTGAAATCACATGAACAGAACTACCCGACTCATGATTTAGAACTGGCAGCTGTGGTATTTGCTTTAAAGATTTGGCGACATTACTTGTATGGGGAAAAATGCAGGATTTATACTGATCATAAAAGCCTCAAGTACTTGCTTACTCAAAAAGAACTTAATTTGAGGCAGAGGAGATGGTTGGAACTATTCAAAGATTATGATTGTATAGTTGACTACCACCCAGGAAAAGCAAATGTGGTTGCTGATGCCTTGAGTCGTAAGTCAATGGCAGTATTGATGTTAAAACAGTACAGATGGAAATTTGCTTCTGATGGTGCTTTACTAGCACAGCTTAAAGTTAAGCCTATGGTTAGGCAGACAATGATTGATGCTCAGAAGGATGATGTAAAGTTACAACCGATTGTTAAAGCAGTTTGTGAAGGTAATCAATCTAGTTTTTCAGTGAAAGAAGATAGTGGTGTATACTATCATAACAGGTTGTGTATTCCTGATGACAAAGAAGTGAAAAGAATATTGTTGCATGAAGCACATAATACTGCATTTACTATGCATCCAGGTGGGAACAAGATGTATCAAGAGTTGAAACAGTTTTACTGGTGGCCTGGCATGAAGAAGGATATTGTTGATTATGTTTCTAAATGTCTAACATGTCAGCAAGTGAAAGCAGAACATCAATTTCCTTCAGGTCTTCTGAATCCCATTCCGATTCCACAGTGAAAGTGGGAAGACATTACCATGGATTTTGTTACCGGTTTGCCTCTTTCTCAAAGGAAATATGATGCTGTTTGGGTAATAGTGGATAAGTTAACAAAAGTAGCTCACTTTTTACCGGTTCGAACAGATTATTCCATGGATAGGCTTGCAAAATTGTATGTGAATGAGATTGTACGGTTACATGGTATACCTGTGTCTATAATTTCGGATCGAGATCCAAGGTTTACATCGAGATTTTGGCAGAGTTTACAGCAAGCTTTGGGAACACAGCTCAAGTACAGTACAGCTTTTCATCCTCAAACGGATGGGCAATCCGAAAGGGTTATTCAGATTCTCGAAGATATGATGAGGGGATGTGCTTTGGAGTTTTCTGGAAGTTGGGATAAATATGTAGCCTTAATGGAATTTGCTTATAATAACAGCTATCAGAAGAGTATTCAAATGGCACCATATGAGGCTTTATATGGCAGAAAATATAGAACTCCAGTCTGCTGGACTGAGTTGACCGAATGTAAGTTAATTGGTCCTGACCCTGTTAGAGATACAGAAGAAAAGGTTCAAGTTATCAAGCAGAGGCTGAAAGAAGTGAGTGACAGGCAGAAATCATATGCTGACCTTAAAAGAAGGGATATCGAGTACCAGGTGGGTGACAAAGTATTTTTGAAGGTATCTCCTTGGAGAAAAGTGCTTAGATTTGAAAAAAAGGGAAAACTCAGTCCGAGATTCATTGGTCCGTATGAAATTCTTCAAAGAGTCGGACCAGTGACTTACAGGTTGGCTCTTCCTATGGAATTGGCCAAGCTTCATGACGTGTTTCATGTATCTATGCTTCGAAGATATCGCTCGGATGAATCTCACAAGTTACAAGTTCAAGATATTCAGTTACAGCCGGATTTCACTTATGATAAGGAACCGAAGGAAATCCTGGCTAGGGAGATCAGGCAATTGAGAAACAAGCAGATCCCTCTGGTTAAAGTACTCTGGCAACATCATGGTGTACAAGAAGTAACTTGAGAACCAGAGGCAACCATGAAGAAGCAATATCCTCAGTTGTTTAATTCAGGTATGAATTTCGAGGACGAAATTTCTTAAGGGGGAGAGAATTGTGAGACCCCATACATGACCCTAATTTAATTTGCATATTTTTAAATGAGAATTTTGTATGAGTAAGGGTCAATGGGGTAAATTATTATGTTAATTGCATGAAAATAAAATTTATGAATAAGGTTTAATATTAATTGAGGGTGCAATTGAAGTAAAAAGTATTATTTTGGGGTAAATTTGCAATTACAGCATCTTTAGAGGCAAATGTGGATAAATGAATAATTGAGAGGTCAATTTAAGAAAAAGAGTTAGTGGGGAGGTCACTTTATAACATGCAAAAAGGTGCATGGTTTTAATGTGACATGCAAAATCTTGAGGGATTAAAGAGGACATTTACCAAAGCACTATATATATGTGTGTGTGTTAGTGGAATGAAAGAGAAAGTGAGAATTAGAGAGGGAGGTCGGCATTTTGAAGAGAGAAATCCAGAAATTCATCTTCTTCTTCTTTCTTTTATCTCTACTAGATCATCTCAAGAAAATTAGGTGATAATTTTGTTGGTTCATCAAGAGTTTAAGGCATTAAGCTAAGGTAATTATTATGTTAATGAATCCTTCATCATCTTCTTCTCTTTTCTTTTCATTTTGATTGAAGAGAATATTAAATAAGTGTTGGAAATTTGATTGATGATGATGTTTGTGAAGGAGAAGAGGAAGGAAGAAAGAACAAAGGGAAAGAGATTGCAAGAAGTTAAAGACATAGAGATTTTGTTGTTGTTTTTGGCTAAGGTATGGGAACTTAGGATTATTCATATTGCATGTGAAATTATCTACTGGAACATGTTGTGGTTGGCTTGAAATCTAGAGAAAAGTAAAGAGAACACAAGATAAGAAATGCATGTGAGTCTTAAAAATTCTGGGTTTGAGTTCACTGGACCTAGTTGTACTATTTTGGTAATATCTTGAGTTTGAGAATATATAATTAGATGATTCCAATTGGGTCTTAAACTATACTTATATACAAAGATTTCATAAGCAGAAATCACATTCAAATTCTGCCTCTAGATATTTTTTTTTATGATTTATTGAATTTAGGAAAACTTCTAAATTCGGATTCTGGACCAGGTTGGGGAAAATTTGAGATATCTGTATGTAAAATGATCATAATGACATGAAATTAATTTCTATGAAAACTAGACTCATAAAGACACATTTTATATGAAGGAAGTAATGCCTAATTTTATTTCTAAGTTTGTCAAATAATTAGCATGAAATTCGTTGAATCTGTTGGGACTGTTAGGGTACAGATGTTGGTATTTTGGGCATAAGTAATAGTAGAGAAGTCAAAATATTATTCCGTAAAATTCTGAGTAAACTAGATACCTAGGAGTACGTTTTTGATGAAGAAATGTTGGTCTAAATCTCTCTTTATTTTATGCTATGAATTTTTATAAGTGACAGCCCCCACTGTTTTGGTTCTATGAACAGCCTATAGTGTTTTTCAAATAAATCGAGTTATAGACCAGATATTAAGATTAATTTTGATGCTCTGGAAACTAGACACATAGGGGAATAAGATTGTAGAAGTCCATTTTGCCTAAAAATGACATCTTCAATTTCAAATTTGGCTCACAAGTCAAGTCCAGAATGCTGCCCTGTGCAGATTTTTGTGATATTTTATTCTATGACTTTTAATTAATTGAAATAAAAAGTTGTTTATGTAATTGTAAAATAAATTGGATAGAGCATGTAATATGACTATAAATGAAGGATTTATAGGCATATATATATATTCGTATGTGTACATAAATAAATATTAGTGATGAAAATATCTAACTTATACATATAATTAGATTTGTACATGATTGTTATATGCCAAATTGATGTACACATATGTAATCCTATGATATGAAAGTGCACATGAGTTGAATGATGATAAAGGCATATATATAGATAAACATGCTTATAAGAATAAGCCTACTATATGCGAATGTACCTACAGGTATGTATATTTATAATTATGTTTATGAGTGTACGAGCATGTATTTGCCCTATGAGATAGATGATGTTTTAGCATGACTATGAATATGTGAGATGCTGAATGAGAATATGATCAAGTTTATGATATGATTATGTATATGAGTGTATGAGCATGAATAAAGTATTGCCTGCAATAGAGTTCAGATGTGGATAGATAGGCGCCTATAGGGAATTGCAGCTGCCACAGTCGACCTTTTTAGGTCCGCAGTATAGTTGATCCTGCTGGATCTTGTACAACTCATTTGGGTTGTTGCTTGACCCTTTTGGGTCCTTGACCGGTCCACCGTATAGTTGGCCCTGATTGGGTCCATAGTTTTGATATGTTCGGATATCTACCGTTGATACTCTCGGGTATCCACCGATCCCGTTATCCACTCTTAGAACCTAAGCAGGCTAAGGAAAAACATTAATATTTCACAGTTAATTACCGTATGAACTATGCTTCTGATATATGATTTATCTTGTTTAACTGCGGTTCCATAAGCATGAGTTGGTATCTATTTACATTATATACAGATCTCATCATGAATTGTATGTAATCAAGTATGCTATCTTTTAATTTTTCTTGACATGTAAATATTATTATTATTCAATTGTTTTATATGTCCTATATTTTTGACGACCATTGTGAGTGGTTGTCTTTCATGTTTAGAATTCCCCACTAAGCTGTATAGCTTAGCACGGGTTATTTTGATCCGTGTAGGTTTTTGGTAGTCAAGGCTTTTGCGAAGAAACTTTTTCTGCATCAGGACAGGCCAACACCAGTCTATAGAAGTGGATGTAGGAAACTTTTGATAAATCTTGTTTAGTTCCTTACATGTTTTAATATGTATAAGGGTTGTAATATATGTATATGTAAGTTATATGGAAATGAAGTTTGTAATAAGCTCATAGTGAGAATGCTGGTTTATGCATGCATCTAGAAGCTATAATACTCTATATAAATGTGCTGAAATGCCGAATGCTACACATGAAAGAAAAATGGCTAAAGTATGATGATATAGTATAATTATTAAGATGTTGGGATTGCATATGAAGTCAATATGCTTATTCAAATTTAAATGTACAGTAAAGATGTGAGAATCCTGATTAGTATATTAGTTATATGATTATTTGGATAAAATGACGTAGATTGTATTATTTATAGTAAAGATGTGGTTTAGGGTATTTCACTTAGTGTACGGTGGGTAATCTAGGATCATAGGATATAATATTTAACCATAAGGATACATATATACCGCGGTACCACCATGGGATTTGATTTATTACACACACTAATGAGTAGTCGACACATAACATAACATATGGCGGAGTATTGGTATCACATTAAGTTGTGGTCCCTCCACCTATATTGGAATATTGATATCGCATTAAGTGGTGATCCCTCAAGCATGTCAGCATAGTCATACAGTTCTCGTCCCGCATATCCGGTTCAAGAATTTTTACTAATCATTACTAGAGGCAAAATAATAAATATACAAGAAAAAAGGAAGTAAATAATAAATCATGCATATAGGATAATTGAGAAAGATGATATTCTATGAAGCGCAAGATGTGAACATTTGCTTGAAAAACATGAAAGTTTGTATGTCAAGAGAAAATATAATATTATCCAACTTCTCTAAACCTTTTAGAATAAAAAACATGTATTTATAGCAAAAAAATCATTATGGCCATTACATATCAAAAACTAGCTGTTAGAAATAAGACAGATTGCCAAAAAATAAAAGTAACTGTTATTTTATCTTTTGACGAAAACCAGAACTGGCTTTTATAAAAATTCTTCTAGTGACTAGAAGTGAAAACCTTTTACTAATAATAATAATAATAATAATAATAATATATTTTAAGAGTCTTATAGATTTAAGAGTCATATACTTGAGAAAATACTGCTAATGAAATATATATATATATATATATATATATATATATATATATATATATATATATATATATATATATATATATATATATATATATATATATATATATATATTCTCAACAACTCTGTGTCAAGGAATTTCTTGTTTTATATATAGTTAGCTAATGAACCAACTTTTGCTCAACCAATCATAGCCAACTCACTAATAATACGTAATATATTATAATTATATAAGATAATGTCTAATTTAACTAGGAATTACTAATGCTCAGTGAATGCCGCTGTATGCATATTAGGCTTCTAGAATTTGCTCCAATAATTTAATTGGAATTCATGATTAGATTGATTTATGCAAGCTCACTGAAACCAGTTTACCGGCTCTTCCATTAGATAGATTCATGAAAGCTTAATGCTGAACACAAAAACATCATATGGGGATGAATATTTTGGTAGGAATAGTTTAACAAAAATTAGATATTATTGGGAGCTAAACAAAATAATATCAAAATAATATTGATAGTCAATTTGCACAAAGGCAGGATAATCAAAATTATAGCATTGTATGCTCTCATGATTATTTACCTAATAAACAACTAATTAATTAATTACATAATAAAATATGTTGAAATTCAAATTATTTAAATCCATGTCTTAAAGAAATACTATCCAGAAAACGAAGAGCACTGGATTACAATGTCCATGCCAGATCTGATAAATCGTCAAACATTCAGAACTCTGTTCTCATAATTATTCCCTAATCAGACAAGAAATTTTAATTAATTAAGTAATTAGGTTTTGAATTACTTGCCAAGCAGCCTCAATGGTATTCAAATCTTGTCCGAAACCTGCTGCATCCCAAATTTGAGCTAAACTAAATTCTCCAGGCTAGGGAACTGAGCTTAAATATTTTCCCTTAATTGTTACAAAAGCGCAACAACATCAGCTAGAGAGCTAAACACGACTTGCCAATTATTAAGAAGGGAAAAGAGCTTTATTATTAAGAAGGAAGCAGATCCGAGGGAGCAAATGAAATACATACCTTCTGCTGCTCTGATGATCGGTGGGACAAAGACCGGCAAACTACTGCTCTGACGATCGGAGAGGGGGTGAGGTGACGGTATGACAAGCAGTGGAGAGAAGAGAAAACAGGGTTATGGCAAAAATGAAGCTTTGTCTGAACTGAAGAGAGGGACATTACAGATAGGCTTTAAGATTAAAAATAAAACCACCTGATTTAATTAAAACTTTGATGGGATATATTTTTTCGCTATTTTTTTTTTGAATTGGATCGAAGTAATTGAATTTTTTTAAAATTTAAAATTTTATTTTTTTGTTTTTTTTAACGGAATTAAAATAATTAAATTTTTTTAAAATTTTAAATTAATATAAATTAAAAAATTAAATTAAATTAAAAATCGATTAATTTAAATTAATTTTTCAATTTTAATTAAAGTTTGCTCACCTCTAATTACGGTAAATTTAACTTAATTCACTAAATGAAATTCCCTACTACACCTCTGCTTACCGGCGTACCCGCAACTTAAATATATATTACAGAACTTAAATATATATTCTAGGTCAAAAAGAAAAAGTAAAAAGAAAAATAAAAGAGAAAAGGGAACGTAGACAAATAAGGATGTATCGCGAAACAAGTAGAAATCGAAAAACTCCAAGTCATGAGATGGGTTCAGTCCAGAAGCTTGAAGTAATCTAAAACTTTCAAGATTAATCTATATAATATTCTCTTCCTCTGTTTATATCTCTCTGCTCTATAAATTCAATCTCCATCAGCAACAAAATTCAAGAAAATCACATAAACCAATTTCTGATTTGTTTGTAGCTTAATAAATGGCTTCATCAACATTTTGTTGGTCTGCTTCTCCTTTAGCTTCTAAGAAAACAATGGCTACTGCTCCTAATTCGATGGTTTGTTCCTCAGTTAGATTTCCACAAAGAAAATTAAAGATGGATAGACCTCAAAGGCTATCAATGGTAAGAGCTCAGGCATCAGCTGGGGATCATAAAAATGACACGTCGGTTGACGTTAATGTCAACAAAAACCAAGGCACTGCGGTTGAGAGACAGCCCCCTTCACTCTCTGCTTATATCTCTCCTTTTGGTATTTATTTCTCTTTCCATTCCTTTTTATTTAAATTTCTATTTTAGGCTTTAATAGACCCGGTAATGGACCGCGCTGAACAATAAAAGATATATAAAAAATTACGTAAATTTGCTAAGAAATTCACTCAAATCCAACAAAAATTCAGCCATGAACAAATCTACTCCTTATTTTATCACGGTTCATGGATCTCATGGGTCCTAAAATATTTTTATCTCAGAAGAATTGCAAAATGTTGCCAAATAATTTTTTTCCTTTATAATTTTTCTCAAATGCTTTTATTGTTAATCAGCGTAATTTTTAATTTTTTTTTCCTTTTGCTCATTTCCTAAGCAGACACATTTTTGTTTCTCATAAATTCTATTCAAATTCTGTTGTTCAAATAATACAATGGACTTCGTAAATTGAATACTAAAAAAAAAAAGTTGAAAACAGAATTTATGAAATTGGATTGACGGTTAACATGGTGTGGAAGTTAAGTTTAAACTAAAACGTAATTGGATTTAAATTAAAGGAGCCAACTCTAAATTGGCTGTATTTTTTAATGACACAATAGTCTTAGTGTGTGTGTATTATTTTAAAAAAAAAACTATATGATTTTATTTACTGTAACTTAATATCTAAACAATTTAGTTGGTTAAAAATTAAGTGCAAATTTTGTTCTATAATCTTCAATTTATTTTTTAAATGAGGTCTTGAAATTAACCTGTGCATATGCATTGTTGTGTACATTTGATCTAACGGAAATTAAAGATACACTAGGGCATCAAAGTAACATTGGTAAAACGAAGATAATTATTCAATCTTAGAAAAACAATAAACCAAATATCGAAATGATAAATTGCAGGATTGTTGGATCCGTTATCTCCAATGAAAACAGTGAGACAAATGTTGGACACAATGGACAGAATGCTGGAAGATGCATATGCAATGACATATCCAGGCAGAAGCAGAAGAACAACAGCAGGAGAGATGCGTGCTCCTTGGGAGATCAAAGATGATGAGAATGAGATAAATATGAGATTCGACATGCCTGGTCTGTCCAAGGAAGATGTTAAGATTTGTGTTGAAGATGATGTCCTTGTAATTAAAGGAGAACACAAAGTTAATCAGGATGAATCTGGGAATGATTCCAATAGGTCTACCAGGAGCTACAGTTCCTACGATACTCGCTGTTGGGGTACAATCCAAGTCCCACATCCCACATTGGAAAATTAAGGGAAAAACACCTTGAATATAAGTGTGTCCACCTAACTCCATTAGTATGAGGCCTTTTGGGAGGAGCCCAAAAACAAATCCGTGCGGGCTTGGCCCAAAGCGGACAATATCATACTAATGTGGAGTTAAGGGGATGCTTGGCAGTCCTAACAAGTGGTATCAGAGCGTGGTTAGAGGTGTTGGTCGAATTTTAGGTGACGGGCCGAATTTGGATTTTCGGAGCTTTGCTCGAAATCCAATTCTGACGGCATCATTGGATTCGTCTCGTCGAACGGAGTCCAACGCACCAAACAGCGACCTAATCGGAGTTCAAACGAGCCCAGAAATCGCGGTCAAAGTTTGGTCAACTTTGCCGGAGGTTCGCCGGAGAAGACAACCGTCGCCGGAAATTTCGCCGGAGAAGACGACCGGTCAACTGTAGCGAACCAGTCCTCTCAATTTTCTAAAATTGCAGATTGGTCCCTCAACTTTCAGAAATTACAGTTTTGCCCCTATAGTGGAATTTCAGCCGAGAAGTGTCAATTCCACCATTTTCGACCGTTCCGGACGCAACGGTGAAGTCCGTGTTTAAAGATTCAACCCCGATCGTGTTGAAAAATTATTTTGTAAGGTGATGATGTCCACAGAAGAGTCAACATCATCTTTTGGAGCCATGATTACGCTTACTGCCACAAATTACACGCTCTGGAGACCTCGGATGGAAGATCTCCTAAGCTGTAAAGATTTGTTTGATCCCATAGAATTTATGGGTAAAAATCCTGATCCCGCCAAGGAGTTAGAGTGGAAGAAATCAAATCGAAAAACTATTGGTCAAATCCGTCAATGGATTGATCATAGTGTCTTCCACCATGTTGCACAAGAAACAGATGCATATACCCTCTGGAAGAAGTTGGAAGACATGTACCAGGCCAAGACCGCTCGGAATAAGGCCCTATTGATGAGGCGCTTAGTCAACAGGAAGCTAAAAAATGAAACTTCAGTTGCCGAGCATACCAGTGAGTTCCAAAACCTGGTCAACCAATTGTCGTCTGTAGAGATGCCACTTAGCGATGAAGTTCAGGCGCTGTTACTACTCAGTTCCCTTTCCGATAGTTGGGAAACGCTGGTTGTATCACTCAGCAACTCAGCCTCTAATGGCAAACTTACCATGTCAATGGTCAAGGATGCCCTTTTTAGTGAAGAGGCAAGGAGAAAGGAGATGGGCATAGATCAGACCCATGCCTTTGTCACAGAGAACCAGGGGAGGCAACAAAAGAGTAGCAAAAGCAAATGGAGAGGCAGAAGCAAGAGCAGGGGCAGGTCCACTGATGGCAGAAAACCAACATATAAGTGCCATCATTGTGGAATAGAGGGACATATGAAGAAGAACTGCTACAAATGGAAAGAGGAGCAAGGCCAGAGCAGTTCGCAGCCGAAGAACAAGGGTGGAAAAGCATTAGTTACTATCTCTGGTGATGTAGCTTATTGTTCAACCCAAGATGAGACATGCCTTCACGTCTCACGAGAAGACACGGAATGGGTGGTAGATTCTGCAGCATCCTACCACGTGACTCCATACAAGGAATACTTCACAACATACAAAGCCGGTGACTTTGGAGCTGTGAAAATGGGAAATTCCAGTTCCTCTGGGATTGTCGGAATTGGTGATGTCCAGATAAAGACAAGTTCCGGGAGCACAATCATTTTGAAGGATGTCCGCCATGTGCCAGATCTTCGGCTGAATCTATTGTCAGGAATAGCTCTTGACAAACAGGGCTATGATAGTCACTTCAGTAAAGGCACATGGAAGTTATCAAGAGGTGCTATGACAGTCGCCCGAGGACATATTTGTGGCACGCTATGCAAGACTCATGTGAAGATATGCACAGACAGCCTCAACGTTGCAGAAAAAGAGGCTTCACAAAATTTATGGCACCAGAGACTCGGCCACATGAGTGAGAAAGGGTTGTCTACCCTAATAAAGAAGGAGCTTATCAATGTTGACAAGGATGCTGTACTAAATCCTTGCAATCATTGTCTGTTTGGTAAGCAGCATAGAGTCTCGTTTAATTCCTCTTCAACGAGAAGATCAGAGTTACTCAGTCTGGTACACTCTGATGTTTGCGGTCCCTTAGAGGTTGAATCACTCGGCGACAACCGATACTTTCTAACATTCATTGATGATGCTTCTCGAAAGGTGTGGGTGTATTTCTTACGGACAAAGGACCAGGTGTTCGATTACTTCAAACTGTTCCATGTCATGGTAGAACGTGAGACAGGAAAGAAGTTGAAGTGTCTTCGATCCGACAATGGAGGTGAATACTCTTCCAGGCAGTTCAATGCCTATTGCAGATCATATGGCATTCGACATGAGAAGACGGTCCCACGCACCCCTCAACACAACGGTGTAGCTGAAAGAATAAACCGAACAATCATGGAACGTGTTCGGAGCATGCTCAGTATGGCTAAGCTGCTAAAGCCATTCTGGGGAGAAGCAGTCAGAGCCGCCTGTTACTTGATCAACCGATCTCCATCAGTACCATTGAATTTTGAAGTTTCGGAGAAACTTTGGTCTGGAAAGGATCCATCATATTCTCACTTGAGAATATTTGGATGTTTGGCGTACGCACATGTATCCAAGGAGCTCAGGCAGAAGCTGGATGCAAGGACCACTCCATGCATATTCATAGGCTATGGAGATGAAGAATTTGGATACAGATTATGGGATCCTAAGGAGAAAAAGGTAATCAGAAGTAGGGACGTAGTGTTCCATGAAAGCCAGACAATAGAAGATATTGAAAAGCCCACAATATCTCAGAAGCCAAATGTTGCTCCTCAGATGCCAGAGGCAACAGCAGAATCATTCATGAGAAATGAAGATACAGTGCCAGAAGATATTCCAGAAGTAGAAGACAATGAGGAAGAAGACGGTGTTGAGCAGGGGGAGCCACAACCCGCTCTGCCAGATGTTCCAGAACCATCACAAGACACAGATGATGGTGGATCTCCTCACATTCCAGAAGTTCGTAGATCTGAACGAGGTCGGATTCCATCGAGAAGATATCCAGAATCCGAATACCTTCTACTTACTGAAGATGGAGAACCAGAGAGTTTCCATGAAGCAGTATCTCATAAGGACAAAGAACAGTGGTTGCTCGCAATGCAGGACGAGATGGAATCTCTGCAGAAAAATCAGACTTATGAGATTGTAGAACTTCCAAAAGGGAAGAAGGCACTGAAAAATAAATGGGTGTTCAAGCTGAAGAAAGATGGCAGTGGAAAAGTGGTGAAATACAAAGCACGGTTGGTAGTCAAAGGATTCCAGCAGAAGAAGGGAATTGACTTTGATGAGATTTTTTCACCCGTAGTCAAGATTACTTCAATCAGAGTCATACTTGGATTGGTCGCAAGTATGAACTTGGAGCTTGACCAGATGGATGTGAAGACAGCGTTTCTTCATGGAGATTTAAAAGAAGAAATCTATATGCAGCAGCCTGAAGGTTTTGAGGTTTCAGGAGATAACCTCGTGTGCAAGCTGAAGAAGAGTTTGTACGGTTTGAAGCATGCAGTAAAGTGGATTCTTAGGTATCTTAAGGGTACAATGAAATTATGTCTTTGTTACGGGGGAGCTGATCCAATCTTGGAAGGCTATACAGATGCAGATATGGCCGGAGATCTTGATAGTAGAAAATCTACTTCAGGATTCATTTACACTTTTGCAGGGGGAGCTGTTTCATGGCAGTCACGACTACAGAAGTGCGTTGCTTTGTCCACAACAGAAGCTGAATACATTGCTGCCGCTGAAGCTGGAAAAGAGATGTTGTGGTTAAAGCGTTATCTCCAAGAAATTGGAATCAAACAAAAGGAGTACAAGGTACATTGTGACAGTCAGAGTGCTTTGGATTTAAGCAAGAACTCCATGTACCATTCCCGTACAAAACATATCGATATTCGCTATCATTGGATACGCGAGGTGATGGATCGACAACTGTTGAGACTAGTGAAGATCCATACGAAGGAGAATCCAGCTGATATGTTAACAAAGATAGTTACTCGAGAGAAGTTGGAGCTATGCAGAGATATAGCAGGGATGTTTATTTCAGATATGGCTGGAGGGGGAGAATTGAAGAAGCCAACTTTGATTTGTCCAGCCAACATCTAGAACATCCTGGAGGGGGAGACTTGAAGAAGCCAACTTGGATTTGTCCAGCCGCCATTGTTAAAGGTTGAAGTTTCCTTGTTCACACTGGCAGAAGAGTCCAACTTGGATTTGTCCAGCCGCCATTGTTAAAGGTTGAAGTTTCCTTGTTCACACTGGCAAGTTTCCTTGTTCACACTCCCAAAATCCACTATAAATAGAGGTGCAAATCCTCATTTGAATATATCACCAAAGAGTGAATAAATCACCAGGAGAGTGAATATATCACCAAGACAAGAGTGATTGTGTGAGTTTGAGAGTTTTTTTTTATGAGTTTTGTAAATACTCGTATAATCTATTTTTGTGAGTAATAGAGGTTATTTTTCTCTCAAATTCGTATTTACCAACGCCCAATTGATCCATATCCCCCAACAAGTGGTATCAGAGCCCAGGTTCGGAGATGGAGCCAATGGTGGACTGCATTGTGTGGGAGGGTCCTCGATTTGTTCATGCGATTGGAGATTCATGTTTGGTGCCTTGTGTCGAAAGTCTTCCTGGTATTGTGGTGGCCAGGCGGCGTGTCTCGTTGATTGATAACGGCGGTGCAAGATGATTTGACGGATCAAATGAATTATCGCTCGAGGGGAGGACATAAGCTGTGGGAGGCCCTCGGTAAGTCCTCGCGATTGGAAAATGGATTATCGCTAGAGGAGAGACCACGTGTTGTGTGGTCCTTGGTTTGAGGGGAGGATTGTTGGGGTACAATCCAAGTCCCACATCCCACATTGGAAAATTAAGGGAAAAACACCTTGAATATAAGTGTGTCCACCTAACTCCATTAGTATGAGGCCTTTTGGGAGGAGCCCAAAAACAAATCCGTGCGGGCTTGGCCCAAAGCGGACAATATCATACTAATGTGGAGTTAAGGGGATGCTTGGCGGTCCTAACACTCGCCTTAAGCTTCCTGATAATTGTGACAAAACTAAAATCAAAGCCGACTTGAAGAATGGAGTTCTTTTCATTTCTGTTCCTAAGAATCAAGTTGAACGCAAAGTCATTGATGTTCAAATACAGTAAATCCTTTTTTAAGCTTTTCGTGAAAATTGTGTCCTCTAAAAAGTAATGTACGTGTCAAAATACAACCGTTACCCAATAAGGAAAAAAAATAAGTAGAAAAAAATTATGTACACATAACTGTTGAAATTAATGAAGATTTTTGTATATTGTGTAGAATAATTAGCATGAAGTTGAATGGGTTTTATCTACTGCAATAAATTCATGATCTATGTATGAAAATGTAAGAGTAGAGCACATTGTAATAAAATAGTAATTAAAAAGTTTACTCATCTCTTCAATTTATTTTTCAATTCTATCAATATATTCTATTCATACACAATCCATAAATGTTATAAAATTCACAACTCTCTAAATTTCAGCGGTAGTATTAGAGCTAATTTCTTAACGGACATGTGAAGGATTTCAAGTGGTTGAGTTGAAGTTTGAAAATTGAAGGATTGAATCTTGTCCATGGTTTTGCCTATGATGTTCAAAACTTCCATTCCAAATCTATTTTCAAGGTTAAAATGTTGAGGTTGTATGCAAAGAAAAAGGGTTTTATGTCTTATGGGTCACTCTAACACAACTAGGAATTGAAGAGATTTGCATGTCTCAAAACTGCAAACTTTTATATAGAATTCGTATGTTTCCAAACTGTAAAAATTTGTGGATATATACGTCTCTAAAGTGAAAACTTCATGCAGGACCTGTATGTTTCTAAACTGCAAAATTTCAAATTCAAGAAAGACCTATATGTCTCTTAACTGCAAAAATTATGGTAAGGAGATTTGCATGTCATGAAACTACAAATTTATGATAGACCTATAGATTCATTTGTCACTTGAGTTAATATAGGTACTTAATGTGTGATTAATTAATAAGGAATTGAATGGTTGTTATCTACTAGGGTGTACACGAATTTAAATCTTTATATATCGAATTGAAGTATCGAGAAAAAAAAAGATGCATAACCAAATTACACCATTGATATTTTCACTAGATCTGAACCGAATTGTATTATAAACTTTATTTTGAAAAGACTTGAATATTTTATCTAGAATCAAATTGAAAACTGTATTGAACTGTTCTAAAATCGAATTGGACTGAAAGAACCGATATTTATTAATTATTATATATGATACTAATAATTTATATATCGAATGTAATTTCAATTCTACATTTATTATATAAATTTTAATTTTATAACTATTTGTATTAAATATTTTAATGCACGAAAATAAGATAATAATTAGTTAAAAAAATTAAATTAAATATTTAATTATATTAATAATTATTATTATATCTAATAAATATTGTGAAGGCATCTGGTTTATTCTTAGAAGCCCGCTTTTGGGACTTAAGACCAGACAAATGTTCATTTAACTCGTGAAAACTGGTCACTTCACAATAAATAGTGATTTATCCTCCATTTATTATTAACGATCAACCTACGGGGACATCTATTGGGCACCACAATATAGGCATCACGGAGTCGCCATTAAATAGAACATTGAAAAAGTGAATTCTAACCTTATGAGGTCAAAACTAGTAATGGTTTGAGACCTCACTCTTATTTATATCTTGATTAATATTAGATAAATTAGATTTCAAAATTAATTATTTTATCTATTTTCTAATGCGAGTGACCATGCTGGAAAAATAAATGCACATTCAACCATATTGGGAAAGCTATAAGAAATATATTAAATTGAAAGCAGTAAAACATGGCATATAAAGTAATAAAAATATAAGAATAAATGTAAAGATAAAATCATATATAAATCGAAAAATTTATTGAGTATTATTTTAGGCAGTAATATTGGTTTCTGCATGTATATTATTAAAAAAAGGAAAATTTTGTATGCGTATTATTTGGAAAAATCAGGGATGATTGATCACATTTTATTAGGAAGAAATCATGTCAATATGTAGAAAATCTTTTACATTATTAAGAAAAAAGTTTATTGTTTTAGATGTGATTTTTGGGACAAAAATAGGACATTGGTCCAACTTTATTAGGAAAATCCCATTTGGTTAGTAGAAATCACATGGTTTTTATTTTAAGTTATTAAATAACATTTATTATTACATGCCTTGCATGAAATAAGAAAAATAAAAGAATAATATTACAGGCCCGAATAAATCAATAATAAGATAAAATAAATCCTAACCTATACTCCCCCGTTTAGCTATGCTCCTCCACCTGGCCCGATGATGTGCAATGTGTCCCTTAAAATAGCTATCATGACAAATAAAATAAATTTGTTAATAATGGGTTAATTAGAGAAAGTAGTGAGCTATTTATTAAATCAAACAAATTAGATAAATAATAGAAAGAAAATAAACAAAATAAGTAACATGTATGATGCATCCGGAATTCACATAGCATGCAAAGCAACACGTATGCTAAAGTGATAAATAAACACGATATATAATAAAATAAGAAAAATTAAAAATATAATGGACACAAATAATACTAAAATTATAATAATATATTAGATAAATAAAATATTAGTAATAATATAACGACAATAGTAATAATCAAATATAATATGTATGTAACAATAATATTTAAAGGAAAATAAATATAATTGTAAAAATGAAATTACATAATTTACGTGATAATAAATGTGAATAATAATAAAATACACAACTAAATTAAATTATGATAAATAAATTGTAACGTGAATAGTACTATTTTGACAATAAACAATAACATTAGAATAGTATTTGGTGTGATTATATTAGCATTAATATAGTAGAATTAATAAAAACTCGAAAGTTGAACGTGCGTGAATCGGGAAAATTTTAGGATGGATGACCCATAAGAAAGTTTGGTATTCAACCATTAGATGGGATAATGTGAATCAAATGGAGTTCAGTGTTATAATTTAAGAAAAAATTGAGATCGGATTGGTCTCTAAAACAGATAGTGAAAAATTTTCCTCATATCATTACCCAAATTGATCATAAATTTGACAGGACTCAAAAATATTCCATAGACCTCTAAAAATTATTCTGATCATATATTGGCAAGTCTTTTCGTCGGAGTTGGAACTATATCGAAATGATGCTTGAATGACCTAAACTTTTAAACACACATTCTTGCATATGATTTTGCACTCTGAGCAAAAGTTTAGAAAATTATAATGAGGGAAACATCAAAATCCAAAAAATGGTGAAGAACGAAGGTTAATTTAGTTATTGGGGTTAAATGCCACTTTTGACTTGTTCAAGGGCATAAATGCTATAAGAATATAAGCCATGATAACCTGCACCTATTAGTTATGAATGAAAAATTGTAGGAATTAATGTGAGCATGACAAGTGGCTTAAAATAAGTTGTTAGATCAAATTCCATTTTTCTTCTCTCTCCTCCCAAATTCCATCATAATTTTGGCTTAAATTTTACCTACACACACTAGAGATGACACTCTTCAACATAACAACAAGATTGAAGCAAAAAAAGCTTGAAAGGTGTGAAATTTTTGTTATAGAAAGACTTAAATAGAGAAATTTCAAGGTGATGAAAAGAGCTAGGAAGGAAAAGGCAAGACAAGGGAAAAACAAGTGTTTTTAAGCCATTTTAAGGTTTATGGATGCAAACCTACACTCAATTTCATTTGTTTCTTTTGAATCTTGCCTAAAATTGCATCATATAATATGGAACCTAAGTTATAATTATGAAATAATTTGAGATACATTCATAAAATGATAAATTAACATGTAATGAATAAGAATTAATGAAGAAAACAATAAAAAAGTGGAGGAACCTAAGGTAGCTGAATGGTATATTTAGGATTATTATGCGATAATTGCAAAATTAATGGAGGATTGGGCATAAATTAGATATTATGATAATAAAGGGACCTAGTATATTTGACTAAAAACCTTAAACAACATGTGTATATAATGTGAATAAATTGGACATAATGGCATCTGTATTAAGTGGTTATAGGTGTAATTTGAATGTGTACTTTTATCTGAAACACATGATACATGATAATGTATGAAAAACTATGGTGTATGCTTATGACCATGTTATGGCTGAATTGTAACTTAAGGCATACCATTTGATAAGTTCATGATTAATTGAATATTGGACATGAAATAAATATTATAATGATGAATAAACCAAGTATGATTGGTTGGAACTCAAGATTTGGTTTAGACATAATGTAGTGTAAATGTATATAATGATGTTCACTTATGTGTAAAATGGCTATTAGTGTAATTTGAGTATGTATCATTGTGTAAAAGCTTGAAATGATCATAAAATCATGTAAGACATATTAATCATGAGAAACCATGATGTACACTTATGTACATTACGTGGATGAATGGTACACACAGTGAAAATGGCATGTGTTCATCAAGTTTGGATGTAATTAATTGTGATTATTATGAATACATATGCGATGAGTGTAAATGGATGAGAAATGAGCAAATAAGAATGTTGGCATAATGTGGGATGCATAGAAAGTAATTTTAATATATGAGATAAAGTGAAACAAAATATTTATCCTTAGTGTACAATAAGCAATCAAAGATTTTAAACCATAATAACTAGCCGTAGAACAAATACCACGATAGAATAAGGGGTGATATGTACTAATGCACATATTAGAATTACAATTGAGGGGTTGATCATCCCAAGTGATCCCTGAACACTTATTAGGTTTACAGTTGAGGAGTTGGGGTGATCCCTCAACCCATATGAGATTTGCAGTTGAGGAGTTGATCACCCCAAGTGATCTCTAAGCCTATATTAAATTCAAAATTAAGGAGTTGATCACTGAAAGTGATCCCTCAATGCAAGTTAGAGTGGTAAAATCAAGTTTAGTGGTCTCTCCTGCTCATTTAAAATCATTGAAATCCTCATCTCATATATCTAGTTTAAGGGTTCTTATTGAGTACCACTAGGGGCAAAAATATAATTATACAAGAAAATAAGGATTAAATAATATAGCATGCATAAAAGATGTCATATATATGACTAAATAGCAAATAAAGTGAAAAGTGTAATTAACTGGTAAAAAAGGGGCACAAATGTCATTAAGCGAGAAAATGAGGTTAAATTCATAAATTTACATTGAAAATGTGGTTAAAGGTGTTAAAAGGGGTCAAATAAGTATGAAAAGGTAAAATCATAATTAAAGAAAAATTTTTGAGACCAAACTATAATTTACCACTACATGAGTATGTATAAGGACTAAAGGATATATTTTAGGCTTAAAGTGGAATAAAAGCAAAAGAAAGCAAAAAGAACCAACATTAGTGAAAAATAATGTGATATATGTAAAATGGAAAGTTTATGGACTAAATCATAATTTTTCCACTTAAGTAAAAAATATTTGCAAAAAAAAAGAATAAGAAAATGAAGGAGTAAATGGTAATTTAAAGCATTAAGAGAACAAATTTCTAAGTCAAATGGTAATAAATAACAATAAAGGGGTAAAATATTAATTTCATATATTATAGTGTCGAAAATTGATATTTTGTGTAGTGTATGCACCACTAGATAACTTCATTGCTTAGTGCATGATTTTGTTTGACTACGCGTAGGGGACAGGTAATTAGGGATAAAAAGAAGAAAAATTCAAATGGTATGTATATGTACGACTTTGATTATCATATGGAATTTATAGGTCAAATGCATCAACAATTTTGAATTATGAAATATAACATGTATTGAATTTTAAACAATAGTAAATATATAGTTATGTATATTAATATGATGTTTAAGCTATGGTTATGTGATGTATGTTGTGATCATGGATTGTGAGTTGATATTAGAAGTGGTTGGGCTGTTGTTGTAGTATTGGAGATGGAGAACGATTATTGGATGTGTAATTTGATACTTTACAGGTTTGGGTGGCATGATTTTATAGTTGTTATGTTGTCCCAATTTTTACCAAATGGATAGTAACATTTGACACTAAATTTAAATTAAGAATTTAATGCTAAGTTAAAACTATAAATCGCCATTAATAGAGAACTAATCGATGGGAGTTCACCATGCTTTATTAGTAATAATGGCACACTAGTGTTCAGACCGAAGTTCAGGCTTAGGGTGTCATATTTAGTGGTATCGGAGCAAGTTTAGATGGTCCGAAGATTGGAATATAAGTATAAATGTAGTGAATGATTGGAGAAATACATGTACATGCCATAAAAGGAATAAAATGCATTTAGGATTAACCTTTGCCATTCTCATTGTATATTTTCAATAGTAGATAGGGCCACGGGCACATACAACACCATGAGTTATATCTGCAAATAGAAGTAGTCAGCTTTCCTCGTTAGATAAATTTCGGGGATGAAATTTTTATTTGTGGGGGAGAAATGTAATGCCTTTAAATTTTGACTGGTATGAATAGTACTTTTCGACAATGAACAGTAATACTAGAATAGTATTTGGTGTGATTATATTAGCATTACTATAGTAGAATTCGTAAGAACCTAGAAGTTAAATATGCATGAGTCAAGGAAATTTTAGGATAGGTGACCCATTGAGAAATTTTGCATTCAACCATTAGATGAGATAATGTGAATTAAATGGAGTCAAGTTGTATAATTTGAGAAGAAATTGAGGTTAGATGGTCTCTAAAATAGATAGTAAAAAATTTTCCTAAAATCAAATTGATTATAAATTTGACCAGACTCAAAAATATTCCATAGACCTATGAAAATTATTCTTATCATATAAACATATTAGAAATAACCTAAATAAATTTTTGAAAATGAAAAATAATTTTTCTGACAACTTTAAATTTTTAGGTTCCAAATCGATGAATTTTCCTGCTAGACTTAGAACTATGTCGAAATTATGCCTAAATGACCTAAAATTTTAAACAAACCTTATTTTATATGATTTTACACTCGAGGTAAAAGTTTAGAGAATTCTAATGAAGAGAACATCGAAATCCAAAAAATAGTGAAAACTGGAGGCTAATTTAGTTACTGGTTTTAAATGCCACTTTTGACTTGTTCAAGGGCATAAATTTCATAAGAATATGAGCCATGATCATTTGCACTTATTAGTCATGAATGAAAAATTATAGGAATTAATATGAGCATGACAAATAGTTTAAAATAAGCCATTAGATCAAATTGTAAATGAGTAAATCCTAGTTCTTAATTTGATGATCTAAAGGACAAATTAAAAAGATGTAGAAATCTCTCCATATCTCTCCAAAATGCAAAACTTTTCTCCCTCTTCCTCCACCAAAACCAAACTCACTTCTTGACTCCCCTTTACCATTTTTTTTCTCTCTCCCAAATTCCATCATAATTTTGGCTTGAATTTTACCTACACACACTAGAGATCATACTCTTCAACATAGCAACAAGATTGAAGGAAAAAGAAGCTTAGAAAGTGTGAAATTCTTAAAAGAGAAAATTGACTTAAATAAAGGAATTTCAAGGTGAGAAAAAGAGCTAGGAAGGAAAAGGCAAGAAAATGGAAGAATAAGTCACTACAAAAAAACTACAGAATAGCGATGAAATTTAGCGAGGATTTAAAAATTTGTCGCTAAATGTACCATTTAGCGACAACATTGCGACGAAAAATGATTTTTGTCGCAAATATTGTTAGGGGCTAGTGGAAAAACAAATTTTGCGACAATTTAGCGACAAATATTTTTGTTGTAGCTAATTTTGGGCGCCAAAATTTTGGCGCAAAAAATAGAGATGACTTTGCGAGCATAAACCCCTCGCTAAAATTTAATTCATGGCTAGAATGATATATGAATCGTTTAGCGAGGACTTAATCCTCGCTAATTTAGCGAGAAACAAATCCTCGCTAAATTAGCGAGGATAAATTCCTCGCTAACGGTTAAATGGTTTGACATTTAGAACATTAATCGTTTAGCGAGGACTTAATCCTCGCTAATTTAGCGAGAAACAAATCCTCGCTAAATTAGCGAGGATAAATTCCTCGCTAACGGTTAAATGATTTGACATTTAGAACATTAACCGTTTAGCGAGGACTTAATCCTCGCTAATTTAGCGAGAAATAAATCCTCGCAAAATTAGCGAGGATAAATTCCTCGCTAACGGTTAAATGGTTTGACATTTAGAACATTAACCGTTTAGCGAGGACTTAATCCTCGCTAATTTTGCGAGAAACAAATCCTCGCTAAATTAGCGAGGATAAATTCCTCGCTAACGGTTAAATGGTTTGACATTTAGAACATTAACCGTTTAGCGAGGACTTAATCCTCGCTAATTTAGCGAGAAACAAATCCTCGCTAAATTAGCGAGGATAAATTCCTCGCTAACGGTTAAATGGTTTGACATTTAGAACATTAACCGTTTAGCGAGGACTTAATCCTCGCTAAATTAGCGAGGATAAATTCCTCGCTAACGGCTAAATGGTTTGACATTTAGAACATTAACCGTTTAGCGAGGACTTAATCCTCGCTAATTTTGCGAGAAACCAATCCTCGCTAAATTAGCGAGGATAAATTCCTCGCTAACGGTTAAAAGGTTTAGACTTTAGAACATGAACCATTTAGCGAGGACTTAATCCTCGCTAATTTTGCGAGAAAAAAATCCTCACTAAAGTAGCGAGGACAAATTCCTTGCTAACGGTTAAATGGTTTGACATTTGCTATATGAACCATTTGATATAAATTAGATAATTATGTTTTAACTATTTTTATATAATTTTAATTTTAATTTTTAATATTTAAATTTTAATTATATTTAGTTTTGTAAATTTAGTAAATTTAATTTTTTTAGCAAAAATTAAATAAACTAAATTATTATTAATTAAATTAACTAAATTAAATTAAATTATTTTGTTATATTTAATAATATTAATTATTAATAATTATATAATTAAAATTTATATTGTTAGGAAACTATTTTTCGAAAAAATAGCTAGGAAAAAGTTCTCGCAAGATTTGCGAGAGGTATTTCCTAGCTGATTTCCTTAAAATTTTGAGCGGGACAAAACTATTGTTAGCGGGATTTTTTCACACGTTCGCTCTCTTCTCTTTAGGCCTACAAACAAAACCCTAATCTGTTCTCTACTTTCTCGTTCGTTGTCCTCTATCTCTTTCTCCCGCATCTCACTCTTTCTCGCTCTTTCACCTCATTCCATAAATCAAAAATCACAAAGTTGCTTTGGTCGGTGAAGGTATTGCATCGGTAATCCCCAATTCTGCCCTCTCGTTCCAAGATTTTTCCTTTGCTGAGCTCATGTAATTCCTTTTGTATCGTTGAAGCCAGGTAAGCAAAATCAGTTCTTGGCCACGCATCTCGCAAACTCACTGCCGGTGCTGCCACCTGCCTCTCTCTCTCGCTCTCACTATCGGTAAGAATTGCTGAGATTCGATGCTCGTTCCTCTACTTGTTTTTGAAATTTTGAAGATGCTCGTTTTGATTGGTTTTGCGTTATTTCACAGTTGGGAATATACCATATGATGCTACCGAGGAACAACTCATTGATATCTGCAGAGAGGTTGGGCCTGTAGTGTCTTTCAGGTCAGAGATTTTATCCTCAATGATTAGTTACTAGTGATGGAGCTATTGTTTCTAATTTGTTTCCCTAGAATTTGGTGGTTAAGTATTGCATTTGAGTTATTTTCTGCTGTGAAAAGTTTTATTTAATCTTTTTTTTGGTGCGTTTTTTACTCTATCTTGCCTTTTACTCTGTTTACTTTGCATCTAATATTCATCATCTTCAAATAGCTCTAAAGATCATTTCGGTATCTAAATCAGAAATGTCTTTTAATTTATTCTTTTCAGCGGTCCTCTCCTCTTTTAAACATTCTTGCCGCTTCTTTGTTAATTGCTTTATTGTTCAAGATATAATTTTTTTTTTAGGTTACAGTGGATACTCTGTTTTAGATTTTCTGCCAGTGTGCTGAGATGAATCTTGAACCAGTTGATGGTAGAAACTATCTCTTTGTTAGAATGGCTTTTATGGATTGATTCTTTTCTTTATTTTATGTACCAATGTTTGTTGTCCTAATTGCCATTGACTTAATTTTATTTAGAGGATGAAGTAGAGCACAATTCCTAATACATAAATTAGGACAATGCTTTTATTAAACTAATACATAAATTTATCAATTGCCACTTTTACTAATTTCTAGGACTTGAATTGACTTGCTAATCCCGCTTCTTGAAGGCCTTTTGGTGGTTATGTCTTAGTAAAATAGGTTGCATTGAGTCCTGGATTCTAATGATCATATTCACATAGATATAATTTAAGACATGCACCTAGCATCTGGACACAGTAAGAAATTTTAGTTGTTACCCACATTGATGGTTTGTTCTTCTTTAATTTTCCATATCTGTTGCACTCTTGAACTAAATTCACAAAATTGTTTCTAAAAGAATCAACATGCATAGAACTAGGACCCAATTCAATTTTCAGATATTTTTACCGGGATTCAATGTTTATTCTGCTCTTCAGTTAGACTTTGGTTGACCTCTCCCCTCATGTTCCCTAAAGTTAGACCTTCTTTGGTGTGTGCATGTCTTGAGTTGTCTGTTTGTAATGTGCTTGCAGGAGGAGGCTGGTGTTTGCCTGCGCTACATCTAGTTCTTAATATTTTTTTATTCTAATAATTTTTATCTGTCAAAACAATAATTGAATATTGATATGAAGTCTAGATATGTGCTTTTGGTTGTTAGAGTCTGTCATTCTATCCAAGTATTGGAGTTGACCTCTGCTGCACTCTACTTGCTTGGCAGGAGCAGTGGCAGGTAATGCCTTATCTCCTCTTGGTGCTTTACACATTCATTGGCGTATGATTAATAAGTTATTGGGCATATATATGGTTTCTTATTTATCTTCTTCTTCTTCTTTTCTTTTTTAAATGGTTTAGGGATGCAGAGCTTCTTAGGTCGGTCATAAGAGTCAATCAATTGAATGAATTAGGTATGCACCTATTGAACCTTCTTCAGAAGCTCAATACGGAGTTGGCTGCACCAAAATTTACAATTTCCTGCGTTCAATGCAAATAAAATCTCTTTTGATTTGAATGGCTGTAGAATGAAATCTATTGTATGCCATTGATAATTACTAATCACAATGATGTTCATTAATCCATTTAGGGTCCACAAAAGGTGAAATATGGGAAAGCTGGTTTTCCTGACAATATCTTGACAGCGAAGGATATAATTATAGCCACTGGTTCTGTTCCTTTTGTCCCTAAGGGCATTGAAGTTGATGGTAAGGATTTACTCTCATCTGCATTTCTTTACTTTGTCAATCTCTACTTGGACATGCAAAATGTTTATATTCTGGTAAATCACGATAAGAAATTATTTATACCAGCAAGGACGGACGGAGATAATTTCTTATTTATATCAGGTGGAGTGCAATTTTCTGTTAGTTAAGCATTTTATGTAAGGTGGCAACTGATTCTAACATAAGAATGATAGAAATTTTCTTGTTCAGTTGTTTATATCCAAGGTTTTTCTAGATATGATGTTTTATAAGCAAAGCTTGAAGTTATTTGAGGTTACGTAGAGGCATACCATCTGATTAAAGGCTGTAGGTATTTCATCAAACAATACTGAATGGATGTGTGGTATGATAACCTTAAATAGTAAAAAAGAATAAGCTTCTAAGAATCACCCGTAAGCAGCCTAGAAGCCAATGAAATTTTGAAAATTATTGTTTCTTAGCGATTAATTTTGTGCGCACTTCGTATGCAATTGTCTGCAACTTTTTGTTTTCTTCTGTTTGTAGAGTTCTGATTCCTGCATAAATGACCGACAGGGAAGACTGTAATTACAAGTGACCATGCACTCAAATTGGAATCTGTTCCTGATTGGATTGCAATTGTAGGAAGCGGTTATATTGGTCTTGAATTCAGTGATGTGTATACTGCACTTGGAAGTGAGGTAACATTTGTTCAATTGTTTATTTTCTTCTTTTTATACTTGGACGTGTGGAGAAACTAGTATATTGCTGTAATATTTAGTTATGCAAAATATCAAAACCTTTTTGTATTATCGTAATTTTATTAAACTGAATAATTTCACAATTCTATCCAAGTTTCATTAATTAGTTGCAATTCAATCCAAGCTTCATTAATTAGTGGCAATTCAATCCATGCAGTAAAATCAATTAATTTTGGCATTTTTTTATTATGTTTTGGTACTTAATTGGTACTATTTTCTTACTTTTTCTTTTTGGCAAAGATTTATGCTAGGCAAGATGATCATGAAATACATATGTTGAATTAAAACCATTTCAATGTTTGGAAACTGACTAATTTTATTATTTAAATAACATTGAGACTGACTTTTGAAATTGGAAAAAAACTTTCAAAATTCAAAATTTTAACTAAAATTGCAAAAACTTGAAAAAAATAGATAATTTTTGTCATGAGACCTACTTATATATGATTCTTTATTGTTACTATTGTATAGGTCATATTTTACTTCTTTTTTGTATTTAGTCAAGTTATGCAAATATTGATCAGATGTTCAACATCAACAATTGGAAGATCAAGTTCTAATAATGACATTGGATGGAGTTCTTCGTTATCTACAATCAATCACTAGACAACTATAGGAACTAAAAATAATTGGCATTTTATGAGCTATTTATGATTTTTAATTGTTACTGTTATATATGGATGTATTATTTTGGATATATTATTAGCAATGATATACACTTGTAAATAACAATTTATTCATTAATATATATATGTTTTTATATTAAATATTGAGTGAATATAAATTTATTATTTTTCAGTTTATTATTTAAATAATAAAATTTTCATATTAAATTAAGAAAACAAAAAATTTCATATGAACATTTAGCAAGGATAAATCTCATGCTAAATTTAGCAAGAACAATTTTTGTTACAAAATGCATGTTAAATTTTAGCAAGAAACTCGTCCTAGCTAAAGTTTAGCGAGGACTAAATCCTCGCAAAACTTAGCGAGGACTAACTCCTCGCAAAACTTAGCGAGGACTTTAATCCTCGCTAACGTTAGCGAGGACTAAATCCTCGCTAACGTTAGCGATGATTTAGTCCTCGCTAAAGTTAGCGAGGATTAAAGTCCTCGCTAAAATCAGCTAGGACGACTTTTGTTACAAAATTTTTGTCCTCGCTAAATCGTCGCTAAACTGATTTAGCGACGAAAAATCATCATTTAGCGAGGAATTTTGTCCTCGCTATTTTGCGTTTTTCTTGTAGTGAGTATTTTCAAACCATTTTGAGGTTAGTAGATCCAAGCCTACACTTAATTTCATTTTTTTCTTTTGAATCTTGCCTAAAATTACATTGTGTAACTATAGAACCCTAGGTATAATTGTGAAATAATTTAAGATATATTCATAAAATGACAAATTAACATGTAATGAATAAGAATTAATGAAGAAAATAATAAAAAAGTTGAGGAACTTAATTTAGCTGAATGGTACATTTAGGATTATTATGCGGTAATTGCAAAATTAATGAAAGATTAGGCATAGATTAGATATTATGATGATAAAGGTACCTAGTATATGTGATTAAAAACCTGAAACTACATATGTAGATAATGTGAATAAATTAGACATAATGATGTCCACCTATGTATTAAATGGTTATAGGTGTAATTTGAATGTGTATTTTTATATGAAGATTTCAAATGATCAAGGGAACATATGAGACATGATAATATATGAAAAATTATGGTGTATACTTATGACCATGTCATGGCCAAATTGTAACTTAAGGAATACCATGTGATAATTTGATGATTAATTGAATAGTAGATATGAAATAAGTATTATAATGATGAATAAACCTAGTATGATTGGTTAGAACTCAAGATTTGATTTAGACATAATGTAGTGTAAATGTACATAATGTTGTTCACTTTTTTGTAAAATGACTATTAGTGTAATTTGAGTATGTATAATTGTGTAAAAGCTTGAAATGATCATAAAAGCATGTAGGACATATTAATGCACGAGAAACCATAATGTATATATATTTACATTACATGGTTGAATGGTACACATGGTGAAAATGGAATGTGTTCATCAAGTTTGGATGTTGTTAATTATGATTATTATGATTACATACGTGATGAGTGTAAATGGATGAGAAATGAGCGAATGAGAATGTTAGCATAATGTGGAATGTAGGGAAAGTAATGTAAATACATGACATAAAGTGAAAAAAATATTTACCCTTAGTGTACATTGAGTAATCCAGGATTTAAGAGCATAATAACTAGCCATAGAACAAATACTGCTATAGAATGATGAGTGATGTAGACTAATGCACATATTAGAATCACAATTTAGTAGTTAATCACCATAAGTGCTCCTTCAACATATATTAGGGTTACAATTGAGGAGTTTATCACCCTAAGTGATCCCTTAACCCATATTAGATTTGCAGTTGAGGAGTTGATCACCTTAAGTGATCCTTCAACCCATATTTGATTCAGAATTTAGGAGTTGATCACCCTAAGTGATCCCTCAATGCATTCTAGAGTAGTAAGATCAAGTCATGTGCTCTCTCCTGCTCATTTAGGACTATTGGAATCCTTATCTCGTATATCTAATTCAAAGGTTCCTACTGAGCATCGCTTGGGCCAAAAATATAATTATAAAAGAAAATAAGGATAAAATGATAAATTATGCATAAAAGATGTTACATATGTTATTAAATAGTAAATAAAGTAAAAAAATGTAATTAATTGGTCAAAATGGGGTAAAAATGTTATTACGCGAGAAAATGAGAGCAAAATCGCAAATTTACTTTGAAAATGTAGTTAAAGGTGTTAAAAGGGGTTAAATAAGTAAGGATAGGTAAAGTCACAATTAAGAAAAAGTGTTGCAATGACCAATCTATAATTTACCACTACATGTGTAAGTATAAAGACTAAAACATATATTTTAGGCTTAAAGTGGAATAAAGGCCAATGAAAGCAAAAATAACCAAAATTAGTGAAATATAATGTAATATAAGTAACAGGAAAATTTTATAGACTAAATCATAATTTTTCCACTTAAGTATGAAATATTTGTGGAAAAATTAGAGAATAAGAAAATGAAGGACTAAATGATAATTTAAAGCATTAAGAGAACAAATTTCTTAAGTCAAATGGTAATATATGACAATAAATGGGTAAAATGGTAATTTCATATATTATAGTGTCATAAATGAAATTTTGTGTAGTGTATCCACCACTAGGCAACATTGTTGCTTAGTGCGTGGTTTTGTTTGACTGCACACAGGGGACAGGTAATCGGGGACAAAAAAAGAAAAGTTCAAAGGGCATGTACATGTGCAACTTATATGGTCGTATGGAATTTATGGGTCTAATGCATTAGCCATTTTGAATTATGTAATATAACATGTATTGAATATTATACAATAGTAAACATATAATTTTGTATATTAATATGATGCTTAAATTAGGGTTATGTGATGTATGTTGTGATCATGGATTGTGAGTAGATTTTAGATATGCTTGGCTTGTTGTTTTAGTATTGGAGATGGAGGATGATTATTTGGAGTGTAATTTGACACTTTTCATGTTTGGGTGGAATGATTTTATAGCTTTTATGTCGCCAAATTTTTACCAATTAGATAGCAACATTCGACAATAAAATTAAAATTAGAATTTAATGCTAAATTAAAACTATGAATCACCACTAATAAAGAACTAATCGATGGGAGTTCACCATGCATTATTGGTGATAATGGCACACCAGTGTTTTGACCTAAGTTTGGGCTTAGGGTTTCCTATTTAGTGGTATCAGAGCATGTTTAGGCACTCCTAAGATCGAAATATACGTATAAGTGCAATAAATGATTGAAGTAATACATATACATGCCTTATAAGGAATAAAATCCATTCAGTATTAACCTTTTCTTGTCCCATTGTATATTTTTAGTAGTAGATAGGCCTACGGGCACATACAACACCATGAGTTATATCTGTAAATAGATCCAATCAACTTTCCCTTTTGGATAAATTTCGAGGTTGAAATTTTTATTAGTGAAAGAGAAATGTAATGCCCTAAAATTTTGACTGATATGAATAAACTTTTTTGACAGTGAACAGTAACATCGAAATAGTATTTGGTGTAATTATATTAGCATTAGAATAGTCAAATTCATAAGAACTCGAAAGTTGAATGTATGAGAGTCCCAAAAATTTTAGGATGGATGACCCATCGAGAAGTTTGGTATTCAACCATTGGATGAGATGATGTGAATTAAATGGAGTCGAGTGTTATAATTTGAGAAGAAATTGAGGTTAGATAAATCTCTAAAATAGACAGTGAAAAATTTTCCCAATATCGTTACTTGGGTTAACCGTAAGTTTTACCAAACTTAAAAATATTGCATAGATCTCAAAAAATTATTCTGATCATATAAACCTATTAGAAAAATCCTAAATGAATTTTTAGGAGTGAAATTTTTTTTCCTGAAAGCTTTGAATTTTTGGGTTCTAGACTAACGAGTTTTCCTACCAAGTTGAAACTATGTCGAAATGATGTTAGAATGACCTAAAATTTTAAACACACCTTTATGATTATGTTTTTGCAGTTGAGGAAAATCTTATAGAGTTTTGATGAGGGAAAAATTGGAATCCAAAAAATGGAGGTTAGTTTAGTTACTGGGGTTAAGTGCCACTTTTGACTTATTCAAGGGCATAAATGTCGTAAGAATATGAGCCATGATCACCTGTAGCTATTAGTTGTGAATGAAAAATTATAGAAATTAATGTGAGCATGACAAGTGGCTTAAAATAAGCCACTAAAGCAAATAGTAAATAAGTTAACCCTAGCCTTTAATTTGGTGCACTAAAACTAGAGAGATGTAGACATCTATCCAAATCTCTCCAAAATGAAAAACTTTTCCCCCTCTTCCTCCATCAAAAGTGAACTCACTTCTTCACTTCCCTTTATCATTTTTCTGTTCTCCCCTCCCAAGTTCCATCATAGTTTTGGCTCAAATTTTACCTACATACACTAGAGATCATACTCTTCAACATAGCAACTAGATGGAAGCAAAAAGAAGTTTGAAAAGTGTAAAATTTTTGTGAGAGGAAGTTGACCTAAATAGAGGAATTTTAAGGTGAGGAAAAGAGCTAGGAAGGAAAAGGCAAGGAAAGGGAAGAATAAGTATTTTCAAGCCATTTTGAGGTTAGTGGTGTTAGTGGTTATGCCCTAGGCCAAACATTTGGTCCTTTATGTAATGCCGCATTTCATTTTATAAAATTGGATTTTCTTTATGTTTTTTACATTGTTGGCATGTTACAGTATAATAATGTTTGTAAACAACAATTTAATGTTATTTTAACTATCCTTAGCCATTTATCATTAAATGAATAATGATAAATAAAGACTAGCATGAGTTTGATTGAAAATCATGGGATCATTATTTATGGTGATATAAATCAAACTTATAGGTACTTATTAAATAACAAGGTACTAGATAAACCCGTTATGAGATACTACATAGGTTAATGTCATTAATGATCTCATTATAGCTCTGTTATCAATCCTTAAACATGAGATTATCATAGTATCCTACATGAGTAACATTATATTTTGACATAATCAAATATTATCTTTAATCATATAATAATAATAAAGGTTGTGATTGGACATAATGAGAATCATGCAGATGATAGTGAATAATCAAGAAGGAATTTATCTCACTCTTATGAAAGAGATATCTATTGGGCCCTTCAATAAGTAGGATTGAAAAATGCATGGCCATGTTCAAATGAATTGTTAGAGCGATCAATGTCATTTGATATTATCAGTTTACTCAGTGAATAAAAAATTTTATGTTTTGGACTATATAAGCTTGACATAGACCATAACTTATGTTCAAATAAGATATTGTGTGACAAAGAGATTATAAAATGTTATATTAGGTTAAAATCGAATTATCGATATTCATATTATTTAGATAGTCATAATGTCTTACTAGAGGCTATTTATGACTTATAGGTCCATGATGGGATTAGGATCCACTGCCAACATAATATGAACCTATTAGGTCACGCATATAGAATGTGATGAATAGACTAAGGGTTAACTCAGGAATTTCAAATTTTATTTTGTGACAAATTATAATTTGAAATATATATATATATATAATTAAGATTAATATTATAAATCTTATTTTATATAAAAAATAAAGTATTTCTTATTTTAATAAGAAATGTGGGCCCAAAATTTTCTCTCTCTATATTAAGGTTAGGTCAACTATATATAGAGTGATATGTATAGTGTAAGCCTTAATTAAGCATACTAAATTAGAGTGGCAGCCGTCATCTTTGAGTGGAGTGAAAAATTTTATTTTTTCTATTGAGAAAGAACATATTATCAAACCTTAGCCACCAAAGAAAGAAGGTAGCTCCACGAGCAATTCTGTTCATCATATTCATGTGTGGATACTAGTAAATGGTGTTCATTTCGGTAGAGGTAACACCTAAAGAATTTATTTCCCATGCCCCAAGAGTTGGTAATTGTTACATCCTTCTTATTAAATCAATTAATTGCATGGATCCCAGGGGGTTTCTACTTTTTGCTATGTTTTTATTTTTATTTTTACTGTCAAAACACAACAGTGGTATTAAAAGCACTTGCGAGTTCAATTGATTTAATTATCGTGTTTTATATGTCTGTGATGTGTATAAAATCAATTTCATGTGGTATAAATAAATTGTATGTTGATACATGATGAGTTAATAATTATTTTAATCATTAATATTAATCTGTTTGTATGAGATATGAACAAAATTAATCTATTTATATAAGATATAAATGTAATTAATCGATCGATGTTAACAATATTATGTATATAGGGTACAAAATTGATAAATGTTAATATGGTTAAAATATGTGCATTAATTCTATTTTATATGATTAAATGAAATATCACGAGATTAAATGTGTAATCTGTATTCAATTAATTTCGAAACCTCGTTAGAGGTGTTGCCCCATAACCTCGCTCGCTAATTAGCTAGCAAGACCGCCGTGTTATTTAATTGTAGCACCTAATTTATTGTTAAAGTTATTATTTGCCAATTTTAATTTATCAATTTAATGTAATTAATTGAGCATAATATAAGATGACTTGATTTTAATTGATTTATGTATGATATCTTTGCATGGTGCATAGCATGGCCAATTGAGACCCTTATGATGATGTTTACTTTGTTTATTTTATTTATTCATTTTATTGGTTTGTAATTTTAAATACAAACAATGTGTTGTTCTTTTACTACAATTATATTTTACTAATAGTTTATTTTATTATTGTAATGAAGATGAAGGAATTTCACGAAGACTATGAAGGGGATCAATCTAATTTCATGATGATGGAGGTACCAAGTGGAAGCTATTGATCAAGACAAGTTTATGTAATTTCACCTAGGATTGACCTTTGATCTTTATATTGGCTTATAAAGATCATATAGTTTTGGCCATGCTATGATACATTTTATATATTATGCATATTATATCGGTATGTGATACGATGAATGATTATATATGTGTATGAGATGCCATGTATCGGATGATGCATGATATATAAATAAATAGACATCATAACATGAAATTAAAATTAAAATTCCCTCACCATAATTTTAAGTCATATGCCACCCATAATTATAACACTTGTCAAGACTAAGATCACTAAAATGTAGGGACTGCCAAAGCAAAGTACATTAGGTTATCATAGTAAGACAATGTGGGTAATGGTGTTACCCATATATTTTAAAATTGGTTAGATTTAATTAGGCTATCAAAATTGTGAGGCCCCAACCCTATGCCTATTTGGATTATGAAAAATTAATGAGAATTACGGTTAAGAATAATGTGGTGTCAACTTAAATTGCATTATGGAAGTTAAAGTCCTATAAGGGGTATTTTGGTAATTACAACATATATGTAAAATGAGTATGGTTAAATTATAGGTAAGAAAGGGATGTAATTAAATTAAGTTAGAAGTATAGGGTAATTTTTAAGGAATAATAGGTTATTGGGTTAAAATTATATAAAGGCAACTTTGGAAATTAACTAATGAGATATTTACCCCACTATCTTCTCCTTTAAAGCTTTTTGGAGAAGGGACTTATTGGATGAGAGGTGGAGATCGATAAGGAGAAAGGAAAAGGGAGATCTAATTTCTTTCATTATCTCTTTCTCTCTCTCTATCTTTCTCTTTCTCTCTCTAGTTACAGGCTGAAGAAGTGCCTAGCCTCAGGTTGACGAGATGGTGATCTTAAGGATAATGTTTTCTCCTTTCTTGCAATCTTCCTTCTTGGATTTGATTTCTTTGATTAAGGAATTAAAGAGATTATATTTGTTATATATCTTGTGTAAGCGAAGGAAGAATCAACTTTTAAGAGGTGGATCAAGAATGTTGAAGGAGGATTTAAAGCCTTAATACCAGGTATGGAAACTAGGCTTACTAAAATTGTTCATGTCAATTGATTTTAGGAACATTGTTCTCTTTTTATATGTATGTCTCCTTTGGTGAGATTAAAGATTTAGAGTTGGCCTTGTAGATGAGTAATTAGGAAACCTTTTGTATGTGGTTGATTTGAGTTTTATTGGTTTAAAGTGGATAAATTAAGGCTAAAGTGTTTGAAAAATCAAAAGGATTCTAGAAATGAAGGAAGAACAGACAATGTAATTTTAGAAATTTTGGATTTGTCCCATTGAGATATTGATTTAGTTTTGTTACGAGGCTAGATTGAATTATTTGTCAAGATTTATGATAATTATTAGCAAATATTAAATGGCATGTAAGGGCTAGTAATAGAGCATGAAGCTAGTAATTGACCAAAGGCTAAATATGTTGATTATGGTTGAATTTCTCTTGAAATTCATGAAATAAGTTAAGATTTAATGGATTGTAATTTAAGAATTTAATTAAAGATGTTTATTGCTAAGTTGATGTTTAGATGATTGAAGTTTAATGCTGAAAAGTGAGTAATGGTGAATGATTATGAGTATGCTTGATGATTGTGAGAAGGAATGAAAGTGTTGTAGTTTTGGGCCTAGACAGCAAGGGGGCACTCAGTTGAGTGCCATAAACACTTAGCCGAGTGTTGTGAACACTCAGCCGAGTGTTGTGAGCACTCAACCGAGTGCTATAATCACTCAGCCGATTGATTTGCCACTCTCTCGAGCAATTGGCCATGGCTTTCCCTATTATGCTATAACACCAACCTTAGCATCAATACTTATGTGAAGTTGTTTTTGGTATAGTTTTTAATGTATTATGAATAATATAGTCCTTTTAGTTACTCAAGCTTGGTATACATGTCTAAAGGTATATATATGATACAAATATATGCAAGGTATAAAAATAGCTTTAAGTGTAATTAATTGAGTAATATTGAGGAATAATTATGTAATGGCCTCAACGTCGGTTAGCCGTGAACAGTATTTTCCGACTGTGAATAGTACTTCCTAGGCCCGAAAGGACATCTGGAAGTCAAAAATATTTTATTGGATTATTTGGTTATGGTGAGTCCGGGATTGAAATTGAAGAAAAATTGAGGTCAAATAGACCTCCAAAAGTCAAAATTACAAAAAACAAGTAGCGAATCAATTCTCCTGGTAGAGAATATGACTTAATTTTTGCATAAATTATTAAAAATAGTAAATGAACTCCGAATATTGTCAAATTTTTGCAGGACTATCTTAAATTTCATATAGAATATTTTAATGATAAGAATTAAATTTTTTCGTGATTCTGGTAGTTGGCGAATGAGACTAATAAATTTAAATCGGACCAATAATGAACTCCAAAGGAATTAAAAATTTATGTCCCATCTATTTTTAATATGATAAAAATTATGGAGCTTTAAAAAAAGAGAGGAAGGTTCCTAGATATTTTCGGGTAACAAATTGTGGCCACCCATTTTGTAATAAGAAAATAAAAAGGGGATAAAATGAGTAAAGGAAGAAGAAGAAAAAAACAAAACAAAAAAAGCAAACAAAAGAGGAGAAGGGAACTACGGGTCCAAGAAGAGCGAAAATCGCCAGCGCTAGTGACCGTCCGGCATTTCTTCTATCGCCGGTGGTCTCGCGGCTACTGGTCTCTGTCGTAACTGCCACTCATCGTGAATTGGTCGCATCTTCAGGTAGATCGCAAGTTTCTCTCTCTAATCCATTTCTTTTTCTTCTTCTATGCATTTTTCAGTCAACTTCGACGATGAAAGGTGAGATGAGGGGTACTGCTTGATTGCTGAGGGCAAGACACTTCCTCTAGTGGCCGCCATTCCTCCCCACTCTCCAGCAGAGAGGAGATCGGCCTTGGTGGGGGGCAAAAATTTTCGATCCAGATCCCGACAAACGGTGGCAGTTTAGGGCGCGTGACTACCGTTGGCAAGCTCGGGACGGTGTTACCATTGGCAAGCTCGGGACAGTGTGAACTTTATTTTGGCTTTGACAGTGTATCTCCGACAAGTCTCCGGCGACTGGTCCGGCGAGCAAATTATTAAACAAATCAGAGCGAATTCGATCGTTAAGGTAAGTGACTACGAAATCTTTTAATTTTCCTTAAAATTGTTAAATTTTCCTTGAAGTAAATTAAGAAAAATTATGGAATGATTGTATTTTAAAATTGATTTGAGAATTATGAAATTTGACCTTAAATATGTATGTTAAATAGCTTGATTGAATTTAAATGAATTTTTAAAGATTAATCCTATGTTGGCAAAAATCTTTTCCTAAAGGAAATAATTTGTATGTTATGCAATTGAATAAAGGTAAGCTTTAATGTGATGAGAAATATGAAATAAAACATCCATAAATATTTATGGAATTTTTAAAAGATATTTGAATATTTTTTTAGAATATTCATTGAATGACATAATTGATAAAAATAGTGAATTTTTGTTAATTATGTCTTAAATGATAAGAGGTATAAAATAAATTATCCATGAATTTTTAGATGAATTATAAGACCTATTAAAAAATTTTTAAGATTGAATATCGGTGTATGTATATAAAGGTATATGATGAGTTAATGTAAATTAATTCATGGAATAAGTGAAAAATGATAATGAAAGTGAAATAATGCATATATAAATTTTTGTGAAATTTATATGAATTATATGAATATTTTTGAGATTAAATATTGAATATGTTTAATTGAAAATATTGAATTATTTTAGTAAACAATAAAACGATAATAAATTGAAGAGAAATAAATTACTCCCATATAAAAGAAATGAAAAAGTTAATGGATGAATTTCCAAAAAATACAATAACGAATTATATTAATATAATTTATAATTGTTCAAAATTTGTAAAATAAATGATTGGCTAATTTATCAAAATAAATTAGTCCATAAAAAAAAGGTATTAAAAGAGTAAATTAGTATAGAATAATTTACCAACCAAATAAAATTTAGTATATTTGAACAATTAAATTCTAGATTGAAAAAGCAAGAAAGATCGTTAAAAAAAAGTCACTTATTGAATTATTAAGAAATAATTCATAAAGTTTTAAAGGAAAAGAAGAAATAGTAAATTATAATCATATAATTTACCAAATGTATAAAAATATGGCAAGAAGAAAATTGATTAAAAAGAAAGTAATTGCAAAAGTTAAAAGTCTGAAAAAGTATAAAATGTTCAAAGTGGATTATTGTAGAATAATTCATAAAAAGTGACCAAAAAGATAAAGTAATTGAAAAGAGTAAGTGAATTAAAAGAAAAATTTATTGAATAGTTAAAAGCGCTAAAAAGAGTGCGATTGATAAAATATATTATTTTAAAAAAATGAAAAAAATTAAAATTATTGAAAGTTTGAAAAATCATTCCAAATATTTTTTATTGTTGGTTGCCCTTAGCAATAGTCAGGTAGTGATATTCTTATTTAGGATATAATTGGCTAGCCATAGGGACACCCTATACCACGGTACAAGTTATGGCGACTTGCTTTGTTATGGATAGGATCTTTGATCTCTATAGTTCAGTGTTAAAGTGAAAGTGAAAGTGTTAGTGATTTGCTTTTTAAGAAATGGTCCCATGGGGGTCATTTCTCTATTAGTGGGACCCTTGGGTTCATGTCTCGCATATCCTTTTTGAGAGTCTTGTCATATTGCATTAGGGGTACATTGAAAAGAATAAATCAGAAGTGTAAAAATAAATGATTGTAAATGTTGTAAATGAAAATGAATGGATTGAAAGGAAGTGAAAACTTTGGGATAAAATTAAAATTGTTCCCAAAGGTCTATAATTAAAAAAGCAAAAATGAAATGAAAATAATTTGTAAAAAATAATATAGTAATTCATGTTTATCTAATATAAAAAGTTTGAAAAATAATGCTAATTATGCATTTAAAGTCAATAATGACAATCCTTTATTTAAGTGTAAAAATGTGAGTAAGCAACGCAATTTTGAAAGTATAGATTAAATAAAAAAAGGGTAATAATTTTGAACTAAGTGTATGAAACGATCCAGTTATAAAAAGAGAAGAAAATAAAGATCTATACACAAAGTATTCCAAACAACTATATCACTTTACATTAAAAGTTAAAAGCCTTGGTAATTGTAATGTGTTAACTAGTCAAAAAGCCAAAGTGAAATAAGAGAATAAATAACGAGAACGGGATAGTGAGTAGATAAAGTACCATTAAAGAAACGAGTACCAAGGTAACTCATTAAATGAAAAGGCGACTGTATCAAATGATTTAAAAAGTATAGAATAAAAGTTAAGTAAAAGTAAAGATAAGAAAAGATTTGAATGCAAAGTGTCCCAAAATAATTGTATCACTTTGTAATAAAGCTTAAAAAGCCTTTAAATAGTAATATGTTTATTAGTTTAAAGGTTAGAGTAAAATAAAAGAGGAAATAGCAAGAATTGTAATTATAGCACATATTGGATAACTGAATAATAAATCGAGGAATAAAATAGTCTATAAATTTGGTACCATTAAAGACATGAGTACCAATAAACACCGTTAAGTGAATGATAGTTATATCACTGTGACTGAAAATATAAAACAAAAGTTAAGTAAAGGTAAAAGCTATAGTAATGAACAAACATAAAAGTAAAAGTTAATTTGAATTGATTCACTTAAGAAAGTAGTGTGAAGTAACGTTGAAAGATTGGAAATCAAAGAAAAATAATTACCAAAATGTAGGTTAATATTGAAATTAATGTTAACAGGAGTAAAAGAAAATGTTTAATGAATTAAGAATAAGAATAGCATAATCTATGTAATTATGCTTTATTTGGGGAATTTTAGGATTAGTAGTCACCACTAAGCATAATTAGTGCTCAGCACGTAGTGTTTACTACGTGCAGGTTCTAAAGTGTTGCGAGAGTCGGCACACAAAGAAGCAGTGATTGAAGAAGAAGATGAGTCAGTTATAGTTATTTTGTATGTTTGATATGTATATACTTAAATAGCAACGGTAAAGAATTGATATGCATTGGGTTAGCATTTATAAAATTGTAAATATTGTTATTTTTGTATATTATAATCCGATATGATTGTTGTGCCTTTAAGAGGCTGTGGGGATTGTTTGATTTTTCAGGAGGCTAATGAGTTCTAACTGTTATGCTGCCGAAATTTTGTAAATTGAGTAATAATATTAAATTGGATCAAAGTTGGTTGACAATGATTGAAGTTTGAAAAAAAAAAATTACCGTTTACCGTTAAACTTCACATTGAAAAAGAATGTTCTAATAAGGGTGTTACAAATTATATGCCTTTATAAACCTATGTTTGATGTTTAAATAACTAAATGAATACCATTATTATGAGTGGATTAGATATAGTGGCATGTTTATGCTCTTTTAGTATCATGAAAAATCGATCGTTAAATGCTATGCTATAACCTTTTAGCAATAAGATCTTGGTTGCAAAGTTACTTATGCACATTGAGAGAGGAAGTATTATAACATATGCTTAATTATGAAGCTCTAGGAGTCTAGTTACACTGTAAAGAATGATGAAGCTTAATGATTTTCCTTTATGTAAAAGAGCATGTTTGTTTATTTGCTTATGTTGTATGTCTTATTATGTAAAAGCATATGCTTATAGTACTTGTGTTGACAATTGAGATAGAATATTCTAAAATAAACTCGCATGGTATAAATGCCATAATAAAGACACAAATAAGATGATTGATACATATATGATCATGTTAGAACATGTAACTAGTTATCTATGATCTACTATACTATAAAAGTAAACTAAGGATTTAAGACATGAATAAGTGGCTATTAGAAAATGGGAATAACCTCGTTGATTGTATTATATTGATTATATATGCCTAGATATTATTTCACATGACTGTGTGTTGATATAAGTAACTACAATGATGTATAGGAGCTACCCATGGTAAAATGTAAAGGTACATCATTGTGAACTAACAATGAGTTGAGTAAAGTTCAACACCCTATAGTTGATGTGACTACACTACGATAAGTATCCTGACTCAGTGTATAAGCAAACATGAGTAGTGTAAATCAATATTACCATGTTTAGGGTTAAGTTTATACATATGCATAGACATGTATATAACTCTGTCATGATTTCAAGCATTGGGTGCTGCACTTTAGTATATGTAAGTTATCAAGTTTACAAAATATTGATATATGCATAAGCATTGTAAAAACCTGTTTATTGATCTATGATAACATATATCCTGATTGAATGATAAAGGAAATAAGGGTTACTTTGCTTGAATACTATACTATTATATTGTCTTGTAAGAATCATACAAATTGTTATTGTTCATGAAATGGATCAATTGGCTTAAATGCTATATTTTATTATCATTTTGAAGAATTATGCAAGTACATGCAATATGCATCCTTGTCTATTATAGATCTAAGCCAATATTGCTCCGTGAAAGGATAATGATGATAACCTAAAAATGTTCATGGTAATGTTTAGCCTTTGGGTTGTATTTCAGTCATTGATTAGATAGGCATACCTCGAGGGATATTATTGCAACTGTTATTGTTGATCCCATTTAGGTCTATCGTTCGTTCCTTGATGGAACTATTGCTCAACCCTATTTGAGTTTATCGTTCAATATCTTCAGATATCTATTGTTGATACCTTTAGGTATCTATTATTGATACCAATTGGTATCTATTGCTCCCGTTATCCATCCTTGGACCTAGAACTTAGGTAGGCTAATTCAAGTATTGTTCAAGGACACAAACTATCAATATAAACATTAGATCTCATGTGCTTTTGAAATTGATAAAGGTATGCCTATGATAATGTGCCTTTTGGTAGTCTTATCCAGCAAATTATGTTGCTAAATGTATGCTTTCTATAATCACATGCTATTTACTTAAGTGATCTTCATATCACTTTATTGTTAATCACTATCTGATATATGGATTAACATGATATTGTGTGAGATATAATCCTTCATACAGATTTGGTATTTGTTATCCTATGTATATAGATATGATTATGCTTTCAGAATGCTTTCTAGGCATGCAATTGTAAGATGTTCATGCAAGACTTGTGCATAATAGTGTTTCCATGAATAGCTGCAGCTTATCTCTAATTGTCATGGTTATCGTACATAACTAGAACTTTTAATATCTATGCACATTGCATAGAAAACATAAGAGTTACTATGGTTAACCAAAGCTAAATTATATGCATGGAATGAGTGAATTATAAAGTTTTTTTAGGCTAGATTAGTGTGCCTAAAGTCTTAAATTGTTGTAAGCCTTTTACCTATCATTATGGTGATAAACATATACGTTTTGGATAACCTGTAATGCTTGCTATAATTTATTAAAAAGTAAACCTAACGTATATATATGTGTGTGTGTGTGTGTGTGTGTGTGTGTGTGTGCGTGTGTGTATGTTATATTGCTAATTATTGGTTCAAGCAATGGCTTTTAACTAAGAGGTTAAATAATGCTTTTAGGAGTCAGATAAGTTTACCTAAAACCTAAAGTTTTGTAAGTATGGAATCTATTATTAATGTGGTTAATGTACACACCTATGGTTAAATTTTGGTGCTTACCTGTTGTGATGGTTTTTATAAGTGATTGTCAATAGAGTTTTATTCCCCATTAAACTTTATAGCTTAACACAAGTTTTATTATCCATATAGGTATCAGAATGGGCTTTAATTCTGGATGTGAGCTGCAATAGTTCGACTAGCACCAAAGAGAATGTTTGGAAGGGCGTAGCTATCTTTGTGGTTTCATAGTTGTATTGAAAGGAAGATATGTTATGTTTTATAATTTTGGAGTATTATTTTGGCTAAGAAGTTATATGTAATTATGGCCTATATTATTATTATTACTTGTTCATTATAGGGCTAATGTTTGTACTGAGGGTTTTATATATCTTATGGATTAGGGTATTACAAAAATGGTTTTGGGCCTAAGGCATTAGCTAGGATTATAACATGCGGGACATATGATGTCAAAATCCCATAAATAATCTAAGAGTTACATGAAATTTAATTGGAAGGGGTTATCTACCTAAATAACTTGATTTTAAGTGTTATGCCAAAGTTGACTTAGAATTAAGTTAAATATGGATCTTAACCCATTAAATCATTACAATTGTTGTAATTAATATTAAGGGTGAATTTTTTTAATAGGAGTTTTAATAAATACCCTAAAATAAAATTGGTACTAATTTTAATATTTATTTTGCATATTTGTAGATCAATGGCTTTAAATAATACTTCCACACTATTGTTGTGATCAGTCCTTGAGAAGGAAAAACTAAAAAAAGATGGCACCAACTTCATTGAGTGGTTGAGGAACTTGAGAATTATTCACAAGCAAGAAAGGAAGCATATGTGATCAATGACCCTAATCCTACTATCCAACCTGTTGATGCCCCAAGGGCAGTCAAGGACAAATAAAAGAAATATGTTAATGATTCTATTGATGTGGGATAACTTATGTTAGCCATAATATGCCCAAAACTTCAGAAGGATCTCAAGCATTTAGAGGCTTAAGAGTTGAGTAATCATTTTAAATAAACATTCCAACAACAAGCAAGGCAAGATAGGTATGAGACTACAAAATCTTTGCATTCTTGTAACATGGTTGAAGGTGCATAAGTAAGCTCTCATGTTCTAAAAATGAAAGGCTATATTGATGACCTTGAAGGGATTGGATTTCCTATCACTTTATAACTGGCAATGGATTTGGTCATTAATTCATTGCTTGATAGTTATAACAAGTTTGTTGTGAACTATAATATGAATAATATGGAGAAATCCCTTGCTGAGCTACATGTGATGCTTAAAATAGTTGAGCAAAGCATTAATAAAAAGAAAATCATATTCCTATGGTTAATAAAGGAAATGGGATGAAAAATAAGGGCAACAGTAAGGCCAAGTCTAAGGTAAAATTTGTCAGCAAGACTAAGGTACAAACTGGACCTAAACCGAAGGCAAAAGCTCTAATGGTGGGAGTTTGTTTCCATTGCAATGAACCTACCTTTGGAAGAGGAATTGCAAGCTCTACTTAAAAGAATTGGAGAAGAATAAGAGTATTAAGGCTACATCACAGTATCCTATGAGAGTAACTTTAGGTTTTGACATAATCAAACATTATCTTTAATTGGATAATAATAAAGGTTATGATTGAACATGATAAGAATCATATAGATGACAGTTAATAATCAAGATGGAATTTATCCCTCTCTTATGAGAGAAATATCTATTGGGCCACTTGATAAGTAGGACTGAGAAATGCATGGTTATGCTCAAATAAATTGATTGAGTGATCAATACCATTTGATATTATCAGTCTGCTTAGTGATTGAGAAATTATATGTTTACACTATGTAAGTTTGATATAGACCATGACTTATGTTTAAACAAGATATCATGTGACTAAAGGATTATAACTTGTTCTGTTAGGTTAAAATTGAATTATCAATATTCATATTATTTGGGTAGTCATAACGTCTTGCTAGAGGCTGCTTATGATAAGTGGACCCGTGATGGGATTGGAGCCCACTACCAACATCATATAAACTAATTACGTCACATATATAGAATGTGATAAATAGACTAAGGGTTAATTTGAGCATTTCAAAAATTTTTTATGACACACACACACACACACACACACACACACACACACATATATATATATATATATATAAAGATTAATATTATAAATCTTATTTTAAATAATAAATAAAGTATTTTTTATTTTAATAAAAAATATGGGCCCAAAACTTTTCTTTCTAAATTAAGGTTAGGTTAACTATATATATATAGTGATATGTATAGTTTAAACCCTAATTAACTATACTAAATTAGAGTGGCAGCTGTCACTTTTGAGTGCATAGAAAAATTTTGTTTTTTTGTAACTTTGAGAAAGAACAGAAGATCAAACCTTAGCCACCATGGAAGGAAGCTAGTACCTTGGGCAATTATATTCATCATATTCATGTGTGGATATTGATATAGGGTATTCATTTCAATAGAGGTAGCACCTCAAGAATTGATTTCCTACGCTTCAAGAGGTTGGTAATTGTTACATCATTCTTATTAAATCAGATTGCATGGATCATAGTAGGTTTTTATTTTTTTCCTGTATTTTTTTTATTTTTCCTATTGAAACCCAATAAGTGGATGCAAACCTACACTCAATTTCATTTGTTTATTTTGAATCTTGCTTAAATTTGCATTATATAAGTATGGAACCTTAGGTATAATTGTTAATAATTTGCAATATATTCATGAAATGATAAATTAACATGTAATGAATAAGAATTAATGAAGAAAATAATCAAAAAGTGGAGGAACCTAATAAGCCAAATGGTATATTTAGGATTATTATGCGATAATTGCAAAATTAATGGAAGATTAGGCATATATTAGATATTATGATGATAAAGGTACCTAGTATGTGTGATTAAAAACATTAAACTACATGTGTACATAATTTGAATAAATTGGACATAATGGTGTTCAGTTATGTATTAAATGGTTATAGGTGTAATTTGAATGTGTACTTTTATACGAAGATTTCAAATGATCAAGGGCACACATTAGACATGATAATGTATGAAAAACCATGGTGTATGCTTATGACCATGTCATGGCTGAATTGTATCTTAAGGCATAACATGTGATAATTTTGATGATTAATTAAATATCGGATATGAAATACATATTATAATGATGAATAAACCTAGTATGATTGGTTGGAACTCAAGATTTGATTTAGACATAATGTAGTGTAAATGTACATAATGATGTTCACTTATGTGTAAAATGGCTATTAGTGTAATTTGAGTATGTGTCATTGTCTAAAACCTTAAAATGATCACAAAAATATGTAAGACATATTAATACATGAGAAACCAAGATGTATGCTTATGTATATTACATGACCAAATGGTACACATGGTGAAAATGGCATGTTTTTATCAAGTTTAGATGTTATTAATTATGATTATTATGATTACATATGTGATGAGTGCAAATGGATGAGAAATAAGCAAATGAGGATGTTGGCAAAATAAAAGATGCATAAAAAGTTATGTAAATACATGATACAAAGTGAAATAAAATATTTGCCCTTAGTGTATAGTGAGTAATCCAAGATTTTAAATCATAATAACTAGCCATGGAATAAATATCGTGATAGAATAATGAGTGATGTGGGCTAATGCATATATTAGAGTCACAATTGAGGAGATGATCATGCTAAGAGATCCCTTAACACATATTTGGGTTACAGTTAAGAAGTCGATCACTCTAAGTGATCCCTTAACCTATTTTAGATTCACAATTGAGGAGCTAATCATCCCAAGTGATCCCTTAATACATTTTGGAGTAGCAACATCACACAAAGTGGTCTCTTTAGCTTATTTAGGCCTATTGGAATCCTCATTCTACATATAGAGTTCAAGGGTTCCCATTGAGGATAACTAGGGGCACAAATATAGTTACAAAAGAAAATAAGTACTAAATGGTAAAATTATGCATAAGAGATGTCGTATATATGATTAAATAGTTAATGAAGTGAAAAATGTAATTAATTGGTCAAAAGGGGAAAAATGTAATGATGCAAGAAAATGATAGCAAAATCATAAATTTGCATTGAAAATATGGTTAAAGGAGTTAAAAGGGGTTAGATAAGTAAGGAAGGTTGAAATCATAATTAAGGAAAAGTTTTATGGACCAAACTATAATTTACCACTACATAAGTAAGTATAAGGACTGAAATGTAAATTTTAGGCTTAATGTAGAATAAAGACCAAAGAAAGCAAAAAGAACCAAAAGTAGTGAAAATTAATGTAATATATGTAAAAAGGAAAGTTGAGGCTCTAAATCATAATTTTCCACTTAAGTAAGAAATATGTGTGGAAAAAAAATAAGAGAACGAGAAAATGAAGGACTAAATGGTAATTTAAAGCATTAAAAAAAGCAAATTTCTAAGTCAAATGGTAATAAATAACAATAAAGGGATAAAATGATAATTTCATATATTATATTGTCATAAATGAAATTTTGTATAGTGTATCTACCACTAGGCAACTTCGTTGCTTAGCACGTGGTTTTGTTTGATTGCATACAGGGGAAAGGTAATTGAAGACAAAGAGGAGAAAAGTTCAAATGGCTTGTACATATGCGGCTTGGATGGTTATGTAGGATTTATAGGTCTAATGAATTAGCCATTTTGAATTATGTAATATAACATGTAATGAATATTAAAAAATAGTAAACATATAGTTATGTATATTTATATGATGCTTAAACTATGGTTATGTGTTGTATGTTGTGATCATATATTGTGAGTTTATATTAGAAGTGCTTGGGTTGTTGTTGTAGTATTAGAGATTGAGAACGATTATCGGGAGTGTAATTTGACACTTTGCAGGTTTAGGTGGCATGATTTTTATAATCATTTCATTGCCCAAATTTTTATCAAATGGATAGTAACATTCGACACTAAAGTTAAAATGAGAATTTAACACTAAGTTAAAACTATAAATCACCATCAATAAAGAACTAATAAATGGGACTTCACCATGTGTTATTAGTAATAATGGCACACCAGCATTTAGACCTAAGTTCGGGTTTAGGGTGTCACATAAATAATGTTACAAGGCATGTTGTGTAAATTGTACAGTAAATAATGATGATGATGATGATGATGATGATGATGATGATGATGATGATAGTAGTAGTAGTAGTAGTAGTAGTAGTAGTAGTAGTAGTAGTAGTAGTAGTAGTAGTAGTAGTAGTAGTAGTAGTAGTAGTAGTAGTAGTAGTAGTAGTAGTAGTAGTAGTAGTAGTAGTAGTAGTAGTAGTAGTAGTAGTAGTAGTAGTAGTAGTAGTAATAATAATAATAATAATAATAATAATAATAATAATAATAATAATAATAATAATAATAATAATAAGATTAACAATAAATAGATAAAAAAAAAGATTAAAAAGGGGTTTGAAGGCTTATGAATATTACCTTTAGTGTTTATTCTTTAAAGGCTCAGGAATCTTTGTGCTTTTGTGGCTTTTCTCCTTATTTTCTTCTCTTTGTGTTTGGTTTTTTAAAGAACATAGTGTGTGTGTTTATTTTTAGAGAGAACATGAGAAGGAGAGATAAAGAGCCACCCAAAAATCTATCATTTTTTAGATTAAGTATCCCATAAAAAGCAATAAATGTTTTGGAAGAGGATAAAATAAAATCTCAAATTTTCCATTTGTTTCACCACCCAAGCTATTAGAAATAGTTTCTCAGAATGAGTCACAGGTGTGAGTCATGACTTTGACCAATGAGTCAAGGGAGTTACTCACCTTTCACCTTTTTTTACATTCTAACCCGAAAACACATTTTAACCTAGTTGATAGAGAGAAAAAAAGGAAAAAAAGCCCAAAAGAGATTTTTAAAAATTTAAAACCCCGTAGGAAAGCCTATAAAGAATTTTGAAAACATCTAATTTGAGACAAAGCCTAGCACTTCTATTCTTTGTCTATTTATGAGAAATGCTTTCCTCATTAGGTAACCCTAATAAAGAGTTGCCTCAGCATCCAGTGTCTATAGTTATTCCTAACTTTAAGAAGGCTAATACACTAGTGTCTAGGTTAGCCAAAGTTCAAAGTAAAGGATAGAGACATATACCTAAGGTGGCCGTCTCTATGTTTAATGGTCTTGATGTGGAAGTTGATGGCAAACTTGAGTTTTGGTGCCTCTTAAGAGACTTTGGTGGGTGCGATCCATGCTAGCTTATCGATGATAACTCCAAGTTATTGTTTATTTTCAGTATGTTTTTATCTGCATTTTTATCTCATTTTGAGTGTTTTTAATGCTTTTTATATTAAATCTCTATCTTTTTGCCAAATTAGATTATTTTGATAATTATTAAGTGTGAGTGTGCTTATTGGTGAATTTTTCACTTTTGTGTAGAAGTTTTACTTTGGTCACGATTGAGAGTAATTGATCACAACCATGACTCTTAAAGAATTCCAAGACTCACCATCTCATTAATGGTCACTACTGAGAGGAGTTAGTTCCAATCGTGACCAAGGCACTTTTTGAAGAATTCAATCTAGAAGCATTGGCTACAGCTGAGACTAATAAGTATCAGTTGTGACCCTTTCAAAAGTACACTTGTAAGTGCTTAGTCACAGTAGAGACAAATTAGTCTTAGCCATGACTCACTTAAAATATAAAAGGTAGAGTCTGTTTGGCAAGGAAATAAGGAGATGAAGATTTTCATTTTCTCAATGTTTTTCTTCAATAGTTTTTAGGGATTTAGCATTCTCTTTAGTTGTAAACACTTTTCTTTGATTGATTTCAATAGTCTAAATAGATTAAACACCTAATTTTTATTAGTTGATCATAGTTTTAGTTTATTTCAATGAAGACTTGTTGAGTTTGGATAAGAGAAAATTGTTCAGATTTCATATCCAGATTCATCAAATGGATTTAATAGTTTCTTTCTCTCTTGTCTCTTTACTTTATTCAATGTGGAGTGAGTAGTGAACTTGTTGCTTAGGGATTTATAAATCCCCATACCCATGTAAAACTTTGAGCTATTTTGATTTATATATATGATCATATGTTTTATTCCTTCTTGTGATTATCTCAATGTTCATTTTATGCAAGTATTTTATCATTCTCTTTCTTTAGATAAATAGGTTTATGCTTGTTTGGATTGAATGGTTGAAGGCTATGCTTTTGCATGTTGTATATTTTGATAATGATTCTAGAAAAGAGGCTATTAGATCTATAATTATTGGATTGTTGATTCAAAAATAGGTAAGGAATGAATGGATATTGGGTTGATTGGCTTTAGAATGGAAAATCAATCCATATCTAGGATTTATTAGACCTATGCTTAAGCTAGCTATTGGATTAACTCTAGAATGAGAATTCAAATAGTTAGAGTAGTTGGCTCCAGAATGGGAAACTTAGGTTTTGTTGGGTTATCCACATCTAGATCATATTAATTTTATGTTTAAAATATATTTTGCATTGGGCATAGGGAGGATTAGAGACTTGAGTAGCATTTTTTAGTGATTGTTTATCTTAATATCTTTCTTATAAGTTTATTGCTTTTGATTGCATTACGCTTTCAACTTAATTTACTTTATTTTTTTTAGTTAATTCTAGTAGATATAATTTTAATCATCAAAATAATTGGGAAAATTCTTTGCACATTTAAGTAATTGGTCAAATTTGTCTCACAAACACAATCTTTATGGTACTATATTTTGAGGTGTTAAATATATTCCTCTGTATTACTTTGCCAATTTAGTTCACTTACTGAGTTTCGGTCAAGTTTTTAGCGTCATTGCCGAGGATTGGCATTTTTGTGTGAATTTTTGATTGATTATTTGTATTTTTTTTCTTTTCTTTTTCTTTTTCTTTTTGTTTGTCTATTCTTTTCAGGTGATATTGGTGTATAAGCATATTAAGATTACAACAATTAGCATCATTTAATGCATAAATTAAGAGGACTTTACATAGAAGGTGCAGGGAAAACCAAGTTAGAAATATGGATGATCCAATACCTCCTAATGTACCTTCTAAGAATCAACAAGGAGTAGGGCAACAACAAGCATGACATCAAAAAGATCCTAGACCTAGGATTATAAGAGATTATGCTACTCTAAGGTGGAATGGAGAGCATAGAACAATTTTGCTACCTCGATAACCATACTTTAAGCTTAGACTGGTTGCGATCACTATGGTTCAAAGAAATTTATTTTCAAGATCAAAATTGGAAAACCCAGCACAACACTTGGATATATTTTTGGAAATTAATGACAAGATTTAGATTCAAGGAGTTTCTACTAATGCAGTTAGCTGAAGCTTTTCCAATTCACTCTTTTTAGGAAAGCTAGAGATTGGTTGCAAATGCTTCCTTGTCAATCCATTTAGTCTTGGAAGCAAATGCAAGAGAAATTTTTGGTTAGATTTTTTCCTCTAACAAAGATTGCAAGTATAAGAAATAATGTCTACAATATTTAGTAGTTGAGTGATGAATCTTTTTATGAAGCATGAGAGAGTTTTAGTAGGCTGTTGAAGAGTTATCCTCAACACAAGATAGTTATACATCAGCTTATGTCAACATTTATGCAACTTTTAACCCCACAACAAGACATTGTTAGATGTAGCATTTGGAGATAGTGTCCTGAATAAAATTCTTGAATAAGCATTCTTATTACTTGATGAAATGGCAATGAATGAAGCATAATAGGCTAGTACAAGGGCCATGAACAAGAGGTAAGGAGTTCATAGCATAGATGAAGTGGCAATGTTAAAGGCATAAATGGAATTGTTGAAGAAGGAATTAAATTGATTGAAAATTCAACATGTTTCACCTATCTGACAAGAGTGTAGTGCATATGAATGAGCTAGTTTAGGGAGTAAGCCGAAAGTGATCGAATCTTACACCCAAGGGATGGGAGATGTAAATGTTGTTCATGATTTCAAATGGAATGATCCATTCAGCAATCATTATAATCTAGGGGGGAAAAGTCTTTCTAATTTTTCATGGAGAAAGGGCAATTGAGCTTTAACTTCTAATACCCAACCTAAAGCTCCATTCAATCCATCAACAACAAATGTCTAAATCAACCACAACCAAGGATACCACCATATTTATCAACCTCCACAAGTGCAAATTGATACCTTACCAAACACCACTAGCTCATCAATCTAATTTTCAACCACCTGGATTCCAAGCTAGATAACCCCTACCATACGACAAGAAGTCTAACTTGGAAGATATGTTTGCTAATTTCATAACTAATCAAACTTAGTTCATGTCTAGTCAAAATGCTAGGAGGAAATTATAAGAGCAGTGGAATAGAAATCAAGATGCAGTTGAGGAATTTGGAGACTTAAATTGGGTAATTAGCTAATTCAATTTCCACATTGCAGCATGGTACTTTTTCTTCCAATGTTGATGGCAACACAAAATAAGAAGCTAAGTCAATCACTCTAAAGAGTGGTAAGAAAGTGCAAGGAGTAGATCAAAGTAAGTCTTTTTCTTCTTAATTGGTAAAACCTAGAATGGATGTATGTAGTTTTGACCTTAAGAGTGTTGATGAGGTTCCAAAAGCAAAGGATAAAGGTAAGGCCGTTTTAATTTTTTCTTTGTCTGTTGATAAATCACATTTTCCTTTTCCCTTAGTAGCTACAAAAGAAATTGTATGTTAATTTACCTTTTTTTAAGTTTTGCTTCACATGCCTAAATATGTAAAATTCATAAAGGATTTATTCTCTAATAATAAGAAACTAAAGGGGATAGGAATGGTTTAACTATTAGAGAGTTATAGTACTATTTTAACTAATAAAATTCCATCTAAGTTTGAGGATTCGATTAGTTTCACGTTACCTTGTGAGATAGGATGAAATTTTTTTGGAAATGCATTATGTGATTTGAGAGCTAGTATTAATTTTATGTTGTATTCAATATGCAGGAAGCTAAAGTTTGGAGACATCAAAGAAACTAGAATGACCCTTCAACTAACAAATAGTTCGACCAAACATTCGAAAGGGATCGTTGAAGATTTTCTAGTCAAAGTGGGAAATTTTATATTCCTAGTGAATTTTGTAGTAATGGATATGAATAAGGATAAAAAGGTTTTTTTTTAATTGTGGAAAGACCATTTTTAAACACTATAAGAGCATTTATTGATATACATAGACAAAAAATGGCTTTTCGGTTCAACGATGAGAAGATAGTATTTGATGTGAATAAGGTTATGAAACATCTATCATGTGAATTTGAAGAATCATTTTGCTTTATGGATGCAATCAAAGATTGTATGGAGGAAGTACAAGAAGGAATTTTGTTGGATGATCCATTAAAGAGTTGTTTAATGCATTCATCTGATGATCAAGGATTGACCAAAGCTGAGAGTGATATTGTGAAAGATTTAAAGAAAGATTGTTAAGAAGATGATTTAAAGGAATAAGGGCTTAAACTTCCTAAGGGAGACTCTAAAACTAAACTTAAACCTCTTTTTTCTCATTTAAAGTATGTGTTTCTAGAAGATGATAAGAAGCCTGTAATTATTTCCTCAATTTTGACAAGTGATGAAGAAAAGCTTTTGATTGAGGTGCTTTGAAAGCACAAGAAAGTGATAGGATGGAAGACTTTCAACGTTGAGGAAATTAGTCCAAGTTATTGCACTTATCGTATATCAACGAAGAAGGATTGTAAACTAGTGGTATAACCCCAATGAAGGTTAAATCCAGTGATGTAAGAAGTGGTCAAGAAGGAAGTATTAAAGTTACTAGATGTATGTATTACTTTTTCAATTTTGGATAGTTGTTAAGAAAGTCCTGTTCAGTGTGTTCATAAGAAAGGTGGTATGGCCGTTGCAAATAACGAGCATAATTAACTCATTCCAATTCGTATGGTTATAGGTTGGAGAGTGTGCATTAACTTTAGAAGGTTGAACAATGCAATTAGGTAAGACCCTTTTCCCTTTGCCATTCATTGATCAAATGCTTGAGAGACTAACTGGTAATTTGTCACCATTTAAGGAATGTCAGATAAATTAGAAAAGACTATAAGGTCTCAAAATGAAATTTAGAAATTATAAGATCATTATGCACAAACCATAGACCCGAGTTAGAGATTTGAAATTTGTATTATAATTAAGCATAAATAAAGAAACCAGAAAAGACAAATAGTAAGCATGAGTAATGCATTAGGCAAAAAGCAAATAGTTGATTGAAATTTTGAACAAGGATCCAATTATATAATTTAACAAAGAAAAAGGGCTTAAGATATAAATAATTGAAATGACAATTAGAATACAGATTAAAGACTAAACAAAAGTAAAGCAAAATAAAAAAAACACCAAAATGTACACTAGGTAAGAAAAACAAGTACTGAAATGAAATATGAAATATGAGAAAAGACATAAGCTTAATTATAGATTAAATATAGACCATACATCTTAATGAAAAAAATTGTAACAAATATCAAACAGTTAGAAAAAAAAGACATTGTCAAAAAGAGCACATACGTGTAAGAACAAATGGATGCTTCATAACATAAGATAGAAAGGAGAAAGATAAGAACAAGAAGTATAAGAAGTCAACTCAAGTAAAATTAAAATATTTGATGATATTTAAAAGAAAGAAATAAAGAAAATTTTTTGCTTGTGCATTTGTATATCTGTATGTTGAAATTAATTAGTTGGGTATCCACAGTTGAGCATGATGTGCTCAGCACATAGCTTGTTGATGCATGTAGGTTTTAAAGAATTCAAAAATGGTACTCAAAGGGACAATCGCTAGATATGGGTGGAGTCACACACCAAAAGTGACTAAATTTTGATATTTGTACGTGACATGTCGGATTATGATCGAGCTTTGCATAGAAAATTATATTGAATTTATAGTTATGTTACATTATTGATATTTATAGTATATGGATGTTACAGGAACATTGGTTCCCTTGTGTATATTTACAAAAGAATAATCTTTTTCTTATTGTGTGATTTTGGGCTAAAAATTTAACATTAGTCCATTTTATTAAAGGAAAACCCAATTAGTTAGTAAAAAATGTTTTATGTTAATTTTTATCTTTTATTGTACAAAAACCATTTTGTTATAATTTATTACATCTCCAAAATAAATTCAAAATAAAGCAATAAAATAAATACAAAAGAATAAAAAAATAATTAAGAATACAATTAGAATTTCCCATGGAGGACTCTCCAAGGTACTCCAATGTCAAACTTTAAAAGTCCTAATGGAATAAAGATTAGATGCTCAAAAACACAAAGAGAATAAATGGTTATCATTATGATGAATAAAATAAATATTAAAATTAAAATAAACAAATATGCATTTCAAGACTAAAAACACTAACAAACAGAATGAAAAAAAATGCATGAAACTGAATTAAAATGGCATCTAAATATATAATTGATAATGTAAATATGTCAAATATGAAATTAAACATAAAACATTAATAAAAGGTTGGAACTAAGGGCACAAACAGCCAAGCAAGGGATAAAGGGCCATAAAAAAAGAGATAGACGAGATGAAGAGAGGACTCTATGATGCCCTGCCGATCGACGTGATCGATAGGCATTTGTTGGGGTCTTTTTCCCATTTGTCATATGATAAATAGGCAGGATATGCAGAAACATGAACAAATCACATAAAACGTATTTTTAATGCCCAACCCATGCCCTAATCATGCCAGACCTAATTCTAAACCAAAAATTACATTCAAATCATATTAATATAGTAGATTAATCATGCAAAATAGAATATAATCAAAGAAAATAAACAAACCTACATTAATGGATCAAGATCTAAATCATGCGATTCTATCATATTATGTAAAACCTTATACTTTCATGGGTCCGAATATCACTCTCTCATAATCGGGTTACTAATTGGGCCTTTATAATTTCATTATCGCTACTTAATTCTCATTTAATTTACATATAAATTAAGATTAGGTTCAACACTAACTTATCGGTCCATTTTGTGCCAATTTAAATTATCATCGCAAATTCATTATTCATTTGGTCAAAATTGCTATTGATTTGGCATATATTTCGACAGCATAATGGCTATAATATTAACCTAACTTGCCTGCAAAAAAGTTCAAAAATAAACTTCCAATAATCAACCTCCAACTCTATAACCTTGGGCAACACCACAAGCACTTTTATAGTTCATCGCAATCATCACAATTTCAAACCATCAACATATGCCTTTATACAACACATAACATCTTTCTTAAACATCCATTTAGTACATATACATGCCATAAAATCAAAATACATATACATACTCTCATTATGATTACATATTTAAAAAACATAATATTTACTACTCTTAAGTCCAATCTCCTTCTTCCATCTACTTTGTATCCCCAACTTTGGATACCTGTCCCTGCATGCAGCAAACAACCACGTACTAAGCATAAAGCCCAGTGGTGGATACCCGACTAAGAAATTTCACTACCAATTATAAAATTCCAATTTAATTTTTAATTTTGCTAATTTATTTAAATCTTTGCTTAATTAGTTAGTTTCTTTTATTTCTTCACATTTTTTTTAATCTACATGACTTAGGGTGAAGTTACATTTTTACCCTTTAACATTTAAATCTTTTGAGAAAATTACATTTATGTCCTCATCTTTTGTCATAATTGCCCTTAGGTCCCACCTTTACCAAAATTACATCTATATCCCATCTTTTACCAAAATGACATATGTCCCATCTTTTACCAAAATGACATCTATGTCCAATCTTTTAATAAAGTTACCGTTTTGTCCCTAATTTCCTTTTTTAAGCATATTTCACCTTATTTTCACACTTTTAGCCCATAAGTTACATTTTTTCGTTTTAGTCCTTGAATTCATTTAATTTAGTAAAATTATAATTTAGTCCCTATTTTTACAACTTTTTTCACGAAATTACGATTTTCCCTTTGCTTTACAAAATTTATTCAATATTTCCATTTTTACTCTTGTTTTATCATTTTTATCAATACTCTTCATTTCAATCTTTAGTTTTCCATCTTTATTTATTATTTAACACTTTCTTCAATTAATTACTATATTACAAATATTTTAGCTTTGCCTTTAGTAGTTCCTTGTGGAAATAAAACCCATCAAACTGGATAGGCAGAACATAGACCCCACAGGTTTATGACTACATAGTTCTCATTTATTTCTCTTTTTCTCAACCTTTTTTCATATTTACGGTGTTGATCCGCTTTTTGTCCACTTATGTTAGTCTCTATGACTTGCTACCGCAATGAGTGTCCCTATGCCTTGCCAGTTATATCCTACGCTTCTAATTTTGCTTTTAGTCACTAAATGAAAAACTATTTCACAATGTCTAAATCAAGTATATATTATTTTCATCATTTCTCAATTTCCACACTCTATATTAATTAAATAAGATGTAATAAAAGATCATTTTCACTCATCCATCATGTGACCTCTTTTTCATACATTAAATCATCATGATATCACTATTTAGGTCACATACACCATTTGACCACCATTATGTCACATACATGGAAATTTTCTTAATTCACAAAACATCCTTCAACCATGTTTTCCATATATATTTAACAAGTTTTTATCCTTAAATCAAATTAATTCCTCACATAGCTTTATTATCCCATATTTTCATAATAGGTTCCATAACTAATGTATCATCTCTAATTATAATTTCATGAATTTGACTTCACATATTTCATTATTTATCTCTTAATTACATGTATATACCATTAGATTAAATTATAAATTACATCACATACATGAACCTTAAGTTACAAAATGGGTTCCAATTCCATTTTCATACTTTTAATCATTCTTGCATGGAATTTTTCATGCCAATTTTATTATTTGATATTTAATTGCATTAATCTACAATTAATTTAAATTTAGACATAGCCTAAACATAAATCCCTAAGTTACATAATCGAGGTTTTAATGAAATAAGCTAGTTTAGGTATCCACATACCTTAATTTAACTTGATTTCTTTAATTTTCCTTTTCTTTTCCTTTGTCTTCTCTTTTCTCTTTTTCTTTTTCTTGTTCTTCAACTAGGCTAAATTATACTCAAGGAATTTCTATGAATTTCTCTTTAATTTTCCACCCAAAATCACATTAAAATAATAACCTACCCAATCCCCAGATTAATTCTAACAAAAATACATAAATTCACTTACTTGGTAAATTTTCTCTCACTAAAATTCTTGACTTTCCAAGCTTATTTTTACTTCAATCCTTTTTATAAGATGGAAAGGATCATTTATATGGTATCTAGATGAAATTTGCATTAAAAATTAGGTGGAAAATGGAAACTAGAAGAAAAAAGATGGTGAGGGAATGTTCATAGTAAATTCGTCCATAAAAGATGGAGGAGGAAGATGGCTGAATTTTGAGAAGTTTTAGAGAGATTTCTATATCTCTTTATTTTAACTTTTAGCACTTTAAATGGAGGGTCAAGATTAGTCCATTTACTATTGAATCTAATGGCTTATTTTATGCCATATGTCATCCTCTCCTTAATTACTATCCATTTTCAATCATACCCTTTGGGAATGAGTGATCATGAATCACTCACACCCTTTAGTGAGTCAAAGGTGTGAGTGAGTGCCATTTCACCCAAATAATCAAATGACCTCCATTTATCATTATTTTTTGGATTTTACTGTTTTATTTATTAAATTTTCCCAAAATTTAATCCAAAATATGAAAAAACATTTATTAAGATGTATTTAAAATTTTGGGTCATTTCGACATCATTTCGATATATCTCCAGCTTTAGAGGTAAAATTTACCAATTTGTAACTCGAAAATTCAAAATTATTATAAAAATTATTTTCACTTCCAAATATTAGTTAGAATTATTTCAAGTAGGCCTAAGTAAGCATAAAGATTTTTGGAGGTCTGTGGAATATTTTTGGGCCAATCAAAATTTTGTCAAACCTTAATACAGTCTTGAAATTTTTTTTTTCTCTATCTATTTTGAAGGCCTATTTGATCTCAGTTTTACCTTAAATTTTACCATCGAACTCATTATTAACTTCACTTTCCAATGGTGATGAAAAAGTTTTGCGAGCTCTGAGTGATACTATTCACCTTGGTATCACTATTTACCTCAAAAAGTACATTTTCGATGGCCCGAATTGTGAGGGCATCACATATTAAATCACATTTAGGTTGTTCATGGAATCATATAGAATTATAAAGATGTAAATAAATAGATTTAGCAATGATAAATCACATAGTATTACATGTGAAATGAGACTAAATCAAACATGCTTTCATCGTATGATGAAAAAAATAGAGGTGGCCCAGAATATTATACTTAGGAGTATATGTTTATCTAGCATCCAGAAGCTACACTTTAAGTTCAATTAATGATTTCCATATTTAAAGAGTGATTAAAACATTTTGTGTAAAGGAGTTTAAGGGGTAAAGTGCAAGAAGGCCTTTGATCTTAAGAACATTAATTATCATTGTTGTCTCAAGAGTTCTGCCACTCTTTTTTGAATGTTCCTCTCAACTTTTTGAAAACTAAGGTTTTTTAACTTAAATAAGAGGGAAGAGTTTGATATGGTTTCCATCTCAATCTTCTCATAAAATATGCTCATGAATCCCTTCAAAATTCGTTAAGATCCAATACTTCCAAATTAGGCTTTTGATTTAATTTTTGAGTTACTAGAAAACTTAGGAATTCTTAAAAATCCCTATAATGTGTATCTATCACTAATAGACAGGCATCGCTCAAAATTAAAACTTAAAATTCCAAAAATGCCCTTGAAATCCTAACCTAGTTACCTGTGGTTATGACTCGATGACAGATGGGTGTCTATTATTAAGTCACGAACAAACTAGGATGGCCAAGACATGCCATCTACCAAGAGATAGCCAAAGGATAAAAATAGCCATAGACGGGCATCTATCCATGTCAGATGGTTGTCTATCATGGCAAAAGGGTAAATTTTAAAAGTTTAAGTCCCATTTTCAAAACTTGAGGAAAAAAGGATAAAAATCACAAAAAAATTAGAAAAGTGTGAAAATCATGGACGAAACTCTGAGTTTATGATTTCCATTTAAAATATAAATTTTTTCATCATAAGATAACTTTGATCTGGGCTACCTTAGGACCCTATGTCTAAAGTTGCCTAAAATTTTAGGGAAATGTGTGCACTAGTGCCTAAGTGAGTAAAAATTTAGAGTAAAAGGAAAAAAAATGGTACTTGAGGTAGAGAATTCCTTTGAAGTGACTGGTTTGTGACTTGTCATAAATTCTAACTGTGACAGATAGGAAAGTCTCTTTTTTTGACTCATGGGAAAGTTAAGTTTTTGGCTCGTGGGAAATTTAGGTTTTTAACTCATAGAAAGTTTGGGTTTTCGACTCTTAGTAAAGTTAAGTTTTTTACTTATAGAAAAGTTGGGTTTTCAACATCGTAGGAAAGATGATTTTGGTGACTTGTAGGAAAGTTGATTTTGGTGATTCATAGGAAAGTTGATTTTGGTGACATATAGGAAAGTCGATTCTGGTGACTTACAGGAAACTTGATTTTTATGACTTGTAGGAAAGCCAATTTTAGTGACACGTGGGAAAGTCTGGTTTTGGTGACTTGTAAAAAATTCTAGTTTTATCAACTTGTAGAAAAGTCATGTTTTGGTGTGACTTATAAGAAACTATAAGAAGGTTTGGTTATGACCGGTGAAAAGGTTTAGTTATAACGTATAAAAAGGTTGGGTTATCTTTGGGGAGATTTTAGCTTTTCACCTATGAAAAGGCATTAGGTTATCTATAGGAAAATGTTGGGTTCTCACATGTGAAAAGGTGTTGGGTTATCTGTAGGAAGATTTCAGGTTTGGCATAGAAAACCATTGGCCTACTGAGAATGCTTTTGATTCTGATATTATGCTTTTTTAGTACTTCAAGCAGCATCTCTTCTTCAAACCCTAACAACATAGAAGAGATAATTACTAGTTTTGTTCTATGTTTAAAAAATACATACTTTAAATGATGAAGAAAGGGTTCGAGTTCAGATTTTGGATCTCCCTTTTGTTACTCTTCATAGTCTTTCTCCACTGCTGCAATCAGTTCTCCTCCTGCTTCGTCTAACTCTCCATTCTCCAAAGCATGCATTAAACACAAATTCAATGGATCATCTAACAATGCTTTCTCCTCAATTTTCTCTACACATTCATTCATTTTATCTATAAAATAGATTGACTCCACCAAATCACTTGATGGATGCTTTTGAGCTTTGTTCATATCCACTACCAACTCTTCATTGTTGAATCACCGGGTGACCTTTTGACCATGAACATCTATCAAAGCTTTTATTGTATTCAAAAATGGTCTCACCATAATGAGTGAAACCTTTCTATCTTTCCCTATTTCATGAATACAAAGTCCATAGGGAAAATGAATTTTTCCACCTTCACTAATAGATCCTCTATTACCCCTCTTGGCTTTCTCACTGACCTATCCACAAGCTGAAGCCTCATTCTCATCTCTTTGAGATCACCCAGATTGAGTTTCCTGCATATTGAATATGGCATTAAATTAATGCTAACTCCTAAGTCACACAAGGCATTTCCAACAAAAGTTTCACCAATTTCATAGGGTAAAGTAAGTAGCATAGTCCCACACCCTTCTAATTTCTTTGTATTATAATAAAGTTCTTTTATGAATTTAGCATAGTTGGGCATGTGAGCTAAGGCTTCAGCAAAAGGTAAATTAATTTGCAATTTCTTGAACATTTCTAGAAACCTAGCTAATTGCTCATTTTTCATTTCCTTCCTAGTTATAGCAGGAAATGGTAACCTATTTATATTAAGATCCTCTATGTTGGGATTCACTATACTTTTACCTTTGTCCATTGTAGGAGCATCTACATTTACCTCTACCCTAGGGTTAAAGTCACTTACCTTCCATGTAGGCTCCTCCATATGAGATGATGATGAAGGTGACTTATCTTTCTCCTATTCTTGTGTTACATCCTTGCCGCTTCTTAGTGAAAATTGCCTTGGCTCTTCCTTAGGATTTTGATCCATATTTGAAGGAAAATTCCCTTGTTGTCTATTAGATATTGAGTTTACAAGCTGGCCCAATTGTATTTTTAGGTTCCTCATGGAAACATCTTGATTTCGATTCCACTATTCTTGTGATTTCCTCCTTATCTCTTGACTAGCCATAAATTGTTGTTGACTACCCATAAATTGTTATTGACTATTCATGAAACTAGCCAGCATGTCTTCAAGTTAGGCTACTTTTCTTGAACAGGTGATCTAGGTTGATATCCCCAATAGGTGATATGCTTGAGCTTAAGGCTAGTTTGAATTTTTCCCTTGGTGATGATATGGTGGATATGGAGCTTGGTCATGAGTGGTTGCTTGATGTTGGTAAGGTTGGTTGTAGTTATGATGAACATTTTGGTTGAAAGGAGCTCTTGCTGGTGGTTGAAAAGATGATACTTGCTGATTTCCGTCCTTCCAAGAGAAATTTGGGTGATTCCTCCACCCCGATTTGTTTGTATTACTATAGGGATCATTTCTTTGATAATCTCCCACCGTATTCACATCTCCCATAACTCCACCCTATTGAATACATGGTCTGCCTTCATATGACCCACTCTCTTGAGCAACTGAAGCTTCATTCTACACCTTCAAACCATTTAACTCTTTCTTTACCAACTCTAACTATCCCTTCAGCAATGCCATTTCATCTACATTATGTACCCTTTGCCTTCTTGGAACTGATCTAGGAGTAGTCCATTGAGAATCATTCACTACCATCTCATCTAACAAATGAAAAGCTTCTTCAAGCAACTTGTTTAAGAAAAAGCCTCCAGATGATGCATCCAATAGTGACCTTATCTACGGTGTAACTCCAGCATAGAATATGGTCATCAATTGGTAAACAGCTATCTCACGGTGTGGATAGCTCCATAATAGACTCTTAAACCTCTCCCAAGCCTTATGAAAAGGCTCTTTGTTCATATGGTGAAACCCAATTAAGCTATTGTAAATACTTGCAGTCTTGATCGAAGGGAAAAATCTCATCAAAAACTTCTCTTTCAATTGATCCCATGACCTTATTGATTGGTTTGCTAACATCTGAAGCCACTCCCTTACTTTTTCGATCAAAGTGAACGAAAACAACTTCAATCTAACTATGTCAGTAATAACACCCAAAATTTGAACCGTGTCACTGACCTCAAAGAATATATCAATGTGTTAAGCAGGATCTTCCAACTTTAAATTAGAGAACTAATTTCTTTGCACCATAGTGATGGTGGCTAGTTTAAGCTCAAATTGTACCCCTCCTAGAAGCACAATAGTCTTATGGTCTTCATTCCACCTTAGCATAGCATAATCTCTAATAGTCATCTGCCTAGGTATTTCTTCTCTATGTCTACCTAATATTCCATCTTGTGCCATCGGCACTTGTTCATCTTCGGGAGGAAATTCATCAATAGGAAGATCTGGTTCCATATTGTTCTCTCTGTTAGCTCTCCTTCGTTGATGTAAAGTCCTCTCGATTTTAGGGTCGTAAGGTGCCACTTGCTCTTATCTCAATCAATTCATGTACCATGATTACCTAAAAAGAATCAAGAAAGATAAAATAAGAAAAAGAAAACACATTCAAACAAAAATCAAAACTCACAAACAATGCTAATCCACGACAACGGTGCCAAAAACTTGTTGCGACCCTAGCAAGTGCACTAGATCGATAAGTAATAAAGTGGAGTATTTATAAGACTTTAAGATATCATACCTAAGGGATTGTGTGTGTAAGCTATGAGAATTAATTGTATACTAAAAAATTCCTAATTATTTTATGTGTATGAGTTATCTATTATCTATAATGTAGAAATTAAACTAATAAAATGTGCAATGGAAGTTTGTTAACTTAATACTAATAGTAAATTTTAGTATGAGTTAAGCTATGGAAAAAACTAACAAGTATAGAAATCAATATAAAAGAAGCATTGATCGAGTACACTCATCCACCCCATACCCAATGTGAATTAATTTACCTAATGTCATATATAATTGAATTCGGGATAACCCTCTCAACCCAAACATCCCATTCCGGAGAAAGCTACTCTAATTACAAAGCGTCCCAGTTCGGAGCAAGCTTTACAATTAGCCTAAGCACATATTTTTAATCCTAAGTTCGGTTTGCTTTTCTATTCTAGAGCCAAACAACCTGAAACTCATCTATTTCACTTCACACTCTAGTTCTAAAATAATCAAATCCTGCACATCTAGAGTCCCATTTTAGAGCAATCTAAAATAGATAGAATTCATAATAGAAAAATTGAGCAAAACCATTCATGGCATCCAATCCACACAAGCTCAACAACCAACAAAGATATATGATAAAAACCATTCATCTAAGCTAGAAAATAACTTGAGAATATGAAAACCCATGAACTAACAATGAGCAATAGTGAAATAAACCATTCATTTATATATATAAACTCAAAATATGTTCAATATTCACACTGTGGGTCGGGGATTCAAAGATCCCCCAAACAATTAAAAGACTATTTACTACCCATTACAAAATAAAAAGAGAAACGAAGAAAATAAACCCTAAAATTCATTGTAAAAGGAAACCCAGTTGAATCTCAAGTTCTTCAATCTTTTTCTCTAAGGCTTCAATGGAAATGAGCTTAAAACTATGTAAATCTAAACTCCTAACCTATATATTTGTGTCTAATCAAGTATTTTGCTGTAAATCTATCTATTTTCATGTAAAACCTATGTATCTATGTATGAAAATGAACAAAGGAATGAAAGAAAAGCAGAAATAAAACCCTAGATATAGAAAAGGAAAAAACTTCTCATTCTGCAAAAAATTTGCTATTTATAGGCCAAAAAGGGTCACGGTCATTAGAAAATTCATACTGACTGTGACCTACTTTAAAAATCCCCTTTTTAACCTATATAAGTCACGATCACTAGGAAATTCCTGTTGACCATGAGGTGGCTTTGATTTGCTTTTGGACTAGGGGTCACGGTCATTACCAAAAACTTGATAACCTTGACATAGCTCTCCTTTGCATTCTGGACTGATTGCTTGACTACCTCATGGTCATTACCAGAAACCTGGTAACCGTAAGGCACTTCTTTTCTCGATTCTGTACTGAAAAGCTTCATAGGTCACAGTGAACATCTTTATATGAATAAATGCACTACTGACCATGATATACTTTAAAATGGTGTGTTTTGACAGAATATATAGGTCACGGTTATTAAGTAAATCTAGTAACCGTGAGGTACCTAAAAAATACACAATTAGACAAAAATTTCCATCAAAAAACACACAAAAGCTAGAGTTAACTAAGAATGGGAATAATTTAATAAATGCAAGAAAAACAAAGCAAAAGACACTAAAAAGACACTGGAAACTTGTCTAAAAATGAACTAAAACTAGACACTGAATTGGAGTTATCACTTCACACAAGCCTTCTATTGGCATTTGCCTGATATTGGGATCCTAGATTTCATTTTTTTTTTGTTTACCCATCAAGAGCTATGTCCTTTGGATGAAGAATTCGCCAAAATTATCGATGTGAATTTTGCTCCTAGAACCTTACCTTGTATTTCGAGTTGTACAAGATTATCCAAGAGATGTAAGTTATGTCCTAGGAATTTTTCACTCTGCAGTTATCAGGTTAATGCCTCGGCATAGGCCCATTCTTCTAAGGTTACTGCTTGACACCCTGGATGACTTCTCTAACGTACCCACCTTCTATGTTGGCATTATTTCGTTGATCTGCCTTGCTTTATATTTAACAGTGAACTCAAGGGAACCAACTGGTGACCACCGACTGCTCAGCATCATCGAAAGAATATATAATGGTCTAACTTTATTTCCTCTGATCCTGGCAGAAATTATCCTCTGCTTGGATATTATCTATACTGACCCTACTATCCCCTTCTCTAGGAGCCTTTTATTACTCTAGGTAACAACCATTGTTTTAAAAGGTAGTATGTCCCTTGTGGGTTTTTACACTAGCTTTTCTTAATGAAAAGCACGTCCTTTCAAAATTTCATGCAACCCTGCACCTTACTTTTGCTTGAAATGAACCTAACTCACTCTAGTGGCTTTTATTTTATCATTTTTTTCATTTTCCAATCATTTTTCTTTTCATTTTTTTCAAATATGGCTATAAGAAAAACTAAAGTTATTAAAAAAACCTCATCCCAAGGTAGTCAGCACATATTCCATAAGGCACTATCTTCCCAAAAGATGACTTTATGACTTTGATTCCCCTTAGGAAGGCTTCGTATGGCTAGCAATAGTAGCTGACAGTAACATCAATTTCATGTTTGAATGGCTAATGCCTCACTATGCAACCCAGGATAAGCATTCTGGATGTGTGCCATTATGCGGCCTGTGTGGAGCCACCTTTTGTGTGGTTTCCCACTATGCTCGATAGATTAGGGAGTGATAAGATATTATAAGGCACCCATTATCATTTCAATGAGGCACCTTATCTGTTGCTTTTGTTTCTAATTATTATCATCACCTTTGGGCTCAACATCACAACAAAAAAACTGCCAATTAGCGACTAAATTTAGCTATGGCATTATTTTTGTCGCTAATTTAGCGACGGATTAGCGACTGTTTTACAATTCCATCGTGGGGAGGATATTTTTTTTTGCGATGAAATAGCGACGGAATGAAAAAACAGTCGCTAATTATCGACGGGAAGTATTTGCGCCAAAATTTACGATGGAATTAGCGACGAAAATTTCCGTCGCTAAATTTTATAATTTTTTATTCATGAAATTAGTTCCAGAAAATTTAGCGACGAACATTTTAGTCGCTAATTTTGGAGGGAAAATATAGCGCCTTTTTGCGACGGTTTAGCGACGGAAATTGGTCTGTCGCTAAATGTAATTTGTTAGCGACGGAATATTTAGTCGCTAATCCGTCGCAAATAAATTAAAAAAAAAATTTTTTTTTAAATTTCACTCACATGATTTATGTATAGTTTCAAGTAATTTTAATATAGATCATATGAAATGAATATTTTATTTTGTAACAGAAAATTATAAATTATTTTATAAGTTGATAATAATTTTTTATCAATTATACCAAAATCTAAAGTTATTTATTTAGAAAATTTATATTTTTAATAATAATAATAATAATAATAAACTAATTATTACTATTTTTATATATTTGCGTGTTCAAGATTAAAAAAAATAAATATTTATAAAACAATAATATAAAATTTATTATTTCATTCAAAATAATAATAAAAAAATTTGTAATTAATTTTTATTTTATAAAATTTAAATCAAATATTAAATTATTAGGAATTCTATTGATTTCTTTATCAATTATCCCCAAATATAAATTTATTTATTTAAAAAAATTACATTTTAATAATAATAATAATAAAGTAATTGTTATAAGTATTATATAGTCATATTATGAAAAATAATAAATATAAATATTTATATAATAATAATATAAAGTTTATTATTTCATTTAAAATGATTATGAAAAATTTATAATTTATTTTTATTTTGTTAAAATTTTGAGCAAATTTTAAATTATTAAAAAATTTAAAATATATATTTATAAAATTATCCTTGAATATAAGGATAAAATGATGAAATTTGGTAGGGGCATTTTAGTAATTTAAAAAATTTACCCTACATATAAAAATAATTTTTTCTCTTCTCTCACATCTCTTCACCGTTTCAATTTAATGCGTATATGATTTTAAACTTAAGTTATTATTTAATTGAATAATACAATAGAATTCAATCCAAGACTTAAACTCATACAAGTCAAAATGAATAAATTTTCTAATTTAATTTCTTCAATTTAATTTCTATTATTTTTCTAAATGAATAAATTTTCTAATATACACACACACACACACACACTTTTTAATTTTATTTCTATTATTTTTCTAAATATTCAAAGTTCCATCTGAACTCATCCTTACCATTTATAAAAAGAAGAAACATATAAATAGAAAAGGTGATGATAAAAAGATAAATGTATAGGCTATTTTGAATGGTAAAGATTAGTTTTTAAGGTCCGTAAGTTCAGATTTTATTGTAAAAAATAGGCTATTTTTCTGAATTTTTTACATAATGACCAGTTTTGTATATGAAGACGATCGAAAAATCATTTAACGTTAGATCGGCCTGATTTTTGGTGAGTACATTCGAAACTCCTTGTTTTTAATTTTGGACGGTGAAGATTAGTTTTTAAGATCTGTGAGTTCAGTTTTTGTTGCAAAAAAGAGGTTGTTTTCTGGATTTTTTACATAATGACCAGTTTTGTATGTGAAGACGATCGAAAAATTATTTCCCGTTAGATCGGCCTGATTTTTGGTGAGTACGTTCAAAACTCCTTGTTGTTAATTTTGAACGGTAAAGATTAGTTTTGAAAGTCTGTAAGTTCAATTTTTGTTGCAAGAAAGAGGCAGTTTTTTGGATTTTTTACATAATGACCAGTTTTGTATACGAAAAAAATCGAAAAATCATTTTCCGTTAGATTGGCCTGATTTTTGGTGAGTACGTTCTAAACTCCTTGTTGTTAATTTTGAACGGTAAAGATTAGTTTTTAAGGTCTGTAAGTTCAATTGTTATTGCAAAAAAAGAGGCAATTTTTTGGATTTTTTACGTAATGACCAGTTTTGTATACGAAAATGATCGGAAAATCATTTACCGTTAGATTGGCCTGATTTTTGGTGAGTACTTTCGAAACTCCTTGTTGTTAATTTTGAACGGTAAAGATTAGTTTTTAAGGTCTGTAAGTTCAATTTTTGTTGCAAAAAAGAGGCAGTTTTCTGGATTTTTTACGTAATGACCAGTTTTGTATACGAAAACGATCGAAAAGTCATTTGCCGTTAGATTGGCCTAATTTTTGGTGAGTACGTTCGAAACTCCTTGTTGTTAATTTTGGACGGTTAAGATTAGTTTTTAAGTTCTGTAAGTTCAGTTTTTGTTGTAAAAACGAGGGTGTTTTCTGAATTTTTTACATAATGACCAATTTTAGTAACAAATAAAAAAATTAAAAATAAATAAATATTATTAAGGTAATAATAATAATAATAATAATAATAATAATAATAATAATAATAATAATAATAATAATAATAATAATAATAATAATAATAATAATAATAATAATAATAAGGGAAGTGTAACACCCCGACTTTGAATTACCCCAATAATAACTAGATTGATCCGTAATTTTTGTCCGGACTTGGAAATAAATAAATACAAATAATGAGAATTAAAAGAAAATTGAATAAAATAGTTAATATAAGTAGGAGTGTACACGGATTTAGATCTTCCTGTACCGAACCGAAATACCGAATAAAAAGATCCGAAATCGAACTATACTGTTGATTTTTTGACTAAAATCGAACAAAATTGTACCATTGACTTTATTTGAAACGGATCTTGATATTTTACCTAGAACGAGACCAAATTATACCGTTGACTTTCAGTATCACTTAACTAACATTCATCTATTTTTGCACAATATCTATATGAGTAATTGAGTATATATTTAAATTAATAATGTAATTGTATACAATTATTTTATTAATAAAATTTTACCAATTAATGTAATTATATATGTATATAATCATCTTAACAACTAATTTCATTTCCTTTTAGTATCAACTAATGTTCATTTATTTTTGCACAATATTTATATGAATAATTAAATATTTAAATAAATAATGTAATTGTTTACAATTATTATATCAATAAAATTTTATCAATTAATTTAATTATATGAGTATATAATTACCTTAATAATTCAACAATGCCTATAGAATGATTAGAGTACAAATTTAAAATATTTGATAAACAACTTAAATATTTAAAAATACATAAAAAAGAGACCAAAATTTCTTCATTTTTTAAATTACTTAATTAATACTATTAATTTAATAATTATTTAAAAAATATTTTATATTTACTCTCATCTTTATAAATAATGATAAATATAAATTATATTTCTAATAGTAAAAAAATGAATTTAAAATTTAAAATTAAATTGAAAATTTGTTAAGAGGGAAAATATCTTTATTTTGAAAATTTGGAGGGAGTAATGGCCACAAATTTACACAAGTAAGGACAAAAAAAGAAAAAAAAAAGGAAAAGATAAGATAGCTAGGAAGAGAAGAGACCGGGAAAAGGAGCAGGGAGGAAGGTCCTGCTAACTGATCCACGGTGCCTCCACTCCCACCGCCCTATCACCGGAAACCATCGCACCATTGCTGCCCTTCCCTCGTCGGCCCTACGTGCGTCATCCTGCCACCAAGGTCGTTGTTGTTGCCCCATTTCTCTCTCCTTACCGTAGCCTCTTCCCCTTCCTTCGGTGATCGGCGATGGTGGATGGTAACATCACCACCACCGGAAAACTCCTAACGGCAAGGTGAAGCTTTTCATGTCCACTGTTGCTCCCTACTTGCCGGCGATAAGGAGATCGACCATGTAGGCAGACACAGCTTCTAACTTTAGATCCAACCAAACGATGTGGTATTTGGGTTCAAGATCACCGACAGCAAGTCCCCGATGGCCTGAGCTTCACGGAAACGATGATAATACATCTCCGGCGAGGTATTTTTGTTACTGTTCTCGGTTACATGTCCCTTTTCTTAAATTTTCTGTTCTAGACTTGTGCTAGAAACATCATAAATTTTCTTAAATAGGATTATAGAAAATTAGAGTTCCTGAACAGCAGCTTGAAATACATTAATGTTGCCATGGTCACAGTTTAAGTTATTGCTGGGCATACATCTGTCATAGATATATACTTTACCTACTTGCTTATGTATCACGAATGACATAATTGTCTGTTTGCCTTTGGACTTGTCATTTGTAGTATCCTATAATTTGTGGTCAATTTAGCCTAAAATAAACACCAAATTACTTAGATATATATTATATACACAGAAGATAAAATTACTAAATTTGAAATGAATTTTATAAAAATGTCTTCAAATACTCTGCACCAATTCATTTGGATGTTAAACTAGAGGTGTTAATTTCATTAATAAAAAGGGTCCCAAAATTAATTTTAATTAAATAGAATTTGACTAAATTATTTAGAGAATAATTTTATATTAAGTTTCATATTAAATGATAATAAATTGGGAGTCACAAGTGCCATATATACCTTGAGGATACAAGCACCATTAGTTACAAATCAAACTGCAAAGACAACTTCATCTAGTGTGTCCTAGTTGATATCTTACCCTTAGATGCAGACTCAGGGAATCAAATCACCAACCATTTTTTTTTTACCCAGTTGCAATATAAGGTGCAAACAGTGCAAGAAACTGCTGACATGCAACACCACATCAAGTTAATTATGTTGTACCATGTTCATACTTGTACTGGAACCGAACTGTTTGGCATAACTTAACCTCAATAGAGAATATTCTGGCCAAAATCTTAATGTGTTAAGATAACTTGGAATTGAAAAATGAAGAAGTGCCTTGGGGCAGATGGTTGTGGTTATCACGGCACTACTTTTCGATATGCATTTGACGAAATTTCTGCTTCGTTCTTCAATTAGTGCCTCTCATGAATGTTTTGCTGTTTTGCCAATGCTAGAACACTTTATGGAAGACTAACCGTCCTCCATTTGACAATTTGCAAGTTCATTTTTGTTTTCTCTAATGGATAAATTACACAATTGCTTAGTTTAGGGTCATTTTGCAATTCCTTCTTGCTCATTGTGCTGTATGAATCTGAAACTGCATGAAATGCCAAGCTGTCGCTGCAATGGAATATTGTAATAGACAATTGATTTCATAGACAATTTATTTGTGTTCTGATGGGGCCCTTGGTGGTGTCATGGTGGAGATATTGATATAAGATAATGTTTTGATAATTGGCGTGGGCTCATTTCATATGGATTCATTTTATTTTTATGTTGACAGAGGCTATGAATATGCCATGTAGACCCCACTCAATAAATATTAAATACAAAGCATGACGTGATGTTTTTATGCCGTATTATGCCTCGTGGATAATTTACTTCCAATTTAAAACTTAGTAGGCTGCGTAAATGTATTTTAGTTCCTGCAATTGTGTACCATGGGATCAAAGATGACTTGCAATCTCTTAAGACTTTAATACTATAATAAAAACAAAAGAAGACTTGAACAAGATAAGGTTGATTAGAGTTTGAGATCGACTTATAGAGCTTATTTGTCCTGCATAAGTTTTATAAGAAAAAGATTACTGTCTTTGTGTGGATTTTCTTTTAATTACTTGTAACTGCAATTATTTATGTAAATGCTTCATTGCTTTTATCATTAGTAGAGTCGTGATTTGCAAAAAGGACATTAAGTCTTTTAATTACTTTATACCAATTAAAGTATTTACACCAATTAAAACATTACCGATAAAGTTCTAATTTTTTATCAAATTTTGAAAATAAAATTGTCGTTTGATCATTTTTTTAGTACGTAAGAATGTCTCAGCAACATGGCCTTCTAGTTTTTGAAAACTTATAAATGTGTTGCAAGTTTCATGCTTTATTCTATACTCTGCTGGACTCTTATAAGACCTACAAACGAACTTTTTGTTAGTGTTGTTTAAAATTAGAGATTGACGAATCTTATTGGTTAGAGGAATAAAGTTTACGAGGATAAAATATCTGGCTCTGTTGCCTGATTAGAAATCATAAGGAACAGTTGTTTGTGCCTGACAACTTTTAATGTAGAAATGATATTTTTGCAGTAGATGATAGTCTTCACAACCCGATAGGTTGTTTCTGAGAACAAACTTATCTGAGCCCCTGATGTTAGGAAATATGTATAAAAATATTGGATTGTTTCATTTTCATAAGCTAAACGGTATTGGTTGTTTCTTTCCCATTCTGTTGCCTCTTTTAAGTATGTGGTGTCTGAAATGATGAAGACACCTCTAACTATTGATAATGCAGGTTAACAGCCAAAGGATGTCCACAGATGTATAATTGCAATTGGAATTGTTGTAACAACTGTGGGAGTGGTTGCTAGTGGCATTGCTACAACTCTTGCACGAAGAAATTATCTTTCTTTTTTTTTGAATATATTGTTTTTGTACATACATTCTTATTACAGATGCTAATTAGTACAATAATATTTGTTATTTTATTATTTCATGACAGATTAAGAATAATATTACGTAATGTTTCAAATTATTATCTATATATGTGTATTTTGGAACATATTTTGATTTGGAATCAATATATATTTATATGTGTGAGATCATTGTTGTTTACATGTTGAAAATAAATAAATAATGATCTTTGTATACAGGATTAAAATTTTAAAATACAGCAAAAGAAAAATTCAATTAATAATTTAGCGACGGATTTGCGACAGAAAACTGTCGCTAATATGTAAAATATATAATTTCGAAAATAATTAGCGACAAATATTTCGTCGCTAAATTTTACACAAATTTTAATTTAGCGACGGAATTAGCGATGGAAAATTTAGTCGCTAAATATTATTGTTATAATTCGGCGACTAATTACGAATATAAATTAGCGACGGAAAAAAAATTTTGCGACGAAATATTTCGTCGCTAAATTAGCGACTGAATTTGAAATCCGTCGCTAATATATTAGCGATTGGCCTATTAGCGACTATTCGTCGCGGCGTCGCTAATTTTAATTAGCGACGAAATAATGGTATTTAGCGACGGAATTTTTCGTCACTAATCTGCAGTTTTTTTGTAGTGTATATGCAAAATTTGATATTCAAAGACTGATTGATTGTGATTTTTCCACCTCTACCACATATAAGTGATGGGTTGCCAGTCCAGCCGTTGATAAGGGGGCAAATTGGCTAAGGCAAGATTTAGGCAAAAGCAATAGAGGACTTACCTATGTAATGTAAAAAAAAAAAAAGAACTATGTACTACTTTTTATAACGAACAAGATAACTTAAGTATGTAACATAAATTGCTCCTATTTATATTAATGTATGAGTTTGTATTACGTATAAGAACATTCCAACCTAATTTTACTACACATGATCACTATTTAACACTAAGTTCAAAAAGTACAAAATCCTATTCAACCTTGTAACTAAACTCTGAAAGCATCTTTCCCTTATTATCAATCGACCCTTATGGCTACATTCTTTTCTTTTCTTTTTTTTTCAAGTCTAGCCATAGAACCTCTTTAGCCTATCAATATTGATTGGGTCCTTGAACTCATTCCTATCACTATCACTTAGGATTGTAGCTCCTTTGGACAACATCTTCTTAAACACAAATGGGCCTTTCCATGTTGGTTTAAACTTACCTTTGATGTCTAGAATGTCTAGCCTTATCTACTTCAAAATTATATCTCCTTCTTAATGATGCTTCTTGACTTTTTTCCTAAAACATAAAGCTAATTTTTTGGTAAATCTGATTTTGATAATAGGCCCTCATCTTGTCTCTATCTAACAAGTTAAGGTAAAGCAATCTCTGCCTCGCCCATTCCATTTCTTATAACTCGGCCTCTAAAACTAGTCTCAATAATTGGTGCTCAATTTCCACTAGTAACATAACTTCTATTCCATAAACCAGTCAAAATAGAATGGCTCCTATTGAGGTTCCAGAGGTAGTTTTGTACCCCCACAATACAAATGGCAATTTCTCAACCTAGTCTTTATAAGTTCTAACCATTTTAACCATAATTCTCTTAACATTTTTATTGGTTGCCTTGACCACTCCATTTGCTTAAGGGTGATATGGCGAGGATTTATGGTGCTTTACTCTATATTTTCTATGTAATCGCTCGATCTCTCCTTAAAAATGAGGCCTATTGTTTGATACTATATAATACGAAAACTTATATCTATATATTAAGTTTTTCTCAATGAACTTGGCTATCCTTCTCGCACCTAAGTTCCTGAATGACTCTACTTCTATCCATTTTGAGAAGTAATCAATGGCAACAATAATATATCTTTGTTCGTTTGATGCTAGTGGATGGATCATCCACATGATATCAATGCCTCAGGTAGTAAATGGCCAAGAGGAGGTAAGATTACATAGCTCTGACACTGGTACATGTCTTAAGTTGGCATACTACTGGCATAACTAACACTCCTTCACATTCCTATAACAGTTTGCATCCATAGTGAGCCAAAAGAACCCCTGACGTATAGTTTTCTTATATAAAGCCAGCCCATTCATGCGAGCACCACAAACCTCAGCATGTACCTCTTCAATGACTCTTTTTGCTTCTTTCTCATCTAGACACCTCAACTATAAGCCATGCAACTATCTCTTATAGAGCACTCTTCCTATACTGATGAATTGAGTAGATAGTGTGTGCAACATCTTTTGATATTTTCGATAGCTTCTTTTGGAAACAATGACATTTCAAGGTAATTTTGAATGTCAAAATACCAAGTTTTTTCATCATTTTCTTCGATATTAGAATTAAAGACAAGTACAGGCTTCATGCTCACCCCTTCTAGATTATCCCACATCGACACTAAAGTTACCAAAGCATTGGCCAGTTGATTCTCATCTTGAGGCATGTACCCAAAGGTTCAAACTTCAAATTGATCACTCAAGGCCCTTAAACATTTTATGTAAGGCAACAGCCATTCTTCTTTCATAGTCCATCCACCCTTTACTTAGTAAATCACCAAAGATGAACATAACAAACTTCTACAGTCCTTGCCCCAAAGAATAATAAAGCTTCCAGCCTGAAGATACATGCCTTATATTTAGCTTCATTATTCATAGCCTTATATCTGACTTTCTTAGCCAAATATAACTTTTCTCCTTCTGGTGTCATGAGGATTACTCTTACTACAGCACCCTTATTATTCAAAACTCTATTGAAGTATATTTTCCATCCTTAAACTGTTATAGCTACAATGTTCTTGTCAAGAAACTGGTAGGTTATTTTTTTTCTTCTAATTGTTGATTAGCCAAGAATTCTATTATAGCTCTTCCCTTGATAGTTTTCCTATTAATATATTTGATGTCGAACTCCTACAAGAGAATTAGCCATCTACCCATTTTTCCTAATAAGAAGGGTGCTCTTATAGGTACTTAAGAGGATTTTAATTGGACATTGCTTGTACTCTGTATAAGTAGAAGTAATGTCTTAACTTCTTGAAGGCCTAAATAACTGCCAAACAAATATTTTCCACCTTCACATATTTAACTTCATATGGTAGAAAATTTTTACTGAGATAATACAAAGCATATTCGATTTCAAAATCATCCTCTTGTGCCATCATTGCTCCTAATAAGCTATCTTTTATGGCTAGATGGAAAATCAAAGGCTTTCCAGCTTATGGTGGTCTTAGCACTAGTGAATGCAAAAGATACTCTCTGATTATATCAAAGACTACCTGAAAATCAGTATTCCAAACTATTAGTTGGTGTTTCTAAAGCAATTTGAAAATGGGCTCATAGGTTGAAGTCAATTTAGCTATGAACTGAATGATATACTGGACCCTACCCAGGAATGCTTAAACTTCCTTTTCTTTATATGGTACAAGCATCTCTCTGATGGCCTTCACTTTATCGAGATCTACTTTTATTCCTCTTTAGCTCATAACATGTCCCAGAAGCTTCCTTAAAGTCACTATAAACAGACATTTCGTTGGGTTCATATGGAGATTGTAGCTATCTATCCTTTGAAAGAACTTTTCCAAGGCTTTAAAGTGACCTTCTTGAGTTGCTAATTTAATCATCATGTCATCAACATATACCTTCACTTCTTTATGAATTAGATCATCCAAGATTTTTGTCACCATTCTTTGGTAAGTAGCACCTGCATTCTTTAACCCGAAATGCATTACTTAATAAGCATATGTGCCATACTCAATGATTAATGATGTCATGATTCTATCCACGATCTTATTCAATATTTGGTTGTATCTGGCATATCCATCCATAAAACTGTACATCGTACATGCAGCTGCACTGTCCATCAAAACGTCTATGTGAGGAAGCAGAAGATCATCTTTTGGACAAGCTTTGTTCAGGTCTCTATAATCCACATAAACTCTAACTCTTTCACCTTTCTTGGCTACAAGAACCACATTTTCCAACCATATGGGATATTGGACTTCTTCTAAAAATCTATCCTTTATCTACTTCTTTACTTCTTATTTAACCTTTTCTGCTCATTTCAGCAAAAGCCTTTTGAGTTTCTGCTTGATAAGCTTATATTTAAGATAAATGGGAATGGCATGCTCGACTACTTCCTGATCGATCCCTAGTATGTCTTCATAGGTCCAAGAAAATACTTTCTCAAATTTTTTTAATATTCTCTCAATTTTTTTTCTCTTTTCAGGGGTGACATTATATCCTATCAAGATTTCCCTTTGATTTTCAAGAGTACCAAGATTGAAAGATTTAGTATTTGTTAAATTAATGTCAATATGGATGGTTTATGATTATAATCATGTGAAATAAAATCATGCAAAATATTTCACAAATAAACAGAGTTTTTCATATTATTAATATAAAAGGAGCTACATAAATCATTGTTAACAAGTTCAAGTACATAAAGTACAACTACAAAATAATTCTTTTCTACATCAGGGAGTTTAATGCCTCAGATAAGCATTTCCCATTTTCTACATTCAGTAAAGCCTCCCTATTTACTTCTGCAATGACTTCTACAACATCTACATCCAACTCAAACACTAGAACTTCAAATTCAACCTTCTCTTCTCTTTTAACTCTAGAGGTTAATAGTTCTGGCATTATAATCTCTTCAAGGACATTTTCAGCCCAATCTGGTAGCTTAATCATAATTTCTTCATCTTAAAACCCTCTGTCAGGCTTGATGGTTCCACTATTCCATTTAAAAATATCATTGAATATGTCAAAAATAGGGGTAAAATTCCCTTTAATAGGTTTAATCTTACCATAGTACTGAGGTGTTATGGGTGCAGGTACAAAGCTATCCAGGATATGTAATACCTCTTCTGACTTCATTAAGACCTTTTTCTTAGCATTAGACTTGCTATACCCCCTTTCACTTGTATGCTCTATTGTGGTGATTGCTTCAAAAAGTGTGAGGCCCCAAAATACACCTTAGTTAAACTTAAGTATTATTAGGATGTATTAAGGAAATGACATAAAGGGATAAAAAATTAAAGTGTAAAAAGGGACCTAAATGGAATTAATTTAAAAGTTAAAGGCAAAGTAGTAAATTAAAGGTGTGGTATGTATTTGTATATGTAGGGAATTATGAAATAAGGACTTGATTAAAATCTAAATTATAAATTATATGCCAAATGTTAGAACTTAAAGCAAAGGAGGGAATAAAATGCAAATTCACATTGGTCAAACAATGAGCCAATGAAGGAAAGACATCTAACATCTCTAGAAAAGGAAAGAGAAAGCAAGAAAAGAAAAGGAAAGAGAAAGCAAGAAAAGAAAAGGAATCTACCTTTTTGGAAGGTTGGCTAATCCTTTGTTGGCTAAAAATATAGAAACTACTTCCTCATTTCTCTACTCCATTTACACACCAAAACACATGCTAAAGGCCTAAGGAAAATCAATCTAAGTACTAAGTATTCTAGGTAAGTTTATATGATTTATATGCTACTATTTCTACTCTTCTTTGTGCTATATGAGAAGTTGGAAAATTAAGGGTTAAATTTGATCTATATACAATCTTGGATGTGTTTTTGTTTAAGAAGTTGACAAAAACAAAGGAAAAGAGAAGGAGGAGCTCTAAAGGAACTAGTTGAGCAAATTTTGAGGTGTGGGAGTTCATATTTTTTGCAAATGTTTAAGATGATTTAGGTTTGTAAGTATATTGTAAATGAACTATAAATTTATGTTAGAGCTCATAAATGATGAATGAATTCATAAAAAATGTGATTAGTGTCTTAAAGAATGACCTAGTGAAAATCTACCCTAAGGTTCATTTAAATTAGTTTTAATGTAGAGGCCATACCTTTTTTTGTAGATGTCTAAACAAAGTGATTCAAATTGTAAATGAAATATATGACATATATCTACAATATTTTAATATAATAAAACTTGAATCTATCTCTAAAGTCCTTGAAATATAGCTTGAAGTTGAATGACCCCTGTTATCCTATCATCTAGAGTAGTCTTCACTCTTTTATGAATATCTTGAGATTTAAAAGTCATAATGGAGTATATTTTAATTTTATGGAAACTATAAACCTACTTTGCTCAAAAACCTCATTTACTATGTCAAAATTTTGTTATAAAGTGAGGCTGAATAGCTTCCAAAATCAACTCGATAGGGAAACTCTTCATCTCTACTGAGTCACAAGTTCTTGGAATGGACAAAACCAATCAACTCAGTAGGGATATCCACCATCCCTACTAATTTAACCACCATCTTTATCGAGTAATCCACTATCCTAGTTAAGTTAAATGCTCCAGGAAAGGGTAGAATCAATCAGCTCGGCAGGGACAAACCTTATCCCTACCGACTCACCCCATTTAGGGCCAAACTAGAGTTTTATGCCCTAGAACACTAACAAAGCTTACTCAAACATTTTTGAACATATTTAGAGCACTTTAAACATGAAATTAAGGGTAATAGGTGGCATAAAATGTATATAGAGTATAAGAATATATATATATATATATATATATATATATATATATATATATATATATATATATATATATATATATATATATATATTGAAGATGCATATGTACATAACTATATACAAGAATATGTACGATTAAAGATGTTCTAACTAAATCTTGCATATGTATAAGAGAGTTTTTAAAGCATATAAATATGCAATAAGGATTACTATTACATCATTTTGATTACTTGTAAATGATTATATACACATAAGTTTACAAAGTAAAGATTTGAACATAATAAAGGTAAATGAATATGAATGGCTAAATGGATAGGGTAATATGTTATACAAGGAGTGATGCTTTTGTTTAGTTGTATCCTAAGTATAAATGAACATAAGTGACATAGTGATATTGATGCATTCCTTAATGTGTATTATCTCCATAATTGTAAATGCATTAATGTAATATTATTGAGTTACTAAAGAGTCATTGATAGTCTGAATTTTGCATAGTCGTTGATAGATAGGTATGTCTATAAGGGATAGTGATTGTAGTTGCTAATGTCGGCACCAAAAGGTATCTAGTATTTCAATACCTATTGGTATCCAATGACTTGAGATTTATATCTCTAGTGTTTGATACTGCTTGCCAATATCTAGTGTTTGTTTCCATTATCCACCATTAATGGAAATTTAGATAGTTAAAAAGTGATAAGATGAGTAAATAATAATGAACGATCAATAATGTGCTTATTTTAGTGCCTCAATGCAATGTTAGTGTTTCTCGTTTACATTGTTAGTATGATTGAATGTGAATAATGGTGTTGTAATGTTACATTAATACATAGAACCATTACTAATTTGTGTAATGTTATGATAAGGCATTGTTAATTATTATTATGTAAAATATATTGTCATATTGTATCACTTATAATTGTGACTTCGTCAAGAAGTCAATTGCATTATTTTACTCTCTATTGAGCCAGCATGGGTCTTCTTCTCGTGTAGGTACACAGGTGTGGAGTAAAGTGCTAATTTTTAGGATAATATCTATAGGCCACTAAGAGTAAAGCTTGAAGACTAATTTTGGTATATAGTCATTTTTGTTTTGTACGATGTAAAGAATACATAAGGTAAGTAATGAACAAGTAATGTAAATGTTCCATAAACATTTTAAGATAATATATATGTTCGTATATGTGCTAAATGGGAATTGTATATAATGGAGTAAAGTAATTTTTAATATGAAAAGGCATGACTAAAGACACATATAAGTCTCGTAATTGAAAGACAATTGAACAGGATGAATTTATTAGGATTCATAGCGCTCTTATATTCCTTCGAAGGGGTATAAGGGTGTCACAAAAAGACCCTGTGAATCCTTACCAAGCCTAGCTCCTAAGGAGCGGATTCTCGTTCACCCTAGTCATCAGTACTGATGGCAATCATATGAAACCCACTAAATGGTTAGTTTGCTATACCCAAAATAGAAACTTGATTTTCCCTAGCAGCCTTTATAGTAACCACTTTATCTTCCTGTGGAATCCTGATCATCTGGTGAAAAGTGGATGGAACTCCTCCCAATTTATGAAACCACAGTCTCCCAAGCAACACAGAAAAGTTAGCCAATATTGGCAATACCATAAATTCCACCTCTGTGTCAACTAACCTTATCTTAACACTAGCCTTAAAAGCTCCTGCCGCATGCCTTTAAGAATTGTCGTAAGCTATGACTACCAAATCAATATTACTCAACATGGATTTATTCAATCCAAAAGCTAAAAGTCCTACAAGTGGGCATACATTGATGAAGGACCTATCATCGGCCATTACACAAGTTGTATGTTTACCATTAACCTGCACCTTTATATACAAAAGGCAGTTATGCTCTCTACTTTCAATGGGAAAATTTCCATTAGGATACACAATGTTTGTAATACCTCAAAATTAGTATCAAACATGTATGGTACATTCTAGAGCATAAATAGTAATCCTAGGAAAGGTTTTGGAGTAATTATGGTAAAATAGTACAAACAAATTTAAAAGGGCATAAGTGTTAAACGTGTTCAGACCAGGAAAATCCAAGAATGGATGACTGGACAAGCAGTTTGACCTAATCCTGAATTAAGAAAATAGTTGTTAAATGGAGTCTGGTGGTATAATTTAAGATGAAATTGAGCTTAAATGGGCCCTCAAATCAAATAGAAAAGATTTTGCGCGGTATAATTAAAAGGGTTGATCGAAAGTTTGATCGGATCTTAGAATATCCTGAAAACATCCAAAAATTATTTTGATCATATAGATCTATTAGAAATAGTATAAAAAAGTTATTAGAATTGAAAAATAATTTTTCTGATAAGTTCAAAATTTTGGATTTCGGACTGGTTAATTTCATTGTTAGAGCTAAAAGCATATTGAAATGATGTTGGAACAACTTTAAATTTTAAAAACAAGCTTTTGAATATACTAGGGCATGCGGTGAAAAATTTTAGGGGATTTTAATAACAAAAACATCAATTTCAGAAAAGGATAAAAAAACTGAGGTCAAATTAATTAACTGACTTAATTTTCATACTTTAAATATCTAAGGGCATTATTATCATGTGAAGTATCACTTTATCATCCATTAGTTACTTTTTGTCATATCAGTAATCGTTAATTATTATTTATTTATGTGCTTGGTAACAACTATTGTGAGTGGTTGTTAAAAACTAACTTTTCCCCACTAAATTTAATAGCTTAACATGAGCTTTTTTATCCATGTAGGTGCTTCTAATATGGTTTCACAAGGATAAGACTTGTTTGAAAAAGGTCAACATAAGGACAAGGACTAGAGCACCTCAAACTATATACATTACTTAATGTTTTGTATAAGTGCCTAGCCTTTTGTAAAGGATATAGTAATGTACATGTACTAGGTAACTTTAGTATTATGTGATGCAATAATACTCATGTTGTACATGTAAATAATATGATTGCAAATATGCGATATATACTATAATTGGTGTGTGTGTGTGTGTGTGTGTAAGAATTATTGTGATGGGATATTGGTATGTTTAGTATGGTTAGCCTTGTAAAGGAGGCATTATAGAAAGTGTCCCCATAAATTAGAATGTGGTTAACCCTTTCACAAAGCCATTATCTTAGAGCAAGTTCAACTGTTATATTCCATAGGCATAAGATAAATTGGTGATTGGTTCTAGTGAAAGTGGGAGATTATTAGTATGATGTCTTAAAGCCCATGTAACAGGGATATATTTTATGCATATTATGATAATTGTTATTAATAAAGGTCATTATTCATTATATAGTACTATATTTTATTACATGTGTTTGATATAATTTTAAACTATTTAATGAAGTCCTATATATATGCAAAGGAAATCATAAAGTGTTCATGATATTATATTCCTATTGCATGTAAATATGTTAATATCTAAATTATCCTTGGCCATAGTATTAAATAGATGGGACATTATTGATACGAACAAACTAGCACATGTTATACTTCTTGATTGTGTCAAGTAATAGTTCCTATAAGCTATAAGTATAGTGATACTTAAAGTTAACATGTGGATGCTTCTTTAAGAGATAAGTACACTACATATTCATTAAAAGAATCTTGACATGGATACTTGATCTATGTCAATTAAGAATCTTTATATATCAGTGGTGTAAGTATCCTAAAACTTGAGGTCCTTATCGTAATCTCAAGTTGGAATTATTGTACTTTTACTCCCATGCATTTACTCTTTCCATGGGGTATATGTAGCTTGGTGATTGGGTATAGCATAAACTATTTAGAGCTGGTTGAATGGTCAACATAGGATTCACCACTCCAGATGAGAATGGGGAATTAATCTCACCATTCTTGTACTTCTTTAGTAAAAAATCTTTGGCCAAAGTGAAAATGTAAGGTAAATGTGACTCATAAAGGCATTTTAGGAATAAAGACAAAAGTATAAAAATGAATATATGTAGGTTTATAGAATTTTACATTAATTCATAACTTTGAACCTGAATGAGATATAAGGACGGCGAAAGGATTAATTACACAGTAACTAGAAATGGAAGGGAATAAGTCAATTACTTCCAACTTGTTCTATCATTTAGATTGTCATGATGTTTGATATTAATAGAGATTGATAAAATGATTTAAAGGGTTTAAATCAGACAATATATATATATATATATATATATATATATATATATATATATATATATATATATATATATATATACACACACACACACACACACACGTATAACAAAAATAAAGCCTAATAAAAAAATGTAGTAAATGAGTTAGACATATGATGTTTAAGGAACTTATTAATTATAGAGAAAATATTGGTTAGGCCTAAATTAACAAAGCCATAATAGTTATAGGCTTAGTTAAAGAGATTAAAGGACTTAATTAAATAAGTCATAAAAGTTATAATCTTATTAATTAACATAATAGGATAAAAATAATATGGGCTCATAACCAATATTGATAAATGACCTAGATTTGGGTTTGGGCTTCTAAAAGTCACTTAAGCCCATTCCTACACATGGGGCCCAAATCACGTAATAATGGACCAATGTCCGATAAAATAAGTAAACCTCATATTGGTAGAATTAGAAGGCTGATGGCCCATAATGGATGATGAATGGCATGGTAAAAATAAGATCAATAAATGCATGCTATGAAGACACATAAGAGAGATAATAATAATAATAATAATAATAATAATAATAATAATAATAATAATAATAATAATAATAATAATAATTATTATTATTATTATTATTATTATTATTATTATTATTATTATTATTATTATTATTATTATTATTATTATTATTATTATTACTACTACTAAAATATATCTTTTAATAAATTAATTTAAGATGGAAAAGTGAAGAGATTCCCAAACCTTGAATCTCAATAAGGGTTTCATGATTCTATTTTTAATCCTTTAGATAGCAATTCTAATTTTCTCTTTAAAGCATGAAACCATCTTATAAAGCAATATTTGGGTTTTAAAGATCTTGATGTGATTATCTTATGTGTTCATGGTATGCCCTAAAGCCCTTGTGTAATAAGGATATTTTCCATGCAAAATATAACTTTATGATCAATAGAGTGGCATTTCTTTTTTATTTAGTACTTATATTTTATACATTTGTTTATATGTGACTCAAACTATCTAATGAAATCCTTAATATCCAAACTTAGTGTAAAAGAAATCATAAAGAGTTCATAATGTGATATTTATATTGAATGCAAATGTATTGATACCTAAACTCTTTCTAGTCATATTATTAATGAGATAGGACATTATTAATACGAATAAACTAGCACATGTTATACTCCTTAACTAGGTCAAGCAGTAGTTCTCACAAGCTATAAGCATTGTGATGTTTAGAGTTAACATGTGAATGCTTGGTTGAGAAATAAGTACGTTGTAAACCTAACATGAGAACCTCACAAGGATACTTAATCAAAGCCAGTGTGGTGCAAGTATCCTTAGACTTAAGATCACTAAAGTATCTTAAACAGCAAGTACTCTACTTTGACTCGATTACTTTTACTCCTTTCAATATGCTTACATGTCTTGGTGATTGGGTATAGCATGAACTACTTGAAAGTAGTTGGATGATCAACAAAGGATTCACTAACCCAGATTATGGTGGGGAGTTAATCTCACTATTCTTATACATCTTTACTAAGGAAACTTTAGCTAAAGTGAAATGCATTAGTGAATGAGATCCATAAGGGCATTTTGGAATAAGATAAAAGTATAAGAATCAATCATATTCAGAAGTGAATTGACACAAGTCCATACTTAATTCTTAAATGAGATATTGCCTTTAAACTAGTTATGGAAGGGTAAAGTCAAAACCATTGACTTTCTACCACTTAAGTAGTCAAGGTGCTAGCTAGAAGTTGTTCATAACTTGTACGTATGTTTATGCATATGACAAGATCATTTTAATAATTTAAATAGTTCAAACCAAGCAATCCTAGTCAAACTAGGACTTGTTGATACACTATGCACTATTAGGATACAAAAAAAAAAACCAATATGTCACACACAAACAAAAATAAAGTAAAAGGGAGAATGCAAGTGTCTATTATGACATTGGATGTTATAATAATAGTATAGTATGAGAAAGAATGTTTTAGGGCTTACAAGCCCAAAAAAATTTCAAAGAGAAATCCTTGGTGTGCTCTATGCACAAAAGGGCTTAAAGGCTTAAAAGGCTTTCTCTTGAGTTTAGAAAGTATTATTTAAGTTCCATAAGAGTTTAGGGGACTAACTAAGGTTTGTATGGCTGATAAGTTGGGATATTGGGCTTAGAATCCAAATAGGTTGTGCAAAAAAGCCTTCCTAAGTTTTTGCATAGACACAAAGAATGGGCCTTAGTTAGGCTAGTTTGAACCCATATGAGTAGCCAAAACTTATAAGAAGCTACAACTATCTAATTAAGACATAAAGCTAACCAAAATGAGGTAGTATATACTCTTTTAGGTCAAAATTAGGTCAACATTAGTGATTATTCATTAAACCTTAAAAGTAATATACTTTTCTTCTCAAGTTTCTTTATAGCTGAATTCCTCTACTAGCGCTTGAGGAATTTCAACACTTGCATCTCCTTCTCTTGCTTATTTAGCTGTGCTTCTAGTGTAGATACTTATTAGAGGCATCCCATATTAGATACAAGCGGTTTGCGATTGTCCAATATAAGGACTATTCAAATCTAAATAGGTAAAAGATTCTATTTTATTATTTAGTTTTAGCAAATCTCTTGACAAGATCAAGCTCATTCTAACCATCATAACTATTAAACGAGATGTTCAAAAAGTCATGATAATTAAATTTGAGGCCAAATTATACCATCAAAGTTTCAAGTACCAAATTTCACTTTTATACAACTTAGAATGTAATTTAACATATTAAGTTTAATAATAAGACTATCTCCAATTTACAAGAGATGATAACTGTATGAGAAGAAAGAAATGCCATTTAGTTAAACATTGGTATATTGATTGTCCATAATTTGTTGTATATAGAGCATCTGAGCCGAATTTTTGAAACAAGCATATCCATTAAATCGGATTCAATTTTTATTTTTTAAAATATTTTGTTTACCGACAGGACCACAATTCAAGGCTTTGAGAACATAACAGCTATCGGATGCACATGAATTGAACTAACGAGTTGAACGTTGTGTCCCGTATCATCTATCACAACAATTTTTTTTTTCTCCAATTAAACGCATCAAATCAAAATAAAATCAGCTGGTCCAATATAGGATTCTGTAACCTAAAGATGGCTGGCAATTTCAATCAGATAAAAAAAAAAAAGACATTCAACAGTCCATATGCTCCACAAAGACAACCATCTCACACCCATTCATGTTTAGCTATATGACTCCCACATCCCCCTCCTGCCAAAACAAATTACAGAATTCATTATAATCTGATGCAGACAGTTGACATTGATCGACTTCTAGAATCTTTAACGGTATCCAATAAATTATTTTATAAACGCCACAGATAATCAAAGGTACCAAGGACGAGACTGTAACCAGCTAAAATAATGTCATGAAATGCTAAAAGAGATTATTCTTGCATGAAAGGGATGGAGTGGATGACACAAAAGGTAAAAAGATAGTAAAAAGATAGGCCTTGCGAGATTTTTTTTTTTAAAAAATCTACAATGAATTCTTCAAGTACATACCAAATGGTTGCACTCAAGCAAACGATTGCCTAAATGCAGAATGCAAGTCCCAAGAAAAACCAAAATTTATTATTGTAGTTAATGTTTAAAATACTTACTATCTTCCAGAGGTTAATGTAGCTCCAGTTGTGTCCTGAAATGATTCAGTCTATTAAGCTTTTTAATAATGGTAAAGATAGAAACAAGAAGTATGTCGAAAGATAGAAACCAAACCTGCCCTGCTGTTTCCCAATAAAAGTTGACCTAGGCCTCCCATGAATCAAACCCCTGCTTTGAGTGCTCGACACACTTGATCTATCAAGTTCTGGTCCATGCAGTTCATGAGAATTTTTTGATTTGCTCAAAATCTTAATATTTGAGATGCCTCCGACCGTACCAAGATTAACACCATTGGTGCGTCTTGAATCAATTGATGGAACCTTCTTGAGCCGATGAGACTGTGCCATTGGAGTAACAGCCACAGAAGGCAAAAATGATGAGTATGGAGCAGATGCTGCAGCAGCTGCAGCAACTTTAGCAACAGCAGCAGTAGCAGCTATCATTTCTTGAGCTCCTTCTCGAAGCTGAATGAAATCTCCCTCAATAAGAAATAACTGAAATTGCAATTAGAAAATCTCAGATGTGATCATGAGAACATCCAACATACAAACCCAAATATGAGAAACTCACTTCAGGGTGACCAGCTACAAAATCATCAAGCTTCCCGTACTTTCTCCTGTAATCGTGCCAATGTAAAGGTGCTAGCATCTTTCCCAGTCTATTTGGTAGCTACAATTAGAAACCAAGAGAGAAATTAGCAATTCTGCAAGGATACGAAATAGGGTAAAACAGAAAATTTATTATTTAGACACAAACCGTCGAATTTATGCGAATTCTATCACCAGCTGGAATTGTGCGAACTATGCATGCCAATAGAGATCTTTCATCGAACAGGGCTGTCTCTGAGGTTTTGCCAGCTGTTGCTATGTTAGTCTGGTTTCTTGGGATCAATGTCTCAGACAAGACTACACCAGCACCACTGTTAATCGTGCCTTCACTGACATTAACTGAATGCCCAGAGGTTTCTGACAGTGTTGCACTAGCAGAACTTGGTTGTTCTTCTATCAAAACTTGGCCATCTAGTCGCTGATCACCCAAGGTCAAAACAGTTTGTTCCTGCACTAGTTCAACATTCAAGCTCAGCCAAGTTTCTCAAGCTGACATGTTTTGCTAGCTGTTTTCATTATGAACTACCCAAATACTAGTGCAATGAAAGCAAAAGGAAGTTGAGAAAAATAACATAATTAACCTCTGTTTTGCTGCTTTGTTCAAGATTATTCAGTCGCAAGGAATCCTTGAATTGAGAAGACATCAGCTGTATGCTCTGCTCAGGTTGGGAAGAAGCCAAATAACTTCTGTCCATAGAATTGAGGACCTGGAAAGCAAAGAATTTTCACACTCTGTCAACAAAGATCTCGAGCATATATTGCATCCAGATAGCAACTGGTTGAAACACAGCACCTGTGCCTCCCCAGCGGAAGATGAGATCACAGAATCAGGCTCTGTCCTGTCACTGACGTGAACATCCAGATAATCTTGGGGAAAGCCTTGTCCATTAACAGATATGTCATACCCATACTTTGCATCATCTACCATGAGGTTGTGATCAGTTTGGGATGACGCAAGATCATTTTGTGTGGATAATTGTACAGCCTCTGATACAGCCTGAATAAGATTAGGAAGGAAAAAGAATACACAACATTATAACAGCATAACACTCAAACGAGATCACATTTTTTTCTGGCCAAGAAACTTGAAATTTATATGCAATATACTTCAAATCCATGTACAACAAAATGTCCAGAATATACTTCAATCCGGAAGTACCTGTTGGCTTTGCCACTGAGGAACAGATGATATTGCTGGTATTGAATGAAAATTCCCAACGTGAGATTGAGGAACATGTGATGGCATAGAATGGGGAATCCCCTGTTGATGCAGAATGTATGGATGCAGTGCCGTCATCTGTCCAGGTGGAAGGTAGGTAGGCATCCCAAGTAAAGATGATGGAGCAATAGGAACACCAGCGACATGGTTCATCTAATAATAAATGCAACAAACATTCAAGGACATAAAAACAGCATAAGTCCATTTAACATAATAAACGCAACAAACATTCAAGGACATAAAAACAGCATAAGTCCATTTAATTCCCTTCCTACCAAAATTATGGTCTATAAAACCTAAGAGAATAAAAGGTTTTTCACTCATCATCATGTTATGTCAACATTTTCTATTCAAAAAACATTAAAATGCTTCTTTGTCCCTTAAACTGAAAATTGGATAACAAAAAATAAGAACATACGCCAATGCTAAATATAATACAGTATAGAAACACAATACCACCCACTTAATGATTATAATACCACAACCACCAGTGCAAATAAACTTCTCAAGAATGTTAAAAAGCATTTTCACTCCAACACCATGTTGCATACACTGTTCTCCAAACACTTGTATCCCTCTTACACAACCAGTATCCACTTTTTGGACACCCAATTACCATATGTACAATAGAATAATAGCACTGCAGTTTACTAGTTGAACCATCTCAAAGCTGCACCGTGGCTAAAGGATACCCAGACACATACTTTAACCCCAGCCACAACAGGCCTCTTGCCAGTCAGTTATTACGAAACTGCTCAATAATATGAATTGCGGGCTTTTAATTGGTTTCTTGTTAAATAGTAAAAAACCTTCTCCATGCTTATCCCCTTCTATAGAAAAATAAACAAATAAATTCCCATTTCCATAAAAGTTTATGCAATAGTCTTTAAAATTCTTAAAGAGAAAAATAGCAGTTGTAAGAACACCATGTGCATGCCAAGGGGTTTAGCAAACCAGCTAACCAACCAAGGATAAAAATAACGAACCTAAGGCACTTGAAAATAAAATGACAAAATTCAGTAGAAGGCCAAAGGTATTCACAACAAATGCCTCTGCCATCACTAATGCTCATACTGAGAATAGCTTTACTACTCACTAATGATATAACAAGCCCACTATGAAGCAACCCTACCTGGTTTGATGCATTATCGGCATTGCCATTAGGAAGTACTCCATCATTAGCACTTGCTGCTCCAGTTCCATTAACATCTAGTTGGTTTCCATTGTTTTGACCAAACTTTGATGCATCCTTCGCACTTGTTTGCGATATGCGTGACTCCTCAGGGTATGATCCACTCCTTTCTCTTGCATCAGCTAGCTCAATGTGAAGCTGCTGCATAGCATGCAAATGAAGTCTTTCCATTTCTGCCAACTGACATTAATAACCCAGCAGAGCAAGGAAACAAATTAATCTAAAATGATAAACCTTGGACAGAAGATTGGTTTCATAAAAATAAAAATAATAAAAAGGGAGCACAGAATCAACCTGTCTTTGAAAGCCCATCCATAGCTGATTATATTGTTCTGTACGTTCTCGTAATTCAACTTGTAATGAATGGTTTGTAGTAGATTGCAATGCATCCATCTCCTGAACACGAGCAATCCAAACTTTCAATTGTTCCTCCTTCAAGAATATGGTCTCCTGATCAGCTCTATGCTGAAGCATAAGATCAATGTTAGTCTACCTGATCTACATATGGATAAAATTTCTTCTTCAACAACAATACTAAATTGAGAGAATCAAAGGATTGCACCCTTAATACAACATCCAGATGTGTAGAGTTCCAATTAACAGACCTGTTCCTGCAATTCAAGAATCTGCCTCTCTTTCTCTTGAATATGTTCTTGAAGATCGCGTATTTGCTGTATATGCTGAGCCCTCTCAGCCTCAGAATGATCACGCTCTCTTCTGCACAAAAAAAAAATTAATTAATTAACTAATTAAATTAAGAAATACTTCTTCTAAGTTTATGCGGGATGAATAGTAAACCATCATCAGATTATTTACAAACCGCAACCTTCCTGTTTAAATTCAGAATAAATGAATTTAGTAAGAAACACAATCAAGTGACACTCCATTGATGATAATTTTTTTTTTCCCAGGGCACATTATTTGAATCAAATTAGACCAAAATTAAAAAAAAAAAAAAATCAAATTGCAAGAAAAATTAACATAAAATCGGAAGACCCGAATGCATGAAATACCAAATTTAAATCTACCAACTTTGTGCCTCCAGTGAAACCTTTTTAGTCAGCTTGTTTTGCGTTCCTTTCTCAGCATGACATGGCACTTGCCTCAATCCCAAGGGAAGTCACTAGCTAATAGAGTCCACTTTACTAGAAACAAAGTTACACACCCAACAAACACCTACCTAAATGTTACCAGTTCTTTGTTTTGTTCTCTGAGAAGGTCTTCTTTGGCCCAAGCCTGGAAAAGAAATATGACGAGATAATATATAGGACCGAAAAAAAAAATTATCCAACAGCACCAGAAACATAAGAGCACACCGCTTCATTGTCCAATTTAATGGCATGCAATTCACTATCTTTCTCTTCCATTCTCCTTTCCAAGTCACGTATAGCCTGTTCATTTTCACGAAGTTGTTCCTGAAAAAACAAAAACAAGTATGCTGATACTCAGAGAAAATTGTAGGGAAACTCGTGCAGCGAAGCTTAAGAGAATTAGTGGCCAAAACCAGCTGGATTCATGGACCAGATCTAAGAGTTGAAGGCAGTATTTTATTAATATTATAATAAACATTCTTCATTTGTGCACAAAGCCACCCCAACTAACTCTAAAAATAACTAACTGCCAAACACTATAACAATAAACCAACAATTTGCAACTTGGAGAAAGAAACCATAAGAAGAATCAACCTGAAGTTTTGAAGCAGCATCTTCATGTTCCTTTATTTGAGAGTTAAAGCTGTTTTGCATTTCAATGATCTCAGATCTTGCAATCACCTGAGCTTTAAGCTCAATCTCCACTTGTTGCAGCTCTTCTCTTTGTCTAGTAATGTTATGAATTCGCTGCTGCAAAAAATCATTGTCCAACCTCCCGTCCACAGTGATTGAACAGAAGTCCACATCAGCTGGCTCTCTTCCATGCTGCACCTTGATAAACATCTATTTAAGTTCCCTTACTTCTATCATCAAACAAAATTTTGTTCAAAACAATAACGCATACCTCATATATTATTCTTTCATCAGATTGCCCCAAATTTGATCGATCCAATTCCTAAGATCAAAAAGTGATGATTAGGAAATTAGCTTATGCAGTGTTCTTGCCCCAATATTAAGAAATTAGCTTCTGCAGTGTTGCCCCAGTAACGTTTAGGGGACCAAAGACTTCACTATCATTTCAATGCTGATAACGAGGAAAACAAAGTACCTTTACAAGGAAAAAGATAACTATTTGAACTCAAATTCCTCCAACTGAGGATATATATTTACATCACAGTGAACAACTTGCACTAAGTTAGCCGCTTAACAACACACTACGGTTTATTTACTACAACACAGAATTCAAGAGTCTTGGGCAAAAAAGCGTGGGCCAAGTTTTCTGTCACGTCGAGCTTTCTGCTTACATTACTGAACAGCCATATTAGGAAAAGAAAACAATGAACTCTAAACAATTGCCTAGGAAATTGAAGAAAACATACTTAGCATCAAACCTAACCACAAAAAATTATTTTACAATTTTGCACACAAGTCAAGAGTTTTTTTTTTTTTAAAAAAAGCCAATCAGTACACTGGTCGATCATTTCCTACATTTTTTCCATCAACCAAGACAAAGTTAAGATTACCACCTCATCACCGCCGTTTCGAACGGAATGGTGGTCCGAAACGGCACGCCACTCCTTCCTAGAGGACGGAATCGACAAAGAACGACCGGGTGCGGCTACGATACTAGCCGCGGCCTCCATTGAATGGGAACAAGCAGTCTCCGACACTGCTCCAATTATTCTCTGCTATCTAAACACACCGCAAAAGAAGAAGAAGAAGAAGAAACCCTAGCTCTTAGGGGAAAAGAAACGATCAAATGAAACCCTAAAATTATAGAAATTTCCAACAAAGGTACTTGGGAGAATAATGGAGAGAATCAAATTAGAGATGGAACATAAAAGCGAGGGAATGAGAACGTGAGAGTACCTTAGGTGTAGAGATGTGGGGGGTTTTGTAAGATTATAGGGTTTTGCAGGGGCTTGGAGTGTAAATAGTGGAAAGTTCACTCTGAGAGAGAAGGATAGAGTGAAAGAGGTAATTTGGGTGTGAGAAATATAGATGCATTACAGGCTCCCGCCATTTATAGGGCGATTTCATCGCTGATTTCGTGTGTTCACGCGCCCCCTTTGCACGTGTCTCTCACGATTCTGATATATATAGCACTTCCGCCTGACCCTTGCTTTGGGTCCTGGTCAAACTAAACCGATGGGGTCTTTCTTCTTCTCTTTATTTTCCCCCGTCCCACTGTTTTTTGTTTTTTATTTTTTACAATATACAAATAAAAGTAAATTTATAAGATCACGGTTGGTTTGCTAAATTATATATTAAATAATATAATATAATACAAATTAATATAAATATAAAATTTAAAAATTTTCTAAAAAATTAATATGATATAATATAATATATCATAAATTTCATTATCCTATATATATACATATAGTATAAAACAATATACTACAAACTATTGAATTTATGTAATATAATAAATATTATATTAATATTAAATATAATCCCACCACCATCGTTGACACCACCGTCACTGCTGCTATTACCATTACTGTCGCCACTACCACCATATCATCGCCGTCACCACCACACCTTTGACACCCCCTGTCACCACTGCCACCACTACTGCTACCACTACCTCCACACCGTTATAGCCATTGTCACCACCACTACTGCCATCACCATCGCCGCCATTACCACCACCCCCACCACTACATAATCGTCACTACTGCCACCATTGCCCCTACCACCACACTACTGCCTCTGCCACCACCACCACCACCACTGCCACTATCCCCTCGCTGCTGCCACAAATGTTGCCCTAACTGCCACTACTGCCACTATTATCACCATCATTGCCGTCATTACCACTACTACCCCCATAGCCACATCGCTGCCATTATCATTACCACATCGCGATCAAATCTTCAAACTTATAATATTGAATGTATAACTTAATAACTATAATATAAAAATTATATTATAATTGATAAATTCTTTCATTTTTTGTTCAAATATTTTCGTCAAATTCATTGTTTAGATTTTTTCATTTTTTTATCTATTTTTAATTTTAGAAATACCGATCATTCCAATAATATATAGTCATTTCTCATTAAATTTTTTTAATAAAAAATTGATTTATTAAAATTTGTATTTTATAATTCTAATTTTTTATCTAAATTAGTTACAATAAAATTAATTTAATGGTATCTATTTTTAATTTTTTAAAAAATAATATATTACGACAAATACAATATGCAATATTATAGGTTAATATAATTTTGTACCAAAACACTATATTATATAATACAAACTAATATTGTATATGCTTATACTATACAGGTTAACAATATATAGACTAATACAGTACAGTGAACCAAACGTGTCTTAAGGGTATACTTGAAATAAAGGAATTTCATAAATTTTTATAAAATTCATTTATAATTTCTATTTTTTATGTTTGGAATGGCAAAATTTTGCGATGATAATATTTTCGTCGCAACATTGCTATGACATTGTTCAAGCAAAATTTCGCGACGACAGTATTTTTATCGCAATATTGCTACGATATTGTTCCCGCTAAATTTTACGATGACAGTATTTTTATCGCAATATTGCTACGACATTGTTTTCGCTAAATTTTACGACGACAGTATTTTCATTGCAATATTGCTGCAACATTGTTAACGTTAATTTTTGCGACGATAGTTTAATCGTCGCAACTTTACTACGATGTTGTTCACGCTAATTTTGCAACGACAATATAATATCCGTCACAATTTTGCTATGACATTGTTTATGCTAACTTTTGCTACTATAGTTCAATCGTCGTTATATTGCTACGACAATGTCAATGCTAAAAGCGATGATATGTTTCCTGTTATTTAGCGTCAAATATTTTATCACTAATGTACTCTCGCAAAGTTAGCTAGAATTATATTATGGCTAAATTATAGCTGAATAACAAGTATACAAACATGCTAATCCATCGATAAATTGAATTTTTTTTAATTTATTAAATTAATATAGAGATTTAATCATTTAAATAATAAACTACAAACGATAAATTTACATTTAGATTACTATATATATATATATATATATATTTATTTATTTATTTATATTTCACTAAAAAGGTTATTTATAAGTGCATATCAAAATTAATTATATATATATATATATATATATATATATATATATATATATATATATATATATATATATATATATATATATATCACTAAAAAGGTTATTTATAAGTGCATATCAAAATTAATTGTATATCCAAAAAAATAAGTGCATAAATTGCAGTAACAAATGATATAAAAAATGTCCTAATATATAGTTATAACTATAATATAGGCAACATAGTATCTCTGACTCAATGTGTAAATGTAGTGAAAACCTTAACTATCAGTCCTGTTAGTACGAGATATCAATAAATGCATCTGCTCCTCAATCCGTTGCTGGAAAAGTTGTTGCTGCATCTCCATCTGCTGCTAGATATGTCCGATCCACTACTCCACCTGCTGCTCCACACGCCGATCTATCTCTTGTTCAAGCTCAGCACAAATCTGAACTTGAAGATCAGTCCTTATGGTGGATAGACGCTGCTTAAACCTCTCCTCTATTTCTCTTGTAGCATGTTCTTCAAAAGAAAAATAAGAACGAGATGTGCTAACCTCTACATAATATTGACTTACTGTAGCTCCAAGTCCATACACTTGTCCTCTTTATACACCCCCTACTTCATCCAAGTATATCTGATTCTCATCAACGTTTTCACCTTCACTTTGAGATCTCTCCAACCTAAGCTGCATAATTCTATCTTGAAAATCCATATTAAAAATTACAATGAAGCTCAATAAATTCTTATAATATGCATTATAATTATATGTATATTGACATCTACAATAAATCAATTAACACTTACATATATCACCCTGCATCTATTATTAACAAAAGATTGTCCATCATTCTTCTTTGTATGGGTGTGCAAAAAGACTTCACAGACAGTAGGCCGTCGTCGATTCTTTTTAGCCTAAAATACAGTAAAAGATGAAAAATTAAAAAAATAGACTCAAATGTTGTATAAAATTCGACAACATTTTCCCAAAATTAAGACAAATCCAAATTATCAAACCTGATAAAAATTCACATTTACACTTCTATAAAGATCAAAGCATTTATAATAATGAATCTGGCCACTTCTAAGCCTTAAAGCAACTTATCTAATCATCAATTCAAGCATATTCCATTTTAGAATCAACTTCCACATCAACTTGTTGATCATTATTAAGAAAGTAGCTCCACTTACCAAATGTTTCTTATGTACGGCAAGCAAGACAGACCCTCCAACATGACATGATAAGGGAGCTGCATCTTCATCATCACAACGTCTATTTTTTGAATTTCATTTTGATATATTGACAATATCTGGACGGCCCCACATCTCTATCCATGAGGTCCAAACAGACTCTAGCATATAATTTGGACAAGAGTTTCTCTTTTTCATTTTAAAGATAAAATCAGCATATCTAATAGTTGCCTTCATCTTCTTCCAAACAAGCTTGGCCTATTGTTTTTGTAATAGGTCCTAACAGAAAAATTTTTACATCCATATTCAACAAGTATAAGCTTAATCATAAGAAATGCAATAAATAAGTAATGCAACTATATAGATATTTAATTTAAAAATGTAGTGATTTACCTTAAACTCTTCAAAGTATACATCTTTGGTCTCTTGGCTGATGGTTGACCAACGTAATCCCCCTTCTTCTAGGCTTTCCTAAAAAATCCTATGCATCTTACCAGAATACTTACTGCTTGGCTCTAAAAATTTGAGTAGAATAAAAAAAGATAAATACATCAATAATGTTAATAGAAAAGAACAATTAACATAAATAAGAAATGGTTTGCTTAAAAACATGGACTATGCCTCAATTTCCCTGAATCATCAATAATAAAATAGTTAAATTTTTTTAATTCTCACTTTCCATCTCGAATAATGACTTTTATCTCTCTAGATTCATCGATGATAATTTCTTCTGGATTAGGAGTTCCATCATCATAATCTTCATTAGCAAAGTGTTGTGAATCTCCACTATCATGTGTAGATTATATTACTGGGGGCATTTGAGGTATCGTATCAGGTGTATTTGATTCATCAGTTAAAGTAAAAGGCGGAAAAGATGCATTTCTATTTGCTATCGGTGGTTGCACCATTGGAGGTTGTAGAGTACACTAGATGAAGGTTGCACCAATCATTGTCTCTCCTACTTTCTTTGCAAGTGACATGGTGAAAGGATTATGCTGTGCATTAACTCCGTGAACCACTGCTACTCGCATATGCTTCCTTTTTAACATATTTACAATAAATAAATAAGATATCTATTGATGTTAGTGATAAGAGAATGCAATCATTGCCCATTATATTAACACATACAAAATTATTCACTATCCTCAGTAGAATGATAATCATTCTCTTCATCGGTACTAGAGTCATTGCTTTATAAGGTCAATTCTGGTTCATTATCTTCTTCAACATCTTCATCAAGCTCTAATAAAACCCTATTTGTATCATTAAGGAATTTTTGTTCCTCTTTCAAATTTGTGGCATCGATTTCGTGTGTTTCAGCTTCATCTTCTTGAAAAGAAACATGTGTCCTTTTATCACCATCTGGCAAATCAAACATTGATCTAGGCCTTACCTTTACAACTGCAAGCCAGTCAACCTTATCCCTTCGTCTGCTAGGATATGACATGTAATACACCTGAGTTGCTTGCATTGCTAGTATGAATGGCTCATACTTGTTGTATCGACAACGACTAAGTACATCAATAAGTTTGTATCCTTTATAAACCTTAGTTCCAACATTAAGGGTGTTATCAAACCATTCATAGTTAAATAAGACCAATCTTTTAATTGGTAATCCTGGGTATTCTAACTCTAAAATTTCCTTTAGTCTTTCATAGTAATCCCCTAGTACAGATTCACTGTAGTTAGAACCTTGAATGTAAACTCCACTATTCATTGTAGCTTTTGTATAAGCATGTCCCATTGTGTGAAATTTGTAACCATTCATAAAATACACTTTGTATTTATTGACAAATCTCAAAGGTTTTTTAGCCAACTACTGTAGGCAATCATTACCCATGTAATTATGTCTTGCCTATTAAAAACAATAAAAAGAAATGAGTTAATTTCAATTTGAATGACAGATATTTGTTACATAACTTATTTTACTTTTTTACAAGTGATCAACTAGCTAATTATAAAATAGAACTTACAAATTCATCAAACCAGTTAGCAAATTCATTGTCAAGAACTTCATCAATTTGCACATCGCTGATGTGCGGTTGTGTCTTTTTTAGTCTATCAACATAAATGCTATAATGAGCGTGCAATGAGATTTTAAGAACTATATACACCCAACTAGTGAATGAACATGCTAAGAAGTATAGCATTATTACCTCACATATGGCGAAACCTCCTTACAATTCAACAAATATATATGTAAGAACCCAATCATGCCCCTAACCAAATTATTGTTAATTAAGGAGGACCATCGTTAATTAAGGAAAAATTAAATTATTTTGCAATTGTCGAGGTTAAGTCCCAAAAGGGGTAGTTTGATAATTTCAGCATGTATGTTTATTGAGTACGGTTAAAATTAAGATAAAAGAGGGATATAGTTGAAGTAAATCAAAAGTTTATTGGTTAAATGTTAAGAAATATAAGTTAGTGGGTGTATTTGTGTATAAGGATAATTTTGAAAATTCACCTAAGGAGATATTTACCCCACTAACTCCACTAACTCTTTATCTATAGCTTCTTGGAGAAGGAACTCTTGGGGGGGGGATTTGAGATGTGGGGATTGGCTAAGGCTAGGGAGATCTCTCTCTCTCTCTCTCTCTGGTTACGGGTTGAAGAAGAGAAACCTAGGGTTTGGTGTTTCAACCTTATGAAGGTAATGTTTTCCTCTCATGGATCTCTTCTTTATGTTTGATTTAATGGAATTAAGGATTTAGAGAGATGATATATCATGTATGTTATCTCCATGTATAAGGAAAAGAAAGGAATCAAGAGTATAAGGGATGGATCAAGAAGAGTGAAGGAGGTTTAAAGCTTCAAAGGCCAGGTATGGGAATACTATGTTTTCGTTGTTTGTATATGGATTTATAGAAATTAGGGTTATGTTGTATGGATTATTAAATGAGTAATGAAAGATTATTAGTTTTAAGATGAGTAAGGAAGGAAAGTTTGTTTTAAAATGAGTTTTAGAGGATAGTTTGGCTTATAGGAGTATTTCTGTTTACATTTGAATAGAGATCGGATCGATCTATTTTGTTGCAGACAGCGTTCTTTCTTACGATGCCGAGTTATGACACTCTTCACGAGTTGTGAACCTCTTCATGAGTCATGAAATCTATCACGAGTGGTGCACCTCTTGCCTTCACTCGTGAACTCCTTCACAAGTCGAGAACCTTACCCATTTTTCTTCACTCGTAAACCTCTTCACGAGTCGTGAAACTATCCTTTTATCTCTTCACTCTGAACTTCTTCACGAGTCATGAAGCTCACCCCTTTTCTCCACTCGTGAATGCCTTCACGAGTCAAGTCTTCCTTCACGACTCGTGAACCTAGTTTTGGCCTTCTATTGACTCGTGAATGACTTCAAGAGTCGTGAACTCTTGTCCTACTCGTGAATGCCTTCACGAGTCGTGCACTGCCAATTGGCTATTTTCCTCATGTAAAGCCCAGCCATTTATACATTCTCTTTTCAAATAGTTCTTCTACACTCAAGCTACAAAAACATTCAATAACTTACGAACCAATAACGTGGGGTCTATAATTGAGATAAACAAGTTAACCACGAGTAATGTAAGGGAGTTTGAACAGTAAAGTGATGTATAGTATGTTATTTGATTATCATCTGAAATTCAAGGACATGAATGAACTTATAAGAGGAAATGTATTGAACTAAATTGTAAGTCATTTAAGCCATCAATTTTTGTATAGGGCAAGATCATTTAATTAGAGAGTTTCTAAGTATGTATATAGAAGACTGAAAAGATTTATAAGAATAAACCTATGAAGTCACGATACAAGACCATTTGAACTTTTAATTAGAGGGCCTTGTGTATGGGAATGCTAATATGAGTTATGTTGTTAAGAATTTATTTTAAAGCATAATGAGCATAAACCTAAAAGAGAGTCAGAGGCAATATAGTAACTTAAATGATATGATAATTAATGGGTCCTGTAAAGTCGTTGTGGGATATGTACTAGGTTAAGGGATGATTCTGTCTAAAACTTGCGATTTAACCTAGTTATAATAAGATAATAGTTGCAAGGTTGCAATCTAAGATAAAAATAATGGGCCAACATGACCTATGTTTAATTATGAGACCATAGAAGCTTGAATGCCATCGAGGTTATGAGAAGAATTACGATTAGCATTGAGGTGTAAGAACCTGCTTGCCTATTTGTTCATACCTAAACTATATTATAATTAACTCATGCCAGTCAGTAGTGCGCTAATGACTAAGATGACATGATCACACATACCCCAAATAAGTATAAATGTCACGAGATGGAAATACAAGTAAGACGATCGAAGTGTGTGTATATATATATATATCTAGAAATGTTAAGTCGTATAACTTATTGTCTATAATTCGATAGACCTTAAAAGAGAATCAAGTGATTGAATATGAACATGTGTTGACCTTAAGCTATAAGAGAACTCATTTATTTTAGTATATGGACCATAAATGCTTAAGTGTTGCTATATATGTTCATGTCGTAATGTGAATAATTATGAGAATAGGGAGCTATTCATAGCAAGCAGTAACAAGGTATGTCATCGAGAACAATCCCTGATTTATGTAATTTCTATATATTGTATATTAATATGAGCATGTTATGATGAGTAGCTTATCTTAATATGTGAACAAGTATGAGTAATAAAAGCATGTATTGCTATGATTTAAGCTGCATAAATATATGTATATGTGTATGTTGTCACAATTAGCGCTACTTACAAAATACTTCATGCTATTATTGTTTGCATAAACATGCAACTATATGATTATATGATAGCATCCATGTGTATTGGAGCCTAGAGCTCAATATTAAAGTATGATAAGAATAATGTGCATTCTGATATGAATGATGGTTTTAAGTGGGGATGCTACATTAAGTAAAGAAAGATATGTTGAATTGAAATATGCTTAAGAATTGTAAAGCTTGTGGGTCTTAGTTCAATTGTGGATTAGATAGGCATGCCTAGAGGGATACAGTCGCAACTGCCATAGTTGACCCCATTTGGTTCTTGTTCCTTAATGAAACTATCGTTCGGCCTTTTTGGATCTATAGTTTGTTCCTTGTTGGAACTATTTTTTGACCCCGTTTGGGTCCATTGTTTGATATCTTCGGATATCCCTAGTTTGATACCTTCGGGTATCCATTGCTCCCATTATCCACCCTTCGAACTAGTACTTACGCAGGCTATTAAAGATGATAAAAGTACAAGAAATAAAGTGATATATATATATATGTGTATATGTATATGTATATATATATATATATATACTTATCGATTCCTTCACGTAGTTAACATAGGCATGATGAATGTCTTAATGTATTGTGTTGTTTTATCTTAAATTCCTTTTGGCTATAATTGTCCGTATGAAATGAGATGCCATGTTCAGAATATCATTATTATGAGATATGTATATCACCTCGACCATGAGGAAGGTTCCCGTGTGAGTGTCGGTGTGAGTTGAACTCCATCGGTGGGTTCCACTAAAAATATATGGACCCCAAAATGTACAATATTGTACCAGAACTTACATGGACTATAACATGTATACTAAGTTTCATGTACTCTGTTTATAAAATGATACATATGACATCGAGACCTTGCTTTATAATTATGATATGTAATGCTTGTTTTTTGTGATCACATGCAGCTTTGCTAGTTTGTTTAAATATATGTAAATGTTTACATGCATGTAGGTTTAATGATAACATTCATTTCACCAAGTGCAATACATGACATAGAGTGAATATTATAAGAGAATCAGGTTACCATGCTAATATAACATAAAGGATGTAAAGTTTATGAACCTAATATGAGAATTTGTACTGTATATGTGAAGTAAATATGCTTACCAGGACTACTTGTAGATGCTATATGATTTAAATACACCCTTATAATATGAACTAATGTTGAATGCCTATCTGAGGTGAACAAAGTGACTTAATTCAGTAAGTGGAAATCTTATACAATTAGTAACTACAATGTCTAGCCTCTTGATAAAAAGGATTATAAGATGTATATGAAGGTTTGCACGCATATATGCATAATGATAACAATGACCTAACTAAATTTAACATATGATATAAATTGGTGTTGTAAGAGGTTTAAGTTACCATGTTAAGATAATATTAAGAAACACATATGCATGAAACAGGAGTTAGAATTGAGTTGTTATAAGAAGAAATCAGGTCTAATAATGTGAAAAGGGATGTTGCATGGCATAAGCACTTTCTTAAGCATGCCATATCGGTTAATTGAAGCAAGTCGAGCTTGTATGATCAATAATCATGATTTCTTGAGTTGTAAAAAGAAAGAAATACGAAATGTATGAATGATAGTAGTTTGACATGAATAGTATGCTATGATGATGTTAGTGAATTAATATAAGGGCCTGAACGCCGGGTCAGCCGTGAACAGTACTTCCCAATGGTGAATAGTGTTTTTCGGGCCCCGAAAGGACATCCGAAAGTCAAAAATATTTTATTGGACCATCGAAAAGTATTGGTCATGGTGAGTCCGGGGTTGAAATTTGAAGTGAAATTGAGGTCAAATAGGCCTCCAAAGGTCAAAAATACGAAAAAGTGAGCGAGTCAATTTTCCTGATAAGGAAAGTGACTTGATTTTGCGTAAATAATTAAAAATAGTAAACGAACTCCGAATATTGTCAGATTTTGCATGTCCACGTGAATTTTTATGTAGAATATTTTAGTGATGAGAATGAAATTTTTCGGAGACACCGACAGTTGTCAAATCGGACTGATAAGTTTGAATCGGACCGATAATGGACTCTGATTGAGCCAAAAATTTGTGTACTAGCTATTTTTAATGTGATAAGAATGATGGAATTATTTTTGGAGTGATTTGGTGGCTGAAAAAGAGAGAAATTTGATTGGATTTTAAAAAGGCCTAAATGGGCCTTAAGAGAAAAATAGGCTAAGCCCATTGGGTTGGCCCAATTTTAGGCCCATTAGGGAGATATATAAAGGCTAGAATTCTGGAGAAAACTCTTGATTTTTTCTGTGCCTTCTTCCTCCTTCATTTGGCCGAATTCACTCTAACTTTTTTCTCTCTCTCTCTTGCTTCATAACCACTCAAATTTCTCCTTAAATCCCAACTAAAGAATTGTAATTCCATCCCTCTAGAACACTAAAATAACTTCTCTTGTTTGATTTGAGCAAAGGAAGTGAAAAAATCAAGGAAAGAAAGAAAGAGGGGTAAGTTGGAGTTTAAGAATTTTAATGTTTTAAATTAATTTCTTGGTGTTTTTCCATAGATTTTTGGGTGTAGATTATGATTATGAGCTTGGTTTTTACATTTGATGACAAGAAAATGAAGAAAACTAAGCTTGAATGGGCTGCCCTATATAGGTGAGCAAGTTGAGGGAGGTATTTCTAAGAGTAAAGGCAAGGAAAAGGAGGCTTAAGCTTCCTAATCAAGAGAAAAATTATAAGTGACTACTTAATCTTTACATTTTCTAAGTTTATGAATTTTTCTTAATTATGTAATTAGGGTAAAAATAATTAAAGTTGTTAATTGATGCACTAATGTTAGGGTAAATGAAATTGATCATGAAAGAAGATAAAGTGAAGGCTTTAATGTAAGAAATACAATTTTTAGGGAGATGTATTAGTGTTGGCCGAAATTAATTATAAGGGTAAATAGTAAGAAAATTGCATAAAAATAATAATTGTTAGCTTAAATTAATAATAGGCTTGATAATTAATGTCTATAAATTTTTAAAGAATATTTGATAATTAATTGGCAATTTTTAAGATTATGTAAAGTGTATGTATTTAGTGAAAGTTGTGATTTATAGTGAATTAAGTAATTATTTTAATGAAAAATGACAATAAATAATAAATAATGCATAAATAAATTTTATTGGCATTTATTGACATTATTGTGATTTTATTTAGAATTTAATGTTAAGATGTATAGTGAAAATAATTGAATTGTTGGTTAATAATTGCATAAAAATATTGAAAATGATGAATTTATATGAAATTAAATTAATGTCAACGAAAAAAAATAAAAAGTTAATTATTGAATTTTTCGGACTTGAAAATAATTAATAAAGTAATTATTACTGTGCCCTTAGAATTAATCTGGCAGTAAAAACTAGTTTTGGATATAGTTGGCTAGCCATAGGAATACCTTTTACCGCGGTGCAGATCATGGCGACTTGCTTTGTTATGGATAGGATCTTTGATCTCCATGGCTTAAGTGTAAAGTGAAAGTGAAAAGTGCAGTGTTATGAGAATGGTTACTTGGGAATCATTTCTCATTTTAGTGGGGCCCGTGGGGTCCATGTTCCGTGTATCTAGTCTAAGATTTTCTGCTGGACTAGGGGCATAATGATAATAAATTCAAAAAGAAATGAAAAGATAATAAAAAGTAAGAAAAGAAAGTGAAAAAGGACCATAATGAAAGAAAAAGAAAGTTTAGGGGCAAAATGGTAATTTTTCCAAAAAGTGTAAAATGTTAGTAAATTAAGTGAGAATTGATTAAATAAGGATAAAACAGTCAAATAATGGTTAAATTATTAAAAAAGTGAATTTTATTGACAATAAGGACTAAAATGTAATTTTACTCGTAAATGACTAATTAAGTGTAAAGAAATGTAAATTGCTTCATTTATCAGTTTAAAGATCATAATTGAGCTTGTAATGGCAAAATTGTAATATTGTGACTAAAAAGGAATAACCTTATAGAAAATGTTAAGTTATTGTTTTGTTTGTAATAATAATTGATTTTATAATTATGTTTATATATATATATGTTAATACTTAAGACTAATAATGGAAATGTTAGGAAATGTATCGATTATTAGTTACCACTGAGCATATTGAGTGCTCAGCGTGTAGTTTTAATGCGAGCAGGTAATCAGGAGCTGGAGCAAGAATTCAGATTGCAGGATTTCTTTTAGAATGCTTTAGTTGTATAAGTTTTGACATGTATATATAAGTACAAACTTTACTTTTGATAATGTAATATAAACGGAAGTTATTTTAATAAGCTGGGTTTGGATTGTGAATGAAATGGAATGAATGTCAGTGAATGGATATAGTAGTTATTATTGATTGTTGTGCCTCTGAGAGACTGTGTGGTTTGTTTGCTTTTCAGGGGGCTAGCACTATGTACAGCCATTATATTGCAAAAATTTTATTAAGTGCATAGTGATTTGAGATAGTTATAAGTCGTTGACGATTTATTTTATATAAGTTGAAGCATGCTAATGTAGTATGTTAATATAAAGGTTAAATTGGAAAAAAAAAATTCCGGTAACCGGTACAGTGTTAGGAGGGACAAGGGTGTTACATTTTGTGGTATCGAAGCAGTGGTTTAGACGGTTCTAAGATCGGAGTGGGTGCAATGTTTGACTTAAATTAATTATATACATGCCAATTATTATTTTGAGAAGTTGTTTTGGAATTAATGAATTCTTGCCCCATATTGTTTTATAGTGAAAAAATGTCTGGCAATCCGAGCCGTGAGGCTGGAGATGACAGGAGTGAGGCCTCAAGTAATATGGGGCAATAGGAGGTTCCACAACAGCAGGCACCTCCACCAGTAGCGCCTCCTCCTCCTTCTCCTCAGCTGGATTTTCTCAATATGATGTCTGATTATATCCAGCAGCGACTTCAGGCTACACAGGCTCAGGCACCGCCACCAGTAATTCAGGTTCAGCCGCCTGCTCCACCTAGGAGGAAGCCTATATTGGAGTAGTTAAAAAGATTAGGAGCTGAAGATTTTTCTGGTCAGGATTTATTGACACCAGCAGCTGCAGAAGCATGGTTATTCAAGATAAAGAGATTATTTGAGATTACCCACAGCCCTTTGGAGGAAAAAGTTTGAGGGAATCACTGCTTTGCTGCAGGGTTCAGCGTTTGTATGGTGGGACTCAGTCAGGCGACATACTCCTACAGATCAGTTAAATTGGGAGTTCTTCATTGATCAGTTTGAGAAGAAGTATATTGGGGCTGAGTATAAGATTTCCATGCAGGACGCCTTCTGGAGATTGAAGCAGGGGAATCGTTCTGTGGCAGAATATGATAGAGAATTTGAGCGCTTATCTGGATGAGGGACTGGCTACAGAAGAAAGACTGTGTTAGCGTTTTGAGAGAGGTCTACACACAGAGCTGAGACAGATTATTGGAGCCCAGCATTACCCTAATTTGCTGGCTATGATTGATGCAGCTCTCAAGTTAGAAACTACTCAGGCAGAGAGGCAGTCCCGATGTCAGCAGAAGAGAAGGCAGGGACAGAGCAGTGGGAAGTCAGGGCAGAGTAAAAAGCAGAGGGGTCAGCAGGCACATCAGGGCTACCTACCGGCAGGCAGAGGATAGAGTGGCGCCTCCCGCGGCAAGTCTACTGCCACTTCAGCATCTAGTGCACCCCGAGGCAGGGATAGCGGGTTAGCAGTACAGTGTGAGTACTGTGGCAGGACTCATTCTAGGGAGTGTAGATTTTTGACGGGAACCTGTTTCAAATGTGGGTCCAGCGACCATCAGATTAAAGATTGTCCTCTGATTCAGACTACTTCAATAGCTTCACCAGTTTCTGGCACTGGATCTTCTGCACCACGTGGGCGTGGTAGGGGAGTTGCTCCTAGACCTTCGGCCTTCAGACTAGTTGGTCAGTCATCTCAAGGACAAAGGCAGTCGGGGGGACAAACATATGTTGTGAGAGCTCGTGAAGAGGAGGATGCTCCTGATGTGATTGTGGGTAAGTTCATTCTGTTATCTGATTTTGTATGTGCATTGATATATCCTGGCTCCACACATTCCTATATTAGCACAGAACTGGCACAGGGTAAAGGGATAAAAGAGGCCTACTTGGACCAGGATATCTTGGTGAGTAATCCTCTGGGACATAGTGTGGTAGTAAACAAGATATATAGACAGTGTCCTATTGGTGTCTAGGGACATGTATTCCTGGCAAATCTTATCGAGCTGCCTTTTCGCTAGTTTGATTTGATTTTGGGTATGGACTGGTTGTCCACCCATCAAGCGACTGTTGACTGCAGAAAGAAGAGAGTTACCCTACAACTTTAGAATGGTGATGATATCACAGTTGTGGGTATAAGATCTGATTTCCTGTCTGATGTGATATCCGCTACTGCAGCAAAAAGATTGATCAGAAAAGGCTGTGAAGCATATATGTGTTATGCAGTGGAGGCGAAGAAAGATAGTTTAAAGGTGTCAGATGTACCCACTGTTAGGGAGTTCCAGGATGTGTTTCCTGATGAGCTTCCAGGCTTGCCACCTGACAGAGTGGTGGAATTCTCTATTGAGGTCACTCCTGGCACTACTCCTATCTCTATTGCTCCGTACAGAATGGCACCTACAGAATTGAAAGAATTAAAAGTCCAGCTTCAGGAGTTGCTCGATAAGGGGTTTATTAGACCTAGTACTTCTCCTTGGGGAGCACCTGCCCTATTTGTAAAGAAAAAGGATGGGACCCTTCGACTGTGCATAGATTATAGACAGTTGAATAAAGCGACAGTCAAGAACAAGTATCCCTTTCCTCACATCGAAGACCTGTTTGATCAGCTCAAGGGAGCGGGTGTCTTTTCCAAGATAGATCTGAGATCGGGCTACTATCAAATGGGGGTAAAAGAAGCTGATGTACCCAAGACAACTTTTCGCACGAGGTATGGCCACTATGAGTTTTTGGTCATGCCATTTGGACTTGCAAATGCATCAGCGGCCTTCATGGATCTGATGAACAGAGTTTTCCACCCTTACTTGGATTAGTTTGTGGTGGTCTTCATCGATGACACACTGGTGTATTGCAAGACACCGGAGGATCATGACAGACATCTCAAGATTGTATTGCAGACATTGAGAGAAAAGCAGCTGTTCGCCAAATTTAGCAAATGTGATTTTTGGCTGAATGAAGTATCCTTTTTGGGACATATCATTTCTGCAGAGGGCATTAAAGTCGATCCTTCAAAGATTGAAGCAATCCTTCAGTGGAAGCCACCCAAGAATGTAACTAGAGTGCGAAGTTTTCTGGGTTTAGCTGGATATTATAGGAAATTTATCAAGGGCTTCTCCACCATTGCAGTTCCTATGACACGATTGCTTCAGAAAAATGTCAAATTTTTGTGGACTGACAAGTGCCAAGAGTGTTTTGAGGTGTTAAAGACGTTGTTGACAGAAGCTCCTATCCTTACTCAACCTGAGTCAGGCAAGGACTTTGTGATCTACAATGATGCTTCCAAGACGGACTAGGCTGCGTTCTGATGCAGGAAGGCAAGGTGATAGCTTATGCTTCCCGACAACTCAAAACTCATGAGAAAAACTATCCTACTCATGATTTAGAATTAGCAGCCATTGTTTTTGCATTAAAGATTTGGAGGCATTACTTGTATGGAGAAAGATGCTACATTTCTTTAGATAACAAGAGTTTAAAGTATTTGCTTACCCAGAAAGAAATCAACCTTAGACAGAGACGCTGGTTGGAGTTGATTAAAGACTATGATTGCTTTATCGACTACCATCTAGGGAAAGCAAATGTAGTGGTTGATGCGCTCAGCAGAAAGTTTATGTCAGGTAATGTTAGTGCTTTTGAATGAACTTGTACAAGGTATTGATAAGTGTAAATGATTAATAGTGATCTTTGCAGCTCTTCAGGCAATGAACACCAGCTTAAGTTTGGCATCAAATGGAGCCATAATAGCAGAGCTACGAGTTAAACCAGATTCTGGACATAAAGTGAAAGCGGCTTAGAAAGAAGATGATAGATTAATGGCGATTGTAAACAAACTTCAACATAGCGGTGAAAGTGATTACTCATTGTCAAATGATGGAAGCCTTTATTTCAAAGGAAGACTTTGTGTGCCATCTCAAGAAGATTTGAAGAAAGAGATTCTGACAGAAGCACACCATAGTAGCTTTGCTATGCATCCTGGAAGTAACAAAATGTACCAGGATTTGAAAGTCTACTATTGGTGGCCAGGCACAAAGCGAGATGTGACTGAATTCGTAGGTAGATGCCTGACATGTCAACAGGTGAAGGCAGAACATCAAGTACCTTCTGGGCTACTTCAGCCACTTGTTATTCCAAAGTGGAAATGGGATCAGGTGACTATAGACTTTGTAACTGGGCTACCTATGACTCGGTGGAAACATGATGCTATTTGGGTAATTGTTGACCGCCTCACCAAATCAGCTCATTTCTTGCCAGTTCGGATGGATTTTTCCTTGACCAAGCTGGCAGAAATTTACATAAAGGAGGTGGTTAGATTACATGGAGTACCTACATCCATTGTGTCAGATAGAGATCCCAGATTTACTTCTCAATTCTGGAAGAGTTTTCAAGATGCTCTGGGTACTAGACTTCGCCTCAGTACAGCTTTTCACCCTCAAACTGATGGACAGTCCGAGCGGGTGATTTAGACATTAGAGGATATGCTTCGATGTTGTGTCCTTGAGTTTGGCACTAATTGGGAAAAACATTTGCCTTTGGCTGAGTTTGCCTACAACAATAGCTATCAATCCAGCTTGAAAATGGCTCCGTTTAAAGCATTATATGGTAGGAAATGCAGGACTCCTTTGTGTTGGACTGAACTGAGTGAGAGGAAGCTTTTGGGTTCCAATTTGATTCGTGACTACGAAGAAAAGGTCCAGATCATTAAAAGCAGATTAAAAGAAGCAATGGATCGTCAGAAGTCATATGCAGATCTAAAAAGGAAAGATATCGAGTTTCAGGTTGGAGATAAGGTCTTTCTGAAGGTATCTCCATGGAAGAAGGTTTTGAGATTTGGAAGGAAGGGCAAGTTAAGCCCTAGATTTATTGGTCCTTATGAGATACTTCAGCGAGTGGGTCCCTTGGCCTATAGATTGAAACTGCCATCTGCTTTGGAGAAGATACATGATGTCTTCCATGTGTCCATGCTCCGGAGATACAGGTCTGATCCGAGCCATGTGATAGCACCAGAAGAAATACAAGTTCAGACTGACTTGAGTTATGAAGAAAGACCAGTGAAAATTTTGGCTAGGGAAGTCCGGCAGCTTCAAAACAAACAGATTCCTTTGGTGAAAGTCCTATGGCATCACCATAATGTCGAAGAGGCAACATGGGAACCCGAAGTAATGATGAAACAAAGTTATCCTCTACTTTTCAGTTCAGGTAAATTTCAAGGACGAAATTTCTTTTAGTAGGGGAGAAATGTAATGGCCTCAACATCGGGTCAGCCGTGAACAGTACTTCCCGATGGTGAATAATGTTTTTCGGGCCCCGAAAGGACACCCAAAAGTCAAAAATATTTTATTGGACCATCGGAAAGTATTGGTCATGGTGAGTCCGGGGTTGAAATTTGAAGTGAAATTGAGGTCAAATAGGCCTCCAAAGGTCAAAAATATGAAAAAGTTAGCGAGTCAATTTCTCTGGTATGGAAGGTGACTTGATTTTGCGTAAATAATTAAAAATAGTAAACGAACTTCGAATATTGCCAGATTTTGCATGCCTACATGAATTTTTGTGTAGAATATTTTAGTGATGAGAATGAAATATTTCGGTGACACTGGCAGTTGTTAAATCGAATCAATAAGTTTGAATCAGATCGATAACGGACTCCGATTTAGTCGAAAATTTGTGTACTAGTTATTTTTAATGTGATAAGGGTGATGAAATTATTTTTGGAGTGATTTGGTGGCTGGAAGAGAGAAAAATTTGATTGGGCTTTAAAAAGGCCTAAATGGGCCTTAAGAGAAAAATAGGCTAAGCCCATTGGGTTGGCCCAATTTTAGGCCCATTAGGGAGGTATATAAAGGCTGGAATTCTGGAGAAAACTCCAGATTTTTTCTATGCCTTCTTCCTCCTTCATTTGGCCGAATTCACTCTCACTTTTTTTCTCTCTCTCTTGCTTCATAACCACTCAAATTTCTCCTTAAATTCCAACTAAAGAATTGTAATTCCATCCCTCTAAAATACTAAAATAGTTTCTCTTGTTTGATTTGAGCAAAGGAAGTAAAAAAATCAAGGAAAGAAAGAAAGAGGGGTAAGTTGGAGTTTAAGAATTTTAATGTTTTAAATTGATTTCTTGGTGTTTTTTCATAGATTTTTGGGTGTAGATTATGATTATGAGCTTGGTTTTTACATTTGAGAACAAGAAAATGAAGAAAACTAAGCTTGAATGGGCTGCCCTATGTAGGTGAGCAAGTTGAGGGAGGTATTTCTAAGAGTAAAGGCAAGGAAAAGGAGGCTTGAGCTTCCTAATCAAGAGAAAAATTATAAGTGACTACTTAATCTTTACATTTTCTAAGTTTATGAATTTTTCTTAATTATCTAATTAGGGTAAAAATAATTAAAGTTGTTAATTGATGCACTAATGTTAGGGTAAATGAAATTGATCATGAAAGAAGATAAAGTGAAGGCTTTAATGTAAGAAATACAATTTTTAGGGAGATGTATTAGTGTTGGCCGAAATTAATTATAAGGGTAAATAGTAAGAAAATTGCATAAAAATAATAATTGTTAGCTTAAATTAATAATAGGCTTGATAATTAATGTCTATAAATTTTTAAAGAATATTTGATAATTAATTGGCAATTTTTAAGATTATGTAAAGTGTATGTATTTAGTGAAAGTTGTGATTTATAGTGAATTAAGTAATTATTTTAATGAAAAATGACAATAAATAATAAATAATGCATAAATAAATTTTATTGGCATTTATTGACATTATTGTGATTTTATTTAGAATTTAATGTTAAGATGTATAGTGAAAATAATTGAATTGTTGGTTAATAATTGCATAAAAATGTTGAAAATGATGAATTTATATGAAATTAAATTAATGTTAACAAAAAGAAATAAAAAGTTAATTATTGAATTTTTCGAACTTGAAAATAATTAATAAAGTAATTATTACTGTGCCCTTAGAATTAGTCTGGCAGTAAAAACTAGTTCTGGATATAGTTGGCTAGCCATAGGAACACCTTTTACCACGGTGCAGATCATGGCGACTTGCTTTGCTATGGGTAGGATCTTTGATCTCCATGACTTAAGTGTAAAGTGAATGTGAAAAGTACAGTGTTATGAGAATGGTTTCTTGGGAATCATTTCTCATTTTAGTGGGGCCCGTGGGATTCATGTTCCGTGTATCTAGTCTAAGATTTTCTGCTGGGTCGGCACTAGGGGCATAATGATAATAAATTGAGAAAGAAATGAAAAGACATTGAAAAGTAAGAAAAGAAAGTGAAAAAGGACCATAATGAAAGAAAAAGAAAGTTTAGGCGCAAAATGGTAATTTTTTCAAAAAGCGTAAAACGATAGTAAATTAAGTGAGAATTGATTAAATAAGGATAAAACAGTCAAATAATGGTTAAATTATTAAAAAAGTGAATTTGATTGACAACAAGGACTAAAATGTAATTTTACTCGTAAATGACTAGTTAAGTGTAAAGAAATGTAAATTGCTTCATTTATCAGTTTAAAGATCATAATTGAGCTTGTAATGGCAAAATTGTAATATTATGATTAAAAAGGAATAACCTTATAGAAAATGTTAAGTTATTGTTTTTTTTGTAATAATAATTGATTTTATAATTATGTTTATATATATATGTTAATACTTAAGACTAATAATGGAAATGTTAGGAAATGTATCGATTATTAGTTACCACTGAACATATTGAGTGCTCAGTGTGTAGTTTTACTGCGCGCAGGTAATCAGGAGCTGGAGCAAGAATTCAGATTGCAGGATTTCTTTTAGAATGCTCTAGTTGTATAAGTTTTGGCATGTATATATAAGTACAAACTTTACTTTTGATCATGTAATATAAACGGAAGTTATTTTAATAAGTTGGGTTTGGATTGTGAATGAAATAGAATGAATGTCAGTGAATGGATATAGTAGTTATTATTGATTGTTGTACCTCTGAGAGGCTGTGTGGTTTGTTTACTTTTCAGGGGGCTAGGACTATGTACATCCGTTATATTGCAAAAATTTTATAAGTGCATAGTAATTTGAGACAGTTATAGGTCGTTGACGATTTATTTTATATAAGCTGAAGCATGCTAATGTAGTATGTTAATATAAAGGTTAAGTTGGAAAAAAAAATTTCCGTCACCAGTACAGTGTTAGGAGGGACAAGGGTGTTACGATTAACTAGTCTAAGTAGAATAGAGCTAAGTCAAGTAAATACTCTAGATTAGTGTAATAGGGTACTCGTTGTTAAGGTTGAAGTCTTTCTTAAATGGTCAGTATAATAAACTCATGTGTTATTTGGTGATCTTGATAAAAAGGGTTGTGCATATTTATGCATGATTATATGACTCAGGTAAAAGAGGTTATCTATAGGATTTTATTCCCTATTGAGCTTTATAGCTTAGCACGAGTTTGTTTATCCATGTAGGTTCGAGTTAAGCTCCAAAGGATCGGACACAAAGTGATTACCTTGAGAATTTCAGGATTCTTAAAGGCCATTCATGTTATGATTATTTATTTATATGTTGATTATTTTTATTGTGGTATGTAATCATGGCCTGTGTTATTAATTATTATTTTTTCGCCGGACCTTTACTAGGTTTATGATGATTATGATGATTGATGATTATCCATGGTTAGTGGATTAGGGAGTTATAGTTAGTGGTATTAGAGCACCCAGGTTTATTCTTTTCTGGGAAATAAGGAATTAAGAAGTTGTTCTTGAAGGATTAAGATGATATTGGTGTAGACCATGGTGTTATCGTTATTGGCATGCATTTTGATGATTATGTTAGGTGTTTAACCTATGATTCATATGTATTGGACCATTAGCAAGATTTTGGCAGAGATTGTGAGATTATATCTGAGGAAGTGTCAATGTCCCTCACCTCCTGATATTAGAGATGCTTGAAAAGTCTTGATGTTTTATGATTGAAGTATAGGATAAGCTTGATTATAAGTATGTCTAGATTATTTATTAAGATGTTTCAGGAAAAGTTCATATGACTAGAAGAGAACTTGATCTTTGGCATAGATGATGATGCAAGATGTTAAGATTATTAAGATACTCAGGATAAGAAATACAATAAGCATAAGAGTTTCTATAAATCGGAGACAGATACCAAATATTATAGATGGATGAGTTTATTATGGATACAGAGAATGCTTATGGTAATAGCTCTTTATAGCTAAAGCACAGTTAAGAATTGGTAGCAATAAAGATAAATATTATCAATTTTGCATTTCGAGGACGAAATTCTTTTAAAGGGGAGAGAATTGTGAGAACCCAATCATGCCCCTAACTAGATTATTATTAATTAATAAGGACCATCGTTAATTAAGACAAAATTAAATTATTTTGCAATTGTCGAGGTTAAGTCCCAAGATGGGAATTTTGGTAATTTCAGCATGTATGTATATTGAGTACAGTTAAAATTAAGATAAAAGAGGGATATAGTTGAAGTAAATCATAAGTTTATTGGTTAAATGTTAAGAAATATAAGTTGGTGGGGGTATTTGTGTATAAGGGTAATTTTGGAAATTCACCTAAGGAGATATTTACCCCACTAACTCTTTATCTTTAGCTTCTTGGAGAAGGAACTCTTGGGGGGATTTGTGTGGATCGGCTAAGGCTAGGGAGATCTCTCTCTCTCTCTCTGGTTACGGGTTGAAGAGAAACCTAGGGTTTTGGTGTTTCAACCTTATGAAGGTAATGTTTTCCTCTCATGGATCTCTTTTTTATGTTTGATTTAATGGAATTAAGGATGTAGAGAGATGATATATCATGCATGTTATCTCCATATATAAGGAAAAGAAAGGAATCAAGAGTATAAGGGATGGATCAAGAAGAGTGAAGGAGGTTTAAAGCTTCAAAGGCCAGGTATGGGAATACTGTGTTTTTGTTGTCTGTATATGGATTTATAGAAATTAGGGTTATGTTGTATGGATTCTTAAATGAGTAATGAAAGATTATTAGTTTTAAGATGAGTAAGGGAGGAAAGTTTGTTTTAAAATGAGTTTTAGAGGATGGTTTGGCTTATGAGAGTATTTCTGTTTACGTTTGAATGGAGATCGAATCGATCTATTTTTTTACAGACAACGTTCTTTCTTACAGTACCGAGTCGTGACATTCTTCACGAGTCGTGAACCTCTTCACGAGTCGTGAAGTCTATCACGAGTTATGCACCTCTTGCCTTCACTCGTGAACTCCTTCATGAGTCGAGAACCTTACCCATTTTTCTTCACTTGTAAACCTCTTCACGAGTCGTGAACCTATCCTTTTATCTCTTCACTCATGAACTTCTTCACGAGTCGTGAAGCTCACCCCTTTTCTCCACTCGTGAATGTCTTCACGAGTCAAGTCTTCCTTCACAACTCGTGAACCTAGTTTTGGCCTTCTATTGACTCGTGAATGACTTCACTAGTCGTGAACTCTTGTTCGACTCGTGAATGCCTTCACGAGCCGTGCACTGACACTTGGCTATTTTCCTCATGTAAGGCCCAACCATTTATATATTCTCTTTTCAAATAGTTCTTCTACACTCAAGCTACAAAAAAATTCAGTAACTTATGAACCAACAACGTGGGGTGTATAATTGAGATAAACAAGTTAACCACGAGTAATGTGAGGGAGTTTGAACAGTAAAGTGATGTATAGTATGTTATTGGATTATCATCTGAAATTCAAGGACATGAATGAACTTATAAGAGGAAATGTATTGAACTAAATTGTAAGTCATTTAAGCCATCAATATTTATATAGGGCAAGATCATTTAATTAGAGAGTTTCTAAGTATGTATATAGAAGACTGAAAAGATTTATAAGAATAAACCTATGAAGTCACGATACAAGACCATTTAAACTTTTAATTAGAGGGCCTTGTGTATGGGAATGCTAATATGAGTTATGTTGTTAAGAATTTATTTTAAAGCATAATGAGCATAAACCTAAAAGAGAGTCAAAGGCAATACAGTAACCTAAATGATATGCTAATTAATGGGTCCTGTAAAGTCATTGTGGGGTATGTACTAGGTTAAGGGATGATTCTGTCTAAAACTTGCGATTTAACCTAGTTGTAATAAGATAATAGTTGCAAGGTTGCAATCTAAGATAAAAATAATGGGCCAACATGACCTATGTTTAATTATGAGACCATAAAAGCTTGAATGCCATCGAGGTCATGAGAAGAATTACGATTAGCATTGATGTGTAAGAAACTGCTTGCCTGTTTCATACCTAAACTATATTATGATTAACTCATGCCCGTCAGTAGCGCGCTAATGACTAAGATGACATGATCACACATACCCCAAATAAGTATAAATGTCACGAGATGGAAATACAAGTAAGACAATCGAAGTGTATATATATATATATATATCTAGAAATGTTAAGTGGTATAACTTATTGTCTATAATTTGATAGACCCTGAAAGAGAATCAAGTGATTGAATATGAACATGTGTTGACCTTAAGCTGTAAGAGAACTCATTTATTTTAATATATGGACCATAAATGCTTGAGTGTTGCTATATATGTTCATGTCGTAACGTGAATAATTATGAGAATAGGGAGCTATTCATAGCTAGTAGAAACAAGGTATGTCATCAAGAACTATCCCTGATTTATGTAATTTCTATATATTGTATAGTTAATATGAGCATGTTATGATGAGTAGCTTATCTTAATATGTGAACAAGTATGAGTAATAAAAGCATGTATTGCTATGATTTAAGCTGCATAAATATATGTATATGTGTATGTTGTCACGCTCAACGCTACTTACGAAATTCTTCATGCTATTATTGTTTGCATAAACATGCAACTATATGATTATATGATAGCATCCATGTGTATTAGAGCCTAGAGCTCAATATTGAGGTATGATAAGAATAATGTGCATTCTGATATGAATGATGGTTTTAAGTGGGGATGCTACATTAAGTAAAGAAAGATATGTTGAATTGAAATATGCTTAAGAACGGTAAAGCCTGCGGGTCTTAGTTTAGTTGTGGATTAGATAGGCATGCCTAAAGGGATACAATCGCAGCTGCCATAGTTGACCCCGTTTGGGTCTTGTTCCTTTATGGAACTATCGTTCGGCCCTTTTGGGTATATAGTTTTTTTCCTTGCTGGAACTATTGTTTGACCTCATTTGGGTCCATTATTTGATATCTTCGGATATCCCTAGTTTGATACCTTCGGGTATCCATTGCTCTCGTTATCCACCCTTCGAACTAGTACTTAGACAAGCTATTAAAGATGATAAAAAGTACAAGAAATAAAGTGATATATATGTATGTATATGTAAATATATGTATACTTATCGATTCCTTCATGTAGTTAACATAAGCATGATGAATGTCTTAATGTATTGTGTTGTTTTATCTTAAATTCCTTTTAGCTATGACTGTCCGTATGAAATGAGATGCCATGTTCAGTATATCATTATTATGAGATATGTATATCACCTCGACCATGAGGAAGGTTCCCGTGTGAGTTCCGATGTGAGTAGAACTCCATCGGTGGGTTCCACTAAAAATATATGGACCCCAAAATGTACAATATTGTACCAGAACTTACATGGACTATAACATGTATACTAAGTTTCATGTACTCTGTTTATAAAATGCATACATATGATATCGAGACCTTGCTTTATAATTATGATATGTAATGCTTATTCTTTGTGATCACATGCAACTTTGCTAGTCTGTTTAAATATATGTAAATGTTTACACACATGTAGGTTTAATGATAACATTCATTTCACCAAGTGCAATACATGACATAGAATGAAGATTATAAGAGAATCAGGTTACCATGCTAAGATAATATAAAGGATGTAAAGTTTATGAACCTAATATGATAATTTGTACTATATATGTGAAGTAAATATGCTTACCAGGACTACTTGTAGATGCTATATGATTTAAATACACCCTTATAATATGAACTAATGTTGAATGCCTATCTTAGGTGAACAAAGTGACCTAATGCGGTACGTGGAAATCTTGTATTATTAATAACTACGATATCTAGCCTCTTGATAAAAAGGATTATAAGATGTATATGAAGGTTTGCACTCATATATGCATAATGATAACAATGACCTAACTAAATGTAACATATGATATAAATTGGTGTTGTAAGAGGTTTAAGTTACCATGTTAAGAAAATATTAAGAAACACATATGCATGAAACAGGAGTTAGAATTAAGTTGTTATAAGAAGAAATCAGGTCTAACAATGTAAAAAGGGATGTTGCATGGCATAAGCACTTTCTTAAGCATGCTATATCGGTTAATTGAAGCAAGTCAAGCTTGTACGATCAATAATCATGATTTCTTGGGTTGTAAGAAGAAAGAATTACGAAATGTATGAATTATAATAGTTTGACATGAATAGTATGCTATGATGATGTTAGTGAATTAACTAGTCTAAGCAGAATCAAGCTAAGTCAAGTAAATACTCTAGATTAGTGTAACAGGGTATTCGTTGTTAAGGTTGAAGTCTTTCTCAAATGGTCAGTATAATTAACTCATGTGTTATTTGGTGATCTTGATAAATAGGGTTGTGTATATTTATGCATGATTATATAGCTTAAGTAATAGAGGTTATCTATAGGATTTTGTTCCCTACTAAGCTTTATAGCTTAGCACGAGTTTGTTTATCCATGTAGGTTCGAGTTAAGCTCCAGAGGATCAAATAAGAAGTGATTGCCTTGAGGATTTCAGGATTCTTGAAGGCCATTCATGTTATGATTATTTATTTATGTGTTGATTATTTTTATTGTGGTATGTAATCATGGCCTGTGTTATTAATTATTATTTTTTCGCCGGACCTTTACTAGGTTTATGATGATAATGATGATTGATGATTATCCATGGTTAGTGGATTAGGGTGTTACAATATATGTATGTGCTGCCTTATACTCATGATCTTCTAACATCCTACTTTTAGTTGGAGCATAAAATTGACCTGGATGTTTGAATATTGAAATATATCCATTTGCTTGAACGACATCACATCATCATTACGAGGAATATTTCTACTCCGACACATAACTTGTGGTTTAAAATAATGTGAGCAGAAGTGTGATGCCTCTTCCACAATGTAAGCATTACACATTGATCCCTCAACTTTTGCCTTATTTTTCACATTCAATTTCAAGTGTCGAAGTTCCCTATTTTTAGTTGTCATAATTAGTAATCCATATTTGTAGAATGAACATATATATTAGAAAAGTGAATAAAGCACTTGAAATTAGAATTGCTAAATACCTTTCAAATGGGTACATCCATCAATAATGAATGTTATTGGAAGATGTATTAGAAGATGTTCCATTGAGTCAAAAAAGGCTGGTGGAAAAAAATTTTCCAGCTTGTATAAAATAAGTGGTATCTTTGTCTCTAACCTCAACATATCCTCCACTTTAATCATTATGGATGCTAGATCTTTGAAAAATAAGCTCAATTCTTTTAGAGCTTGCCAAACTTTTGATGGAAGCAATTCACGAAACGCAACAGGCAATAAAAATTGCATAAAAACATGGCAATCATGGCTTTTCATACCAAATAACTTATACTTTTTCATATCAACACAACGACTCAAATTGGAAACATGTCCATCGGGAAATTTTAAGGTTTTCAGCCATTCTAACAAAACCCTATTCTCCTCTTTATCAAGTGTGTAACAAGTTTTGGGATACTTACCACTATGCACATCCTTCTCTAATTCAGGTTGCTTACAAATATTGCTCATATCTTGTCGAGCTTTGGCATTATCTTTTGTTTTTCCTTTAACAGTAAGAACTGTGTTAAAGATATTTTCAAATACATTTTTCTCAATGTGCATCACATCTAGGTTATGATGGATTAAATTTGTTCTCTAATAAGTCAAGTCCTAAAAGATGCTCCTTTTCTTCCATCCACAATTCTTAGATAATCGATTATTAACCTCATATGCACCAAGTTCAGTGATTTTCATGAAACCCAATCTATTTATATGATTGAAGATTTCTTCATCTGTTGGTGTTGGTGGTGGTACTGAATTCTCAACTACTTTATGGCGAAATTTTTTTATCCCTCCTAAATGGATGAGTCAGTGGAAGAAACTTTCGATGATTATCAAACCAGTTCATCTTGTTCCCATTTGTTAATCTAAATCCTTCTGAATAGTCCATGCAATAAGGGCAAGTTAGTTTTCCATGTGTGCTTCAACCTAATAACATAGAGTATGCAGGGAAGTCACTAATTGTCCACATTAGTGCAGCCCTCATTTTAAAATTCTATTTTGTGGATACATTATAAGTGTCAACTCCAATCTCCCATAATTCAATCAACTCAACAATTAAAGGTTGCAGATAAACATCTATATTCTGCTTCGGATTGTTAGGACCAAGAATAATTATAGTTAAGAATAAATATATCTCCTTTATACATATCCATGGAGGCAAATTATAAGGTGTAAAAATTACAGGTTATGAGGAGTATTGTTGTCCTGACTATCCAAAATGTTGAAATCCATTAGTGCACAAACCAAGCCTAACATTTCTTGATTCAAAGGCAAATGAAGGACGTTTTTCATTAAAATGTTGCCAAGCTTTTGAATTAGAAGGATGACACATCACACCTTCTTCTTGAGCATGCTTATTGTGCCATCTCATTGCTGCAGCAGTTGCATTTGAATTATACAACCTCTTTAACCTATCTTTAAGTGGAAAATAAATCATTTGTTTACATGAAACTCCATTCCTTTTGTATCTTGCATTTTGACAAAATTTACACTTGTTTAATCCATAGTCTTCTCCCTAAAAAAACATGCAACCCAACTTACAACAATCAAATTTTTCATATGGTAGCCCTAAAGCCTTAACTAGCTTTTTTATCTCATCAAAACTTCCAACCATTGTATGTTCTTGTGGTAAATAATCCCTTATCAATGCACATATTTCATCATAGCATCTCTTAGATAATCGATGGTCACTTTTGCTTGCTAGCAATTGTGAAACAACTGACATTTGAGTTGGTTTTGACATTTGGGGTATAATGGAGTATCCACTGCATCAAGCATGTCAAAAAACTTTTATGCCATGGGATTTGGATTTTTCTCAATTAGGTCTTCCATCATTAAAGCTGGACCTATCATTGCAGCATTAAATACCATTTGACGATATGGATTTCTATCATCACCCCCATCTTACTCATAATATTGAGATTCGATAGGTATACTTGTTGAGCACTGTCCAACTTCCCCGTGGTACCACCACTCTTCATAATTTTCCACAAATCCCTTTGTAAGAAGATGCAACCTAACTTCTTCAATTGTTAGGTAAGCTCAATATTTACAACTGTAACATGGACATTTAATCTTTAAGCCATCCATAAATCTTAATTATCTAGATACGAAATTTAAGAACATGGTCACCCCCGACATAAAATCTGGATTAATATGATCATGATTATCTTTCCTCGCATACATCTATTTTCAGTTATTCTCCTCTATTATGACATACAATTCGGAGGTGAGAATAACTAAACTGTTTTAAATATTTAAGAACCTGTTATGGAAAAGTAAGCATTTAAGATACACATTAAATTTATTTAAACTATCATGAAAAGATAGAGCAATGAATAAATATAAGTATAATAGCCATTGAATTTTTAAAAAGATATAGCATTTCATTTAATTACATTTAAAATAAATAAGAAGAAAACTAATACTCCATCTAACAATTTAACAAACTGAACAATTTTCGCAATTATGAACAAATATAAGTTACTACGAATAATTTCCAAACCTTATATGAAGCTTGAGAATTGTTTTACAAGCTAAATCCACCTCTGAAAAATAAAAAAAGTTATTTTTGTATAGTTGACACCTATTAACAAAGATACAAATTAAGTAGAAATGGGAATAACCAATAAAAAATGCTGTTGTAAGTTTAATTACGAACAAGGATATTAAAAAGTTTTGAGTTATTAATTACAACTCCTAAAAATAATTAATTTAGAGATTATAGCGAATTTAATTGTTCTTTTCAAATACCAAAATTTCAAAAGCTACTTGAAGAAAAATAATAATTACCTCAAAATATTTGTCATTTTAATAATTTCTATCAAGTATTTATTTTATTTTTTCAAATGTACCCTTATATACAGTATCTAAATTACAGTAATTAATATTTTAATTTACTATATTCTCTTTCTCCATTAATTATTATTTCAATTCTCTAAATATAATTGAAGGCAAGAACATACGGAAGGAAAATTCAAAAGCCAATATATTTTCCTGTTAATTCATGGAAGAGAAAAGAGACCATGATATTTTAAATTTGATTAAAAATAAGCCTAATAAAATATATTTATTTGTATATGGAGTAAAACCTTAAACCCCAGTTAACGAGGCATAGAGGGAGTACAAAAAAGAAGTAAAATTAAAAAAAATATATAAAAATACCACTTTAATTCAGAGATTGTTAAGTAAATTTTTTTTCAAAAAGTTAAAGTTGTCGACTGAAATTAAAGAAATACTTTAGTGAATTCAATTTGATTAATAAAGTTTTATTACAAAATTACTAAAATTTGATTAATAAAGTTTTATTTTTAGTATAAACGGGTATTAATTGAGCAATCACCTGCCCTTTCTTGGAACCAAACAAATACGAAGTTTCCTCATAACAAAATTCAAAAGTTAACTTAAATAATCATCATATTATAATCTTATAAATAAATAAATTGGTAATGATGAATGTCAAAGCAAAGCAAGCTCTATAAGTTTAATTGGGCACTTGCAGACTCATAATTTAAGAAACAAAGCAAAAATAATAAATCAATTCAGGCCAATAATAGTGAAATGCAGAAACTAAAATTCGTGGAGCACTACCACAAGGCAAAAGAACAACTGCTAAATATTTCACAAAAGCCTAGAGGATTAGAAACAAACTGAGGTAGGAACCTGAAATCACAATTAAAAATCTAACATTCAAATCTTTAACTAAACATTTGTCCATACTAATTAATGTATATGTTATTAACAATTGGGTTAAGGCTTAGATAAGATGATTAAGCAAATGAAACATGAACAATCATCTTCCAAGTCAAATTATCTTCCAAATCCCAAAATAAGCATACTAATACTATCACTCAAATACTAATATTTAGAGATGGGAAAAAATAATATTTTAGTGATCATGATTTTATTGGTATTGATAAGCCAAAAAACTATTACCAAACTAAATAAAACAAAGCAGTTTGTGAACAACAATCACATTAAGGCTGCTCAATTAAAAAAAAAAGGTTACCTAAGCATTATTGGCGACAGAATCATGAGCAGCATTGATCTAAATGGGTTTATTGAATCATCTCCAAAATGTTAAAATAACATCTCAACAAAGTAGTAAAAAACTTCTATTGCAAGACGTAATGCTCACAAAATAATCATTCCTTGCTGAGAAGCAGGTCCTTTGTCTCCAATCAAGATTTGAAAACTGATCAAAAGGCTTTTCTCAATAAGTATGTACCATTGGCTAAAAAGGACCATAAAAAGATGAGGACCACCACCACAAACCCATGAAATGGGTGGGAATATAGATTAAGAGAGAAGAAGGAAGAGAATGATGATAGACAAAGGCATTAAAAGTGGCCATTCAAGAGCTAACCTAAAATTCGATGCACCATTAACCGCTAAATATAAAAGAAAAATAGATATAGGTTTAAAAAGGTTGGGGGAAAAACAATAACAAGTAGATGGCAAAATCACCTTTTGCAAAAACCATAAACCTTAACAACCACAAATGTTGATTCACGACAACAATGTCAAGGAAACAAGGTTACGTCAGATTATGAAATGATACGGAAAGGAGTTTGTCATTTATTATTACAGAGATAAATTTGAAGAAAAGTATGTCAAAAGGAAAGTACCTCAGTTCTTGACTGAAGCCATAAAGCATCATAAACTGATGATTAAGAAAGACCAATTAAGCAAAGCTAAAGGCACAAGCATTTCAAGCTTCTCAATTGAAAATTTCTGATTAAAAATATCTAATCCAAATGCTAATTCAACAACAACTAAAAATAAATGAAAAGCATCCAGCTTACAATGCAGCCCTAATTCACATCATTTGCCAAATAACAGATCCATTGTCACCAAATCAGAAATAGCCAATTCCCAGGTTTGCTAAAAAATGAAAAGTAATTAAGAAGCGAAAACTACATAATACTTAAATTAGTTATTTCTAATTATTCTAAAAATGATGATGATAATAATAATAATAGTACAGAGATTCAGGAAAAAAATAAAGCAGAACAAAAACTCAATCTCACACGGAGTATGAAGTAGGGCAGTTTTAGTGACTTCGAGCAAGGGCTTAACCACATCCTCCTGAAATCAATGGTAACCATGAAATTAACTGTTGATTTCAATTTGTTCAATTACTTATATATATTTTTGTCAATTACTTAAAAAATTCACTTGAAAAAAACTAAACCTAAAAATAATTAATTTTTTTTAAAAAAAGGTTAATAGATAAAGTTAAAATCAAATTAAGTTTTGAAATTGAAAGACATTAACAGCATGATATACAATTAAAAAAAATTCATATGCATATTATAGATATTAAAAAGAGAAAAAAAAGGAAAGAAAAAAGCATCATTATGCAATTGAAAATAAATATTTGCAAATTACATTAGCATAAGTTTAGGTAGGTTCAGCTAGTGAAAGAGATTATTCACTTAGCAAGGAAGCTAAAACCCTAGACTTTTACTTTCATTGTTAACACCTCAAGCTAAAATATCAAAAATCATAACCAAAAGCTTAGAAAAACCTAAACCGAATTGACCCTAATCAAATTTTATAATTTAAAACTAAAAAGTGTATGTAAACTAACTATTGATCCTCAAGAATCACAACTAACAAAACCATAAAAAAAAGCTTAAAGCATTGAATGAAAAGCTACAAACTTGCTAAAAAAACAAAAAGGAGGTTAAGTTAAGCTCAGAAATCACTTACCTGGGTCGAAGTCGGGCATGAACAGGTCAAAAGTTCAAGTGACAACAACTTAAGGTCGTGAATTAAGTTAACGAAATAGATCCACCATGCTCAAAAATCAAGCAAATGATTTGAAATGAAGCTGAACTTACTACAGCTTTCAGATTTAAAAGAACAAATTAGGTTTTGAGTTTTGGCAGTGAGGGTTCTTTTATTTTCCCTCCAAATGAAGCTCAAAAAGAGGGAAACTGTAAATGGATCTAAAATTATTTTTGTCTGAACAAATGGGTCCTGCTCTTATTATAATGGCATTTAATTTTTATCTTGTACACTAAATGTCTCATTTATTACAAATTTTTGGCAAAGCCAGATATCTTGTATTTTTATAGTAATGGAAAAGAAAGCTGACCCATCATGTCTTTGTAAATGTAGATAGGATAGGCACTAGGTAGTTAGGCAATTGGTATGGTTTAATTAATAATTTTATTTACAACAATAAACCTTTGATAATAAAGAGAATGGCCCATAATAGATTCAACCAATTGGAAACCTTTTCAATTTTCACGAATTAACAGATTCCATATTATCTAACCTATTCTTTGAATTGGAAGCAAAGATTCCTCCAACTGCCATGTATTATTATTTCATTTAATCACACTACTCTGATTACATGCATTATCAACTCGACTCTTTCTTTTCTTTGGTTATCTTAGAGTTTGGAAAATTTCACCAACTTATCCCATTTTTAATATATTATTTTAATTGCAAATCTCAAATGTATGTTTATAAACTTATAGTAATTTATTAGCTCTCTAACTTTAAAATAGAATTTTGATGCTATCCAAATTTTCTTTCTTTTTTCTTTCTCACAAGTACATCAACGTTGTTGCCAAATTAGCTACAACAATGTTGTCGCCAATATAGGTATATGAACATAATTTTATTTTGCTAAATTAGCGACAACATCATTGTCGCCAAATTAGCTATAACCATATTGTCCTCAAATTAGCTACAACAATATTGTCGCCAATTAACTACAACAATGTTGTTGCCAATATTGGTATATGAAAATAATTGTATTTTGCTATATTAGCGATAGCATTGTTGTCGTCAATTAGCTATAACTTTATTGTCACTAATTAGCTACAACAATGTTGTTGCAAAATCTACTTTTGTTGTCGCAATTGTTTGCGCCAAAATTTTGGTGCCTGATATTAGCAACAATAAAAATTTATTGTGTTTAATTTATCGCAATATTTCTTTTTCCATTGAATCTTTTAATATTTTCACTGAAAGTCATTTTTTATCGCAATGTTGTCGCTATATTATGTATTTAGCAACGAATTTTATTGTTGTCGTAAATTTTCGTCGCTAATCTATATTTTTTTTAGTGAAATTAAAGTGTACCTCAAGGTGACAACCATTTCACTACCACCATGACCCCTACAGAGCTGTATAGAAAACTTACACCTTATAGTGGCAACCAATTCATTGCCAACGTGACCCTTTCGGGACTATAAAAAGCAAAATTTCTATTTGGCAAAAATATACACGATTTTCATATCTATTTTCTTTTAGATATCATTTGTTCTTAAATCTTTAGGGTTTTTAATAATTTTATAGATTAAATACTTCATTTTAAATTAGATTTACAAACAATAGATTTAATGTTCAAATTTTCTCAACTTAAGCTCATATTTCATTTGGAGATTTGAAGCAGAAGCATATTGGATTTAGCTGGATTTCATCTCAACCATGAGCTTTTGAATTTATTCTTTCTTATTTTAATTTTTATCTATAATGGATTATGAGCAGTGATTAGTTGTTTGGATCCCCAAACCCATGTGAATACTTAAATGCCATGGATGTTATATTGCTCTATTTTACCATCATTTTTTTGTAACTTTGAGATTGCTCTAAAATGAAACTCAGTGGGTTATGGGTACTATGAGATTAGGGATAAATTTGGATGTAGAATGAATGGGTTTTTGAATTATTTATCTTTAGAATGGGAAAATGATTCAAACCTAAGATTTTAAAGCCATGCTTAGGCTAATCATGAGACTTGCTTTGGAACGGGACATTTTGTGATTAACATAGCTTGCTTCAAAATGGGACGCTTGGTATAGTAAGGTTATCCTAATTCAATATATATAGCATAAGCTAAAATTAAATCACATTCGAGTATCGGGAGGATGCGTGAACCTAGATAACATTTTTAGATATATTAATTTTTAGAACAATCTTTGTGTTATTTTAATTAAGTTGTTACTTATTTTTAGTCAGATTTACATTTATTCTTATTTTTGTTGCATTTTCTTAGTTTAGTCAACATATTACTTAAAACACTAGGAATTCTTTAGCATATATTTAACATTCATTTGCTTGCAACCACAATCCTTTGGGTATAATCTCTGTGGGTTTTAATTTATATTACTTAGCTGATCTAGTATACTTGCTAGTATCCAGTCAAGTTTTTGATGCCGTTGTTAGGGATTGGTGTATTTTTAAGTTTTGATTATTATTTGTATGTGTTTTCTTTTTCTTATTTTGTTCTTTTAATTCTTTTCAGGTACTCATAGTGCATGAGTAGATTGAATTGAGAACAATCAGCAGCCTATGACTTTGAAATTAAAAGGACATTAAAAAGGAGAACTAATTAAGAAGTCAATATGAATCCAAATCCTTTTATTTGTGAGATTCCTATCGAGAATCAATAATTGCAAAGGACATAAGATAAAGTTTAGGTTAGGCAAAGGGAAGAGATTCTTAAGATGAGAACTATAAGGCATTATGTTATGCCTAGGTGGAATGAAGAACATAGGACTATAGTGTTGCCTAAGGTTGTGCAATTTAAGCTAAAACTTGCCATAATTATAATGGTTCAAAAAAATCAATTTTTTAGTTCGGAGTTAGAAAATCGTGCTCAATATGTTAATATTTTCTTAGATATCAGTGACACAGTTCAGATTTAAGGTGTATCAATAGATGCGATTTGGTTAAAATTATTTCTCTTCACATTTATTGGTAAAGCAAAAGAGTGCTTTAGATGTTACCAAACCAATCAATCTAGACATGCAAGCAATTGCAACAAAAATTTCTAATGAGATTTTTTCCTCCAACAAAGTTAGCAAGTATGCGTAACAACATTATTAACTTTCATCAAATGAATGAGGAACCATTCCACGAAGCATTGGAGAGATTCTGAAGGTTATTAAGGAGCTATCCATATTATGAGATAGTTGTTTACTAATTGATGACTATTTTCTATACAAGAATTTATGACTATTTTCTATACGAGAGTTACAACACCAACAAGGTCACTCTTAGATGTTGCATGTGGTAGGAGCTTTATGAATGTATTATCAAAAGATGCCTTTAATTTGTTAGATGAAATGGCAACTAATGATTCACAATGGGTAACCATAAGAGCAATACCAAAGAGGCAAGGTGTACATAATGTAAATGAAATTGCAATGCTACAAGCTCAAGTGGAGTTGATAAGGAGAGAGATAAGTGGACTTAAAGTTCAAAATGTGGCATCTGTTTCTCAAGGCTGTGAATCGTATGAGAGTAGATAAGGTTGTTAAGAGAGTATAGCAATAAAGGATGTAAATGTAGTTAGAGAATTAGAAGAAATGACCCCAATAGCAATAGTTATAATTCAGGGTAGAGGAATCATCCAAATTTTTCTAAGAGAGAAGGAAATCAAGTGTCATAATCTTCTCAACCCCAACCAAAAGCTCCCTTCAACCAAAATGTCACTCATAACCATAGTTAAGCCTACCATCCACAAGGAAACACACATTTCCAAACACCATACCCACCACTACAACATCAAGTTCAGAACTCAAATTAAAAACAAGCTTATCATCTGTCTAGATTTTAGCCATAACCACCTATGTAAGAGAAGAAACCAAAACTTAAAGATATGTTTGCTAATTTTATAAATAGTTAGCAACAATTTCTATCTAGCCAAGATTCAATCTGAAATTCACAAGAGTAATGGAATAGGAACCAAGATGTAGCCTTATGAAATTTATAGATGCAAATAGGGCAATTGGCCAATTCGATCTTTACAAGGTAGTAGGGCATATTTTCTTCTAATGTTGATCAAAATTCCAAGGAAGAAGCTAAGGTAATCACTCTAAAAAGTGGTAAAGAGGTTTAAAGAGCTGAATAAGGTACATCTTCATCTTCATTTAAAGCGGTAGAGTCAACAATAGAGGTATGTGATCTTATCTCTAAAAATGTAAAAGAGATTCCAAGTTGAAAGATAAAGGTAAGGCCATTATTAAATTTGGTTTACCATTTGATGCATCACATTTACCATTCTCTTCAGTAGCTAGGAAAGAAAGAAATAATGAGCAATTAGAGAAGTTCTTAAATATGTTCAAGAAATTGCATTTTAACTTGCCATTTGCTGAAACTTTACTCTATATGCCAAAATATGCAAAATTCATGAAAGATTTATGCTCAAATAAAAAGAACCTAGAATGGATAGGTACTATTCAGTTGTTTAAAAGCTGTAGTGTTATTCTTACAAATAAAATTCTAGCTAAACTAGAGGATCCAGGGAGTTTTATACTACCTTGTGAATTAGGAGGAAATTTTATGGGAAATGCATTATGTGATTTGAGAGCTAGCATAAATTTAATGCCATATTCCATTTGCAAAAAGTTAAAGCTGGGTGATATCAAGGAAATAAGGATGACCCTTCAATTGATAGATCGCTCGGTCTAGCATCCAAAGGGAATTATTGAGGATTTGCTAGTCAAAGTGGGCAATTTCTTCTTCCTAGTGGACTTCATAGTTATTATGGATATGGATAAGGACAAGAAGGTTCCATTAATTATGGAAAAACCATTCCTAAATATAGTTAAAGCAATCATAGATGTACATAGGCAAATGGTAACTTTATGATTCAATGATGAAGAGATGGTTTTTGATGTAAACAAGGTGATGAAGCAGCCATCATGTGAATTTGAGGAGTCATTATGCTTTATGGATGCTATTGCGTACTCTAAGGAAGAAGTGCAGGAGAAAATGTTGCTGGATGAACTATTAAGGAATTATTTGATGTATACAACTAAGGAAGAGGATTTGACTAAGAATGAAAAAGAAATTATAAAGGAGCTGAAGAAAAAGTGTAAAGAAGAGGAATCAAAAGAAGAAAGGTTTGAACTACCCAAGGGAGATTCAAAAACTAAAATCAAACCCCTCCCCTCTCATTTAAAGTATGTATTTTTGGAGGAGGGAACAAAACAAGTAATAATATCTTCTATTTTGATAGGTATTAAAAAGGAGTTATTGATAGAAGTGCTAAGGAAGCATAAAAGATCCATCGAATGGGAGACATCAGATCTTAAAGGAATCAACCCAAGCTATTACACTCACTGCATCCCAATGGAGGAGGATTGCAAACCAATTGTGCAACCTCAAAGGAGATTAAATCTGGAAATGTAACATGCAGTCAAAAAATAAGTTTTGAAAATACTAGATGTAGGTATACTTTTTCCTATCTCTAATAGTAGCTGGGTAAAACTGGTACAGTGTGTTCCCAAGAAAGGAGGGATAACTGTGATAGCAAATAAGCATAATGAACTTATCCCAACTCAAACAGTTACGGGTTAGAAAGTGTGCATCGAAGGAGGTTAAATAGTGCAATTAGGAAAGATCACTTTTCCTTGCCATTTATTGACCAATTACTAAAAAGGTTATTATGGAATATTTTTATTACTTTTTAAATGGATATTTGGGGTATATACAAATCCACACAGCCCTTAAGGATCAAGAGAAAACAACCTTCACATGCCCTTATGGCACTTTTGCTTATAAAAGAATGACCTTTGGATTAAGCAATGCACCAGTTACGTTCCAATGATATATAATGGCAATATTCCATGACTTCATAGAAAAATTTATCGAGGTATTTATGGATGACTTCACCATTTATGGGAGGGACTTTAAGAACTATTTAGAACATCCTGATTTAGTACTAGGTAGGTGTGAAGAGCCTAACTTTGTATTGAATTGTGAGAAATGACATTGTATGTTGAGGGAAGGTATTATTTTAGAACACAAGATATCTAAGAAGGGGATAGAGGTCAATAGAGCCAAGGTAGAAGTGATTGAAAAAATCCCACCCCAAATAGTGTCAAAGGTGTTAGGAGCTTTATAAGGCATGTAAGGTTTTATTGTAGGTTCTTTAAAGACTTCTCACAAATTGCAAAACCTTTATCAAATTTATTAATGAAAGATGTTCTATTTAATTTCACTGTGAGTGTTTATAGGTATTTAAGACATTAAAATAAAGATTGATTTCAGCTTTGATGATTGTCCCTCCAGATTAGAGCTTTCCATTTGAATTATGTGTGATGCAAGCAATTTTGCAATAGGAGTTGTGCTAGGACGGAGGAAGGAAAAGGTCTTCTACACCATCTACTATGCAAGCCACACGTTCATAGGAGCCTAATTCAACTACACCACAACCAAAAAAGAACTTCTTATCATAGTTTTTACCTTTGAGAAATTTAGACCCTATCTCCTTGGTGCTAAAATTATTGTGTGGTCTGATCATGCAACGTTAAGACATCTTTTTGCCAAAAAAGAATCAAAGCCAAGGTTGATTAGATGGGTACTTCTCTTACAAGAGTTCAATTTGGAAATCAAAGACAAGAAGGGGTATATAATTGTAACACCCCAAATATGGCCTTAGTAGAAAATATGAAAATTTAGAAGATGTATATGCAATTTAAATGTTCATTTAATCTAATAAGGTCACTATAGGGGTGAGAAAGTGATTTTTCATATGACAAATGTGGGAATTTATAATATATGATAAATAGAAGGGTTAATTTATAAATAGATTTTTTATGGGGTTAATGTTAAAAGAAAGTTAGGAGTGGGGTATGAATTAGGAAAGATTATAAATTAAAAGGTAAACCTGCTACATGCAATTAAAGAAGGGAGTGAAAAGGAAGTTTTCCACTCATATAAATTGAAAGAGGTTAATGGGAGACAGAAAAGGAAATCATTTTTTTACTGGTGGTGTTCATCTTGGCCGACACCTTCTCTCTCTTCATTCTCATTTCTTCTTTGTTCCCTTCTTTCGAAAGATTGCTAAGGTAAGGAGAAATTGAGCATTCCCTTCTTCTTCACCTACTTTTTCAATGGTAGGATTGTATACTTTGATGGAAAGGAAGATTCTAGATTTTTAATGCAATTATATGTGATTTGTTATAGAGGAAGATAGTAGTAAGAAGAATAAGGGCAAAGGAGTTTTGAAGGAGTAGGGATTTCTATCAGTTTCGGCTAAGGTATGGGATTTATGTGCCTTGAGATTATGTGATTCTTCTTGTCCTATCTGATGTAGGCAATGGAAGTCTTGATTAGAATATAGAAATGTTAATGCATGTTAAAAATGAGGAAGGAATTTATACTTCTAAAAAGGATTATTCCCTAATAGCTTCACTTGGTTCTATAATTTAACTATTATAGGAGAACTTAGCATGATAAGGACTTTATCTAATTGAGTTATATGTCTGCATCATATTATGTGTTGATGGTAAAGTTATGGAATCTCAGTTAAAGGTATTAATTAGAAGTATTACGAATTTTGAGGCATGAAACGGGGGATTAAGTAATGTAAGCTTAAGCAAGTTAATTAGGCATAAAGTGGAATCTATACAAGAGTTGCTGAAGTGATGAAAAAATATTGAGATTGTATAATCTGGGTATGTTGCGCTCGCTATACTATTCGCGATTGCGATAATGTACTATAAGTGAATTGCTATTTTTGCCTCTGTCGCGCTCATGACCACAGTCACGCTCGGGACTTACTTGCATAGTGCGTGCTCTTCCTTTAATGCTTTACTTTATTGTGTGATGATAACTATACTATTTTGACACCCTTACATACCATGTATAAAACCATAGCATGCCAAACATTCACATGAGTATAGTATTGTATATATATATATATATATATATATATATATATATATATATATATATATATATATATATATATATCAATGAATTCTTGGGATTATATGATAAAAGAAACTAAATGGCATGATATGTTATAGAATTTCGTATATGAGGCATGTGTTATTATTAGCAACTAAATAGGTATGTTCTACTACTTGATTTAAAAAAAAGGGGCATGTGATGCACACATATGATAGTTATGATGGACTATGACATGGCATTTATATGATGATCATGCAGCGGAAAAATAATAAAATCGATCATACATGCCACTCAATCCATAAACAAGAATCGAAAACATGCAATTTTAGGGTTTTAAAACTTTCAAATTTAGATGCACTTCAAGATTTGATTTTGATGATAACCAGAAACCAAGAAGAATTTATTTGCCTTAGATGTTCACCACCAATGCCAAAGGAACAACCTTTACGCCACTTCTCTCTATGTTCACACACACAATTGCAAGCAAGGCTTAAAAAATCAAGAGTGCTAGCTCTATATTTAAATATTGTGCAATGGTAATGGGTTGAAGCAACAAGATTTGATCTTGTTCTTCCTTTAGGTTTCTTTTGCTGCCCAAGAACATAAGAGAATAAGGAATAATCATTTCTCCTTGTGAAAATCGGCCAAGAGTGAGAGAAAAAGAGAGTTTCATGCCTCGGGTTTTTATTTTTTTCACCAAAAATATATATATCATTTATTTTGTAAGAGTTAAATCCGAAATTAACTACCTAAAAGATAGTTAATTCATCATCCATCACTTCCTAAAATCAAGTGACAAACATTAAATCAAACTCTTTCAAATTTTAAATTCAAATTAATTTGAAATAATCCTAAGACAGTTAATCAAATAATATCACTTAATAAGGATATTTGCATGTGCCGAAATTCACAAGGAATTTGTCTTTGAATTTCGGCCACTCCATTTCCTATTTAAGTATTTTACTTTGATTCAAATTCTTTTAGGTTTTGATACTCAATTAACTTAATTAATACAAGATAATTAATTAATTAAAATTAAACCTTGTGGGCCGATTCTCTCTCTCTAATGGACCAAAGTCAATTTAGCAATTTTAGTACCCATTACATACATTAATTTGACTTTAATTAAAAGCCTAAATTAATGTCCAATATTTAATTTAAATATTTTAAGTCCAATGCTTTGTGTGCGATCCTATAGGTCCATTTAATATTGGCAATGAATTAATGAATTAATTCAAAGGCTATATATATTCTCTAGCAAGATATTATAGCATTCCAAATTAAATGAAAATGCAAATGGCATTTAGTGACCTAATGCAATTTTGTACAGTCTCTTACCCATAAATATCAGAATTAATATAAGGCATGGTACCAGTCATCCTTATATATGCTAATTCCTTTCTTGATATTCCAGTGACACTAAACTCTCAGATAAATAATGATTACTCATTATTTCATCTCGGTATGGCCATACACTTCTTAGTTCACTGATCAAGTGGCCGATGATATTTTCTCTCTTATCAAGAGGGATAATCCCTTCACTTCTCTCATGCTCTCTAACATGTATTAGTGCATACCCAAGCATACCCATACTTGTCACCCTGTTACGAGCACGTTAGGTGTATGTCAAAGTACACAGTAATTCATAAAGAGTTTCATAGAGATTTTAGGTTTAAGAACTCCGATGCTAAACTTGCACATGAGAAATACTTATGACTTATACCATATAGTGTTCTCATGAACGGATCGAATCCCGATACCATGTTCTAAACATGTATCTATGATCTCTGATTGACACTCTTGTCCTTATGATCCGTAAGATAGAACTCATATTATCAGAGAGAGCATATTAGTCTTAATTCATTTGTTATTCCCATAACAATGACTGACTAGAGATATTTAGAATGAAGTCTCTATTGTTTCAAGGTTTTACAACCATGTGCCTCACACATGATAACTTAAACTGAAACAACATTCTAGGATAGTTCTATCAATTGATATGTACAGGAATACAATGGATAAAACAAATACCTCATTTATTAACTACAGTGTTTTATTACAATGCATTGAGGCTAGGGCTTACACTAACAATCTCCCACTAGCACTAGTCCCAATTGGGCATAGCCCTAAGACCGAATGCTCTTAAATGAGCTTCGTGCAGATTTAGATGCAACTGTTTCGTCAAAAGATCTGCTACATTGTCTTCACTTGCTATCTTGCTAACCTTGATGTCCCTACGATCAATGATCTCTCTAATCAAGTGGTACCTCCTGAGTATGTGTTTAGATTTCTGGTGTCAACGGGGCTTATTGGCCTGTGCGATGGCCCCATTGTTGTCACAGAAAATTTCTAATGGATCTAGGATGCTTAGGACCACTCCTAGTCTAGAAATGAAATTTCTAATCTAAATAGCCTCTTTTATAGCCTCACTCAGTGCAATATACTCAGATTTTGTAGTTGAGTCGGCAATGGTCTCTTGCTTCGAGCTTCTCCAGCTGACAGCACCACCGTTCAAAACAAAAATAAACCTAGATTGCGATCTTAAATCATGTGTGCTGGTCTAAAAAGCAGCATCAGCATAACCTTGTATGACGAGCTCTTCTTGACCACCATACACCAATAAGTGATCCTTAGTCCTTCGTAGGTACTTTAAAATCCCCTTTACAGCAGACCAGTGCTTCTCACCAGGGTCTTGCTGAAACCTACTGGTTATACTCAGTGTATGAGCAACATCCAACCTAGTACATAATATAGCGTACATGATAGATCCAATAGCAGATGCATATGGGATTCTACTCATGCTGTCCCTTTCTTCTTTGGTTTTAGGGCACTGTTCTTTAGTTAAAGGAACTCCCAAAGCCAAAGGTATGTACCCTTTCTTTGAGTCTCCCATACTAAAATGCTTTAGTACTTTATCTATGTACTTTTCTTGACTTAGTCCCAAAAGCTGATTCGATCTATCTCTATAGATCCGAATACCAAGTATTGTCTCGGCTTCACCTAAGTCTTTCATTGAGAAACATTTCCCCAACCATTGCTTAACCTTTTGCAATGTTGGAATGTCATTCCCAATAAGAAGGATGTTGTCCACATATAGGACCAGAAATACTATTATGCTCCCATTAACCTTCTTATACACACAAGGCTCATCTTCGTTCTTGATGAATTCAAATTCTTTAACCACCTCATCAAAATGAAGATTCCAACTTCGGGATGCTTGCTTTAATCCATAAATGGATTTTTGAAGCTTACAAACCTTCTTAGGATGCTTGGGATTGACAAAACCCTTAGGCTGTGTCATATACACATCCTCAAGTAAATTTCCATTGAGTAAAGCAGTTTTGACATCCATTTGACATATTTCATAATCATGATATGCATCTATGGAAAGCAAGATCCTAATGGACTTGAGCATGACTACAGGCGAAAAGATCTCATCATAGTCTACACCATGAGTTTGTCGAAAACCTTTTGCTACTAGTCTACCTTTATAGGTCTTATCAGCTTTGAGTTTAAATAGACATTTGTATTCAATTACCTTAGCACCTTTCGGTGGATCAACCAAGGTCTAAACCTGGTTATTGTACATTGATTGCATCTCGGATTTCATGACTTCAAGCCAATTTTTCGAGTCTGGGCTTTCAATAGCTTCTCAGTAGGTAATAGGATCCTCACGATCTACTAACTCAATAGTGTCACTTTCTGTGATTAGAAATCCATATCTCTCAATCTCCTGACGTACCCTATCGGACCTTCTAGGTTTTTGTGTAATGGATTCTTGTTCCACAACCGGTTGTGAACTTGATCCCATTTCTAACTCATCCTCTATAGGAGTTTGTGGCACTTGAATTTCTCCAAGTTCTACTTTACTCCCACTGTCTTTCTTGAGAAGGAACTCTTTTTCCAAGAAAATAGCCTTGCGAGCAACAAATACTTCGTTCTCGGCTTGTGAGTAAAAGTAGTATCCCTTTGTTTCTTTGGGATAACCCACAAACAAACAGATAGTGGATTTGAACTCTAGTTTGTCAGATGTTAATTTCTTAACATGTTCTTCACAGCCCCAAATCCTGAGAAATGACATATTGGGTTCTTTCCCAGTCTATACCTCGTATGGTATCTTCTCAACTGCTTTAGTTGGAGTACGGTTTAGTAGAAATGCAACAGTTTCTAATGCATAACCCCAAAAAGAGACAGGAAGATTTGCTTGACTCATAATTGATCGAACCATGTCCAATAGCGTTCAATTTCTCCTTTCAGACACACCATTCCATTGTGGTGTTCCAGGAGGAGTGAGCTGTGAAATAATACCACACTCCTTCAGATGACTGTCAAACTCTTGGCTTAAGTATTCACCACCTCGATCTGATCGAATGGCTTTTATATTTTTGCCAAGCTGTTTTTCTACTTCATTCTTAAACTCTTTGAATTTGTCAAAAGTTTCAGACTTGTACTTCATTAGATAGACGTAGCCATATCTACTGAAGTCATATGTGAACGTCACGAAGTAGCTAAAACCACCTCTAGCTTGTGTACTTAATGGTCCACATACAGCAGTATGTATTAGTTCCAATAAGTCATTAGTCCTCTCACCTTTCTTGTTAAAAAGGACTTTGTCATTTTTCCATGCAAACATGGCTCGCATGTGTTATAAGACTCTAAGTCAAATGACCCAAGCACTCCAGATTTGTGGAGTCTTGAAATGCATTTTTCATTTGCATGCCCTAAACGACAATGCCATAAGTAAGTAGGGTTCAATTCGTTTGATTTAACCATCTTTGCATTAATGTTGTATATGGACTCTTTGTTTTGTAGATCAAGGATATAAAGGCCATTTTGCAACATGGCATTGCCATATGAAATGCCTTGGCGATGAATACGAGCATTTCCATTTTTAATAACAGAATCAAATTCATCCAAATCCAAACAAGAAACTGAAATAATGTTTCTGCTCATAGCAGGCACATAATAACAATTTTTCAAAACTAAACAGAGTCCGGAAGGTAAAGTGAGTTGATAGTCGCCTATCTCCATGGCAGCAACTCATGCTCCATTCTCCACAGGGAGGTCGACTTCATTCTTCCCAAGTAACCGCCTATTTCTTAGCCCCTGCACATTTGAACAAATGTGAGAACCACAATCGGTATCCAATACCGAAGTGGTAGAAATAAAAAGGTTAATTTCAGCAACAAAAATACCAGAACTGGACGCCTTGGCTCCATTCTTCTTTTGTTCTTCCTTGAAGAGAGCGCAATTCTTCCTTCAATGCCTTATCTTGTTGTAATGGAAGCATGTGCTCTCGCTCTCCTTGAGCTTTTGCGCCTTGGGCTTGGATTGGGCCTGAGGTGCACTCCCATTTGACTTGAACCGAGCTAGGTCATTCTTGGGTTTTGCCTTTCCCTTTCCCTTTCCCTTAGCGGGTCCCTTCTTAATGCCCCCTTGAACCATCAGTATGGGATTGGTCTTTCGAATGTTCTCTTCAGTATTCTTAAGCATCCTATGAAGCTCAGTGACTGACTTGTTCATTGCATGCATGTTATAATTCATCACAAATGGATCATAATCATCAGTCAATGATCCTAAGATCAAGTCAGTGGCCAATTCCTTTAGGACTAGTACCTCAAGCTTCTCAAGAGTATCAAGATACCCTTTCATCTTGAGACATGGGTACTAACAAGAGTACCCACAGCCATCTTACAAGAAATTAAGGCATTTGTTGTCACAAACCTCTCGTCATGAGCTTGCTCTTGGAACATCTCCTTGAGGTGCACCATGATTGCATAAGCCTCTTGGTCCATGAATTGCTTTTGCAAGTCAGGAACCATAGTGGCCAGTATCAAACAGGTTATATCATTGGAGTCGCTCTTTTTGGTCTCAAAAGTTTCCTTTTGAACCGCAGAGGCGTTCCTACCAGGTTCTTCGGGTAAGGGTGCATCCAAAACATATGACTTTTTCTCTTGCTTAAGAACTATTTTTATGTTTTGAGACCAGTCTATGAAGTTGGTGCCTTTCAGTTTGTCCTTTTCTAGGATCGATCGCAATGAAAAGTTATTGTTTGAAGAAGCCATTTTCAATCTACAATAAAACTTAGCAAGATTAAATGAGGTCTTATTTATAATCCTACAAACCAAATTAATATCCCTTTAAATAATTCACGTTAGTGATTTAATGTGGGCTAAGATCCACTTTTCACAACAACTTATTAGTCAAGATGAGCTTGTACACCTAACAAGTTAAGTTACATAGGTAGGAAAACTTCAATCATGTCTCGTACATGACTCTTGGATCAAATGGGCTAACATCTTAAGATGTTATAGCACAAACCCATTTATTAGTTGCCTAGGTTCGGGCATCCCTTTCCATGTTAAGTCCAATCTACATTCACAACCCATGCCTTACAAAGATAATCGGGTGCATCTAGGACTCCTAGTGTATGTGATTGATGATCGATGCCTTGACATGTTTCGTATTAGGAAGGCAACTTTGTGACTTACTATTTTAGGGATTCATATTATTATGGCTTACATGGCATACACTTTGTCATCCATTCATAGCATGCATATATATATAATTACATAAAGTAAAGCGTGACAAACATGGGCCGAAAAATCTACAACTAAGATTCTATACTATTACATAAGAATCTTCGAGTTAGGCTTCTCCACTCTGGTGGGCTTCGTCTTGATTTACAAAGTCTTCAAATAAATTCTATTCTAAGAAATAAATGAACTTTTACAATAATACATAATGGCACGCATGCCATATTTAATTACAAAAACCCAGGGCCCATGAATGCACCATGCATATCCATTCATCATACAAAACAAGCAAATAAATATACATGACATTCATGGATCAAACAAAGTCCAATTTTAATTAATTTAGCCAAGCCCATTAATGGAAATTGTGTACTTGAACTTTTAAGAGAAGACCCCATGATGGGCCTGGGCTGAAGCCCAATGGACTAAATCCTCTTATTGAATAAGTTCCCTTAAAAGCCCAAAACACTAACTAGTTAGATTTGTGCCATAAATAAACTCTAGTATAATTTCCAATTTTGTCATTTTTAATTTTATGTCATACAGCCCATAAACATTAAAAATACTTATAATATGTACCAACATGAATTAAAACATAAAATCATGAAGAACATATATATAATACATGGCATTCATACAAAAACAAACAAACAACAATGAAACTAGTTGTTTAAAGCATCTATGATGCCTCAAAAATTGCACAAACACTTAACTCAATTTTATGAGTCATTTAATAATTTAAATAAGGTCATAAATATTGAGTTAATGTTCTATACCAATCTGATCTAAATGCTTTTTTACCATTTTAATCAAAACAAAACAAACAATGTTGATTAAACATGTAACAAACACAAACTAGTCATAGTTTTAAGTGATTTTAAAATTAATCAATTAAATTGTCATGGACCAGAATTAAGACCAAATTCAAAATATGTCCATACCTAATATTTAATCTTTAAAAATCACTTACAAACATGCCAAAATCGTTTTTACATTTAATTTTGAAAATTAGTTGTTAAACAAACACTTAACATGCCAACTAGCACCTAGTTTCAAGATTAACATGTTCCATCAGGTATTAACAATTAAATCCGACCATTAATAGCTCTAAGAACATCTTAGAACAGTATATTAACATTTCATATTAATTATAATACCTATCTAATCATTTAAAATCATTTTTACACGAAAACAATGCAAAAAACTCGAAACATAAAATTTCAGCATTGCATGTTTTTACACGAACGATTTTTGAATAATTATTTCATGCATCTAAAGCACTAAAATAAGCATGTTTAGGCTCTGATACCACTGATGGAATATGACATGGCATTTATATGATGATCATGCAGCAAAAAAAAAAAATCGATCATACATACCGCTCAATCCATAAATAAGAATCGAAAACATGCAATTTTAGGGTTTTAAAACTTACAAATTTAGATGCAATTCAAGATTTGATTTTGAAGATGACCAGCAACCAAGAAGAATTTATTTGCCTTAGATGTTCACCACCAATGCCAAAGGAACAGCCTTTACGCCACTCCTCTCTATGTTCATACACACAATTGCAAGCAAGGCTTAAAATCAAGAGTGCTAGCTCTAAATTTAAATATTGTGCAATGGTAATGGGTTGAAGCAACAAGATTTGATCTTGTTCTTCCTTTAGGTTTCTTTTGCTGCCCAAGAACACAAGAGAATAAGGAAGAATCCTTACTCCTTATGAAAATTCGCCAAGAGTGTGAGAGAAAGAGAGTTTCACGCCTTGGGTTTTTATTTTTTTCACCAAAAATATATATATACCATTTATTTTGTAAGAGTTAAATCCGAAATTAACTACCTAAAAGATAGTTAATTCATCCTCCATCACTTCCTAAAATCAAGTGACAAACATTAAATCAAACTCTTTCAAATTTTAAATTCAAATTAATTTGAATTAATCCTAAGACATTTAATCAAATAATATCACTTAATAAGGATATTTGTATGTGCTGAAATTCACAAGGAATTTGTCTTTGAATTTCGACCACTCCATTTCCTATTTAAGTGTTTTACTTTGATTCAAATTCTTTTAGGCTATAAAACTCAATTAACTTAATTAATACAAGATAATTAATTAATTGAAATTAAACCTTGTGGGCCGAATCTCTCTCTCTAATGGACCAAAGTTCATTTAGCAATTTTAATACCCATTACATACATTAATTTGACTTTAATTAAAAGCCTAAATTAATGGCTAATATTTAATTTAAATATTTTAAGCCCAATGCTTTGTGTGCGATCCTATAGGTCCATATACATATATATATATATATATATATATATATATATGTACATATATGTACATATATGTACATTATATATGTACATATATATATATATATATATATATATATATATATATATATATATATATACATATATGTACATATATGTACATTATATATGTACATTATATATGTACATATATATATATATATATATATATATATATATATATATATATATATATATATATATATATATATATATATATATATATATATATATATGTATATGTATATGTGCATACATATATGTATATGTACATGTACATGTACATATATACATACATTTATGTA